>OX424439.1:19301680-20551680 GCA_949152465.1 Cantharis flavilabris
CGGTCATCGGTTATGTGGGATCAACAGATTACCAACGAACAACATAGGACATGAAACGTGTAGACGAAAATATTGCCAAAACTCCGCGAAATACGGATCCCAAGATGCTATCTGTCAAAAGATTACACCGATCTACAGATGCACGTTTTCGTAGATGCTTCAATTAATGCTTTCTCTGCAGTAGTCTTTTTCAGATTTACAATCGGATCTAAAAGCGAATGTAAACTTATTGGCGCTAAAACAAAGGTCGCCCCTCAAAAACCTATGTCAATCCCACGATTAGAATTACAAGCCGCAGTACTAGGAGCACGATTAGCTAAAACCATAATTATTAGCCACTCCATGCGACCAAACAAAAGATTCTTCTGGTCTGACTCAATCGACGTTTTATCTTGGCTGAGGTCTGATCACAGAAGATATCGTCAATTCGTGGCATTTCGGGTGGGAGAGATACTGGAGCTGACAAACTTGAACGAATGGCGATGGGTCCTTACCAAACATAACGTAGCTGATGAAGCCACGAAATGGAAAGAGCAATCAAAACTGAATTTAAGAAGTCTCTGGTTTATTAGACCAGAATTTTTGGAGTTACTACCAAACGAATGGCCAATTGAACGAGTGGAAAATCAGAAAATTGAAACTAAAAAAGAAAGGGTAAAGATAATGGTTCATTCCGAGTGTGTTAGCAATCTAACGCCAAATATGAACATTTCTCCAAGTGGAATGGACTACTTCGTACTCAAGCGTGGAAATTACGAATGTTTTGGAAAGCAAAAGGAGAAACAATAAATACCGGGAAAGGTGAGTTGGTGGTCGAAGAAATTTTACGAGCTGAAAGGGAAATTTTTTGCCAAGTGCAATCCGAATGCTTCAAAGACGAACTTTTCATCCTGAAGAACGGCAACGGTGAGCCAATTCACAAATCTAGTTCAATTTATTCACTAACACCATTTCTCGACAAATTTGGAGTCCTACGTGTAAAAGGACGTGCAAGAGAAGTTGCAGGCGCCACAAATGACGCTATCAATCCAATCATTCTACCAAGAGCACACCCAATTACGATTCTTATTCTGACTTACTACCACGAAAAATTTCTTCATAAAAATCACGAGCAAGTGATTAACGAAATTCGGCAAAAATATGCCATTTCACGATTGCGAAGAGGTATGCAGAAAGTACGCTCCAACTGTCAGCACTGCAAGAACGACAGAGCCAAACTAGCACCACCACAAATGGCAAGTCATCAACTGGCGCGTATGGCGACGTTTATTGCCCCATTTTCATACGTGGGACTCGATTACTTTGGTCCTCTTGAAGTTTCGGTTGGTCGCAGAACTGAAAAACGATGGATTGCTCTGTTTACTTGTCTGACTATACGAGCTGTTCATTTGGAAGTGGTTCATTCACTTACAAAAGTTTCCTGTTGGATGGCAATATGGAATTTTATCGCCAGAAAAGGAATGCCAATCGAAATTCGATCCGATAATGGAACAAACTTTGTAGGCGTTGCAAACGAATTAAGTCTTTTATACAAAAATATGGCTCCTGATGACTACCGACTTGAATTTGGAGAGATACGCTGGTTATTCAACCCTCCTTCGGCACCCCATACAGGAGGATGTTGGGAAAGCATGGTGAAGTCCATTAAAACCTCGCTAATGAAAGTGATGCCGACAAAGAAGCCTAACGATGAATCTCTTCGATGCTACCTGATGGAAGCTGAAAGTATTGTTAACTCCAGACCGTTAACATACGTTTCGCTTGATACTGAAGATGAAGAAGCCTTAACACCAAACCATCTCCTTTTGGGTTCCTCCAGTGGTAGAAAACCTCTAATCGAATTTTCCAACGATGCAAGCGTACGATCCAACTATGAATTAAGTCAGCAAATGGCGGAAGACTTCTGGCGTCGCTGGAGTAGAGAGTATCTGCCGATACTGACTCGCACCACAAAATGGTTCGGTACTGTCCGGTCAATCAAAGTTGGAGACATCATCATAATCATGGATGAGAAACTTCGAGATTCCTGGCAAAAAGGTGTAGTTATCGATATCAAAACAAAAAAGATGACCAAGTTCGCCAAGTAACAATAAAAACACCCAAGGGCGTCTACAGAAGATGCGCAGCGAAGGTTGCCGTGCTGGACGTATTAGGTAAGCAGAAGTCATCAGAGAAAGACGTTCTGTGTACCGAAGGGGAGAATGTTGAAGAAGTAACACTTGATTATATTTAGGTTTTAGTGTGCGTTGAATACTTCCCTGTGCTTGCAATACTGCTCCTAGCAACGGAAAAATAACATACCGAATAACGGCATTTAAGGCGTCAAATTATTTGGTAAAGAAGATTTAGAAGTGCAAGTGCGCTAAGGGTAGAAATTGTAAGCACAGGGTTGTTGTTTTAATATTATATTTATTGATAATTCGTATTATTATTACTTGTAGAAATTTTCAACCTTCGTTTCATTAATAAAATAATTGCTGAACGTGTTCGAAATATTCCCGCCCTCCCTGTTGCTTAACAGCACCTCTAACACATGGAAACCCCAAAAAATTAATTAAAAGAATAGTATTAATTAAATAATTGATAATCATATTTATTAAAAGAATAGTAGATTACATAAAGAATATGTAATATGACGTCTTTAAAACTGCTCTCCGGAAAATTTCAACACTTGGACATAGGCTAGTTCTGTTCTAACCCGACGATATTATGTTACTAATCCACACAATTGTGCAGAATAATTACACAATTGAGTCCTTTTTAAATAAGAGAAGACTGCCCAAAATATAATATTTCATTATGAATATTAGAAAGTAAATACTACTAGTAGATAATTTCATTATTATTTGTAATGGTTTTACATTTTTTTAGAAAGATTAGGGAAGGTTATAGTAGAGCTGGGAGCCCTTTTAGTTAGGGGCCCGCGTGCGTCGCACCCCGGTAGTTCCTCCTCTGTCCAGCGCTCAAGGCGAACAGAACAAACCCCATACAAGGTCCTTGGCCTACCAAGGAATACCAGATACTAGTATTTCCTATTGAAGGGATCTAATGCCTTCTCTTCAGAAGAAATCAAAAAGATTCGAGTGACAAGGACATTCTCAAGTTTTCGCAAAAAAAATTAATTTTTTTTTTCATGTTGCACTTCTGATTTTTATCGAGATTCCATATGCTGTCAAGTCCCTTGGAGACAATGTTCCATTTCTGAAAAATGACGGATACAAAGTTAATTTTACCTATTCTGAAAATTACCTATTACCTATCTACCACATACCCTGCTATGAACGCAGCCTAGAGAAGAAAAATATCAAAATTCAACGGTATTATTTTAAAAACAAACTAACTGTTGAACTGAATTTATTGAATACTTTTTCGGGAAATTACATTTGCGCTGAAATCAAACTTGAATATTATGAAATATTATTAACAAAAGTAATATAATGTACAATAGAAAAACAATCTAAGTACTCAAAAGAGGATTTTTTATGACCTCACAAGTAGAGTTGTAAATAATTATATCGTACACAAATTTTCTATTACGTCTACACTCCATTCCGCACTTGGTAGACCTGCACTTTGGACATGGAAAATAACAGCCTACACACTTTAAATTAAGACAATCGCAACTGTCAATTCCACTAGCTAAATGAACTCCATCTTTATCATACAATGCACCAGACACTTTGTTCACAACTTTTCTTCTTCTCTTTCGTACTTCAGGTCTCAAGTAGGAATTGGTATACGCAGTACTAAGATATGGGTTGGGATTGCTCAAATTGTCAGGTTTATTTAGTGCAACTCGCTTTCGAACTGATTCCGCTGGCTGCTGGTGTAATTTAGTAGTACTCTTCTTTGCTACACATTTTTCTTCAATTGTAGTAACTTTTGAAGTAAGTTCTTGGTTTTCATCTTCACTATCGGAAATTAAATCAAAAATTTCTATTATTTCAGGTTCATCGTTTACTTTTAAATTATTCATTTCACCAATTTATTATTATTCACTGCTTGCATGAAATGTCAAATTAACTGTGGTTAGATTTATTTTCTTTAGTACCAACTATGAAAAACATAAATTCTGTTTTATACAATTCTTAATTGACACAATAATCGTTACCAGTTTTGCCAATTCTTTGTTGAATTTGTTCCAAAGAAAGGCTTGAAGCGGCGTTCTAAGATTTTGAAATACAGTAGAACCGGATTATCAGTGCCAGGATTATCCGTGCGGCGGTTTAGTGCATCCTTTTGCGTTTTACCTAATAAGAAAATTTCGCTGAATTTATTGTTTTGTACAAATGACTTGTACAAAAAAATGTACTTAAAGTGTCAATGTTTCTAAATTTTCTGCCTACCTACTTGGCTTAATTTAAGTAAAAGCAAAGATAATAAAACTTAAAGATGCCCAACGCTATACAAATTTATGTGTATCCCAATCGACTCCCAAAAGTAGATGGCGACACTAATTATATTTTTTTAGGTTATATTTTAATTTGGTTTTTTTTAGTTTGTCATGTTTTTTGTTGGTTGTAACCATGGACTTCCATGGTTACAACCTAGCTAGTTTGATATAATATAATTAAAATGAAATTCTATCATTTAAAAGGTTCGTAAGATGATAGATGGAGCTACCATTGAGAAATCCATATGATGTTTAGATAGCACCAACTGGAGAAGAATGAGGGATTGAAAAATCCCGCTTGTTGGTTTTTAAAAAATTTCTCCTAAAACACACTAAACTCAATTTTCCACTCAAATTCAAACACACATTTAATTAAATACAGAACAGAAGGCTTGTCTGCTCTATTATCTATAAGTAACCCCTGTAAATCACGATTGTAAGGCGTCCTCGTGCCATATACTTATTAATAAATGTTACTTGACTTGACTTGAAAATCCAGCTACGTTCCGTGCGGTACACTAATGCTCTGTCGAAGTAGGTGGACTCTTTTGCTGAAGGTTCACGTAGACGTATTAATCTTGCGTCTCAGATTTGAGATTTTTGATTTTAATTTTGTGCAATAAAGTTTCAATTGAGTAAGTAATTTTATTGGTATCTTTTATTTGGAAGTTGTCCGAAGTTTGGACATATTTGGAGTTATTTTTGATTAAATTTGAATAGATCATTGGAAGAATTAAAATGAAATATTGATTTGAATACTTTATTGGGAAACTTATTTAAAAACTTAATAATTATAAATTGATACGGTTTAAATGTCGTTCTCGGCCAATTAACGTGACACAACATAGCATAGCATAACTTAAGGTTGCCACACATTTGTCTGACGTGATGTGATGTGATGGGTCAGAACGCAATTTGATTGGTCAAGCTACATCACATAACAACACACTAATATGAACGCCTCCTTCTAAATGTAAGGAACCGATACTGTTCTGACGCGTCACATCACATCACGTCAGACAAATATGAATCTACCTTTACACACAAAAATTTATTTCACATAATTAAAATGACTAATTACTTTAGAGGCCGGATTACATGCAAAATCAAAATATTCAACTAGTAAAAACTTATTATTAGTACTAAGTAATTACTAGATATAAGTTATTACTAGTAATAAGTTATTACTAATTTGTCATTTTATTAGTGCACATAATCATTACATTAGAGCACATTAGTTCAAACAAGCAATAAGTTATCACTACTTGAATATTTTGTTTTTGCATATAATCCGTCCTCAAATTAATAAAAAAGCGATAATTATTCTAAATATAGTACAATTCAAATAATTTTTACGTTCTGACAATTACTTGCAATTTCTACCAGCGCCTAACCTATTAATTTGTAATAATTATTTTTTATAGATTCTTATTTCTTATCGATTTCTAAAATATTTAAAATTTTCTTTATTATATGCGACCGATGAACGGAAATAACCTTGAAATAGAGCCTTATATCGCATTATGAATTTTTAACTTTTAATTTGAAATCCTGACCCGTTTTTTTTTGAATTTTTGAATAATTTATTTACTGTATTTATTCTTAACTTTAACTTAAAATTAATATTTACATTTTGCATTTTTTATGAACTGCTGCAGATTCATATATTTCATTATAGTATTTTTTTTAATATCTTAACTTGTAAATAAACAGTGTAAATAACTTTTTGACGGATAAGATAATAGATACCACCATTGGTACAAAATACGTGTAACTTAATGGTTCTTAGGTGTGTCAGGTAGAATCACGCCAAATAGCTGCAGTATGTGAGGAATTGTCACATCTGTGTTCTTGACAGAATAAGTAATTTTGCTATTATTGTCAATGAAGTTGCATTATTAAAGTATCAAGTGTCATAGTGCTTTTATTTAAACTTTGTGATATAGAGTAAACATTTGTCTTTTGTTACTGTCTTTTCGTTATTGTAACAAACTGTTACAATGTAACCCGTTCACATATTTGGTAGTTTAAAAAAAGCAAAAACAAAAATAAAAAATCTGAAATGAAAACCACATGACTTTGTAAACATCTTACAAGAATCTCGTTAATCCACGTGCCCCGAAAACGGGGTACATTGCAACACGATCACCTTTTTTATTAACTTTATGTAATTTGTCCATTATTGTTTTTAAGTTCATGAATTTTATACAGCTATGTTCCTTAAGGACCATTATACATATGTCCACCAATATTTGGAGATTTTTTTTTATAATAGACTTTAAAAAAAATAAAGATTAAAAAGTGTTGCAACTTACCTTGGTCTCACCTACGTATATAAAAAATTAAATGTTTAATAATAATTTGTCAAGTAAAATTTATTAAATTTAAAAGTTGAAAACTGCATCAGGTTCATTATATAAAGTAGGTACCTACTTTACTTTATCTTAAAGTCACCTTGTAACCCATCCTTTACATAAAGACATTAAACACAAAACGGAACTGTTAAAGAATCCGTTATATTTACAGAATAAACAAATTCTTTACATAAATGTAATATTTATCAATCCTTTAACATAAAGGCATCCTTTGTAAATGAGGTTCATAAAGATCAACTTTTAAAGGAGAGTCTTTTAGTAAAGAATTCTTTATACTTATAGAATAAGTTCATCTTTTTTTAAAAGGAAATCCTTTCCGTCAAGCTCCTTCATGAACTACAGAATAACCTCCTTGCTTCCATATTAATTTATCATTTGTTTCTACTCTTATATCAAAATTGAAAAAGAAGCATCTTTAAAACTTAACTTGGAATTTTAATATATTGTCAAAAAAGTGCATCTGAAACTAGATCTGAACATATTATTTTTTGTGTTTCACATAGTAATTTTATTAGATGTTCGATGATAATAAAATATATTAATTAATCACAATCTTAAAAAAAAGATTTCGTGGTTCTTTAACACCCAATCAAAATGATCTGGTGGCTCCAAGGTGCAATTGCTGGAACAAATGGCGAATTGAAGGTGAAGGATCGTCACAAACACTGTCACTCACTGCGGATTGATCCGATTCGATCAAATTTTTCATTTAATTTTATAACCGAGGCTGGATATGATTATTTTTTAATATTTTATTTTGATTATTTTTATTTAATTGTTATCTTTGACAGAACTATTATGGTATTAGATTTAAACTGTTACCTCCAATTAAATCACCTGTTAATTCACAAAAATAAACATTTTCGAAAAGCATTATTTTCCCATCGTAAGACCATCCCGCATCCTCAAATTGATATATTTATATCAGTTGAAATGATTTTGTCGATTGTGGAAAAACAACTTTTTTCATGCACACGAAAAGATGTGTAAACTACTTTTTTCGATTCGAGCAATCCAATAATTTTATTCTTTTATTGGAATTAATATTATGAAGTAATTTTTTGTTTGTTTGACACATTAATTCCAGATGGGATATTTTTTCTGAAATATCGCGAAAATGAGTATAAAATTCAATAAAGTTTGCTCTTTAACTAGACACTTTTTGTTGACAATTTTGTTTATGTCGTGATCTTAAATAAATATGTTTTGAAATTTATAAGTTTAAAAAGCACAAAAGCATGCTAGTAAATATTTTTAAAATGTCAAGGGACTGAAGTATTCAAACGTTATTGGTTTATTATGTCTTAGGGTGGAGACACAATTTTAGGTAAAAACGTGAAAATATAGGTTTTATTAAAATACCATAAAACGTGAGATGAAAGAATAATTTAATTTTCTTCAAAATCAGTTGCTTTCCTACTGTAATATGTTTCGCATTCAAGATAATACATTTTTAAAATTTTTTTATGAAATATTTTGTTATAGTTACATTCTGTGGTGGATTGCCTCATTTTCTGCCTTCATTTTTTAAAAAGTATTATAATATTACGTAGTATTTTTTTACAGTTCCTTCTCGAAACTTACTTAAACTAAGAACAAGATAAGGTAAACATAAAATCTGCATTATATTAATGCTGAAAGCTTCAAATTGTGTTTGCCGTGTAGTATGTAACGTAAAAAATAAAACGAGCTTTCCCGAAATTCAAAACAACACATCTTTAATTTAGAATTTGCATATTATCTTAAGTATAATAATTTTGATTACATTATTATTAGATTTATGTTGTATGTGCGAGAAACTTTATAATAATAATTCAATTAATGCAAAAGTCAAATTTGTAAATTATCAACAGATAGAGTTAAGAATTTTTTTGCAATTCGAATGATTATTTTAGTTGCTTATCAAATTTTCATTGTTGTAAGTTTACTTTAAAGGAATATCTCGTTAATCCATTCTCGAGCGGCACGGACGAATGAATTTGTATGAATATTTAAAGTTGTTTAACGTTTTCGATTAAACGAAAAGGTAAAGTAATTTTAAAATAGTTAATTTAATTATAATTGTCAGAAAATAAGTTAACTTTTTAGATTTTAAAAACCGTAATTCGCGAAGTAATATGAACTTCTTAAGGTTTATAATTTCAATTATACTTCAATATTTACACAAACTTTGCGGGGCATTTAAAGAATGAAATAACAAGAGAAAAAATGTTATGAAAGCAATATAACTCAGATTTAATTAAAAATGAGCACTTTTTAACAATTTGACGCACAGTTGCGAATTATTAAACGCATTAATTCGAACATATTTCAAGCTTCTCTCCTTTAAACAAGGACATTATCGTATAATAAATTAAGCGAATAACGAGAAGAGCAACTAGAAGAACGCGTAAGTAAGCAAACAACAGTAAACGAAGGTCGTAATGCGAGACCCAATGTCGTCCCTGCACTTTAGCAAATGCACACATTAAATTCAGCTCACGAGTTTTCTCATTCCTCTTTTCTGTCTGTCCCTGTCGTTACAGAACCAAAAGATTCAATTTATTTTGCATTTCATGGGAAAATCGCTAAAATCCTCTTGATTAAATTAAATTTTTACAATACCGGCTTAATATAAAATTAAATCTTTATATTTTTGAAATTGCGTTAAAGCACGCTAACTATCTAAAACTCAATTCCGCCTATCTTGAGAAGCACACACTTTATGTCGACAAAATAGCTACAAAAATATACTACTTACAAGCACCACCACATATGAGAAGTTATAAGAGACGCTCAATATTTCTTTGATATACGGGAATGCTTTGTAGTCGCTTAAACTCGGAGGGCTCTTAATTTTGGTTACTACTAAAGCTTTATTTAATACCCCCTGTACCACACTTTTAATACATTAGGTTAGGCACCTGCAGTTATATATTATTATTATTACAGACCAAACATTTAAGAAAAATAAAATTTTGCTACTACAAGAAAATTTCTCAAATTTATATCATGTATGGCGCTTACAAAACGTTAACAATTTATCTAGCTTGACTTTTATATATCTCATTTTCTTCTAGTGGTTGTGGTATTATATACGTATTCGTTTAGAATGTGATCATTATTATATAAAAGGATTTGAAGAAATTCTCAGTCTAATAATATTAGTTTGTTATCTAGAATGTGCAGTAAGACATTCTATTATGAACACGGGTTAAATAGCAGTTTCAATTAACAGTGCCCTAAAGCAAAACGACACTAAATTTGTCAGAAAGCGATAAGCATAGTTACATAGCACGAATATGTGTCACTCGTACACTATTTAGTTTAACATAAAAATTGCATTATTAGACTTAAACTAAACTATTATTCTTATTAGATAAGGTACACACCCGGGTAAGTGGAACCCCAAATTTTCATAGTTGGACTTTAACTGGTCGTTATTTACGTAATCCATCATAGAATATTCTCAAACTTCGTATACTAATTCAATAATATATACTTAACTATAAGAAGAAAGCCGGGAGGCATTATTTGAATAGCTTATTTTTAGAATAAAAAAATATTTAATATTGTCGTTGGGTTCCACTTGCCTCGTAGTGTGGGGCTAGTGGAACCTATCACCGGGGCTAGTGGAACCCATCGCCTGCTTTTGTATTTAGAAGCTATATTAATGTGAATAGGGTATGTGTACAAAAAGCAATGTTTTAAATATTATATTGAAACGCAAAACAAACAAAAAATTATACATATCATTTAAGAAATATTAAAGGAATCGAATGTAATTTCAAACTTAAATTTACCACGTTTATCAAATATAGGAGTTGGTAAAACTTTGAATATTTCATCTTTTTCTAAAATGTTCTTTTTCTAGAATCGCCAATTCTTCGTCTAAATTTAGCCTCTAGGCATTCACCTGAATGGGTTAGCTGGCCTACGTACATTTTCACATTTTTTTAAACAACAAATCTAGCAATTATCCAATCCCCTACTTTGGCTTCAGATACATCTCTAGACATAAGATCAAGAAATGTCCTTTCTTCGTTTATTTCTGCTGCTTCATCGTTCAAGTCATCAGAATCATTTTGTAGTTCTACAGACTCGTCATCATCACTGCATTCTTCCAAAATAATATTTTTATTCGGCGTCTTTTTCAGTCGTTTTTGTTTTTCTTTAGTTACTTCATAAGGGCAAAGCCCATTCGAATCAGTTTTTAATTCTTCTTGGTCTATTTGAATATTGTTTTCGTCTGTGTTATGTAAATTTTTCTTCTTTCCTTGTTTTTCATTTTTGTTATTTAAATTCTCTTTAAGTTTTTCAATAAATTCTGTGGATGTTATAACTTCTGCTCCTCCGCAAATCCTTTTTCGTACAGTAGTCACTAGTAGGTTCCACTTGCCCCATACCGTGCTTTATGTGGGGCAAGTGGAAACCATCAAATTTCACTAAAACTAACAGATATACATGCATGATACTAACAAAACATCTTCAAGTATTCACTTAGAAGTACTTACTTCATGTATTAAGATTATAACTTTAATTTTCCACAAAAAATAACAAATATTTTTAAATTACCATAAGGTTAATTACTAGTTCAAATGACACAGAAATGCATAAATTTTCTAGCTACGTTTGCCGGGAGACAGTGGTAGGGGAGAGTTGTACCTTTGAAGTACTGTGAGTGTCGTCACTAGATAAATTATATTTTGCTCCTAGAGTGCCTGGGTTCCACTTACCCCAAATTTCCACTTACCCCGGTGTACCTTATAATAATTTCAGAAGCTTCCCAACTTTAATTTAATAACAAATAATTTATTACTTCTTCTTACAAAGTGATATATAATAAAAATATGTTTCTCGATACGGATTAATATTATCGGATATTACTTGTGAATACAGTCCGTCTCATCTGACAGACCCACCTGTCAAATTAGTGTTATCAATCTGTTTCTTCTGGCTGATCTATTTGAGCAGACATATCACACATTTGTGATGGGGCCAAATACCAAATGCGCATACTTTTAATACAGGAAAAATTTGTACAATTAATTGCATTACGAAATGTAAACAAGATGGAAGTCGGATAACCCAAATTTTTAACATTCAATGCTAATAATTTAGTAATATTACATTATCGCTGCAGTATTTCATAATTCAGCTAAATCTTGATTGGATTCTATTGCGTCGATATGAAAGGAAAGTATATATGCTTCTAATGGTAAAAATATTTGTAGAAAAAGATAAGGGTAAAAAATCGGCGACAAGATTTTGTATAAAAATATACAAATATACACAATGAAGCTACTACGTAGACCTGAACAAGATTGTATTAAAATTTAAAGATTACCAAATGTTTAAATGTTACTTAACATTAAACCAAATAGAAGGAAATGCAATATCTACATTACAAATCTTGCGCATGCCTAAGGGATCCATTAAGGGGGTCACCCCGTGTGATTGCCGGTTTATTTTGCTATTTTTTGGGATTTTTGTTGACGAACAATAAAAATATAGAAGTTTTAACTTTTTACTGTATATTTATTGATATTTCAACAGTTAGTCAGAATTTTTTCAGACCAAAATTTTCATCACAACGTGTGTTGCAACACTCCAAAGGCACCCATGTCAAAAAAACGGGCTTCCACGATTCCGGCTGATCGGTTAAAGAACAACAAACATCAGTAAAAAGGAATAATAAATTGTTGAACAACTACATTTCATAGTAAAAAGAACTATTATCATTGTTAATATACATTTCATGTTTAACACTTTTGAGTTGGTTGAATCTACAATTGTAAATTGATAAAATTAAACAAGGTTTCGTTTAAATATACTAAATTTTATAAAATTGTTGTATGACAATTAAATCTGGTTAATTTAACCAATCATTTTTCTCTGAGTGTTGTTTCAAATCTTCTTCTTAACTTTATTTTAGTTATTGTTGTCAATCTTCTTGTAATTATTGTTGTTAATGTTCTTCTTCTATTTCCGTATTTATTGTTCCTTTCGCATTACCAATTTATTACATAATCTACGATGGTTTTACTTGTTTATTCAGAAATGATATAAGTTCTATTTATCAGATCCGTTCTTGAGTGACGTCTCTTTCTATTGGTCGTTAATAGGTTTATAGTGTATATCTGGGTTAAACTCTGGCAGGTCCGTACCAAGGGTATGTTTCACTCAATGTAACATATATATATTTTCAGGTACGACTTTTTCAAAAATTGATAGATAAAATAATAGTAAAAGAAATTGAAACTTCTCATGGAAATTTCTAAAGATTTAATCTATAACTAACAAATTAAGATTTCAATTTTTTTTCAATTGGCCAGATACAGGGTTAATTTAATAAAAACATTATACTTAAATGTCACTACTTTTGTAAGGGCTTTCCAATGTTTGCAGCTTTCGATCAACACTCCCAGAATCATGTGTCACTGTAAATTTAAGGGTAACCATTTAAATGCCGTCCATAATATGTGTTGTTTGTCAGCAACAATTCCGTATACCGGATTATTCGAAACCTGGCCTAAGTAGTTCTCGAGGGGCGCCCGACGGAGGGTTAAATGACATGATTATAATAAAATATTTTGAAAAATAGTTATAGAACCCCCCCCCCCTTTTTGCCATCCATCACGCTATTCGTGTTGTCTTTCCAGAAGCAAACGTTAACTGTTGTTTGTTTCATTTATGCCCGATTTCTTCACATTGAGATATCTATCGGATAACTATATAACTATAAACCTATTCAAAGGTTGTCAAAGTTGTCGCCTTTCGGCAATAGCTACTCGATCCCTTCGGGCTCTCGTATCTATTGCCTGGTAACAACTTTTCGAAAATATGTAATAGTATATTGTTTGGCTAGGGATGAAACAAAACGATTTCAGACCAAGGTGAGGATTGTTGGCCCGAGCGATAGATAGCGAAGACACTTGACGGTTTCTGTCCTAGGGAAGAAACCAATTGGTTTCTGACCAACAGTCGCGTTGATCTGCAATTGTCGTGTTTCGACTGTCTCAACAAGCAATGAAACTCGCAGTTTCATAGTAGGTAATATGTAAAATTATTTTCAATTTATTCTCATTCTCTTGTGATATTACAAGTGATTATAATGTAAAACACATTTTGCTACGAAGGGAAGGCTACTGGATTAGTTGAATATTTTTTATTCTGGATGGTTATAGTTTATTTCGCAAACAGACGTTTCCTTGTGGATGTTTCAAGCTGGGACTCCAAGTTTTTCTCATTCTAATGTTTATATACTTATACATTTTTAATGGCACACGTTTCTTTCTCTCGCCTGTTATATGCGATTGATATGGTAATATACCATAGAGTATACTGTGGAAGAAATATGAAATTATTTTGAAGTCCTGTTTCGGTTTGATGAACATCATGATGAAAATGAGTATTTCTCTGTTTTTGGACAGGTTTAAACGAAGAAATCAAGTTACTTGAATTTCAAGAACTTATACAAATAATAAGCTAAAGTCTTCATTTAGTACTAGCTTTGCTTAATTATAATGTATGCGTTTTATATTTATTTCTGGACTAGTAAATTCAACTTTCTTCTTTAGAAATTAATATTTTAATTTATAATTTAATTGAAACTTTTTACATTCAAATATCGACTATTAATATATTTGGGCTTTTAACCAAAATGTTTATAACAACAAAAATTGAGTAAATGGCCTATACTAAAATTACAAACTAGCGTAGGCAGTACCGAAGGAAATATTATATTCAAAAATAATTCCAAATAATAAACAAAATGCTTTTAAATTTTGACAAATATTTTCTTATTAATTTTAACTTTTTACAATGTTAATGTAAGTTATGGTAAGCAAAGTAAAATAAACCATTCAGAAATATTTTTCCACGTCACATATTATGAATATTAAATCTTTTAAGTTGGAAGCCAATATTTGTTATGAAAAATATTGTTCATAAAAAGTAACTGGAAAATGTGAACAAAGTCAAAATTAAAAATAACTTTCTAATCTTATTAAAATTAAAATGCGTAAAGGCGCTTTCTTTACATGTAAGCTAAGTTTGGCAAGAAAGTTTACCCTTAGTACTCTCTTTTCTTATTATTTGTAAGTCTATCTCAATTCATTCTGAATACGCTTTCTTTATTTATTATTTTTTAGTGAAATGTAAGAATAAAAATACAAAGAAAGTCACCGAAAGATAAAGTATGGTTTCTACTTAAAAAATAGTCAGTAATAAATAATTTTTTTGAAATATTTTCGTGGGATACGGTTTGGTACGCAAATATTTCAAACTTTTTATTATCTTTAGTCAATTAAAAACTTTGAAAATCGCATAATTCAAGCTAATCACGAAATTATTTTAGGATAATTAAAACACTGTCGTAAATATTTTACAAGAAGCGGTAAAGATGCTTTATGCTTTAAATTGAGCTCATACACTATCTGGAAGTTCGTCGTTATAACGTAACCGCTGCTGTAGGAAACTTTATTCCAGTAAACTCAAATTTCGTTACCAATAAAATTAAGATTTACATATGCAAACAGATTTGCTTTTATGTTTGGCCTTTTTTACAGGATGGACTAAAAATGCGGGTTTTATGAAAAAAGGAAATTTAAATTGCATTGGCTATGAAGCAAACTTGCCGACCGACGTGAGTGGTAGGTGGATACGGTGAGAACCCCAAAATAGAAAAACATCCCTCTCCAAAATGCATTTCAAAATTTGGTTTATAGTCTCAAACAAAGGAGAGACATCAAAATTGGATTATCTCGCAAAATTATATCTTTTAATATTTGGTTTTGTTTGAGTGAAATTTAATTTTGTTGACAAACTCATAATCTGAGAAAAATTATATTAATTTCGTTACATTATACATGAAAATTAATGATTTCATTAAAATAAGAGCCCGACATTAATTATCAGCAATTAATCATTAATACAAATCTTGAAATCAAATAAAATTTATAGGGGAAGATCGATTTTTAATGTAATTAAAGCAACTAAGAAATGCCTGACGTACAAAAATAGGCATTTCACTTACTAATTGCTTAAGAAACCAGACATGCGTCTGGTCGAATCTGGTTATTCCATCTAAACGATGCTTTCCGCATTTTATTTCATTAAAACTAAGCACAAATCATTCATGACGCTAAGAATGTAATATTACCTACTTTGATCAAACTTTCCGTCTTATATTTTCCTAACAATTCTTATCAAATTAAAATTTAGTATGCCGAAATTGTTTGAAAGTTATCGTATATCACTTGATATGCGCGCATGCTTTAAATACCTACCATATAAAAATTTATTTAGGTGCTTCTAAATCGCCACTTGTGATTACCTTTATTTTAATATATCGCCCAATATGGAAAATTTGTACATTTTTTGCTCAATTCTGAACAGAACATTAAAAAATGACGACGTGAGAGCGATTGGCGCTACGGTGTTAAATTAAAAATTCTTTTTAAATTAACTCTAAGAACTTTAAGTTGATTTTAACCAAACTTGTGTTTCAAATTGATTTTTGTTTCAATTTTTTGTTTTGAATGTCTAATAAGTAGGAGATAATAGTGTGCTTATAGTTTAAGCTTCACTATTCTTACAGGAAATCATAGATGAAGTAAAAATACACTTCAATGTGTGAGATTTAGTTCTAAAAATTGGTAAATCAAACGTTGACTTCTTTTGCTGCTAATTTACTTTTCTTCGCTAAGCAGAGGTATGGATTTTATCGAATTTTGATTAAGCGCCACTATAAGTTAATGGAAGAATTCAGGCGGATATAAACTCAACATAAAAGATTTTGATATATGTATATATATTTATGTATTGTCGTGGTCAAAAATCCATATTGATTTTTTTCAGTATTTTATGTGTAAATTTTGTTAATATTTTGTAATTTTTTGATTTTTGTAAATTTTTTAATATTGCTTATTTTCCCGCCTACAAGTTAAGTTGGCAGTAACGTGAGGAAAAACGAGTTGGTCTGAGGTTAATTTGATTTATAATTGTTATTTACTTTGAATTATTGATTTGTGAATAAAATTATTTGATTTGCGTGAGTAATATATAATTATTTGGATTTTGCATTTGTTTCGAAGTTTTGACAAACGTCGTATTTTTGAAAAATTAATTAGGATTGTAAATTAGAAAATTGGAAATTGGTGATGGATATAATTGATTGGATGATTAAAGAGAACAATTTGTAATTTATTTAAATTGGTGAAATTGATTTATGAAAATTTCAATACCGTTTTAAAATTTGTATGGATGTTGTCAACACACCTGGTCTGGTTGCCGCACACATTTGCGTTCCCCATTATTTAAAAATTATTGAAAAAGAGTCTCATGCAAATAAAAATTGATTTTTGGTGGTGAAACGGAATTTTTAAAGGGTTTTATAAATTTATGTAAAATTTAAAATCACCAGTGACTTATGGATAAGTCTTTAATCCGGTAATTTGGGACGACGGTCAATTAGGCGACGACACTTAAGCAACGTCAAATATCCGACAATAAATAGGCGAAAAAAATAGAATAATCTCCGAATAGAGCGGTAGAGAGTTGCTCATGCGAATTATGCTATCGGTCTTTATGTTTTATTATTCTCCTGTGTTTCTTTATAAAAATAAGTGCATAGTGTAAGCGTATGAAATATTCTCCATAAAATTACGCTTTTTGTCACGTGCACGAATTTTCAAATTTCAGTGCGACAAAAATGCCATTAAAGAAAAACTTTCCATTTTGAATGAAAATATTTCACACAAATTTCGCACTGCTCGTACAATTAATACATATTTTTATATATAGTTGAAAAGTAGACATTTAGAGTTAATTAATAGTGTTAAAATCATCTTGGTATACCTCTGGCAAATTTCAAGTACGAACGATTTTAAAAGTTACTTCAATTGGTTAAATAAAATTAATTTTTTTTTGTTTTTGGCTTATAACTTGTGTCCCTCACAATTTCCAATGTCCTAAACTTCGTATTTTGGTCCATTAGGTCAATAAGATATGGTCAATATAATAATTCGTTTAGTTCTACGTCGTGATAGGGTTGACGATCATCTGATTCACTATAATCATAATGAGACGCGACACTACTTTTCAGGACAGACCGATGAATTTTGTCGATTGACGCTAACATTGAATATAAACTTTCTTATTGAGAATTTAACCATCTTCAATTTTTATATAAACTATTTTTTCGTAAAGTTAATATCTTTGAAGATATGATTGAAAAACCATAAATTGACATTTAAAATCCAAGATGGCGGACACTTCCGGTCCTCGGAGGAATGGCAACTTTTTTTTAGGTTAAACAGGAACCTAAGATAAAACTTTTTGCCAAGTTTGAAAACTTTATGATTTATTGGAAGCAGACATCGTTTTTGGTTTCCTATTGACTGGACTACTATCCGTTAATTTAAAGCTTGATACTTGAACCGCCTCAGTCTTTTCCGTTTTTCACCAATTTTTAAATCAAAATTTATTTTCTAAAATCATATTGTAATTTTACCAATCTAAACAATATAATATTATGGAAATTCGGGTTTAAATTAATTATTTCACTTTATTGCATAAAATGCATCCACGTTGCTTTTAGAATTTTTCAGTCACTTGAAAGTCATGGAAGTAAATTTTGTCTCATTGTCACCCTTCTGGTACAACGGTAGCTTGACCGTATCGTTTATTTCCTCCCGACGTACGTAGGCACCCATCGCGTGCCCCCTCGCAAGCCAGGTTAGGCAGTCTAGGTTTGAACCGTCGTACCTGACGGTTGCAAATTGGCTCACTACGCCCAATTATGGCCGAAAATAATTGTTGGAAAATAATGTTTTGGAAAATCAACTGTGGAAATTGAATTGTGGTTTTGATAATTTTATGATTTTCGGTTGCAAGAAGTCCCAATCGCGCCTCCATAGGTTAATGATGACATTTTGGTATTTGGAAAATTGGTTCATTACATTTCTAACGAAGAATTTATTTTCAAACAACCACTAAATCGGAGCGCCAACGCTCGAAAAAGCGGGAATTCATGAAAATGGAATTATAACTTCGGCGTGACTAAACCACCATGGAACTTGCAGTACCGGGGCCGTTGATTGCGACGCTCCACGGATGTAACACCTAGTATATTGAGGTAACAACTTAAATTTTGATTATTGACTTGACGACCTAATTGTGCCTCACCTTTGAAAAACAACTTCAATAGTGCCACTCATTAATAAATTGCCTTACGTTCGTAAACTGGTTTTAACTCCAACTAGAACTTGTTCAAAATTGCTACGTAATTTTATTTCCTACCTCCTGTGAAATTTTTGTGTGGACTTACATTTTTTAATTGTGACTATAGTGATGATCTAAATTTCATAAATTACATTATTATTCACTGAAAAAAATGGTTCATCATGGGAGATTCAGCTTCCGAATACTCACTCGTACGTGCACTGTGGTTTTCACCAGTGCTTAATTTTTATTATTTTGGGGATTCATACAACTTCAAAATTGAATCATTAAAGCGGTTTGGGCTAACAACCTCGCCCTTTTTGCATTTACCCACGACCTCCCGCTAGTAAGCCGAGCACCCCAAATATTCTGGGGGAGGGACATTGTCGAACCGCAGTTTTTCCGCGTAACAAGCAGCCCGGGATTAGAAAAAAATTGAAGCAACTTTACTGGTAGTAAATTCAGTAAGTACTTGTGCAGCTATTTTAACCTTTGGACGTAGTATTTTGGAAGCTACTAGCAGTTTATTTTCGAGAAAGTTTTCAATATAACCTTATTAGTAGTTTTCTATCTATCATGTCGCTTGATAGTTGTTTATCTGCTCTGACGTCAGCCAACAAACAAATCATAGTTGTGATTTCAACAAAGATTTAGAGTTAACAGCATCTATTTGAAAACAGCGCGAACGACATCAGGAAGGACAGGAGTACGGTAGACGTCAGGATAAAGGTGAAGGAGGTAGTTGCAGGAAGTGATGCAAGATATGTTTTTGAAAAACTCCGCCAATTTTAAAGATGCTTCTGAAGGTCTAGAGTTGGAAGCCATACTGTGAAAGCCGAGAGAATGTTGTGAGATAGGAGTATCGTAGGACTACTTTAAGAAGTAGTCTCAGTACAACAGAGACAGTAATTTGCTTGGTAAGTTAGCTATAGGTACTCGGTTCGAATCAGGGGAAAATTCTAAAACTTTTGGAAGGGCTTGTACAACCGGCGGTCCTCCTGCGGCAGATTTTCGCTTCAACTATTAATAACAGAGTCACGGGCATTCCCCAAAAGGGATTAAATAGCCGTTGGGGTCTAGATGCTGAAACCTTTCTCTTAGCAAAAGAGGCTGATTGTTCGACAGTGGACAGAAAAGGCTGAAAATGATGATTTCAAAGAGAGCAGAATAATACTGAAAGGCACTGCGTCGAGAATTGAGAAGAAAGTATAGAGAGGATGCCTGTGGAATGTGCAGTTAAAGTGTATGTTGATACCACATTTTAGTTGAGGGTTGCAGTCGCCTGCAGTTTATTATAAAAGAGGAAAGGTGCACGAGGATTGTGAAACGCCGGAGTGCAAGTCTTCACATGGAAGACCGTGTGAATTCTTCTCTAGAGACACCTATTAGTCCGGAGTGAGCCCGCCATTCCAATCGGCCAAGGCAGAACTTAGTGCTCCCCTGAAATGAAATACCTAGATCTGGGCAAACATAAATTCTAGACAGGGGTGCTTTTAAAAATATTTATAATGAACTGCTGCTAGCCTACTGCGTATCCTATGGTGTTGGTGCGTAGAGTAATTGCCCTTAATATCAGTATGCAGTAAAGTTATTAGTCATATTCATGTGTCGAACACATGAACAGTTTCCTCGGACTGGACCAGAAGAGTAAACTGCACTAAAAGATATGGCAGGAGAGATGGAATAACTCTAAATTAAGATTCGTCGCCCTGCATATTGTGCCGATGGTAGAGCTCTTTAATCAGCCCCAGTAATATTTTGTGCTGAAAAACTGACTTTGTCAAGCAAATTATTTGCTGCCATTGTGGTCTGTCAGCTTAAAATTCAGCTGCTTTTCAGCGTCAGCAAATTTCAAGCTGACACTTCGCTACACCAGCTAAAAATTCAGCTGTTATTCAGCATCAGCAGATTAGCTGGTTTTGTAGCTATTTTTCAGCGTCAACACATTATCTGAATTGTAAGCGGACATTTGCTGCGTCAGCTTAAAATTCAGCTGTGCTTAAGCGTCAGCGTTAATGTTGGTGAAGGATTGGTTCAACCAGAAACTTTTCCTTGGCTTATTTTTAGCTGTTCAGGGCAGCACGAACACATTCTTGTTCAGTAGAGGTTGCTCAGGCCAATTAAAGATTGGTAACACATTTTTAATAGGGAGTGGTGTGATACTCTGATGGTACTCTGATTGGTGCTTAAGTGCTTTCAGGAACTGGCGATCCTTTTTACTCCAAGCTGATTGACCATTGCCGAGGCGGCGAGGCCTTGAATTGTATGATTTTTTGATGATGAATTGCTAATTTTTATATACTGCTGGTCTATAATTTTATTTACCTAAGGTGGTCGATATTAGAACAGATTCCCCTACACAATTTTAAATAAATAAATAAGATAAAATCAACTACAAGTCCAAAAAATTCGAACATTGTAGCAGTTTCTCCAGAACATTAAAATTAATAACTTTGATCATTAAGAATAAATAATTGATTTTAGTATGATTTAGTGATGATATTGAATTTTTGGAATAATGAATAACAGTTTGAGTTAAGTTTATTAAAAAAAAAGAAACATACTACTCTTAAATTGCATTTTGATGATTAATTTAAAGAAACTACAATAAAAATCACCAACACCTGCGACAGAACAGCCGAGAATTACAATGGCAGCTAGTAGATCATTAGCGGTTGTCATAACTAGTAGAAAAGGTAAAAAATAAAACCAAAGTTAGCTAAATATTTTATCTACGTGGGAATATATAATTTAAAATATTAATTAGAAATTATTGATTTATAATTTTTTTTATCTGATCTTTTTTAAAATAATATGAATTTGGTTTTTAATTATTAATACTTGAGACTGAGTAAAACTAAAGAAGGAAATGATAATACATTTAATAAGTGGTTTTAAATATCAATATTACATTTATTTGTCATCATGGAATAACCCAACCTCAAACAAGACGTGTTTTACAATATGCCACAAATTTAGCCTTTGTAATAATGTTTTAAATACAGATGTAGTAATAATTAGCTTAATCAAATAAATGTCATGTAAGGTATATAAAATTAATGTAATTATTAAATGAAAATTTAAACGTACGTTTAATTTAAATCATAATATAATAAATTGTCGGCTTAAATATTTTCCGACTTTAAATTTGATTTTACTACATTATTACAAGGCATTCTTTAATACATGTCAAAATGTAATGTTCAAACCTAAACTGCTTTGCTTGTAAGGAGCGAATATTCATTTTCACGCCATTAAGAGAATCTTAATTAAATATTTTCCGCGAAGAGATATCTTCAAGTGTCACACAAGTATGCAGGAGAAACTTAGCACTAAGTTCAGCCCTTCTTGAAACTTGCAATTTGGCTACGTTTATTATGGCAAAACGTACGTGGGATATTACAACCGGTAACGAATCACATATTTTAAACTTACTAAAATCACCTGCTCGAATTGTGACTACGTTTATGTATATAAATTAAATCTCATCAATTCCAAATGCTTTCAGAATTTCTGTATTTTAGTTGTACCTACTCGTGCATCGAATAAATCAACTTCACATATTAAAAATATGGATTAATTTTTTATTTAACAAATAATATTAGTCGTGATGACAAAGAGTAGATGTAATAATATTCTAGTCAAACGTTAGAAAAATTTATTTTTCCCAACTTCCTTTTCTACCGTCTTTCGCTAGCTAGCTTCTCAAGTCGGGGAGCTCGACCCTTCAGTAGTGGGTTATTTTATCACATTGCTATGCCAATTCAAAATCAAAAAATTTCCAAAATCAAAATTCCAATTATTAATTTAACTTTTAAACTAATTTTTACATCGGAAATGCAACGATAATTTTAAGTATCGTACACATATATTTTACAATGCCATCCACTTTTAAAATTATAATTTACCATAACTTTCTAACAAATTTACTAACTAAATATCCAAATTGCTAAAACATTAATTATTTTAATCTTATTCTTACAAATGAAAATCTCAAAATTATTCCAATGTTGTTCAAATCTCGGACGACTTCCAAATAAAAATAATCAATAATAAATTACTCCCTCAAATCATAGCTTTATAGTATGTCACACAATCAAAATCAAAAATCTCAAACTTGAGATGCAAAATTACAATTTTCTCAGGACCTTCCCGCAGAAAACGTCCGTATGCCTCGGCGAACCAAGTTGGAAGAGGCGAGTATGACTTCTTTTCGTGCCAACTTAAATTGTCAACACGAAAAATCCAAAAAATTCAAAAATTTACATTAAATTTTAATTCGAAGTTAAACTTTTAAAAATATTCTATATATTTGTTTTGCAAAAGAAAACCATCCAGGTTGTGGTAAAAAAATATAAGAATTTTTTTGCATCTAATGAACATCTATAACATAATCTTTGGCGAAAGCAGATCTTCGTTCACAACTCCTAAAATAATTATAACGTTAAATTACAACTCACACATGGGCACCAGAGAAGATGTAGTTGACCTCCTGAAAATTATTCCAACTTCCTTTTCCACATTTGCTTTGCCAGCTCGCTTCTCAAGTCGGAAGCAAGATCTCCCAGTGGTGGATTCAATTTTTGTTACAATCAAATTTTTCGAAAATTTAAATTTCAAAGAAACTTCTAAAATTACCGTAATCCAAAAATTAATAAATCTAAATCATTCAAACTTTTCAATAATCTATGAAAATAATTTTCAATAATATACTCAATTACAATTATTAAATTTTTAAATAAATTTTCATATTCAAAAAGAAAAGGATAATTGTCAATGTTTGAATTTCGAATTGCAGTTGCTTATCAATGCAGGTGCTCGCCGTGCACATTGCACAGTAAACTAAATTTTTTCAATTTTAACAATAAAGTCATCCAAAAACTAATTATAATTAAGCATCCAAATTTCCAATAATGAATAATTTCCATTTACGATCCAAATCTTAGTTTGAATTTTACCAATGATATCCAGACTTTTGAATATAATAACGTCAAAAACTTCGAACAATTTCCAAATAAATGAAACCAGAAAATTATTACTCATAAATCCAAAACTTTATTCGCAAAACTCCCAAAACTATAACTTTCTTAGGACCTTCCAGAAAAAACGTCCATTCGCATTGGCGGACCAAGTTAGAAGAGGCGACTATCACGCCTTTCCGTACCAACTCAAATTATCGGCACGAAAAGAAGCATCAAAATTTTAAAATTTACAAAATGTTATTTACAAAGCAAGATCAAACACAAAAATTAAAAACCCATATTTACACCAAATTCAAAATCACCTCAAAAAAACTCAAATCAAAAGTTGAAATTTTCAAAAACTTCACAAAATGAAAATTTGGTAACACGACAATATAGACATCTTAATTTTAGCCATTTTATTGCTCGAGTTAAACTGCAGCGATATGAAGTAATGGACTTTCAAGAATATCTAGTTGGTTTTGTGAAACTTTAACAACAATTTAGTATCAGAATTCAAATTTAAATTAGATATAAATTTATTTATATGGACCTTAAGTAACTCGACAGACTACCTTCGGAATCATTGTATTTATAAAAGTTGTTTTAGCTAGATAAAATAAGTAAACAAATGAGAGAGTCGTTACAGGTGGAAGATAACTCTATATATAATTTTAATATTTTACATAATAATTACATAATATGTACATAGGTACATGTTGATCAAATTTTGATTCAAAAATGTTGATCTTCTCACATGACAATGATCCGTGCACTCCACGGACGCTTCCAACCTCTCATCGTCTTTTACAAGAACAACCACCCACATGTGCGATGTCGGAAAACCAAATACAGAAGCCATTTCTGTATTTCTAGACCTGGTTCTAAGTGTCAGTTCTATTCGAAACTGCCAATGTCACTAGGCGAACGCCGCGCCGTGTACATTATCTACACACAAACTGCACCCTAAGAAAGTTCAACAATATTTTGTTAAAATAGTTATTTACATAAAAGTCAGGAAATGACAAATTACTGACGAGGAGCAATGTTGAAATACGAAGCACTTTGTGCCGAGTATTTTAAAGCTCCGAGTAAAATGAAACATTTTCTGACATGCTTTGTAAGTATTAAATTTTTCCAAAAATCATAAAAAATAGAAATTTTAAAACACTAATTGAACAAAATTTATAAATTCAGCTAAATTTTACGTTTTCTACATTTGGCGCCTGAGCAGGGACCTATTTTTTTCACCTCCCTTCTAAACACAAGTTTTACGACTTCTTTTGTTTAAAAAGTATTCTAAATCTATTTACATCACTTCTAGACCAGTGTATTTCCTTGCGCTTTCTTTTAAATTTTAAAGTGGAATAGAAAAAAGTAAATGCCCAATTCATTTCTTTTACATGCACCCACTGAATTAACTCAGTCGTCGACATCCAAAAACAAATAGTTCTTCTGATTAAAACTTAGAAAAAAAGCGTTGTTCTCCGACGTTTAGCTAAGCCACTGGGTTTAGCACTCATCGGAAACGTTAGTAAGGTGAAAGACCAAGTTATAAACTACATTCTCAAAGGAGTATAAAAAAGACTGCAAAAAGGTTACACCGATTGAGCCGCCGATAGAAGATTCACTGCCGCTGAGCAAATCAAAGGAATGCGGATCATATTTTGTGCCCCTGCTGAAGTTTGTACTACAGTATGAAAATGAAATCTTCGATTCGATGGACGCGGAAATCTTATTTCTTTTCTCGAATGCTTAGAAGAATTAAAAACTAGTTATAACATAACCGATACGGTGTTAAATTATCTGCACCTAAAGGGTAGAATCATGCATCTTGGGAAGAAAATAAAGATTTCAACTAATCATTTCAACAGCAGTGAGTCCGTTATTATAAAAATTCTATCTGGGAGTCAAAATTATAAACAAAAAACAAGGATGTTTATTTCATTGCTTACTATGTGCCGGGAGTGACCACGGAAGCCATCATCAGAAAAGGAAAACCATTCAGATTAGATACATATACCATAGAAAACTTGGAACATCCACCAGAAACCCCTAGAAATACTAACCGATAACAACATTTAAAAAGCTTGCTTACCAAAGAACTACCAAAATACAACAGACAAAAATGGTCCCGTTCAAATAGTTCCACATTACAATACTATTAAAACCGCACATCCTACCAATAAAACAAAGGTATTAAACAAGAAACGCTAAGATGCAGAAGGTGACCAATGAAAAACTTAATTAAAATTTCCATCTCACCGTGAAGTTCACTATGAAGTTCACCCGTCAATAAATGGAAGAAAAAATATAGAGTTTGCATCGACTTGAGGTAGCTGAACAAACTAAGCACCAAAGACGCATATCCCCTTCCTTGCATGCAGTACATTTTCCATTGTACTGATTTCTCTGAACAAAAAAAAGCCTCTGGAAGCTACTAAATAAGGTAGAAGTTCAACTGATTGCTACTCAGAAACAGAAACTCAATTATAGCGATTGGTGAATAAACTATACAGTAGCAATGCTGAGTATTTATTCTTAAATTATCTCTGTGGTCATATTTATGCATGCCTGTAGCAAGACAATCAGTGACAGCTTTCTTTGAGTTTGGAATTCTAAGCAACTAACTAGCTCAGCCAGCAAATAACAGCTTGACGACGGCGACGTAAAGCTACAGGTTAGTTTTGATAATTTATATTGTCCATTTGGTTAATCATTTCATATATTTTCTAATTTTTTTAAAGTGAACTCAGGTTCAAGAATAGTTCCGAAATCTTTTATGCCCAGTGGAATGGGGATGGAAACATTGAGGCTATCACTTTTAGATACAGAAGGACAACCTTCTTAAACTAATTTTCTGTAACTCCAGATGAGATTGTTTGACCCGCTAGCTGCGTGTGTCAAACAGTTGGATGCTGTCATAACAAATCATTCAAAAATACTGAAGATTTTAATGAAGATCCTAATGATACTTAAATTAATAAAACTTCTATACTTCCGTCTTTTTGCATTTTTCGTAACATACTTTTACTGCCGAAGAGGAGAGAATATAGAGAACTGAATGAGTTAGCCGAACATAGAACATAGCATATTGATGCAAATTCCTGCTTCCCTAATTATTTTAGAGAAAGAAATGAACGATACAAAAATAATGCGGAAATATAAATTAACATCTAGCTTTTACTTAAAAAGCCCTAAAATGCTTATAAATTATTAAAATTTTCATTTATTGCACTGGCCATTTAATTTATATTTTCAAAAATAATTACCACATGACCAATCTGATAAATGAAACTTTTAACAATTTCAAAAGCATTTTTTGACTTTTTAAGTAAATTATTTTTGTGTCATGCAAAAAGTGATTTTAGAAAGATCTAAGAAACTAAATGGCTGAAATGAAAATCTTTTGGTGATCATACAGCTATGATAGTGTACAATAAAAAGAGTAAACAAACAACAATGACGCCTACAACGGATGTGTTGGGAGTTTAGTATGTTGTTTAGTACAGGTAAAAGGATCATTTAAGGCAATTTTCAGGCATAAATATCTTTTCTAGATCAAATGCTAAAAGTTCTGAGCTAATAACATTAATGAACTGAATTTTATAATCTATTTATTAATGTTAAAGTGACAATCTTCTCAAAATTTCAATAATCATTAACAATTCAACTAGCTTGTTGCCAATTCTAACACCTAAAGTGGTTTTGTTTTGTACTAGTAAACTCAAATCTTTGAATTTAAATTCATCAGATCAGTCAATTTGAGTGAAATTGATACTGCAATAGTCAAATTTTACACTTGACATCATCTGCAATTGGACGTTATATATTTGAATTCAGACATTTTTTATTTTATCTGTAAAATTGTCCAAAGTTCAGCAATTTAAGCAATGTTTAAACTGATGCGACCTACGGCGTTTTCTAAATCTTTTCACTTTTCAAACCAATTAGTTTCAGTGTTTTACAAAAGTAAATTTATTGTTACAAAGTCCACCTATGTGGTTTACCAAATTATTTTCAGTGTAATAACTTCATTCTATTTTATACTAATGTAAACTTTAATCAGAAAGTTACATTCCATATCACTGATCGTCAACGTAGCACATGTCCTAACTTCCGTCGTCCGTTGTTGTCTTGCCAGTTTAATTTCGCTTCAATTATGTCAGAAATGAAGTTGTATGTATAGTAATAATAAGGGTTTATTATTTCTCTGTATTCTTCTTATGTATCATATAATTTAAGGTTTATGCAAATAGTTATTGCTTAAACAGAGAATAGTCGTAACTAAATTAAAATCTACTTCTCCCAAAACATTGTTCACATAAAACATTACATATTATATTATTGTCCTTTTCCGGAAGGAGAGAGAGTCGGCATGTTGGACAGTTCCAATTGGCTGAGAAATAAATAAAACTGTAACTTAAAAACTTTATAATGGAAAATGTTAAATTATGATGCTGCATTTTGGAAAAAATTTAATAATTTATCAAAATCAGAATTGAATTTTGATTTAGTTCAAAAAGTAGTTCTTCATTTTTAAAGTTTGTTGTAAAGTTTATAAAGCACCGTCTTCGGTTGAATACTTCTATTATTCCTCGATAATGTAACATTAGATGTAGTTTTAGTAATATTAGGAAAGAAAAAGATATTCCGCTTCAATAGAGTGCGGTCAGATTTAAACGATTTAAGTCTATTATTATTCAGCATGCATACGTGTATTTTGAGGTAAATATTCAGATATTACTTTAACTTTGATATCAAAGTTACTAAGTTAGCAAACGTCGTTAGCATCTTACTCTCCAAGTACCTAAATTGTAAATTCTCTCTTTTTTATAAATATTCCGTAGTCGTTGTAAATTATCAATTATGTTGGAAACTTTTTACGTTACACAAATAAGTAGCGTTTACATACAGAAATTTTACATATTTAATTTAAAATCCGGTGTAAGTAAATAATTTAAAATCAAAACAATTTTTTGTTTTTAGTTTTAGGTTTCATTCTCTCGGCGAGATACATAATATTATGTAATTTAAAAAAGAATCTCCAAACGAATACAAAATTCTATTAAAATCTTAACTGAAAATTACCATCAGTAAAATTTGGTTTAATGACGGATAACTTGCATAGAGGTTTGCCACTAAAATCAATTACCAAGTAGTCGGTCGGGTTTTACAAAATTGTATTTAACCCTAACTTCGTTTTTGGATTACCTTCACGAGCGTAGTTAACATTAAAATAACATTAGATTTGCAAATGCAATGTGGGTCCACGACGTACAAGATTGAAAATAATAATTATACAAAATTTAAATTAGAAAAATGTCGAATAATGGACGACAAAACTTTTCTAAAGCTTTTCATTTCGTTTCGATTGTAACTGTCACTTCAAAACTAAACATACAAAATGAATATCTGCTTGGATAGGATTCAATAATTTGGTCTTTTGATGCAGCAAGCAAATCGTAATTGTTTCCGTAGAATAGAAAATTGAGGCTCAACAATCGAACACCGACTTTGCAAATTCCATATTCATCTTGAGCTTTCAAGTTTTTTTAAATCCCTAGGATTCACCTTCATATTTTCTAAAGCAATCCACATAATATGTTACGAAAACGATCGAAAAAATTGACAATCTACACTACCTAAGTTGAAATACAATTTTAAAGTAAAGAACAAAAAATAAAAGTTTACAAAACGATCAAGTAGCCTATATGTTCCGGGTGGATAGTTTCGAATCGCAGCCGGTCAGATACATGATGATGATTGCTGTCTGCTACTCGCAACAATTTCACATACATATCCTTTTATATTCTTTTTCAATATCTTATTCACCGCTTCGATACCTTTTACAAACCTACTCGGATTACTTTAATAACACATTTTAAATGCCATCTTGGCAACACTTTCGATATTTTTATTTAAGCTTGTTACCATCCCTTCCTTCAATTTTATTCTAATAAATTTAATATTGCTACAAAATTATTAGATAAGTAGCACAAATTTAAATAAATAAAAAATATGAAAATTTAAAACTTTCACCACCAGCAATTTATTTTTGTTCATGAGACTCTTTTATTTTTTATTTTAGATTTTATACACATTTATACATTTTTATACTTGGTTTAGCTTTTAATTCATTCAGCTATTGAGTGATGTATCTTACCTATCTTATTTACAACAAAAGAAAAATTTTTATAAGGTGAAAATGACTAAAATACAACGAAAACCTCCAGTCCAGGCTTGCAGTTAAGTAATGAATTTATTATTTGTATAAAAATAATTTTATATTTAAGTCATTTTAACCCAAGACCACAAAATTATTAATAACATTAAACAGGTTGTTTCAGTGCAAACTTAATAATATACTCGTATAGTATTGAAAATATTCGTATCCTACATTTTTTACATTTCTACTACATTGATACTTTGTAAATCGCTGCTTGTTTGCCATCAACTGACCGGCACGGCGACTTTGTTCATAAGTAATGCAAGTGCAAGTTATCTCCGGTTATGTTTAATGAATCGAAGCAATTAAATCTTAAAAAAAGTTTAGTTGCAGTTGACGGGACGGAAAACAGAAAAGTTTAAAATGCTGCACTACTGTGTCTCTGGGGAATTTTATTTCTAGATTTATTTAAAGGTTAACTAAAGTTTATTTCTATCAATATTGAAATGACTTAAATAAAATAATCCATATATGCAGTGCTTTAATATTGAGACTACATTGTATATATATCAAATTTATATATTGTCCGAATACACCTCCTGGTGAGTGGTAACAATGAAACTCGATTGGATCCTATAGTTTTTTAGGTATCTATGTAAAAAGTTTAAACAATGAATTGTCCAGCTAAAGCAATTATAATTATAATTATATTATAGTTACAATTACCTGAGACATAAAGTGGAATTGTCGAAATATTGAAAAATCATTGTTTTAAATTCATGAAATTTCTTAATTGCAGTAAATATTCAAGATCTAGGGCATTAAGAAAAGAACTAGAGTAAATTCTGTAAAAACAGTAAAAATAGAGTCAGTAATGAATACCAAGAAGTTTTGTTCGGTAAAACTGGAATGATGCAATGTTTACAATTGAAATTATTTGAAATCTTTCAAAATTCTTTAATCTGCTCCTGCACACATAATTAACACATCGTCAACATCCACTATAAACAGGCAATAAAACACCTAACTGTTACAATCTTTAGTTTCCTATTTTACGATGTAACATACCCACGCATAAAGTATAATAGTAGCAGTGACGGCTCCAGCATTTTAATCCGGGCTACCCTTTGCATTGTTTGCTGTACCAGGACACATGTCCCAATTATTTAAGTCTAAGTATGATGCTTTTATAGTGAAAAATTCCGCATCTAACGGATCGAAGAGTAATGTAGTCCACGTTCGCAACGTGCGTGAACTTGTCTACCCTTTTTTCAAAATAAATATTAACTTTTTTTTGTTGTGTTCGATTATTTTCAATTTGTTTTTAATTATTTAGATGTTTCTCTTTTTGATTTTGCAAAAAAAATGAAGAAAATCTCAAAAAACTTTTATTTCTGCCATCTCCCCTTTTTCCGAAATTAAAAATTTTTTTTTCTTGTTTTCGATTGTTTTTGATTTGTTTTGTAAAAATAAAATTTTTAAATCAAATGATCACGAAATAAGATTTTGCGCTAGCTCCCTTTTTTCGAAATTTTTTTGCGATTTTTGAATTAATTTTTAAAATTAATAGGTACCTACTTATATATTTTTTAAGTTAGTATTTTGTTGTCTTATGTTTTTTGTTTGTGCTTTACTTAATAATAAATAATAAAAGAATTTCTTGCATTTAATAAAAATTGAAGTTTTTAAAAAATTATAAAAATCACATTTATATAACTTTTTATATCAGTTTAGTTCTTTATGGAAATTTTATTTAATATAATAACTTATAATTATTACAAAATACTGATAGGAATAATAAACAAAAGAATATTCTTTAAAAACAGCTAATTATAAGAAAGCGACTAAAACATAATGCTTTTATGAAATGAGTAAACTTACAGGAGAACGAGTCGCAGACCGACGAGTTTTAGTAGTTTAAAAATACGGAAAAAATTGTTTAGGCGCAAACCACGTATGTACGCAGCTTTACCTCGAAAGCAGAACTTTTAGAGTCTGTGTGGAATTCTGACTAAGAGGGAATTCTCCCGAGAGGGCTAATAAAACTTTCGAGAGGGGGGTATTTTTTTAATAATTCTTTTTAAATTAAAGTACAAAGAACCAAAATTACATGTTTATGTAAAATTTTCGTTTTATTTCAAAATGGAATGTTGCGTTTTATATTTTAAATTTCCACAGGCTTCTAAAAATTTCCCCGGGGGGAATGTTCTAAAGTAAAAAAAAAATGTAACCTAAATAAAGATGTATGATCACAGTATCATTTCCAATCTGATGAATTGTACAGAAAGTTATACTATTGTTGATCTTGGAGGTAAAATGAATTTACACGAAGACATTTCACGATTTGAACTACAGATAATGTTGAAACTGTACCGGTTGCTGGTTTACAGTATTATACCCTAAGAAACTGTTTAAAAGGTTATAATAGGCTAGTTCCTAGGGCCCCTTATGACCCCCGCTTATAAAAGTCTCTTACATGACCTGAGAAATTGATTGGCAATAATATTATTGGTTACGAGAATTCTGTTTGTTGATAATTTTTTTATGGATTGGATTGAAAACTTTCTGTTGTTCTAAGATGCAGTTGGTCAAGATTTTGTGCTGTATATGGCTGGTCCGCTTTTTTTGCGTTTTTTTTTTGCGAAAAAATTGCGGAACTGCGTGTAATTCAAAATTCAAGTTGTTGTTGAAAACCTTTTAATATGTGCATAGTAACGCCATTGCATTTAAATACATACAATATTTTAAGTGACTGTTTATTTTAATAGCATGCAAATTAGTTACTCCAAAAAAATCGTTACATTTCACATGGCAAAGAATCTCTTAAGATTGGAATGCTGGCAATTTTAAAAATAGAGATTGGCTTTAAATCATATTTTGCGGTTATTATTAGATTTAAAAATTTTATTTTTACAAAACAATTGACAACAAATCAAGAACAATCGAAAACAATTAAAAAAACTTTTTATTTCGAAAAAAGGGGAGCTGGCGCAAAATCTTAATTAGCGATTTTCGCGGTTATCATTTGATTTTTTTTTTTTTTTTTTTTTTATTTACCCAGAATATTTACAATCTGTCTTACAACAATAAGTAAATGTTTGGTCGGTATCATTTGATTTAAAAGTTTTATTTTTACAAAACAATTGACAATTCAATAACAATTAAACACAAGAAAAAAAATTTTTGTGAGATTTTCTTCATTTTTTTTTGCAAAATAAAAAAAAATATCAAAACAATTGAAAACAAATGAAAAACAATCGAAAACAACAAAAAAATTTAATATTTTGAAAAAAGGAGAGCCAAGTTCACGCACGTTCGTTCGCGATGTATTTTTTGAGGTATCGATGAACTTTCTATTCGTCCGTCAGTGCGTCAATGTCTGTTACATTCAGCTCCATTTCTTTTTTAAGATATCTTATGTTTCCTTGTGCTTATCCTGGAGCATATTGCTTTCGTTTCAGTCTTGTGTCTCAATGATGATGATCTTTATTCTAATTGTTTACATATATCCTTTAGGTTTCCTTTAATTTGATAAGAGCCTCTCGATGCAGCAGCACTGGTAAAAAATATTAATATAGCAATGCTTATATTTAATTTGATACTTTAACATATGGCAAAATTTTACTCTATAAATTAACAAAATGCTGAATTTTTTATGCTATACTTTATCTCTGTCTTACTACATCAAACTAAAATATACCTATTTCATTATTTTTACGTGCTTTATCACTGCATATTTCAAAATTAATTTTTTGACTTAAAACCAAAAGAGAATTTTTTTCAGATTTGGAATTTATTAACAGTGCACATCTGTATTAAAAATATTCTTAAAATAACTTAATAACTTAATTATGTTTTTAACTAACTTAATCAACGATTACAACAATTGTAGGTACATCGAAACTGAATCGTACATTTAAACGCTACATACAAAACTCGTAGTGACTTTATGGAATATTAATTAAGCTCTTTTTGTTCATTAAATCAATGGCCAATTAATTATGATTTTATATTTTATAATACTTTCTAACATTTATTATTTAATTTTTGTTTGTTAAATTTTTCGATTACTTACTTCTTATAGGAATGTAATATTCCTGAGTGAAATTATTATATTTTTTAATAGAAAAAAATATTAGTTTCATTATTTCCTTTAGATCAATAATTATTTAAATTTAACCAATAAAATTAATTTTATATATACCAGAAGATTGCTGTAGGTACATATTGTAAAGTACTGTGGTTTTAAATTTTTATATAATAAAAAAATTTAAATAAGATACTACTTACAACATTTCTGCATACAGTCTACTTATAACCAAATTTAAATCGGTTCAACAAACAAAGCAAATCATAATCCTATAAACACAGAGGTTATTTCTGTATAGCAATGATTATTTTAAATGTAAACGATTGGATGTATACTAAAGAAGTAATTATTATGATGTATGAAGTATGAATATTTTAAAATTTAATATTTTAGTCAAATAAACTTTGCCATTACAGCTTTCCCTACTTTTCTTAACTCTTGCGTATATAATGTAATATGAAGCACAGCAAAGAGGAACAATCATTAAATTGTAATCAAAAGGCGTTCACTAAATCATAACGCGAGACTTTCTACATCTGTCGCACGAGCAAATGTCTTAGCTATCCCAAACCGCCCTTCGTAGATACAAACTACTAACTGGCATAATTATATAATAATATAATATATTGAATGATATTATATTTTTTATGGAACTATTACGTAAAAAACATATTTACTAAAATATCGCCATTATCTTGCCTGTTATATCTTCATCTACAACAAGCATGCCAAACTAAGGCTAAATAATACATAATACCTTAATATATGCAGTGATATCTCTTTCAATTAATTAATATTATCAATTTAATATAAAATTTTTTAGTTAAATATTTGTTAAAGGGTATCGTTAAATGTACACGCAAGCGTTCATAACATACCTACATACAACATGCAACACCAATTATTTACCTTCAATTCTCGCTTTCATTAAATTTTCAAATATAATACCTTAATAATTCTTTTCTATTCTTAAAAATTGTACAATACATCTTCAATTTCTTATGTCAGCCTATGTGTCACTCAGCTTCTATTTCAAATTTTATCCAAAACAAACTACCAGCTAAGATATACCTAAACCGTTGTAGCAAACCATTTTTGCTTGTTACTTATAAGTTTAAAGGTTTAATTAACATTTAATTAATACTTTACAAACTACGAACAAAAGTATATATTAATAAATAGTAATTTAATTTGTGTGCTCTTGCAATATATTGCAATGTTTTATTTTGGGAGCAGGACTAAATATTTTACTAACACTTCGTGTCTATTAATATCTTTCTCCAAAAATATCTGTGCATTAACATCTTGAACTGCTAATATAATATATTAATATATTAAATACAAATACTATCTTGTTTTTGATCCAACGTTACTTTGGTTTTCTTTTGAAAATAATTTTTAATCAACATTAAATTTTGATACCTCAGTTTTAAGTTCAGTAATTTAACTTTGCCATCCCCAACATTAGTTTAACATTGAGGTGTTACTCAAGTCAATTCAATTTTAAATGTGTGGAGTTATTTGTCATTGCAACGAACAGTTTCATCCGTCGTAACTAGAACTACCGAGTTTTGCTGCGAGTGTTTATTTTATAAATCCAATTAAATTAATCTACAATTTTAGTTCACATATTTTAGTGTCAGCACTTTTGATTCTACAATAGTACCGTTTTAGTTAGTATAACGTGCTTTATTATTCCGCTTGGGTATTCCCCTAGTATATAATGGATTCTATGTTGCTGAAAATCTACCCAATCGCTTGTCTCGAAGATATTGCAATTGTATTGTTTTTGCTTTTAAATTGTAAGAAATTGTTCAGAAAGAAACCCAATTAGGATTTTTTATTGGGTCACCAATATGTATGCGGCCAAACTGAGTTACAATAATTTTATTTGTGTTAATTATTTTTTTTTATAGTAACATTTTAAATCAGTATATTACTTGAGAATAATTCTTAAATTTAAGAATTCATCACCAAATAGTTATAAGACTTTGAACTACAAACAGTTTTCTGTTATCAAATTATTACTTTTAACAATATATTGACCCCCCTCTTTTTTTGTATCCTCTCCAACATTTTATTAAAATCTTTTCAATAAATTTGAAAATCGAACACTCCAACGCTAACGTATGACGTCAGTTCTTTTATATTTATAAGCCATATCAACGAGTGATGATCAGTTGCATATATTTGCAATATTTTGCAACGTAGTCAATATTAATCAAGACTAGATAATAGATAAGGATTCTTTATTATATGTATTATAACAATCAGTTGTTTTAATAACTCAATTAACAGTGGTTGCGTACTCATATACAGCATCAATTAACCTATACAAGAAAATACTTATTCTTATAATTACTTTTTATATTGGCTATAATTATTTTATATCTACCCTGGCATTAGTTCTATATGACTTGATCGACACCGGCGCCCACGGTCTTGTAAATAGTGTATTAAACAGGGTTAATTACATGCTTAAAGTATGATTATATTATATCATATTAAAACTTGGGTTGTTAAAAAACAAATTGTGCTAAGCTAAAACAACAGCTATCACCAACTACAAAGCATAAACAGTAGGTATATCAAAATTAAATAATTGCATATTTCTAATGATAATAATTAGGGTTTACTAAAAGAAAAAGTTTAGTCTACATTAGCTTTATGGTTATATTAATTTTGTTATTTAATTAAGTAATCCTAATGCTCTTCACTTTTAAACTAACTTTAATTAAAAATTAAATATTCAATGTTCTGGAAGCGCTTCAACTTAAGTTTATCAAAACTATTATTATTATTTGATTGACACGAACGGCATTGCATTTACATATTTGTTTTAATTTTAAGTGCCTGGTATAATATCCATTAAACTTTATTTAAAGAATTACTGTTATCTGTACAACACGAAACATAACCTCGTTTATACTGTACCGTTTGTTTATTTTTCAGTTATTTCATTCGCTGAAAATTTATCAAAATCGATTTAGGTAGAGAAAGATAAGATTGCGTAATAATAGAAATTTTAGGGTGCTTAAGGAAAGTTTCCTGACCAATTAGGTCATTATAATCAATTTTGAGTAGCTAAGAGTGTGGGATAGTATAAAGATAAAAAAAATTTTATCCAAATTTTCTAAATCCGTTCAGAAAATAATTAGTGTGAGTAATTTTTTATTTAATTAAGATAATAATACTACTACGTACATATTTTTAATATTTCTGGAAATTTTATATCTAATATGCAATATTTTGTACATGATCGTAAAGATGGGATACTATGTTATGCATTTTATTCTCTTTTGGCAAGAGTAAGTATGATAATAACATTAAAAATTTTCAGAAATAGCAAAATGGTGGCTGTGAAATTTATGAAGATTATCACCTTAACATATAAGAGTACCTTAAGAAGGTATAAGTGTACTATATTATTTGTAGGTTTAAATGGTCTGCAGGCTAAAAGACAGATATAATAGAGCTTTCATGACGATGTATCAATTTCAAATGGATATTCATAAAATGAGATAGCTCTGAGCGACCGGCTAGTAGGAGTATATTCTGCTTTAAACCGGAAGTTCCATGATATAAGGCGACGTTCGTCTTATCAGACTATTGCAGACTCCAACTTTAGTCGTGAATCTTAACGCTGTCTTATTACATGCCAACTGTTAGTTACACTCATGTAATACTGTGTTAGTGCGTACTTAGCACGTTATTCCGTATGATTAGACAGATTCGTTTTAACAATGTTAGGGTTATATGTCAAAGAACGTACGGAGAGGCACACAATTTATGAAACGACAACAATTTTAATGAGAAGTGTTATTAAGTCACACAATAAATATTTTCAAACGCACTAGGGTTCGTATAATATTGCAAAGTCTTAATAATGGTTAAAAGATATTACTAACAATAAATTATTGTGTTAGCTGCATATATGAAGCTACTATCAGTAAAGCTTATCTGAAAAATTGAATTGCGACATATTTTTGATTATCAAAAATTATACAGTGCGTTCTTTAAACAACCCTTTAAGGTGTATTATAAATATCGAGCTATAATTATTTAAATGAACATATAGCGTGTCAAATATGCAAGACGGAAGTGTAAAAATGTGCGTGCAAGATGCGTTTTTATTTTACACTACAAACGCTACTTACAGCATAATAAAAATTTTATTCTTTCCTACCATCATACCTTGCGTAATAAAAGGCAAGGTACTCGTCGCAAAAAAATTGTTGCATTCTAGCATTAGACTCTCAAATAGTGGTTTTTACTATTGCCAAGTAATAATATACTCGAGTGAAATAATATGTTTTTCCTAAAATATATCAGGCAATTCAACCATTAATTTAAAAATTTTAACGTGTTGATTTAACATTTCATCGTTTTGCGATTATTTAAGGTCAAAAAGTTTATTAGAAATAAATTTTTTATTAAATCTCCAAGTAAACTATTGAAATTTATTTGAAAAACAAATCATTAGCAGGTTATATTTTGTCTCAATCAACTTAAACTACTGTCCTCAATGTTTCTTTTTGTAATAAATTTTAGTAATTTGTTTTGTTGCACTGCCTATGTTTATTTGTGCGCTATGCGACGCCCCTGCTTAAGATAACGAAAATTGAGAAGTTACATCTAATTATTGAGCTGCTGATTCCGTTTTGTTGGGAAATACTGTATAAAGTTGATCTTGTAAACTTATTGGTAGCCACCGGGGTAAGTAGTTTTTACTTTATTACTCTACGGGCTACACCTAAGAGCAGCTTTGTGTAATTGCTCTACCTTACCTTTTGAGTCATTATATTCGATATTTTTGTTGTTGCACCCGAACAGTTGTTTGAGAGTATTTGCTATAGTTTTATTAACACTGATAAGCTGTATGCGATTACAAGACAAAACAACAACTAAAATTTTGATCTCTATATTTCAAGTAAATTAAATACCTACATATTCTTTTTGCTTAAACTGTGTTTTCTTTTGGGAAGCAAGCAGTTCTATTTTCAGTGATTGTTTTTTTTAAGATGGTGGGTTTCTACACAAAAAGAAAAGCATGTTATCACCAGCGTGTAGAGGAAATTCCATTTCCCCGCGCAGGAAGAAAGAATTTCTGTCACATTTGGTATAATCAAACATGATGAAATCACAGTAATTACTTTCCCACTTACGTAGTAAAGGAAAGTATTGTAATCGAGTAAAAATTTTTTTTCCATAGTCTATGAGTCCGTACAAATCGTTTGAGACAAATTTTGCAATGATGTCCGGATGGGTGTGTGTGTGTGTGTGTGGCCCTTTTTTTTCGTCGACGATTTTTTCTAAACGCGTGAACCGATTTTATTCAAATTTTATATACTGCTTTGTAACAGCAATATAGAGAGCTGATTAGATTTTGGTTGAAATCCATACGTTATTTTTTTATTTATTAAATTTTATTATTTTTTTTTATTATTTTTTTTTAAATTTTAATTTTAATTATTATTATTAATTTAGTAATAAATGGGAAAGTTATGTGTTGTCACATAAGATTTTTTTATTAACTATTCAAATGAACGGACAAATTTAAAACTCATAAATAAAATCAAAACTAATAATCTTCCTAAAAATACAACTTTTAACAGTTTAATCAAGTCAGGATTTGGATAATAAAAGAAAACGTTGACGAGACCGAATATACACAAACAACAAATTTTGAATAAAGATTATTAGTTTATTGATTAGATTATTATTATTATTTACTGAAAAAGATTGTTAAATACAAAATTAATTAATAAAATGCTTAAAATGCATTAAATATAGCAGATTGGACATTATTCGCATTTTACATTACCTATAGATGGCGTTGTAAATTAACAACATGGACGACTTACGAGATATAGTTAGAATTTTTACATTGAATATCGTGTGTTTTTGAATTAATTTAGTTTACATTAGTTCATTATATAACTGCTGATATATTTAAAATTTAAAAACACTTATAACTTGGTATACGGATTCAAAGCTCAAAACATGCCCTTCCATTTTGTAAAATGCCAATAGATGAACCAATTTTAAAATAATAAAATTTAAACCAACGATTCAATATCAAAATCTGCAGAATTTTAAATTATTATTATGTAACGTTCGTTGGAAATTTACTAGAAATTAATCATTTTACACTATCAGTTAATTTAGAATTAGAACTTAAACCGTCTCTGTCCTTTCCATTTATCACCAATTTTTAAATCGTTTATTTTCTAAATTCATATTGTAATTTTACTTATCCAATTAAGGGCAAGAGAACGGTAAAATGCAATTGTAAGCCAGTAAAATACGTAAAGTTCTAAGCGAGACAGACCTATTTAAATTAAATGCACGACGTATGGTACAAATTATCATGTAGCGTAGACATAAATACCTTGGGATAGAGATTTCAGTACAGTCAATGCAAATTTATTTATGCAGTTACTATATCATTTTTCTAATTGTGATAATTCCTACCTACTTAATATTATTATCTTTTGCGTGGGTACATTATTTGTAAAGCTTTCTTTATTAAACAAAATTTTGTTAAAGTGATATTCATTTTATTTTCTAATAATTAAATTAGAATGGGCAAGATAAAAACTGTTCGTAAGCAATATTTTCTATTGGATAATTATTTTTCATTCGATTAAACTATATCGAAAAAAAAAATCGCAAAATTTTACATTGATTTTCTCAATACTATTTTTGCTTTTTTTGTATCATTTCAATTTTTTTTTTAAATCATTTTGATTTCATAAACTTATTTGTGTACTTACTTAGTTATACAGGGTGGCCGTTTGAAAACGAAACAGAGGGGATTGTGGCCAGCAGAATTTTTTTTTCAAGAAATGCAAAAACACGGCAATTTTATCATTATTTTATCATTTAATTAAAAAAAAATTTTTTTTTAATTAAAAAGAAAAAAATTTAAAAAAAAATTAAAATTTTTAAAAAAATTGTTAAAATTGTTGAACATCTAATTTGATTAAATTGATATTTTTATCAGATCCATTTTTTCATTCAAAATTCCAAGGGTGGTTTGCTTTTAACCTTAAAAGGGTTGAACTGTCAATGTTTATGAATAGCACTAAATGTAGCCCCCTTGAAATTAAAATGAACCTGACCAAGCGTTTTTCACTTTATTATTCTTAAATGTCTTGAAATATCGTATTTATTTCGCATTTTTGGAGTTTCAATTTTTTTGTTGAATAATTAATAAAACTTTAAAAAAATTATTGCATTGAATTCAGGAAAGCAAGACCTTTCAAATGAGGTGTCACTTGCCATATCATCCCTATTAACATTTTAGGGGTTGTCATCACAGCGCGAAGGGATGAAACAATACGGGAATGACATTCATCGCAAAAGTTGTCCCCCTCGATGATAAAATTGACGTGTTTTTGCATTTCTTGAAAAAAAAATTCTGCTGGCCACAATCCCGTCTGTTTTGTTTTCAAACGGTCACCCTGTATGTATACTAGGGTAACTTTCAAGACTAAAAATAAATAGGTTATCACCGAATTTGTTTCCAGTAACTTATACCACATGATATAACAGTCTGTGATATAGTGTATCAAATACTAAATGTAGCATAAAAAAAACATTTTTGTCAAAAATGGAGATTGCCGATTTTGATTCTAGCCCCCCTCAAATAACGTCTTTAAAATTTTATTACCTGCACAATTTCAACTCAATGTATCGGCTTGTTTTTTTTAAAACAGTGCACATTACACTAGCATGCGATACCGTGGATTTATAAAGTGGTGACATCATGTAAATGAATATTTTGCTGCCTATGCGCTTAAAAAAAAGGCAAATTGGTTTAATCAAATTTGCTTTCTTTTTGTTTTGATCATGACCAAATTTATATGAGACTACCTTTGAGATACATATTTTCTAACAAAAAAAGAATCATTGAAATCGGACAATGGCAATGTGGTAAAGAATTATATTGAAAAATTTCATTTAAAATGAATGAATAAAATTTTTTGAAGTCTGTTAAAAATATACTTCTTCACAGATTAAAAATCAAAATTTCCAATTGCGACATGTTTTGGTTTACCCTATCCTCGGACAAAAATTATCATTAAAAATAAGTATCGTAAATATTGATTATGAATTTTAATCAGCGAAAAAGTACCTCCCTAAATATCCTCTCTTTAATGACTTCTAAAAAATGAGAAGGTTATCAATTCGATCTGATGTATTTTTTATGTATGTATGTTTACGTATAAACATTATGTAAGTTGAATCCTTAGATCCTATAACATAATATGATAAAAGGTTGAATCGGACTGTACATGACGAACTTGGTACTTTTAACCATGTGAGGCAGCACTTGACGTTACCAAAACTTTGATACAATTTTTTTTGGAAACTATAAAGAATAAAAAGTACAATTTTTGTGTATGCATATAGAATTGTGTTCTCTAGGGCCAACGCATTTAATATTACAAAATATAATTAAATCAAACAAATAAAATTTGTTTTCTTAATGTTATGATTAAAATTTTTAAAAAAGGATATGCGTAGGTCCTAGCTCAACTATCTATATGCCTTTCTTTAAATTTTTGTTCAATTCTGTCCATTCATTGCTGAGAATTTTTGTCTTAAAAATTTTCCGCACCTATTACTTCCCCTTAATACAATATTATGGGAATTCTAATTTAAATTAATTACCATACCTATTTTATTTAATTTCATAAAACACATTACGTCGCATTTGGAATATTCCATTCACTTAAAACCCTGAAAATAAGTTTTATTGCATTATGCAATTGCTTTTCTTTGTCACCCTTCTGGTATAATAGTAACCTGTCCTTGAATTAACGAACGTGACGATTGCTAATTTGTCTCACTACGCCCTTTATGGCGGAAATTAACCGTGGAAATTCACTTTGGAAATTAAATTTTTATTCCAATAGTTTTTGGTTCACCACACAAATTAAGTCTTTTAGTTACCATCAAAAATTGATGGGTGAGATCAAACCACCCAGTGAAGTTTTAATCGTGATTTAGTCACATTAAGTCCAGCAGCGTGTCGGCGCATGGTTGATAATAAAATTTTGAGAACTTGGAAAATTGGAAAATTGTCCACAACACTTCTAACGAAGGAATTATTTTTAAACAACCACTAAGTCGAGGCGCCAACACTCGAAGAATCGGGAATTCATGAAAATGGAATTACAATATGATGGACTTTGGTAACCAGCACGGGAACTTTGCTGTATCCGGCGGTTGATCGCGACAACACACATAATATGTACTACCTATATTAAGATAACGACTTAAATTTTGATTTATGACTTGACGACCTATTTGTGCCTCATTCAATAAAACGTTAATTGTGCCACTTGTTCAAACACTAAAACTTGACTCACTCATTATTTGTTTTATGTTCATAAACTTGTTTTAATTTCAACCAGAACTTGTTCAACTTGACTACGTCATTTCATCTTTCACTTCCGGTTAAATTTTTGTGAGGACTTACATTAATTTTTAATTGCTAATATTGTGGTGATCAAAATTTTGTAAATTACAATAATTATTATTCGAAAACTTTTGTCAATAAAAATTAATTTGGAATTTAAATTCCGCGGTACTGCCAGCGACATGGGAGATTCAACTTTAGAATTCACGATTTTACCTACTCGTACGTGCACCGTGGTTTCCACGAGGACCCAGTTATTTTAGAACTTGACTCTTGTGGTGGCGTTCATTTCAGTGTTGGACTATTATTATTTTGGGGATCACACAACCTAAAATTGGACCATTGATTATAGCGAGGTTTGGGCGAACTACGTCCCCCTTTTTGCATTTATCCACGACTTCTCGCTAGTTGGCTTAGCACCCAAATATTCTGGGGAGGGGGAGGGCAATGTCGAACCGCATTTTTGTCGCGTAACAATTATTAAATAGCTAAAATTCGTTACGATATATCGGTTGCAAAATAAATGTAAAACCATTATTTAATTTACTAATTGCTTTTGTGTTTGTTCAATATAATTCCAAATTCATGTTTAGCTCAGCGATTATTGACGAAATAATTGAAAAAGCGATAAAAAGCAAAAATTATATTGTCTGATGCTTCCCCTAAATTAGTATTCCATATTAAAATCCAAAAACAATGTTGACTTAAAGTATTCAACAGCTTTTTCATCATTTATTGATGACTTATGCAAGTATATAATAAATCGATTAATTTTTTTTCTTGTCTATTTTCTCGCGATTTAGAATATCAATGCTGTCATAGTCGATAGTATGATTCCACTCCAATGGGTGCTTTTTAATATGGACGGACACATAGTTTCCTGTCACCATGTTTACCAAACCACTATATGAGGTCCCCCAAAGACTGAATCTTTGGTTTTAGAGAAAAACCTAGAGTTTTTGTTGGGACAACTTAACTCTAATGTAATTTCTGAGGTAGACCCGAAATTAATTAATTATTCATAAAAAAGTGCATAAGTGAGACTAAAAAATCTACTTTCAGTGCTTGTCGATATACTCTCCTTATTATTTATTATCTTTCTTCTCGGTTTAAGGAGGGAATTGATAATAGTTTTAAGAAAATTATTGCAGGAGGGGATATGAGATGTTTTGTGAATATTGCTGGATTGAAACGATTGATGAAAGATGGTAAGGACTTTATGAATAATCTTACATTTGACTTTAAAGATCTCGTATTTAAGATGACTTGCAAAATAATTTAAAGGTTTTCTTCAATAGTTTTCCCATATTAGCTACAAAGCCAATGATAGTTAATATTTATTTAAAATTAATTATTTGTAACAAATTTTAGTAATTTGTTTTATTTTCTAAGTACGTCCCTGCCTAGAATCTGATTTGGGGTTTGTTGAGTTTGCGTTTTGAACGCAAGACGGCACTTTTTGAATGTGGGTTCGATAAGTGAGTGTGTTCACGGTGTTGGTCTTGTCAAAAGATTTGGTAAGTTTTGCTTTTTCTGTAAAACTTGTAGGGAGACACCTTCATAGTGGACAAATTTGCATGTTTTTTTGATACTTTTTGGTAGTTCGATTTTTTGGTGCTTATAAAGTTGTTTTCGTTTCCGATCTTTTCATAAATTTAATTTTAATACGGCAAATTTTAATTTGCATTGACGAGCTTATCCATCGATAATATTTTATCTTAGCTCGCAAATTTTCCACAATGTTAAATTTTAATCTAAGTAAAATATTTAATTTTAAGAATTAAATTAATTTACTTTTGGTGTGAACTACTTGTCTTTTTTTATGTTTCTCCAATAGGATAATACTAAGGCAAGTAGCTACGATTTTCTTTCACCGGTTGTGGCTGTCGATTTGTCGACAGCAAACTTCTTGCAGAGATCATTTTTTTGTTTATCTGTCACCTTTTTTTGGAACTTATGACCCTAGCTTCCGCATCATCTTCAGCTAGATAACATCAGCGGGCCTCTACAGTAAATAAAAGCTGGTTGATTTATTCCCAGCGTGTAGATAGTAAAATTCTGGATCCCCAACAAGGGAGGAGGAATTTTTTATCTCATATTTATTATAAATAATAATTTTATTAGGTTAGAAAATAGGTATTTCTTTGGTATTGATTCCTTCCGACATTAAATGCAACTTTTAATACCAAAGTTTTTGCGAAACAAGCAAGTTTGGGTGCAATTAGATGATTACAAGGATGCTCAAATTACCGTAAAAAAAGAAAAACAAATTTATCCAGGTTTACTGTTCTATTCAGAATAAATAAAAAGTTATTTTTTTAAATCAATGCATCTATTATTAATAGATTTATTTATTTATTATAGTATAAAAATTTTTGTATTTCGAAGAGGTGGGGGTGCTATCTTGATGTGGGTAATGTCCAAGAAATCTTATAGCTTTGGAATCTAATTTTCAATATAATCGATGACAAAGAGTATGTATATTGATATGTTTTTAACTATTTAATTAATTTGCTACCGGCACTTTTGTAGAAATGCTGTTTGTTTGACCGTCGTAATGCACATGTGACGCCCGGCCACTGTTAAAACAAATCTAACTCAAATTTAAACAAATTTTTGCACAAAATTAACTCTTTATTATCACAATTAATAACAAATACATCGGCGCTTACATGAAAACAACTGCGGACTTTTCCGCCATCTTCCTACGTCCAGTCGTTCGCCACTCGCTTTCGATTGAGTCCACGTCGATCTTGGAGAAGCCAAACGTGCGCAGTCGAATTTAAATTTGAATTATAACATAAAATAAGTTTTCTTTTATAAATTAATTTTTTTAAATATTTAAAAACACGACAATATATTAATACTGTCACGTAAGTAAAGGAATTATAAGGTGAACAGATAAAGAGGTACCGTCAAACGGGGTGAAAACGATCACACGGAGTGAAACGGATCACCGACGTTTTTGTACGGAATCTTTTTAGGATTGGTAGTATGAGTACGATTTGTGGCTAATAAACGTTAAAATATGTAGTTGGGAAGATCAGTTGTTGGAAAAAGTCTGAAGACAGAGCTGGCTCGCGTTGCGCATGGTTGATATTGGCGAAAAAACAATAGGTGATACTTGCGTAGTTTTTACAAAGCGTTAAAAGATTGACATCCACAGAATAAGCTATACAAGTTGGAGACTCCTGGTAAGTTTTTATGAGTTACCCAATTAGTCGAGTACATCAGGAAATAAAAATATTTTTTAAATCTTTTTTGGTTGAAGTTTGAGAATTTTTTAAGTAAAAAATTTCAAATTTAAGGGGTGAAACAGATCATCTATTACAACAAAGAACGGGCTCAAGGGAAAATCCAAAGAGGGATAAAAAAGTGAATGGAAAACAGGAAAAAGTGTTTCTAAGAAAGACCTTGAAAAAAAAATAAAAGTTTGCAAGAGCAGGAGGAACAAGGCACTACTTACCTGACGACTTACCTGAGGGGATTGATGAAAATTTTCACTTTGGAGAATTTGTTATCGTGAAATATGTCACGGACCAAGGAGTTTGATTTTTTGCTGCTAAAATTGAAGAAATTTTAGGCGAAGAGACTACAGTAAAATGTTTAATCAAGAAGTCGTCAAAAATACAAATAACTTTTGCCTATCCCGAAATTGATGATACCGTAGTGGTCAAGCAAGAACAAATTATAAAAAGAATTCCTGTATAATCCCCCTAAGGTGGGGAACATTTACTTTTAAGAACATGTCCTACCTATTATGTAATATTTTTTATAGCTTTTGTTTTATTACTTAGTTTAAGTTTTTTTATATTTTTTCAATGAAAATATAACCAAAAACGCATTTTATTTATCAACATATCCAATAAAAACCGCTTGCAAAACATGAAAAAAAATTTTTTGTGATCCATTTCACCTCTGAGGATGTTGAAAAGCAAAATAACGGCATTTAAACACCTGATCCGTTTCACCCCGATACACGGGGTGAAACGGATCACCTTTTAAAAACAGAAATAAAAAATTTAATTGGTGATTTTTTTAAAATGTTGCAGTAATTTGTGCCTCAGATATGTATCTTTAACATATATTTTTTCCAGAATTTTTTCTGTCCTAAAAAGCATGAAAAAATACAAAAAATCTAAAATTTTGATCCGTTTCACCCCGTTTGACGGTATTAGTTCAGATTGGGTGCACGTACATAAGGAAAAACATAAAAAGCTAATTACGTATGATGCAACGGGGAGATTAAGATTACAATTTTTTAGTTAGATAAACCACTAGGATGGTAAATGCGAACCGACAATCTAATGAAATAGTGTCGTTTCTGCATTGGATCAATTTCCATATAAATTTCTTCAATAAAAATAATCTTGCTTAATGCGATAAAAACAAATTAGTGGAACCATAATAATTTTACGATCTATAAAAAAGTGAAAAACTTGTTAATATGTAATTTTAAGATATTTATGTTGATAAATTGTATAAACTCACCTCACGTGAACTTTATTAGTGATAATTTCATAATTCCATAAAAAGTAGTACTTCGTAATAGTATATTATACATTAAGGGAGAGAAACACAATATTATTCACTAGGTGCAAGTTTGTCGCCAGAGGGCGAAGCCCGAGGGCTACAATGCACCGAGGGAATAATGGTGTTCTCTCCTGTAGTGTATATACTATTTTTTACACGCCCGAAACCAAGAAGTAAATAAAAAACTAATTTTTAAATCATGACAGAGAATTGCAATTAATTTATTCAGTAGCCTTTGAATTGTAATATAACGAATACTATGACAACAACAAAAATTGTGTAAACAAAGTCAGTTCAAAATGCAAGAACCACAAGAAATTATTGATGCTGCAAGTGTTGCATTCTCCGAATGATTACCACCGAAATCGAAAAAATTGTACGATATTGCATATAATCTTTTAAGAGAGTGGTGCACGGAAAAAGAAGTAATAACATATTCCGAAAACGTCAAAAGTCCTGTCACGAGAAAAAATTATGTTGCAAAAGTAATCAAAAGCAAATGATATTTAATGATTAAGTTAATACACTGCATTATTTATGTAGATCTTATTATGTATTAACAATTTCTATACATTGTAGGTAGCATTGATTCTGGGTATTGCAGGCGCATGTCGCTCAGAAGAATTGATAAAAGACGTAGGTGCTGATATTACAACAATAAAACGTCACGGAGCAGGAGGTTGGAAGATTAGGTAGAAAATAAAAGAAATATTGCAAACCAATTACTACAACCTGCAGGAACGAGCCAAAACCAGGGATTATGCCTAATTTCTCACGAAAATAAGACGGAAATAACAAATCGAATACTATTAGAATCTGCAAGTACGATCAAAATGTTAAAAAATACTGATATTGATATTCGTTCCAATATTAAATTTGAAAACTGTAATAATGTATCATTTTCTATTAATATTAATAAATATGTTCTTAAATTTTTCTGCGTTATTCGTTTTATTAATATGTGTATAATGAAAACTCCCTTGGGGAGTTTTGTTTATATTATACTCCCTAGGGTAAAATGAGCTATTTCTGTCACAATTTTGATTACCTAGAAATCGACTTCTACTCCCGGGCGTGTAAAAATAGGATTTTGTGGCAATGATACAAGTGATTTCCTTGGAGTTTATTGTAACACTTGGAGATGTGAAAATACGTGAAAGATATGTTGAAAGAGTCCAAAAGAAGAAATGATTTTGGGGTAGACACCTAAAAAGGCAAAATTAGTAAGAGGAATATGAAATTATGGAAACGACAAGGAGCTGTCAGATGGTTGAAATGCAATTTTAAGGATTACTTAAGTAATAAAGAAGATACAGAGCAATGAAATATGCAAAAAGAAAGAGAATAAAAAGCTCGAATTTTTGAGACTAAAATGACATCTGAAAATGAAATTTATAAAAACATTTGCAACAGTAAATAATTATTTTAGAAAAAACGGCTTAAGCTATGCAACTTAAAATTTTTGCACATGTATGGGGAGCTGAAAGGAGCATATTTGGAAAATTTCATTGAGATTGAAGAAGTTTTTGGAAATCCTCAAAAGAAATGGTAACCTGATTTGTTGGAAATTTCAAAAAGTTATAAATATGGGGCCCATTTTGAAACAATTCAATATTACTTTGTGGTTTGTCCGGGACGGATGTATTAACCTAACCTAAGTCCTCATTAGGCGGTTATTAGCCTAGTATGTTAGCTGAATAATTGCTGACACTAAGGTACGGTTCGAATTCGGAGAGGTCTGAAATTTCTTATGATCATCTCCGTGCTTCGGAGGACACGTAAAGCCGACACAACGGTCCCCCTAGGTTGATGATTTGCCCTCATCAACAAAAAATCCAGGGTTACAGGTACATCTCAGACGAGCCCAGCAAGCTGCCTCAGATGTAAAGCAATTAATATATGCTCACAGACTTGTGACAAGTGCTACGAACATCGGTTATTCATGTTTATAATTATTACATGCAGCCAACAACAACAACAATCAGGATTATTGGAACCTTGCAAGGTAGTAAATTTATTTGGTCATTATTAATTCAGATCTGATAATCTTTGTATACTTAGTTTAATTTTAAGAATACGTCCACGCCTTTACATCTAAAACACATATATTTAACATTGTATCATCAATTATTTTCAACATTTATAAACTACGTACCTGTAAATATTCCGATAATAGATTTGGTTTCTATCAATTTGTTTCATGTTTGTTAAAAGTGAAACGTAGTAAACATAAGCACCATTTTAGTGCTACTAAGTAAGTAAAGTAAAGTAAAGTAAAAACTAAGTAAGTAAAGTATGCGTCGTACGAAATTAGATAAGGGAGATTACACACCAAAGATGGGAGTTTGAAAAGCACCACTTTGAATATTTTTGGCGCTTAACGTCAGATTCAATAAGAATTAATATCCTTGCTTCAAGGTACATTGCAATACATACTCTTATGTATACCTTTGTCGATGACCAATTTCAAGGGAACATAACAGGTCATACGTTTTTTTTTGATTTTTGATGTAATAAAAAGTTTTCAACATTTTTTTCCAATATAAGGGTGTCCCCGGATACACTTTACATACATAGAAGAAACTTTTATAACCACAATATTTAGCAAAAACTTTTTCTAAATTCAAACCTTCGAGAGTTAGGTCTCTTTAACAATTTTTTTTTATTTTTCCTTCACAAGGCCATAGCACCAAAAATATTGATTTTTCGGTAAAAATGGATCACTACTTTTTTAAATAGTGCGAAATAATCTACAAATTAAATTTCAATCCTTTTTATTCTCTAAAATCAACGGCTTTCGAGTTATGAAATAAAGTAAGTAAAAAATTGTTAAAAAATTCGAGCATTTAAAAAAAAAAATTTTTTTACAAAAAATCTGACGCCTCATTCCTAATAGGAAATTAACAGACTACAGCTTTGGTCCAGTAAAAATTTTTTACTACTAAAGACAGCTACCGAGATACGGCCTTAGAATACTTTTCTAAAGTCGAAAAGTGCGGCATTTGTTTGGAGGAACTTAAATATCAAGAGTGGCCCACCCTCTCCATTGTCATCATATGTTTTGTTTCGAGTGTCTTAAAAAACTGGGCAAAATGAAATATGACTTGTCCCTTGGACCGAATACCTTTCCGAGAACTTTATGTTAAGAACCAAAATAATGATTGGGAACAAGAAGTGACATTTATTGGACACATTTTGTAAGTTTTGTAATAGAAACAGTATTACGGATAGCAGAAGATTGCTCTATCATTGTGAAAGTATTATTCTTCTTTATATAACTACTATGTGCCAACTGGTTATTAAATCACAGGATGATACAAATATAATATTAACTTCACTGGACGATAATTGTCAACTGCTATTACCGATCTCCATAAATTCATTATGCAGAAAGCAAAGAAGGAAGATTAGTACATGTTGATGAAGTAGATGTTTCGAATATATTCGAACAAGGTCGAATTCGGATGGATACAGTTTTATTGCAGCTTCTATAGAACTACCCTATGGGTTTGACTTGAAGTTTTTATAGTAAACAATTTAATTTTCAATTATTTGAATTCAGATTTTCGTGTGATTTGTAAATTAAAGTTTCTCTAATTTTTAGGTTTTTCAGAAAAAAACAAGATTTTACTTACTTGCAACAGGTAGATTTGGTAGATACAGGAAATGCCAACTTTGATGAAGATAGATGTGCGTATGCGTACATCTAGGACGCATAAGATTTTGAGAGGACAAAGTCCGGTTGAAAGATAAGTAAAAATTTGATTAATATCTTTCTAATCAGTGTATGATTTTATTGCAATATTCTTTTATTTTTCTGTTACACTCTTACGTTAAATATCAACAATAAGTATGTAAACAAATAACACATCCCTTGCAATCAGAAGAGCTCTTAAAAAATCATCCGAAATAGTCAACCACAAACCAGAAAAAGAATTTCAGATTATTTTAGATATCCTTGCGCTAAAATTCCTGGATGCTGAAAAACCGACTAGGTAGAAATTGGTTGTAATACTTACCAGGCTACAATCAAAGCAATTAGTAGAACAATCGTCGACTATTCGTGTTATTTTATAAAGCGACTAAAGCATGAAGGTCGAACTTGCACATATCTCATAGTCTAATTTCCGGAGAGGTCTCTGACTAATAACGGACCTTTACATAACTCTAAGCTTCAACCACTATGCGTTTCCTTTCCAAGAGGTGACTACTGCCACCGTTTATCATTACGTGTACGAATTATCTCCCGCTTTGCGTCTAGTTTATTATTTCAAAAGGTGAATCACATTCTTAGTGCTTTTAAAATATAATTTATAGTTTTTACATTTTCCACTTAAGTAGAATTGAAAATTTATGTGTACACGTAATAGTCTGAGAATATTTCATTTGATATGTTACACTCAATTTCAAAATGTGACATGTGCTTAATTTTAATGATTGATATTAAGCTATAGGTAATAATAATTATCTTGATTTAGTGCTAAAGACAATAAATTGCATGAAACATATCAAAATACATTATTATTGCATTTTAGACACAATAACTGATAACATTATTTGTCAATAATAAGTTTAGTATTGTATTGTTAATTTTTTTTTTTCAATATAACGATTTGAGTATCTAATATGCACCCCAGATGCAATCAAGCCATAAATTATTATAATTCTATAAAACAAATCAACTTAATCCCTGGTTATCATATTACGTATGCATCTGGTAATTTATGGTCTCGAAGTGGCATTTAGAGACTCCGACTACATAAGGGCTAAAATTGAATTGAGCAACAAAACCTTCGAGTAAGTGAAGAACTTTAGTTATATCCTTCGGGAATATCCTATAAGGATAACATTATAGATTTACCAACAACCAAAGCACTTATAAAACAAACTGATCAGTAGTTGACATAGATGACCACCCGATTCATCACAAACAAAAGCAAGTAACATAGAAATCTTGAGCTGAAGACTGGAATACACAGGCGTTAACACAAAAACAATGCCATCTTAATGGAAACTGTAGCGGACACTTCAACGCTACTTCAACTGACAGCAGGACAATTTTTATATTATAAAAGTAAATCTTTTCATTAAAAATATAATGTCCCACAACGATAAATATTAAAATGAAATTTACCTTTGCATTTTTTCATTGCAATATTCAATGGTCCACTTCAAACGAATCCAATGTTGCTTTCCTACTATTCTGTTGAATGACAGGGGTTGAATGAGATCACTAAAACATTGCAGATTCCATCGATTAACAAAAACCTTTTATTCACATCACATTACATTGATTAGAAATAAAATCATCCCAACTGGGACTTCCACCTCCACACTAGGTAAGCTTTAACCCTAGTTAGAACTTATACTGTCTAACTAATTATAGAGTTTTTTTTAAACTGGCACTGTCAGGGTGAAATCAGTAGTCACTGCCCCCTAATGTTGATTTTTAAATATTTTGAAAAACTTGAAAATTACCAAGTTTTTTTAATTGTTTAATTAATTTTTTTATTTTTAATGTGTTTTAAATATTTTCTATCCTGACCTGTCAAGTGATAATTATGTCTTTTTTTATCTATGTACTGTATTTTTTTTAAATTTAACTTAAAAAAAGATGATTTTTATATATTTTATGTTAGATACTTACATATCTACATATTATTATATATGTACCTATGACTACAGTCGGAATTTTCTGAAAAACAAAATTAAGCAGGAAAATTTCCGTTTTTTATGTGGCTTGTTAGTAAGCTACCTAGAGAAATGTATGCATTTTGATGTCAGAAAATTTACAAGCACTGTTATCTGCACAAAAATTATCATTTTTCTTCATCATATGTCCTACTGTACCTAGTTTTCATTAACTCTAAGCCATAATATGGACAAGTACTTGACAGCGAAAGGATAACAAGATTAAGGAAACAAACTTGACTTTTCTTGCTAGCTAATGCATGAATTCTGTAAAATTTGTTTTAAAAATAGTATTAAATACTATTGCGGAAATAACTTTTTTAATTTTTTGCTGTTACTCAATATCATTCAATATTATTTTGCATTTTAAATCGAATTTATGTTGTCTGTTAATATTGAAAGACGCATTTTTTATAAACAAAATTTGAAATGTGAATTATTTAAATAAGCAAACTACAACAAAATACATGGAATGTAAACTGTCAAAAACGTTGAATTATCGGAAGCACAAGATTGACGTGGGTTTACCATTCAATCTTTTTATTCTTTATCTATTGACATTTTTTATTCCTATTGAAAATGTTACTTCAGATAGAAGCATGCAAGCTTGGGTTTCTATTAAATGTACCTACCTACGTGTATTATAGAAAATTTAGCTTTAAAATTTCTTCTGCACTTACACAATTCAGTTGCATAATATATTACGTAGGTACGTAGATCTAACATACCTTACCTATATTATACAACATATTGTTACATTTTTGTACAACATAACTTGATGGATATCTCGTGGCAATCGAAGCGTCGCACAGTGGAACAAATCGCCAAAATATCAAAATAATCAAAATTAAAATTTTGATGATTATAGGTCGATATTATGTTAAAATATAAACTGTGTGATTATGGCTTAAAATCGTCTCATGTCAAAAAACCAAATCAAAATCGACAAGCTTTTCTATTTAACCTTTGTTTCAATTTATACAAAATATTACTTTTATATATTTGTAGCTATACATTTAGGTGATATAGCCAATTTTTCGATTTAAATTTGTATGTAACAATTTCAAATTTATATTCTAATCTCGCGTTTATTTCAAACAATTTTATGTCAAGAATGTAACTATAAATTTTCCTGACGATCGCAAATGTAGGAAATTTAAATTGAAAAGATATTTCAATTATTGATCAAGATTTTTTTTAAAGAATAACGTAGGTAAAGTATGAAATTGAGAGGCCAATCGTTATAATTATGGATTGGGAGATTAAAAAGGCTCATTTGTCGCCAGACAGTCTCGATCACATACTTGTACGTTGAACTAAACCACAAAGAGATTACACTACTTGTACAGGATTTGGAACCTGCATAACAATAGGTGAACAAATAGAAGAGCTTAAAGGTGTCAATGTAACCTGTGAAGTGAGCAAGGCGTCTTAATTTTCTATTCAGATGGCGGTCGGTATTTGAATCACAGATTAACCCACAAATCTAAGCGAACCAGAACCAAACGTCAATTCCTTTGATGTTTTTTGATTAAGTTGCTTGCTTCTGTGTAATTGAAACGGAAACTATAGCTAGCGCAGTAAGTGCGTAATCTGTATGCAAGAAGTGTACAAATTCCATCTGAGTAGCTACTATCTGCGCTACTTCTAAAGTTAAACCACGACAAAAAGTTTATTTCCGATAGCATTGCTTAGGTTAGCTTCGATATTGAAACAACCTATAAGTTATTTATGATCATTTTACCTAAGTTACAATTTCCTGTTTTATTTTCTCATTTCCATTTTTACTGAGATTGAAAAAACTTTTTATATAAAATATATTGAAACCTAACTTAAAATAATTCTGAGACTGCTTTAATGTATTACAAAACTATTACCTGTCAAAATTTTAACAAGATTTTTCTCACAGTTATTAAAAACGTGATAACTGGTTCAATTTCAATAATAAAAATGTAAGTACTTATTATTCAAGATACGAAATTGGTTGTAATCGATAGCAAATCGTGCAGCTAAGTTCTCATCAATAATCAGCAAAACGATTCTTTATACCATAAATTCTTATATTGTAGATGAAATTAAATTTTTGAAATACAATATTCAATCGTGGTTGAAATTTATAATTTATGTTTTATCTCGAAACCTTTATTAGCTTTTATTATTTGAATATTAAATTGGAAATTGGTTAATAGAGCTCGTAGAGAAATTTTATCTATTAATGCCGGAATAGTTTTAATATATTCACATTGTAAGGCTTCTTATACCTTCGGTACCTACCATATTATGTTCCCGAATTTATTTTTCCGTACTGACTTCAAAGAAACCGTAAATTTTAGCCTTAAAATTTTAAATAAATTTTAATTGAGAAAATTTTTCTTAACTAATAAAAACTTAAGCAAAAGCAAAAGAATTGAATTAAACTCATCTTGTTATTATTAAATTATAACTTAGAAAATTTCAAAACATTTTATAGTAAAATAGCCAATCACATTGTGGAAATAGGAAATATAACTTTTTGTTTCATATTTATCATTTGTTTCAATCATTGAACCAAGAACAATGAAGCAACAACTTCTAACACGGGAAATAATTAATTAATAAAATTAAAGCAAAGAAAAATCCAGCATTTTCAATACATAAATTGCAAGAAAAATTAGCAGGCCATAATCACCGAAGGCCATAAATAATTTTATAACACAATACAATTTTTATATTAAAATACGTTCAATTGACAATTGACAATTGACAATCCCAGAGTAAAAAAAACAAAGAAACTTGCAACCAAAAGCTATAGAAAAATAATATCAAAATTAGACAGATTAACAACTCGGATGTTGGAACTGTAACAATTTGGGTTGCATTTTATTGTTATTTAAAAATTCCAAGTAGTTGAATAATAGATACAAGATAATAAAGTCATTCGTCAATCTTATAGATATTCTTGGGGTAACTTGCCTTGCATGGTATACGAAGTAAATTTGCGATTTACATTAAGCGAGCGCCACCACACGTAGAAAGATTAAGTTAATTTAATACGTATAGTTGATATAGAAGTTTTGTTTATAAACCAAACGTTTGCATTTTTTTGGTGTTTCATTTTGTAAATTATTATATCACCCCGGTTTTACGATAAAATAATTCAGAATTAAACTCAAAACAGCATCAAATGTACGTAATAGAGCCGCCATAAATCGCGAATACAGTATACAACAGTTAAAAATGCATTCAAGTATTAAAAACGGAAAAGTTAGAAAAAAGGTAAATCGGGAACGTTGCGAAAATTGCTTATAAAGATTAGAGAGAGGCTGATTAGAGTGCTAAAAAGTAATCGAAGCAGTATTTTGTATTTACTTAGCTTAAATTTTTTACATTTGAAACTTTTGGTTTTATTAATTTTTTCTTATGCTTTATACCAAAAATACGTTTTGTTTTTCCAGTAGCGGATCCAGACAAATACGTACCATAGGGAGGAGGGCAAAATAAAAATATATTCAATATTTCAAAAAAGTATAGTAGTGGTAATATCAAACATAAATAAATGTTTTGCTTTTTAATAAATTAAAAAATTTTTGGTGTAAAAATTGATGTTTTTTTAACTTTGTTAGCCCATATCACCCCCTGGATTTGCCACTGTGGTTTTAACTATTTTTGCTATTTATTAAGATTTTTCCACCATTATTATAGTGAGATTAATTGAATTTCGATAAATAGCTTTTAGCCAGCTGATAGTGTAACTCTTTCAATTAAAAAACATATTCCTGCATACTACTTATATTAATTATATCTAAATATATATAAATCTTAACTTTGCGAGGAAATAAACAATAAAACTTTAAATAGCAAGTTAAATTCAATAATATAATGAAATTATATTTTTAATCTTTCAGCGACTGTTATCCCCTTCGTCAGAAGGCTAATAAGAGATAATAAATAAATTTCTGATGAAGGCGATTAGCTGAAAGCTTAAAATTATAATTTTATTATATAATTGAATTTAACTTGTTATGTACAGTTTTATTGTTTATGAATTATATCATTAATTATATTTAAAATCCAGATAATTATCTAATTTTTTTACCATAAATTATCTCATGTATAATGCGATATTTTACACGCAGTGCAGTTAATTTTATTTGTGTTGATTTGTTGTTGATTTTAGTGTGTTTTTTGGTTGAGTTTATAACAATCTTGCCGCATACTTCATTGGTGGTACTCTGGTGAGTGTCGCAATCTGAATATCTCCCGATTGTTCCTATTCATTCACTTGTTTTGTTTATTTCCTTAATTTTTCCTGTCCGACCTTTAATTACATTATCAGCGAGATATGCCGGTCTGCATGAATTGTAATATTGATATTAAATTGAATTCAACTAGCATTGTTTGCGATGGTTGTGCCGGCTCCGTTCACTTGGGGTGTTGCGGGTTCTCTGAAGATGACGGTAAGAGAATTACTCGCAACAGAGTTCAATGCATGAAGATTCTCTGCAAGAGTTGCAATGGCAACTTTGATGAGTTTAGGGAAATGAAAAGACACTATGAAGCTAACAATAGTAAACTCGACGAGCTCACAAACTTAATTTCCAGCCTTAGATACAGATAAGATCGACTCGTTGGAGAGTAAGAACGTCGGCTCTGTAATGTCCCCGGAGATTCTCGAGGAAGTAACAAACGAGGCTATGGAGCGCCTTAAGCGTACTAAAAACATCATAGTATTTGAATCGTCGAAAGAGTCGGCTGCTGGCCGCGAGAGTGATGACACCGAATATGTATGCAATATTATCAAAGCGATTTCCGGCGATGATACTTCGCAGCCGCCCACCTCGTTAAGGGTGATTCGGATGGGTAGGGTGAATGCCAGCCGTACTTCTGAGAGGCCTCGCTTGTTGAAAGTTGTATTTGATAGTGAATACACCGCAAGGAAGATTTTGCGGTGCAAGAATAAGGTATCTCGTTCTTCATTTTCGTGTAATAAGATCACTGATGATAAGACTAGACAGAAGCAGGATCATTTGGGGTGGCTCAGGGGAGAGTTGAAGAGAAGAGTCGATAGTGGTGAGGAAAACATCACAATTAGATATGTTCGGGGTATTCCATCCATAGTTGAAATTCAAACGAACTAAACAAATCTTGCATCTTTGATTTTCTGTTATTTTATACAAATGTTGCATCTCTCATGGCCGAGTTAAACGAATTCAAAGCACTTATTAGTCATTTTAATCCCTTCATGTTTTGTATAACTGAAACATGGCTTAGACCAGAGATTCCCAGTTCTCTTATCAACATTCCCGGTTTTAACGTGTACAGATGTGATCGCAACTTGAGAAGGGGCGGTGTCTGTTTGTATATCAGTACATCTTCACTTTTGTCCTTCAACATTGCACCTCTGCAGTTTGATAGCCCGGGGGTTGAATCTGTCTCAGTTAGGATTTCATACCGCAACTTCAGTCTCATTGTATTGGTGTTGTACCGTTCTCCTGACACTGAACTCATTAACGATACGTTGCTTAGCTCCGCTATAAAAGATTTACATTCTTCTTCGCGCTCCAATATCATCATAATGAGTGACTTTAATTTGCCTAGATTGTCTAATTTGAGCCAAACTTTCAACGAAGAAGCGTCTGACTCAACGTCTCTTTATAACAATATGATTTGCAATTTAAATCTAAGCCAGCTCATCAAGCAATTTACACGTTACCGTACGGGTCAGCAGCCATCCATCCTAGATTTGGTCATGACGGACGACCGTAATTTGTTGTCATCTATAGAGTTTCTCTCTCCTATTGGTAAATCAGATCATGTGGTTTTATCCTCAAGATTGCAGATTACTGTGCCGCCACAAAATAATGTAACACTTTCCAGAAGTTTCACAAACTTGCAGCGGGTGGCCGATGAATTGAGTGGTGTTGATTGGGTTCATGCATTGAGTGGTCTCCCTGTCAGTGATTAGTGGCAGGAGTTTCAGGAAAGGATTGTTGCCTCTGTTAAAGCCAATTCATATCAAAAAACTATAACTTATAATCCTAACAAACCGTGGATCACAGCTGAACCGAAGAAGCTTATTCGGGAGAAGAGAGAAGAGAAGAAAACTTAGAACGTCATCGTGATTTTTCTAATATCCTTAGTACCAGATTGTCAACTGCAAGAAGAGATTATGAAGAGGTTCTGATCTTTGAGGGCGGATCAAAGAAATTTTACAAGCACATCAGGTCTTCACTGTCTTCTAAAGTAACTCTTCCACGACTAATGCGACCGGATGGCAGTATCTGTAGCGACGACCTTGAAACGGCTGATCTTCTTTGTTACAAATTTGTGTCGTCTTTTGTGCGGGAACCCAGCAAATTGATTGTCCCTCTTCTCCCGGTTCTCTTTCAACGGTCCATTTCCCACCGGATCGAATCATGCGATGTATTGATGGACTGAAGAATAAGACATCTCCCGGCTTGGATGGTATTTCTAGTCGTTTATTGAAGCACTGTCGGAACACTACTTCTTTGCCCCTGTCATTGATCATGGAGAACTCGTTTGCGGACTGCAAACTTCCGGATGTTTGGCGTCTATCATCTGTAACTCCAATATTTAAGAAGGGTAACAAACTTGATGCCGAAAATTATCGTCCAATCAGTCTCACTCCAATAGCGGCCAAATTGATGGAAACCATCATTGCTGAAGATATGACGCAATTCTTACTTGACAACAATGAAATACCTGAGTCGCAGCATGGGTTCCTGCCGGGTCGCTCCGTCATGACTAACCTGTTGACGTGTGTTAACGACTGGAGTTCTCGCCTCTATCGTAATATACCAATAGACGTGATTTATTTGGATTTTTCGAGAGCATTTGATAGAGTACCCAAAAGAAGACTTCTAAAGAAGTTGGCGCATTTTGGTATTGGGGGAAGGTTGCTGCGATGGCTGTCCGCATTTCTCAGTGACCGAAACTTTAGCCAAGTTATAATCCTTTGTTTTTTATTTTAAATATCATATTTAATTAAATATCATCATCATCAAACGCATTCATTCCATTCGGAATATCTCTACCGTTAAAAGGTCTCCTCAATCCTTTGTACGAGGTGGATTAATCCTCATGGCTGGTCATTTTACAACTACAGTTTTCTGTGTGTTTTCGCCTGATTGACTATTTTTCGTCATACTATTCTATCCTGTCACTTCGGAGATCTTCCCTTACTCCGTCCATCCATCTCATTTTCGGTCTTCTTCTACCTCTGCTTTCTACCTGTTTCCACTCAGTAATCTCCCTTGTGGTTTCTGTTTCCTTCTTTCTCATTATGTGACCTATCCATCGCAATATCTGAGCTTTTATTACTCTGACGATGTCCTCTCCTTCTATCTCTTCTAGGAGCTCAAAATTCATCATTTGTCTGCTTTCTCCATCATTACTTCTTTTCTGGCCTAGTATTTTTCCTCTCGCTGTGTCATGCATAGTACTTCTGCTGCGTATATCACAACAGGTCTTATTAAACTCATGTAAATTTTCAATTATGTTCTTTTAGATATATTACTATTTTTCAAGATCTTGCTATCAGCATAGTACGCTCTATAGCCGTTTTGTATTTTTTGTCTGATCTCAGAGTCTGTCACGTTGTCGTTTCCAATTTCCACTAACAAATACTTAAATCCATATACTTCTTCAAAACTACACTTGTCAATCTTCAACATCTATATCACAGTATTTACACTGTCTTTTTCACATTTCATAAACTTGGTCTTCCCTTCATTCACTTTCAAGCCTACTTTTCTGAAATTTTCTATTAGTCTTGTTATAATTGCCATGTCATCTGCATATGCAAGTATTTGTCCTTCTTAAGTTTTTATTGTGCCTTGACTATTTATTTTACAATTTACAATTCATAAAACAATATTGAATAGATTCGCAGACAACGCGTCGCCTTGACGTACTCCCCCATTGAACAGAAAAACCTCCTTTTCGGCTTCTAAAGCCTTCACTGTAGCCTTCGTTCTCGTTAGTGTCATCTTTACCAACCGTTTTAACTTGGGCGTTACATTCATTTCTTCCTGATTTTCAGCAGTTCTCTTCTTTTTACAGAGCTGAAGGCCTGTTTGAAGTCAAAGAACAATATGTTCAGTTCTATGTTATGTTCCTAACATTTCTCCATTATTTACTTCATAATGTGTAGCGCGAATTCTGTAGTTCTGCCCTCTCTGAAGCCATATTGGTAATCTCCTATCTGTTCTTCCATTATTTTTTCAAGCCTGTTTTGAATCATGTGTTATTCTCTCTATAATTTGTGCAATCCTCTTTATCTCCTTTCTCGTGCAGTGGAATTATTTGTCCTATCCGCCATTCGTCTGGTATCTGTTCTGTGACCCATACTTTCCTTATGAGTTTTTAAAGTCTTACTCCCATCTCTTCCCCCACATTTTTTATAAGTTCACCTGTGATTTCATCTTTACCTGCTGCTTTTCCATTTTTTAGTTTGCACACTATACTTTTAAACTCGGGGTATGTAGGCACTTCTATACTTTCTTCTTCTGTTTCACTTTGTGTCTTTTCTTGGGACTGGGACTCAGTACTAATTTCGTTTTGGTTTAGTATATTTTGATAATGCTTTTTCCAAATTTCATTTCTTTTCTCTACACTACTTTCTAAATTCCCCTCTGTGTCTCTGAATACTGTCGATTTTATTTTGTGCCTTCCTTACTTTCTGTTTCTTGATTTTCATATAGAATTCCTTAGCTTTGTTTGCTTCATTACTTCTTTCCAGTTCGTCCATCTTTACTTCTAAACCTATATATAGGTTTTTCTTCCTTCTACACATTTTGAAAGCCTCCATTCTCTATTTTGCGAATTCATCTCTATCCTCTCGGCTACCGGTCTTTAACTATTTCTCTCGTGTTTTTCTTGTATATATAATATATTATATAATACATTTAAAATTTTCGGATTGCAGTTTTTCTCCGAAGTTAATTAACACATTTTCCAGTTAGTATATGTATTTTTCGCCAGTCATTCGCGTATCTATCGAACTGATAGACTTCCTTCCATAAGCAAAAGGTTCCACCTCCTAAGTTCTAGCTCATTGAATAACCTTGGGGTTTCTGTAAATTATGTCAATAAAACGTAAAACATCAGGTCCATCAAATTTGAATTTTGTTTCATTGGAAAAAATTACATTTTGCCATTCTATAACCTAAGTGATGATACTAACTGATACTAGTGAAATTAGGGTTTTCTTAATTTTCGATTGTTAACCACATATTCAAAAATTATTCAATTTTTGAATAAGAAAGTGAAAGGAAAGGCACCGGAGATTCTTTGATTATTAGTTACACTTACACCACATATTATTACTGTCTTTATTTGACCTTATTTAACGATTCTGATTTTATGATAATACTGAGAAAATAAAACTTCTTAAAATTTTGACCATTTTTTTGAAAAGTTGGGATTTTAAAACCGATATAAAATAGAATAACCCCCCCCCTAGTGCTCCAGGAAGTGTATAAAATACCCCTAAAGATAGGAAAAGTAAAATTTCAAGTTTTAACGAGAAAACTCGATAATCTTATAATATACTCGTAAACGTTAATTTGACGTTAAAATGTTACTCAAATTAACGTGTTTTTCATTGCGACACAAACGCGGTCACAAAAACATCGGATATAGGTCAGAATACAATTTGGTATATTTTTAAATAAACATTTTAATTACTAACTAAATTGAAGAAGCTGATTGAAACAAATGTAAATAATAGATATGATTGTTATCGTAGCAATAACTAAATATGTATATTTTATGATGTTATAATATGTGTCGCTATATTGTGCGCTGCCTGTATATACACAAGTACGAATAAAAAAAAAGTCAATAATCTGCTTGTAGGAAGTATTAAAGCCTGATAATAATACGGCGCTATATTTTATGCACATGAACTATAAATTTCTTGTATATTAAAAAATTCGTTTAAGTATAACAATGTTGGAAAGTTCAAGTTGGAAATGAGCATAATCTTGTATCCAACTAAAGTGCTTACCTAAATTATACGTTATTAGGAAGTTTATGATCGACTAGCGGTCGGTCTGTATTGCATGAAAGGAAAATTAGTGGGTTATTGTTTGAAACGTAGGTCGGGATAATTTTCTGTCCTAATAAATGAGCTTATGCGCTACATTAATTGCATTTACGTGCAATCTAGACATTAAAATGAGTTTTTGCATATGGTTCGCGGCAAATAAATGAACACATCACGTGGTTGGACGGAAATCACCTTCCATCGCTACATTCAAATTTCGCAATTTCCGACACGAACCGTGCCTATAATTTTGTCACCCAAGAATCTTAATGTATTTATATTTCAATTTGAGGGAGTTTTATCAGATAATAATCGTATCTTAATTTTAATTTATTAGTTCGTTCTTTTCTTAATTTCCTTTGAGATATTTCCACAATTTTACAACATCGTTAAGTCCTAAAGGTTTATATCTTTTTCATATTCGTATACAAGTCCTATGATGTTTGTGGTGTCGCAAATGTATAAAACGAAACATACTGTTATGCTGAAAATAATATCCTCGATCTGGATTCGAAACAAAAACCGTGTATTGACGTATAATTTGTATAGCAAATTGCTATAGCCAGACGATTGATTTTATATTATGCTGTGTAGTGTAGAGCTTTTATATTTGTTGATAATTGTAAGCTTACCAAATTCAAGCAACCAACCATGTTAATTGCAGAACTATTTACATTAACAGGTTAGATGTGGTACTGAGTGTCGGTTTTTTTAAATTTTGTAATAAATTAATTATTGTACTTCTAAGGATAGAATATATTTGGTGTCCGTCTTTCACTGCTTTTGATAATTTTGGATAAATTAATCAAGTAAGGAAAAAGAAGCAGTATTTTTATCTATAAATAAACTACTTTAGGTAGGATCGCACAATTAGAGTTTCTCCACTAGCCAGTTTAGTTTTGCTTTATAAAACTTTTTAAATATATGTCAGATTTTAATTTGACATATTATGTTACAAATTTGCTGATATTTACTTGTAGTTGCTTAAAACTTTTAAGAAAAGTTTGTGATTATACTAAACTTGGTGTTGTTGAAGCACTTTGAATTTTTAAGTTCATGCATTCAATGGCTGCCTAGTAGTATTATTTGGGTTTAATTATTACTGTTTTTAACTTCTACCTTGTTTTCACTAAAAGGTTTAGTGTAGGATCTAATTAGATTTTCTTAAAATTCCAAAAAATCTAAGCTTCTCTTTGTAGTACAGCAAGAAGGCTTACAGCTTGGTTTTACTGGCTTATTTTTAATTTCATTTATCTTTATAATTTGTTCTTATTGGTTCTCAGCTTAGTCTTAACAAAACAAATAAAAAGCATCGAAAAGGAACTTTATTGAAATATATGAATCGCTTTTAAAATTTAACATATTAGAATAGTTTTAAAATAATTAAAAGTGATATATTTATCAAAACAATGCAGTATTTATTCCATATTATATTAATAATAGATTGTAAGCTAAATTGCAGATTTTAGAGTGGCGTGATTTTCTTTTAATAAGTAAATAACTTTAATAAACTACATTTTAATATTGCAATATAGTCCTGATATATATGTAGTATACAACACGGGCAGTTTTTAGTTTTATGATTGTATTAGGAAAAACAATTATTTATTGTTCAGGCTTAAAAAAGAATTTCATCAGGATGTAAAATTTTTAATACGTATTATGGACTAACACATATTTTACTATTTTCATGTAAAAAAAATTTAAATTATTAGTTTTGACATTCCTATCATTTTAAAATTTTTATGTGTTTAATAATTTGTATTAAACAGTACAAAACCAGCTTATTAAACCTTTGAATAGAAAACAAGGGTAAAAGAATAGGAAATACATATCTTTTTGTCAAAAATAAATAAATTAAAGCAAAATCAAAAATTAAAATTCTATTGATGAACATCGCTGTATACTAAACCACCGAACTTTAAAAATATTTATTTCCGCTGAAATTAAATTTTACTTAATCAATCTGGAATGCAAAGATGGTTAAAAATTTGCGGCGTCGATTTCGATATTTTTTCCATAAATGCAAATTTAAAAAAGTTTAAAATAAACATATTCAAATAAAAAAATCAACAATCCGTCGATAAATAATGAAATTGCAATTGCTTAATAATAAAACATTGAGCTATAGCTGTAACTGAAAGGAGACTATTTTTCAAGTTTATAAGTTTTTGAATTTATTCTTGAATTGGTAGAAAATTTAGCTTTAAATTTTTAAAAAATATACTTTTTTTTAGTTTTTCTTTTTTTAAGTCACACATTTTAATTTTCGTTTAACCTACAGGCCTAACTCAAATACGTTGAACAAAATGCAATAACTTCTTTTTAAACAATATCTTAAATTGTAAATTTGTTTCAGAATTTCTGAATTTTCTTTCTAACCCTTGGCAATGTCCCATTTTTTAGAGCTTTAACTGTTCTTCTAGCTGACCGACAACATATTTACCTAAGGGTACCTTTGCAATAAATAAAATTGTTTGTGATAAAACCACTCAACACCGCACATCTAAAATTGTTCATATTTTGATTTAATCCAGTTAATACGTGTATTATTAAAAAATCACTTTTTCTATATAAAAATGAATGTACTCGTATTGACTTAAAGTTGCCCATTTGATTTTGTGCATTTCTAAACAGAGTATTCTGTTTTGGTATCCAGTAATTGTTAAAAAAATGTAAATTTTGAAAATTGTGCAATTTTTAAATCCAATTTTTGGGTTAAACATTTAAATATATTTTACCAAATTTAAAATTATTAATTTGAATTATTAGCCAATGGTTAGTCTGATACCAACAAAAAATTCATAGTAATATTTGTTTTCAATATTTACTATAAGAAATCATTTTTTGCATCATTCAACTGTTAAGTTCCAGGTTAAAATTATTAGAAAAATCGTCCCCTGATTTATTTAGACAAAGTTCTTGAAAGTTACATTTTCAAAATAAAATTATTTTTTTTGATATGAAGGATAATGTGATTACGGACTCCGTCATTTTGGCGATTCTGATTTGGCGACTCAATATTCGGCTATGGCAGTTTCGGCGATTCCAATTCGGCACCGGCATTTTGGCGATTCTCATTCGGCGACAGAAAATTTGACTACGTCGATTCGGCAACGGGAGGTATACTTTAAGTTTTTTCAATTTATTCTTCTAAATATAAAATCTTAATGTAAAAAAAAACCTTACTACGGACGCTTATGGCTTGTTTGTACTTAAAAACCGTTATTAAAAGTTGGTTATTTCTCTACCTTAAGTAAATCCCTTCTTTTGTGATTTGCTCCTTTTCAATAATATTTATTGTATTAATCTTTGCTTGTTTTTCCCCATTTCAATACAATTCAGTTGGTTTAACTTAAATAAATTTCTCCTCGCCTAATCAACGTAACATGGATTAAAATTTGTTTAATTGCTTAAAAAGTATGTATAATTATGATACTTGTGATGTATAATTAAAAAAATATTTAATTTAAAAGTAAACAATTAATTTTTGTAATACTTTTAATAAATTTTAACACTTAAATAAATTTTCCGTCGTCGAATCGACATAGTCGAATTTTCTGTAGCAGAATGAGAATCGCCGAAATACCGGTGCCGAATTGGTGTCGCCGAAATTAGCATAGCCGAATTGACCGTCGCCGAATATACGTTGCCGAATCGCTTTCGCTAAATAATAACCTTCGGTACTTGCAGGTATACAAAAATTCGTATGAAATATTATCGTGCTAATTGAATTTTAAAAGAAATATAATCTTTTATTTGCGAAATACTCGTAAACAGTACAAGATATAATAATTATTACTAAATGAATTAGTTTCATTCAGAAAAATCAATTTTTAAAAAAACCAGCAAAGTATGTTCAGATTATATCTTTGAATACATGCCTGAATAGCAAATAATAATATATTTACTATTTTCATTAATGTCATCTATAAATTTATAAATGTTACAGGCAATGATGACAATTCGGCCATTAACGTCAATGGCCGGACCATAACGTCAATACCCAACAAAACTGGTCATTGACGTGATTGACCGGACAATGACGTCAATGACCGGACAATGACGTCAATGACCATGCATTTTGGACGTGTTGACATTTAAAATTTCATATGTAGTTTTTACATCATTATCCGGACAGAAGTTAATGCCCAGTAATGGGTGGGCAGCAATGATGAAACAACAATTCTACAGAGTATTCTATCACTCTTAGTGATAGCCGTCACTCACGTTTCGTTCTTCGCCGAGTTCGGGATTCTCTGGAGAGGTTGGGGCTTCCCAGTCGATGTGGATTGATTTCAGGGATGTTTTCAGCGAGTAAGCGCCAGTAAAACCGAATCGGGGCGCAGTGAAGAGCTGCGTAGGGTCAGTTTTGGCTGGCGCAACCGCTGAAAATCACGGATCCACCTTAAAATGAATTAATTAAATTAATTTTTCCTCCTGGCCGTTTTGGCTAACGCAACCACGACGATTCACGGATCCACTCTAAAATCAGTTTGCCTTTGTCTAAATTAAATAAAAATTCCTGTACACTTACGAGTCCTTGAGAAGGGCCGAGTTGCTGTCATTTACACGAAAAAACGCGTGCACGACAAATAATTGTCCCAGGTTGAAGTGCATCGCCGTTTTGCTGTACTTGATAGTATTTATTCTATATCATCATTGTCCAAACCATTTTGGCCATTAACGTTATTGACCAGCCAAGGACGTAAATATTACAATCAGATGAAAATATTTACATCATTGCCCACCGTTAATTGGCGTTGACGTCAATGACCGGTCAATAACGTTAATGGCCAGTGTCAATGGCTGGGGTGTAAATATTACGAAAAAAACTTAATCCCCAGCAATCGATTTATATAATGAGTAATGAGACTCTCGTTGATATCAATTTAGTTAAAAAAAATAATCCAAATTAATATTAAATAAATTGCCAAAGTCGATGGGAACGGTAAAATGTGTGCGACCATCTGACTGTACGTGCCTTCAGTTCGATTTAAAAGTTTTAATGAATTTACCATCTAATTAAATTAATTTTGTATCCAAATAAATTACTTCTTCTCAAAATCATCCAAATAAAGAACAAACAGAGTCCAAATTATTAATACAGTCTTACCCGCTCATTCAAAATTATTTATTCACAAAAATATTAAAATTTTAATCAAAATCGTTAATTACAAACGCAAATATAAATAATTTTCAACGGAGACCAATTCTAGAGCACGTCCTTACTTCGAAAAAAAAAAACGGCTTCAAAAGCAAAAGTTATTATCCAGTTTGGTGCCAACTTAATTTGTTAGCCCCAAAATGCACAATTTCACATTTTACAATTAATTATTTACAGAAATCATTTACAAAATAACATTTAAAATACACAAATAAAATTAAAATTCAGATAAATATATTAAACAAATTCAAAACACAAATAAAATTCAGTCTCAAAAAATAAAACAACAAATAAATGGTACACACAATAAAATTAAAAATCAATCATCAAAATCTTAAAAAAAAAAGATTTTGAAACACAACAATATATAAATATGTAATTATAAAAGAAATCAAACAGCATTGTACGGTTTATGTAAGTATAAACGCTGCTTTGGCGCAATATTGGGCCAATATTTATTCAAAATTAATTTTGGGCCTATATACAAATGTGAACATATTCTAATATTAGCGCAATATTGAAAACCTATATTGGTACATTACTGAAAATCAATATTGGGCCAACATTCAAATATAAAACACATTGAAAATATTGAAAAACAAAATTCCGATACTACTGCTCTCGGTATATCACATAATTATTTTCTTATGAATTACGTGTAATACCTGTTGTAACTTTGTAAGGAGAATTTTTAATTTATACGAAAATCAGAAAAATTTAACAACATTAAAATTTTGACATTTTATTTAATCCATCTTATATATTCGTTTGGTCACATAAAAACACAGAAATCCCAATAAATTTAAAGCGAAAAGTGTTCGATTTGTGCATACTGCCGGTGATGACTTACGGGTTGGAAACAATGACTATTACCAACAAGACTGCAGAGAGGCTAAAGGTGGTGCAGAGGGCAATGGAAAGATCGATGTTGAACGTAAGTTTACTAGACAAAATAAGAAATAGTGAAATAAGAAAAAGAACTGGAGTTGTGGACGTGATGGAGAGTGTTGAGCGTCTGAAATGGAGTTGGGTAGGGCACGTAGCGAGACAGGATTACAACAGGTGGAAAGTAAAAATAATAGATTACAAGCCAAGAACGACGAAAAGGAGTAGAGGTAGACCCCAGAAGAGATGGCTCGATGATGTCAAGAAAGTAGCGGGTCGAGAGTGGTTACGGAGGGCCAAGGAGAGAGAGGTTTGGAGCAGATTAGGAGAAGCTTATATCCAGGAGTGGACCGAGAAAGGCTGACAAAGAAGAATAAGAAGACATAAATAATTTTGTTTAATCTCATCGTAAAATTTCTTAAAATACGTCCGCATTTGGTCATTGTAAATTTCTTCAAAAACTCATAAACTTGTTTGTCATTACTAATTTCAAGTTATTCAAAATTTTCTGAAAAACACTTACAGTAAACCTTGGCCTATCGACGTTGTAATCCAAATTACTACAAGGATTCCAAAATTTTATATAAGCTCTGACATCAGATCACTACCTCAGACTTGAAAGAGCCTTGAAGTCGATTCTCATCAAATTAACAATTAAGACTTCGTTTCGATAAATTTTTTTACGCCTAGTGCGGATAAGAACGTAATTTTTTTTTATCATTTTTAAAAATCTTCCGTCAAATCAATATAGAAAAATAATATATAATCGATATTGGCTAAAAATCGGCAGGCAAAAATCAAAAATATTGATTTTCTATATATGCGCAATATTGAAACCAATATTGGTTGCAGATCGGCAGGCAATATTTGTTAGCAATATTGGCCCCATTGTTGTACCAAGCTACAACCAATATTGGTCCAATATTGATTTTCTATATCGGCGCAACATTAAAAAACAATATTGGGCCGATATTGATATTGTTTGAACACAATAGAATTAGACTTAGTGCTAATAGAGACATAAATTCACCAGCTGCAGCTTACTAAACATATCCTTAGCTGGGCAAAATTATGTTTGCAGGCGACTCTAAGGTAACACTCCCATAAGAAAGCATGGAGAGCTGTTACTGCGACTTCAGTCGCAGAGCACCAGCCGCAGCTTACTAAACATATCCTTAGATGGGCAAAATTATCAGCACCAAAACTAAGGGCAAGTTGAACGTTAGGTAAAAGTTAATCCAGAATCAATTGATGTTGATCCTATCCGTCTATAAGAAACACTCCCATAAAAAAGCATGATTTATAAAGCTAGGATTTATATGCACCAAGTTATTTAAAAATATGCGCGTATATATGCACCGAATTTTCTTGAAATATGCACAAAAGTTGATAAAAATAGATAAACTATTCTAGCCGTTAGTGTTTGTGCAGATAATTTTGCCCAGTTAAGATATGTTTACTGAGCTGCGGCTGAGGCTCTGCGACTGAAGTCGTAATAAATGCTTTCTTATGGGAGTGTTTGCAGGCGACTCTAAAGTAACACCCCCATAAGAAAGCCTGGAGAGCTGTCACAGCGACTTCAGTCGCAGAAAACCATCCGCAGCTTACTAAACATATCCTTAGCTGGGCAGAATTATCTGCGCCGAAACTAAGGGCAAGTTGAATGTTAGGTAAAAGTTAATCCAGAGTCAATTGATGTTGATCCTATCGGTCTATAAGAAACACTCCCATAAGAAAGCATGATTCATAAAGCTCGGATTTATATGCACCAAATTATTTGAAAATATGCGCGTATATATGCAGCGAATTTTCTTAAAATATGCAATAAAATTGATAAAATTGATAAAATATGCATTTATATGCAAACTAAAAAATATCTCACCTTTTTTTTTTCTAAAAAATTTTTCAAGTTTTTTTCAATTAGCAAAATTTACTAATAATTTTGTATTTTCTCTATTAAAATTCTTCAAAAATTACCAAAAGTGGCCCAAATATGCACAAATATACATTATTTACTCAAAAATATGCATCAAATGTTGAAAATATGCAAAATATGCATTTTGACAAGCAGTTTTTCGGATTCGTTTTTACCGAATTTGTCCACATTTGATAGCGAATCTGTTGGCCATATCAATATTAAAGAACTTGCAAAAGCATAAAATCCGAGCTCTAGTTATCTATTACAATCGGCGGAATCGATTATGTTTAAAACAGGTGACAATATGGCATATTTTTAGTATTTGTACTCTAATATCGCCGATCGCCACCGAACAATTGTACAAATGTAGTTATCCTACCGATCGTTACATATGCCTGCCATTTTCTTCCTAAAGTGCTATACCTTGTGCATAGGAGATCACTTGGCTGAATCCGACATATAATAAGCTGAAACTTAAAAATTAAAAATTACTAAGAGTAAATTTTTTGATGATATTTGAGATCTTTTTTTTGCATAAGCAATTGCATAAAATTAGAAATACATAGTTTAAATTAACAGCAGATTAAAAATTATTACTTATCTAGTACCTAATTTTTTAAAGTTTTGAACTAATTTTGTTTTCAGGTTTTTAAATGAGTATTGCTTCATCATCATCCTTTTGTATAAAAGTTGTCAAATTATCATTCATCAGTGGAAAATATCAAAAGTATAAATCTTGAACAGGTGTTCGTTCAAACATTCAATATTAGAAGATTTTTTTTTAAAGTAAACACAATGGCTCGTATGAGAATGGAAAACTTGGACAATAGAATTGTTTTCTTTAAACTAAATTTTTAAATAAATGATTTTCCACAAGGAGGAATATGAAAAAGTACAAAAAACTTTTAATTTTCCTTTAAGGCTAAATTATACCTAGTATTTGTTGCAACTATGATATTGTAACAGCATGCGATATTAACACTTCAAAAAGTCGGTATCGTCGAAGCGGGCGAAGCGTTATATAGCCTTTATGACATTTTCCTGCATCATTGGATTTGATCAATTGCTTGTAAAATTCAATTTGGCAATTGATGCATTTTTTAGATTAACCCAAGTATTGTGGTCTTCTGACCACAATTTACATTTCCTACCATCGGATGTCGATATAGCCGATTCGGCAAAAACAATTTTCCAGAATTTTAATTTTAAACTTTTCATTAAATATTTATCCAACTCACACAATAATAAATCGTCTTTGTACAAGTTAATGTAATTTTTAAAATGTATCAATTTTCTACAATAGCATTGCGGAAAATTTTCTATAGAAACGATCCATTCATTCTGTTGTTGTGGTATTGATACTAATAATTGCATTGATAGTTCCATGAGAAACTTTGCAGCTGCCGGAGTTGTTATTTTTCTTTTAAATTGCTATCGAGAAAGTATCATTATCATTAAGCAATTAATTAACATTTTGATAACTTCAAGATAACTTGAACCAACTGTTCTCGAGAATTTCGACATGTTAATCTGATTCATAAGAAATTAAGTAGACAACAGATAAATATCGATTTCGCATTGACACAAAACATAAAGCAGGTATGTGGCTCCCAAATACACCTTCGGGTACAATGTAGGTATTTTAATATGATTTCTCCCGACTGCTACACATTATAGGGGATGTGCACAGATGCTACGCAGTCAATCTAGTCAATGTTATCTTTCTCCAACTACTTTCATGTATATCAATTCTTATTCTTTCCACAGACCGCAATGTTATTGGATTTAGGATGTTTTTCCATAATGGCTCTTCAAGTTTTTTACACGTTCCCGATTGACTTTGTATCTTTTAACCAGAAGTAATAAAAAATTGTAAACTTTAAAAAATTATTTCGAAACAAAATCGAGTTGTGCAATCCGCAGAAATAAAATTAATCCTTCGTAATAAGCCAATTACAGATCATCAAGCGTCATTTTTTAATGCCGAAGCTTTTGTGAAAAGCAAACAATTGAAAAACGTTTAAAAGGACAACCAAAGAAAAAAAACGTTTCAAATCTAAAACGTACAAATTGTTCGTCGTTATTACCGTAAAAAATCAATTAAGTAATTGAAAAAAAGTACGTTCCGTCATACAAACAGTTTTCGATTATTCTTGCATATTACTTTCTACGGAAATTCTTTCTTTGTGCGGATTTTAATATAACCGGCTTTGATGTCAGCTTTTTAGCAATCATAGTCTTCTTTCTAAACTTGCTTGCTCTTTGGTTTTATAACAAGCAACAAGCAAAAAGTATTCATCAACCTGGCGCGGTACAAGGAAAACTTTTTAAAAACAACTACGTCGCGTACAGGTTTATTTTGTATTGTTTGTTGCTTGCTTTTCCGATTTCTAATAACAAAGGATATCCAGCTGTGTAGGACATACCGTTTTGTTCCCTCATGTCATACCTGATGTATGTTTCCATCGCTAGTCTTTAAAATTGATTTTATGCAATATGACAACCTTTTATTAAAAAATTTGTTTTCAAATTTATTTAACTCCATTATCAAAATTTTCAATTTCAATTTAATTTATACTACATGAATTTAATACAATAAAAGCTACGAAAAACACATTTTTAATTTTTACAAATCAAATAATTGATTACAAAATCGGTTAGTTCACTAGCGCAGCCGGTAATTGCTTGTTGAATTAGGCGATGTTATGCCCAGTAGCGGACTTGGAAATTACTGTCTGATAACTTTTTTTTGCAAAACTTCCAAGTGCTAAACTGAAAGGATTTTCTTCCTTTTATCCACTTTAACAATAAAGTGCACAAGTTAAGGTTTCTATCTACAATTCCTTGAAAAGAAAAATTATCAAAATAAATTTTTAATATTTTACGTGAGTGAACTTAGAAAATAATGCAAAAAACCGCTTTTCGAAGTTAGCCAATAAATTATTGGAAAACCGTTTTTTAATTAGAAATAATTTTCAACAGAAACATCAATAGATAGCGCTAGCAAATTTGAATACTTTTGAAAATTACAGTGACTTAATGGGGATAGTGGCGACACGAGTACCTGAATCGGCCCAGGATGTTGGAAAATTTCCTTATTCGGCACAGGATGTTGCAAATTCAACCTCTATTTTTTAAATATTTTTTTAATTAAAAGCTTTTCCGTTCCACATGTCTAGAGCTCAGACTTTATGTTTTTGCATATTTTTTAATATTTATATACCAACAGATTCGTTTTGAAATCTGGACAAATTAGGTAAAAACAAATCCGAAAAATTGCTTGTCAAAATGCATGTTTCGCATGTTTTCAACATTTGGTGCATATTTTCAACATTTTGTGCATATTTGAGCAAATAATGCATATTTGGGTCACTTTTGGTGTTTTTTGAAAAATTTTACTAGAGAAAATAAAAGTTTATTATTAAATTTTCCAATTTAAGCAAATATTTTATTTAATTTTAAGCAAATTAATCTTTATAATTTTTTAAATAAAATATAAAAAATAATTTTTTTAATAAAACATTAAATTGCTTAAAATTAAGTAAAACAATTGCTTAAATTAACAAAATTTAATAATAATTTTTTTATGTTCTCTTTAGAAATTCTTCAAAATACTCCAAAAGTTTCCCAAATATGCATTATTTACTTAAATATGCAGTAAATGTTGAAAATATGCAAAAAATTTGTTCATGTTTATTATTAACCCTGGAACTTCACACTTATTTATTGTAACGTGTCCTACACACTGGGTTTTAGAGACCCCAATATTGTTTTAGGATTTTTTAAAGTAATCAACCAATTTAAACAAAATTTTTGTTCCTATTTAACTGTTATGAAGGTATTATTATCACCTGATTTCAATTCAATTATTGTAATTCGCTTAACAACTAAGAGGCACCTACGAATATTAATACCTACTCAATTAACTTTGAACAAAAGTGGATTAAAAAAAAATCATTACAGTACATGTGGCATTAATTTATATGACGCTTGGGGTTTCTGAGACCCCAGTGTGCAGTTCCAGGGGTAAAATTATTAAATTTTGTAAATCAAGGTAAAATTCGAAGATTAGATATTTTTTAGTTTGCATATTATCAATGCATATTTTATTTGTTTTTATCAATTTTAGTGCATATTTTAAGGAAATTCGACGCATATTATATATGCGCATATTTTCAAGTATTTTGGTGAATATAAATCCGAGCTTTACTCATGTCAATAAAATGCATCAATAACATAAAAAATAATATTTTTTTAACAAAATGTCTCTCTCTTTAATAATTACTATATATGGCAAACATTGTAGGTATTTAGAAAACATGTGGTTCCAAATAATACCATCAGAAGTCCTTAAGTCACTATTGAAACTTCCAACAAATTTTGTTAGTACTACAATATTATTCGTCAATTATACCACCTAAGTTCAACGGGAATCCAGTTATTATGTTCAGTAAATTCTTAATACAAATTTTCAAACTTATAACGGCCATTTAGTTATATTAAAAAGAATTACTGAACTTTAATAAAATAATGAATTTAAATTTTTTCGTATGAACGGTTATGGCCAAAAAAAAAGGATCATGATGGTGTTGCCAAAAATCTTACAAAAAAGAGGAGAACAATAATAAGTCGACTGCAAAAACATTTGTATTTTGTTATTTAAATGGTAAATTCTTTAGCTTTAACGTCAAGTTAGTAACTGATTGCAACTAAATTAATATTTAAGAGAACAATCTTTTATCTAAATAAAAACAGTAAATATTTTTTTATATTTTATTAATAAAAATTTAAAAACATATTAGTTCTAAAAATGATGTACCTATACATTTTTTTAAATCCCTAAAATATTTCACTACATAAACCATATAACCATCGATTTATTTAATTTGGATATCCGCAGATGATGTAATTTGATATTTCTGTAAAATAAATCTTTTTTATTTCACTTTAGTGTTTTGAATTCATTCATGTTTTTTATCAGTCTGGAAAGTTTCGATAAGAAGTGATGCTTCTATCTTCGTTTTATTATTTTGTCTAGCATTTATTTAAAAACATTACTTTTGTAGTTTGTTGTGCAAAAGTCCACCTAAGTACATAAGAAACCATGATTTGGGCCTGTATCTCAAAAAAACCTCAATTTTAACTAATCTGTATTTTCAGTTAAATTCACTTGGTTCTCATTTAATTAAAAATATTGACTAATCAATAAAACAACATTAATTAGCAATTTGTAATTAAATATTTGTTCATTTAAACTAAAACTTCACCGTTTTTGTTTTATACTATAGAACCTATAACAATTAAAGATCAAAACTGTTCGGATCTGACTGCGCATAATATCAAATTTGGAAATTCCTAAACGATTGAAGTACCAAAATAATTGAGCTGTCTAGAAAGAGGATTCCAAATCATTCTAGTGTAATATAATATACGGATAAAACAATAATCTGGATAATAGAGAAGCATAATCTTTTAGAAGAAACTAGGATCGATTATGCTTCATTAGTTGTTGGAGATCAACCAACAAACGTGACTAATGTAGACAAGGGATCTGAAGCTACAATCATTAATAGTACGGTAAGTGCTATGATGGACAACCAGCGGAGCAGGTCTTCGTGGACAACTTACGTAATACTACAAGTGGCACTCGAAATAATTCGTTAGTTACAGTTGGCTCTAAACCCTTAATTAGAAAAATAAATGGTCGTGGTGTGGATGTGAATTCTTCGTTGACTGCCGCTGCAAAGATTAATCGTCGATGGGTATTTATCTCTGGTGTGGATGCTAATACTTCTTACCGTTCATTATAAAAGTACATTAATGATAAGCTTAATGTTAATGCTGTTTGTTTCAAGGGCTTTTCGAATAAGTACAGCTCTAGTTTCAAAGTAGGGGTGTTCGATAACACCCTTCCGAAAATTTTTTGCAAGTCGGGTTGGAAATAGAAAGATCTTAAACAATTTAACCATTTACTTTCAAAACTGTGTTGGTATTAAAACCAATCTTGCAGATATCAGTAAGAATGTTAATTGCTCTTCTTATGACGTTATTATTTTAATTGAAACTTTTTTGGATGACAAAATTGCATCCAGTGAAATTGGTTTTCGTGACCACAGTGTTTATCGTTGTGATAGGTCGACTTATTCCAGTAATAAGAGTAGTGGAGGGGGAGTGCTAATTACGGTTCGTAATAATCTTGGCACATGCAGATTGATTGACACACCCGGTATAATTGAAAATGTCTTTGTTCAAGTATGCAATGTTATTATTGGAGCAGTATATTTTTCTCCATATAGTGAAGTTTCATCATATGAAACGTTTGGTAGCGTAATCAATGGGATTTGTGACTGCTTTCTTCAGGCAAAGCTTTTGATTTGTGGTGATTTTAATCTTCCCAAAACTAAGTGGTCATACGATGGCTAAAACACTAGCGCTAAGTGATTGTTTAGCCTTTCGTGGGTTATTTCAACTTAATCAGCTTCCCAATAGTCGGGGAGTTTTGTTAGATTTAATGATGGCTAACTTTGACATTGAAATTGATATTGCTGTTGACTTGCTGTGTGGTACATCGGTTCACCATGAAGCTTATTCGCTTGGCATTTCGGTTCACAATGTGCCTAATACCATTCTCTCAGTTAATCATAGTTAATCATAAATTTATTTATGATTTCAAAGCAGCGGACTATGGTCGTATTAATGATTGTCTTCTATCAGTGGATTGGTCGACAGTCTGGGAGTTATGCAACATAGATATGATAGTTGATAAATTTTACTGGATATTGTGGAACGTTATTGGTGCCTTTGTTCCTATGAAAAAGCTTAATTCTCAGGTAATCTACTCCGTATGATCAAAGAGAAAAAATGGCGCACAAAACGTATAAGCAACCTCGTAGTAGAGTGGATTACTTAGTGTTCTGTAATCTTCGCGAACAAGTAAAGACACTCCACTCGGAGCTCTATCTTAGGTATCTTGCTAAAATGGAGAACGATATTCATGCTTGCCCAAGAGCCTTTTGGAAAGATGTTAATAATTCCAAAAGCAGTAAAGGGTTTCCGAACTTAATGTTTTTAAAGAATAATGTCTCCAACTCAGGTCAGCACTGTGTAGATCTTTTTGCTGATTATTTCTCTAATGTTTATAAGAATTATAGCCACTCAATACACGCATACACTTCTGAGAGGACAACTGATTTTAATTTTGTTAATTTATCCGAATGCACGGTTTTTGAAGCTATATGTAAACTACCTGATAGCCTCAACTCTGGACCTGATGGTACTCCGTCTCATTTCATTAAGAACTGCTTATTCTCTCTCTGTAAACCCATTTTTATTTTATTTAAATGGTCGCTAGATAGTGGTTGCTTCCCTCTAACTTGGAAAGAAAGTTTCATTAATCCAATATTCAAGAAGGGCGATAGAAGTAATATCTCGAACTACAGAGGAGTTTCTATTCAGTCAACGATACCAAAAATTCTTGACAAATTAGTGTCTGATCAATTGAGCGACGCTTGTAAGTCTCTCATTGCTGAGCAACAGCATGGCTTTTACCCGGGTCGTTCTACATCTACCAATCTAGTTTCTTTTGTGTCATATACTCTCGAGGCATTTGAACAGCATAAGCAGGTTGATGCCGTTTACACCGACTTCTCTAAGGCTTTTGATCGTGTATCTCATGTAGCGCTTCTGGCGAAACTCTCTTCTCTTGGCTTTCATTCAACTGTGTTAAAATGGTTTAGCAGCTTTTTGATTGGAAGAACTCTAAAAGTAAGGATTGATAACTTTATATCGTCGTCTATCCAGGTTACATCTGGCGTTCCGCAAGGATCTCATTGCGGTCCAATTCATTTTTTGTTATTTATTAACGATATAGGAGAATTTTTATTGAATTCTCATTTCTTACTGTTTGCTGATGACTTGAGAATTTTCAAAACTATCACTTCCGTAAAGCGTCGATTACATTGAGCTAGTTTACAAGCTGATAGTTGGCTATTTTAGAAGCGGACTAGTCGGCTAGTGCGATTGTAATGATTACACGCAAAACGTGTACTACTCGCTCAGTAGCCAACTAGCTAGCGAGTAAAAACCACGTGTACTACCCCGAGGCGGTTTGCCGTTGTGAATATTAGGTACCTACGTTTTAATTAAACTAATATTACGATTTTTAATCGACATTTCTTTTTTTAACTACTGTTAAAATGAAGTGGAACACAAGTAATATTATACAATTTCTTAATGTGTACCAACAGTACCATTTGTTATGGAATATAAAAGATAAAGACTATTGCAACACAAAATTAAAAAATGAAATTTTTCAACGTTTTTATAATGAACTTAATGAAAATCAGTTAATCGGAGAAATGGATGTAAAGCAATTGAAGGCTAGAATCAAATCCATTAAAGATGTGTACAGACAAGAACTACACAAAATTGAAAAAAGCAAGAAAAGTGGAAGTGGTACCGAAGAAGTTTATTCACCAAAGCTTGCTTGGTTTAACGAAGCAAATTATTTGTCAGAGGTTTTGAGTACAAGAAATAGCAAATCAAATTTGGTGAGTAAAAATTTTTAATTTTAATGAATATTTAGGTATTTATAAATTAATAATAATTAACAGATCATTTTATATTTATTATTTAAACTATTATTCCAACTTTCTCCCACTGCCACGGCAGAGGATTTTCTTCTATGAAGTGGGTAGCATATGCTCGTCTGACATCCTCAGCAGCACGTTTGTAATTATTGCTGCCTAAATTATTAATAGGTTGCAAAATGTTTGCATTTTCCCTCCATAGTCCAGGTGTTATATTTCCAGTATTTAAATCCTCTCTATCTACTGCTTGTGAAGGTAAGTAATTTCCTGGAGCAGTCTTTCGTAACCAATTATGAAGACTGCAAGCTGCCCAAATTACTTTATCAGTAGTTTCGGGTTTTAAATCTATTGGTCTTGAAAATATTCTGAATCTCCATGCAAGTATGCCAAAAGCATTCTCAACAACTCTTCTGGCTCGTGAAAGACGATAATTAAATACCTTTTCCATATCACTTAGCCCAGTTTTACTATAAGGTTTCAAAAGATTTGTTCTTAAAGGGAATGCATCATCTCCAATAATAACAGCATGGTCAGGTATTCCAAGAGTATTACTTTCCATTGCAATATTTAAAGTACTATCTCTAAATATTGCGCTGTCACTTGCGCGTCCATTGCCACCTACGTCAATATAAGTAAAGCAATAATCGGCATCAACCATGGCAAATAATATGATGCTATAGGTTTTTTTGTAATTAAAGTAGCTTGAACCGGAACAAGGAGGTCTTTTGATAATTACGTGTTTCCCATCAATGGCCCCGACACATCTAGGGAAATTCCAACGTTGGGAAAATTTATTTTCGATTTCTTTCCATTCATCAACTATTTTAGGTACCTGCAAATAATAAGATTAATAAATTAAATCAGTTAACATAATTTTAATAAATAATAAATATTATAAAAATAAATATATGTGTGTAATATATTATGTTATTTATTAACTCATCGTTGCGAAATTTATTTAATAAATCTACATTATTTGTGCATTATTATTTTTGTACTATTTCTAGGAGCTATCGCAAAACAGTGAAGAAATAGAGCCAGATGAGGACGGTCAAAACTGCTCGAAATATGATGTGTCTAACAACGAAAGCAGCTGCCCAAAAGAACTCCACAAAGAGAAGCAATCAACAGAAATGAGACCACCAGCAGCATCAGTGAAAAGGGTCAAAAAACGAGTAGTATCCGACGAAAACTCAAATTCTGAAATATCAGTCGCGATTCAGCAATTGGACAAAATTGCACAGAATGCAGCAGAGGAGAAGCCATATGACCAGTTCGGAAAGTTTGTTGCGGCCGAGCTTCGTCAGTTGCCGCAGCGACAAGCAATTTTACTACAACAGGAAATTCAGAATTCTATCATTCGTTCTAAGCTAACATCTTTGGAGCCTGCAGTTAATTCAAATTCCCGAGAAGCAAGTCATGTTCCATTTTCACCAGTCCCATTTTCACCATCTTCTGACTATTCATTGTCTACCTCCTCAAATGACGATGATGTTTTAAATCAGGTTATGTTTCAAACATTTGGACCAAGTTCGCTGTAATACTAAATATTTACTTATAACATAATATTTGAGACAAATTTTAAATACTAATTTATTAGTTATACAAATATTATTTTTTTTATTTCAGTCTTGTGTCAATTTATATTACATTACAAGAAATATAAAAATTATTTTAAAATGGCATTTTTAAATTAATTTTTACATACCTCAATGAATGGTCGAAGGACGAAAGAAATCGCCGATAGCACTTCAGGCAAAAATATCGATATAGTCGATTCGGGAACTCGAAAAAGGTATTGCAGAGACTTAAAAGAATCACCAGTTGCTAGATAACGTAGTGTTACTTCAAGTTTTGTGATTACTGGGATTGCCATTCTCATAACTGTATCTTCTTTTTTGAGCAATCCATCTACCATCTTCAGTAAATCTTCAAAATGGGTACAGTCTAATCTCAAAATATTGCGATAAGCTGAAGCGTCTTCGTCCTTCAACTCTTTCAGTAAACTGCTCGATGCACCATACATCTCGCGTCTCCCTATCCATTGTTTCACCCATATATTTCTTTGCCTTTTCCGCTTTTCTTTTTTTTTTAACTCCTTTTTGATAGCATGAGCTAAAATAATGACACCCGCACGTACAATTTCCGTCGACATTTTGTAAACACTGAAACCATAAACGCCAGCGAGTAGCGAATAAAGTAGACCAGCTTTCAACTTTACTCGCGGATAGTTAACAATCTGCTAGTTGGCTAGTGAACATGATTACACTAGGCGAGTTTACTAGCAGATAGTGAATTTGCCAACTATCAGCTTGTAAACTAGCTCAATGTAATCGACGCTTAAGAGATTGTTTGCTTTTGCAACAAGATATTAATAATCTAACCGAATGTTCAGTGATCTCCTTTACAAGAGGCCATGATACTTCATTCAGCTACAATATTAATGGGATGATATTAAATCGTGTAAACGAAATTAATGATCTTGGTGTTTGTCTTGATATTTCACTCTCATTTAAAAGTCACATATTAAAAACATGTAATAAAGCTCTTTAGAAACTTGGCCTTATTAGACGCCAATCCATGTATTTCTCTGCAAGTACTGTCAAGATTTTATAGTTTGCTCTTGTACGGTCCCATCTTGAGTATGGATCTTGTATATGGTTTCCATACTATCAAGTATACATAAAACAACTTGAGAGGGTCCAACACAAGTTCTTCAAATATTTAAATTATAAACGGGGGCTCCCATTGGAAAATTTTTCAGATGAGGATTGCCTCACATTTTGTAAGACAAAGTCTCTCGAAGACAGAAGAGTCATTGCTGACCTCTGTTTTGTTCATGGGCTATTCAGTGGCAGAATAGATTGCAAAGCTATATTTGAACAATTCATTATTAGGAAGCCAGTAAGAGTTACTAGAACGAACCATATTTTTGAAGAGAAATATCACTCCACCAACTATGGGTTGTTCAGTCCGGTGGCTAGGATGACTCGGTTTGCTAACCGCATCAATGAAGAAGACTTGATCAATCAACCTTTGATTAAGTTTAAAAACATACTCTCTATTAGAAATCGCCAAATTTGTAGTGCACGCTCTCCCCCAACTTGTAGGGATGAGACAGCCAGCCGCGATATGTGAACAGTTGCAACTTTAGGCAACCAAACTTACTTCTGATTCTTAATAGATCTTTATTTGTTATTTTTGCGGTTGCTTCTGTTTTCACTTCGCTATCTAAAACGTCCATACGAACATTGGGGGGTCAATCCCTCAGAAATGTTTACATTTACAACCTTTAAAAAATTTTTTTTTTCTGTTTTCTAACAGTTTTTCTTTAACTATTTTGTTACAATCTTCGTTTTATGTTATCGAACCAATAACAATTATTAAAGATCGAAACTGTTTGGAACTGACTGCGCATAATATCATATTTGAAAATCCCTGAACGATTGAGTTACCAAAATAATCGAGCTGTGTAGAAAGAAGATTCCAAATCATTTTGGATTTTGCATTTTTTTACTTATCCGATTATATCATAAATAATAAAAATAATTTGTATTAAATTTAAAATACATAATTATGATTATCATCGATTGCTTACCTTCAATAATATTATTTCTGCACTTTTCACTGAGTTAGTTCTAGTACATAACTAAAGACAGTTTGGCAAATGGTCTTATGTCCTGTTCTCGTGTCAAATTTAATTTATAGTTGAATTTAAAAACCAGAAGCCTAAACAATCAAATAAGAAGAATACCACAAAAAATAAACTTAAATTATAAAATTTAAATTTCACTATCAATATTTTTGAAGTTAATTCAGATAAGTATTTAGCTGTATAGAAGTCTCAAAACCACTTGTTTTAAAGTAGACGGTTATTTATCAGAATAAAAATACACTGATATATTTATAATATTGTATAATTTCTATTTTCACGTACTTGTTGGTCTGCAAAAATATTATAAATCTTTTAATTATAATTTCATTGTAATGGTTTAATTAATTGGTTAATTTTTAAACTATAATTTAATAATTAAAAGAAATATTTTATCTCTTGTAGGTATTAATTCCAAAATCGGTTAATTTCTAAATCTTGTCATACCCACCAGACGTCACTTTGATTACTTGAGCTGATGTAGCTCCAATATGATATTATAAACGATTAAAACGTATCAATCTTCAATTTTCAATTAAATAATATTAGATATTCATTTAGTTTGGTAATTGATAACGTTTTATTAGCTTTATGTTTAAATCGATTTTGTGAAAAGCTAATAGATGCTAGTATTATAGGTATAGATAAAGATCGCGATGTCCAATTAATTTTTTTTTAAATTAACTTATACAAAATTTATAGGGTGTGAAATGCTATTGGCGAAATAATAAATTTGAAAACCTTAAATATAGTTTTATTAGACAGGCTTAACAGTTTTCGTTATTCCATCGATATTGCAATGTATATCGTGCTATTTTGCATGCAACTTGCAATATAAATGAGTTTTCGTACGCTTTTAGCATACTTAACGTTTCATTACCAAGCATCGAATGAATCACATTGAAAGTTCCACAATCAACTCTAAATGTGTTGTAATCTCTGTTATCCAGGATGTATACGAATTGGAAATATTTCGTTTGCATAGTTTTGCATAGTTTGAGTTATGCATTACGTTGCTACAACAAATTTCGTTCTAAAAACACCACTCTAAATTCTTCCGTTATAATTATTTACGTTAATTTACCTTTAATATTTAATATTTCAATAGGTTTAATTATATTATTTGGTGGTGTGCTTTATAAAATTATTCGAAAACTTTGTTTAACTTACAGCTAATTGATTTTATACTTCAGTTTATTCCAGTTGAATAAAATTACTACAAAAGGATATAAGCTACATCCATATTTCGTTAGTTATTATTTTAGCAAAATGATCAACTATATTACCTAAGTCAAAATTTTGAACTACGACAAAAATTATGTAGTCAAAGTTTAATAGTACTTGCTGGCAGTTAACTTGCTGTGACAGCCACTTTACAGGTCTCTGGAGTGATGCTGCTGTATAAATGAAATAAATGCTGTGAATTAGGTTTACACAGCTGGGTCAAAGCTTTGGATGTCAACATTGCAACTGCTATTGTTATTACAAAATAATAATAAATACAATTGAGAATTGAACATTAATTAATATAGGTGTTTCTTCCGATCTACGGCCTAAGTAGATTAGGTGCTTTCGCGAAAACCACGGCTGAGGGTTTTCGCAAAAACCTATTTTTCTTCAATAAATGGACTGTATTGTTAAAACTATGTTTATTTTGGCTTTCTTCAAATCAATTAAATACACCTTGTCATTTTTTAAAAACAAACATTAACACACTCTGACATAATAATAAATTCTTTTTTTTCTTTTCAATCCTTCGCCGACTACTAAATTATTTCGACAACATAATCCCCCTCGTTGAACTTCAATACTTTTAAGTTTCAACATTCGGGTCGACGTCAAGCACTGCCAATTTTACTACTGGTCGGCGATAGGTTCCTAGTTTGGTTTTCACATCTGCCACTCTGACGGTACCATCTTTTCCAGGGTATGTAGCTGTGATTACTCCTCTTGGCCAAGTGTTCCTAGGTAAATTCCCATCGATAATAAAAACCAAATCCCCAATCTTTATTTGCTGTTTTTTAATTATCCACTTGGTACGTCTAGTTAGGGTGGGTAAATACTCTTTAATCCACCTTTTCCAAAACATTTCAATTAAAGCTTGCGATACCTTCCATTGCTTTCTCAAATTGAAATCCTCTTTTTCAACTATACAAGGAATTTGTAACGCACTTGAAGTCCCAATTAAAAAATGGTTTGGAGTCAAGCTCTCTTTATCGTTCGAATCGATGGACACGTGGGTTAACGGTCGACTATTTACAATATTTTCTGCTTCCACAAATAAAGTTTGCAATACTTCTTCTTTTGGCAATCTTGATTTCAGAATTGCATGAATTGCTACTTTGATCGACTTTACTAACCGCTCCCAACATCCGCCCATGTGAGGAGCCGAAGGTGGGTTAAAATTCCATGTAATTCCTCTAGGTGACATATATTCCATTAAACTTTCTTGATTTAATTTTTCTAAATGAATTTTCAGCTCTCTTTCTGCTCCACGTAGGTTTGTACCATTATCCGAATACATTTCTTTGGGTTCTCCGCGTCTTCCAGCCATTCTTCTAATTGCCATGATGCATGAGTCGGTGGATAATGATGCAGCCATTTCTAAATGAACGGCTCTCGTTGTTAAACAAGTAAACAATACTCCATATCTTTTTTCATGTCGGCGTCCAACTGTTACGTCCATTGGACCAAAATAATCCATTCCGGTGTGCATAAACGGTCGAACATACGGTGTGACACGACATAAAGGTATCTGACCCATTTCCGGAAAAATCGGGCAAGCTTTTCTTACTTTACAAGTTTGACACGTCTTAAATATTTTTCTCATTGAACTTCTCATCTTCAAAATCCAAAATCTTTGTCTTAGTTCGTTGACCACGGTTTCGGGTCCTTGATGAAGATTGTTTTCATGTGCCCGTTGCATTAACAAATAAGTATATCTATGTTTGGCATCTAAAATTGCAGGTTGTTTTACCCAATTATCTACTACTATTGCGTTTTCGATTCTCCCTCGTATTCTCAATATGCCATCTACATCTAACATGGGTGATAATTGGAATATTCTACTGCAATTATTTATTGGTTTTCCATCAGTCAGTAATTTCATTTCAAGAGGAAAACAATCCCATTGACTTTTCTTAATCCAAACCTTTTCTGCGTTTTCCATTTCTGCAGCCGATAATTCTGTAGTTTTTGTGCAGATTTTATTTTTATTTGCTGGTTTACATATTTCCATAAATCTGAATACCCAAACCGTAGTTCGAATTAGTCTCGTCCATTTCGAGAATCTTTCAATATTGGGCAAATTTGCACCAGAACCAATTTCAACACATGTTGCAATAAATTCTGGTCTAAGTTCTTCTAACGGCGAATTTTGTTCTATAAACATTAAAGGTTCTACAGGCCAATCTTTCTCTGACTTTTTTAAAAACTTTGGACCAGTAAACCATCTGCTTGTTGGATCCAAAAAATCACCTTGATTAGACCACTTCGTTCCGTCGTCTGCTACATTTTCCTTTGAAGGAACCCATCGCCAATCACTTACGTTCGTCGTTTCCTCAATTTCACCTACTCGATTTGCCACAAATTGTTTAAATTTTCTTGCATCTGATTTCAGCCAACACAGAACAGTTTTTGAATCGCTCCAGAAGGTAACGTGATTTAAAGTGACTTCGTGTTCTTTTCTGACAGTCAATGCTAGACGACTTCCCAGTAGGGCTGCTTGCAATTCTAGACGGGGGATTGACATAGGTTTTAATGATGCCACACGTGTTTTTGCTGCTACAAACGAAGTAGTAATTTTTTCTCCTTCCTCCGCCCTAAAAAAGGCAACTGCAGTAAATGCTTTTTCACTTGCATCACAAAATATATGCAACTGTAGTATAGTGGCCCTACATAAATTAAAATTATAAAATCGAGGAATTCTTATTTTTTCAATTTTTCTCAGTTGATCGAACCAAAATTTCCATTTGTCATACAAATCTGTGGTTAGTGGATCATCCCAATCGATTCCTTTTCTCCAAATATCTTGTAATAATATTCTACCATGAATTGTAAAATGCATAACAAATCCTATTGGATCAAAAATAGACATGACTATTTGCAACACTTCACGTTTAGTTGGAATTTTCTTATTATCAACAATACCTGGATGAATTTTATTCAGGTTTACTTTAAAAATAAATTCATCTGTATTGGTATCCCAATGCAGACCAAGTACTCGTTCTGTCGGTAAATCGTTGCCTGCATACAGACACATATCTTTATTAAGACCAGCTCTGGCTTCGTCAGGTATTTTCAATAAAACGCGCTTTGAGTTAGAAATCCAATTGCACATTACAAAACCCCCTTTTTTATGAATAGCAGTGACGTCTTCTATAAGTTGAATTGCTTCTTCTTCCGTATCAACGCTATCCAAATAATCGTCCATATAGTGCCGTTTGATAATTGCGTCTACTGCTAGTGGTTTGATCTCACGAAATTCTTCGGCATTACAATTTTTCACTTCTTGAGCAGAGCATGGAGAACATTTTGCACCAAAAATCATCGATGTCATTTGATACGTCGTTGGATTTGTGTTTCGATTACTTCCTCGCCATAAAAATCTTTGAGCTGTTTGATCTTCTAATAGAATTTTAATTTGTGGGAACATTTCTTTAATATCGCCGGCAAACGCAATTTTTCTTTGTCTAAATTTCCATAAAACTGTCGGCAATGGATTAAGTTTATCTGGACCAATTAAGAGCGCATCGTTTAAACTTACTCCATGCGATTTTGCAGCTGCATCAAATACAAAACGTATTTTTCCCGGTTTATTTGGATTCACCACCCCAAAATGTGGAAGATACCACGTCTTATTTGTATTTATGGCCGCCTCTTGCTCGTTTAACTTTTTTGCATAACCTTTTCTTAAAAAATCTTCAATTATCGTAGAGTATCCTTTAGAGAAAACGGGGTCTCGGTCCAATCTTTTTTCTATTGATAGCAGACGTCTATGTGCCATCGATTTACTCTCGGGTAGTAAAATATGATCTGTTTTCCACAAAAGTCCTGTTTCCCATCTGTCACTACCACTAATTTTCTTTGTGGTATTGTCCATAATTTGTTGTGCTCGCTCGTCCTCTCTGGAATAGAGCCGATCTACCTTTCTAATGCCAAAGCTTTCAGCCTCAAACGATGCTTTGACTAATTCATGTAACTCGTCTCTCTCTATTTCTTCTACATGTAAAGCAAATTCTTCGTCAATTCTTCCTTTGAATTGCGCGGCATTTCCATGAAGTACCCAACCCAATTTGGTTCGCAAAGCAATTGGTCCCCATCTTGGCCCTTCCATGACTTCTCTGGCAATGATTAAATGGATGTTATCTTGTCCAATAAGTATAGTCGGTTTTGCGTTCACCATCGAAGACGTCTTTAAGGAGCTTAAATATTTCCAACTTTCTTTCATTTTCTTCACGTTGACAGACTGAACGGGCAAATTTAGATTTTCTACAGTGCGTACATTTTTCATTTTATAATATTTTTCACCTTCTTCACTCTTAATTTCAATATTAACAAGTTGCGAATTTATTTCCTGACAGGTCATGGAGTTTGTCCATCTCATACAAAGTTGTTCGGTGGGTCCGGTTGCTCCAATTTGCTTGGCTACAGAACTATCTACTAACGTAACTGTTGAGGCTTCGTCGAATAAAGCGTAGGTGTGAAGATTTCCGGCAGAACCTTTTAGTACAACAGAAACAATTCTTAAGAGAATATTTTTATGTTTTCTCACTGTTATGTGACTTAGACATGGTTCATTTTCCTTCAATCTTTCACTGTTGTTGTACGGCACAGGGTGGAGCAAAAAGTGATGATTTTTCTTACAGGCATCGCCATTGGTATTACCTACGCCACATTGTTGCTTATTTCTACAAAATCTAATTCGATGACCTGTCATCAAACAAGAAAAACATACCTTGTTAGTTTTTACCCATATCCACCTATTGTCAACCTCAAAACCTTTAAAGGTAGGGCATTCCGGTAACCCGTGCTGTTCCCCACATAACTGGCATTTTGAAACTACCTTTTCAGCTTTCTTATGTATAGTAGCAAGTACCGTTTCTTTCTTCGTGCTGTTTCCATAAAATTTTGGTCTCTCATATTTACCTTCTTTGGTTAGCTGTGGACTGCATATAAAACTAACAGCATCCGCCTTTTCTTCTAACCACATAGCAAACTTTTCCAATGACAATGTACCCTTTTCCTTTTCTCTCACTCTATCTCCCCACTGTAACAAAAAACTAATTGGAAGTTTACTTAAAAGATCTTGGAGCAATTGCGGATTTGACAAATGACTTTGACAGTTCATTGACATCATAGTGACAACTAAATTTTGCACAGAATTTGAAAAGTCAATAATCGAATACAATTTTTCTTCTTTAATAGGTAGTATTTTTTTGGTTTTTGAAATTAATTCTTCTACTACAAATTCTGGCCTCCCAAATCTTCGTTCTAGTAAGGATATAATTTTGTCATAAGAATCTGGTAAATTTAAAAGTGCACAAACTGTTTCTCTTGCTTTTCCTCGTAAACACTTTTGTAGTCTACTAATGTTCTCTCTTTTAGAAAATCCACATACGTCAGTTGTTTCTTTTAATTGAGTAATAAAGTTAATCCATTCTATAGGCTCTCCTGAAAATATTGGTAATTCTGTTTTTATGCTTTGTCTAATCAACATTTTTCCTAAATAGTCATTTTTAGGTGTAGCTCTAGTGAACGTAGGAACTATGCGATTCACTTCACCGTATTCTTCTGGAGGATTAATTTTATTTACCCAATCTTGAACATTACTTTTGCTTCTTTCTTCTATCAGTATTTCATGTGTTTCCGACGCTTTACTCTTCTTCTCGCTTTCAAACTCCGAAATTGTGTTATGTTCGTTTATTTTAGCAATTTCGTATTGCAACTGTTTGTTGATGACATCAATTTCTGCTTCTTCGACAATTTTGGCTGTTTTTGCTTTAACTATTGCTAATGCCCGTGCCGCCTCTAGTTCAACCTGTAATACTTCACTATGTTTTGACTGCTTTGACCGTGAACTTGGGGGGACACCTGCCTTTTCTAATAATCGCGCACTTCTTCGTAATGACATGGTTACTATTCTATTTTACGCGATTGAAAACACTATTACCCAATCTATAATTATCTTTAACTGCTTCTAATCCAATTCAGATCCGGCTCGAAGGACCAATGTTTCTTCCGATCTACGGCCTAAGTAGATTAGGTGCTTTCGCGAAAACCACGGCTGAGGGTTTTCGCGAAAACCTATTTTTCTTCAATAAATGGACTGTATTGTTAAAACTATGTTTATTTTGGCTTTCTTCAAATCAATTAAATACACCTTGTCATTTTTTAAAAACAAACATTAACACACTCTGACATAATAATAAATTCTTTTTTTTCTTTTCAATCCTTCGCCGACTACTAAATTATTTCGACAACAATAGGTACTGAAAAATTCCATTAGATTAATTTTGAGGATTGACATCCTCTTAAACAAAACAGAAACGAATTAACGTGACAATGTGCTCAAAATTCTACGAGTACTTTTATTTTTCTATATTGATGTGTTTTATTTTAAGTCCTATTTGAAATTATTATGGCAAAACTACTATATATGCATTTTACTAGTATTAAATTAAATTGACAATAAAAGTTTACTTCCAACTCACGTTACATTCTGAAAATTTCTCTAAATTATAAAAGCTGAAAATAAATTTTTAATATTAATTAAAATTTAACTTATTTGATTTTATATCTTCCAATTGATGAATTCAATCAAATTAATATTTTAGTTAAATATTTAGTCGACGCTTTCAATGGTTCTAGAATCAATTGTTCAGAATAGTTAAAGCGTGGCTAAGCAACATTGATTTGTCAACGGTTGTCCTGCTTCCACAAATATTTTGGTACCTATTTCAGGAGCATATATAGGTAGGTATTGCAAGTAATTAGGTCTGGGTGACACTTAGATGAACTTTAAGCTAAATTTAGTCGAGGCATCTGACAAATGTGGAAATGTCTGGCACTTTTTTTCAAGCGATTTGGGGTAATAATAATTTGATAGAAGTTTACTAACTATTTAGTTTAAATTTATTTATTTATTTATTAATATTATAACAGAGTTTATGTTGAAATCTGCATTTTTTAGCGGTACTTGCTGTATATTGTGTATATATATTTTCTGTTTACTAAAATGTAAAAAGTAAGAATCAGAATACCGCCTTTCGTAATAACAACTTGTTTATTCCAAAACCTCTGGAGCTACTTGCAGTGTTTTTCCTTTTGCCATAACTTCCTTCGCTTTTCGTTTTAGCTAGGTGAAAATGAGATAGTTACCAAGATATCCTTACTTCCTTTCGGTGGTGGTTTTACAATAATTTAGGTAGCTCTAGGTATTGAAAATAAAGGAAATTTCGAACTAAGTAATATATTCGAAAAAAACTTAAACGAAAAGTAAACAATACTCAAAATATACTACAAAAAGTAAATTCTATTTTAGACGAATAAAAAAGTTTGCCAGGTTATTACTACATTAATATTAACTAAAAATTCATTTCTAAATTGAAAACTTGGCAAATAATAAAAGAGAATAATAAGAAATAAATAATTAAAACAATAATGAAATAAGCCTGATTTCTATTCTTAGAAGAAAACTGACTTGATTGATTTATTATATTATTTCAAATTTAAAAAAAAAATTTTGATTAAAACATGATTCCACATTTTATAATAGTCCAAATAATATAATATATACTTTAATAGATACAACCTACTTTTTCATTTTTTGATGATGCAATAAACAATGTATGCTATCTACTAAAATGTTTTATGTGTAAAAAATGTGTAATTCTAAAAAGTGCGTAGACCAATAAAATTTTTGGTTATTTTCAAATTCATAAAAATTTATTGATTATTTTAAACTTTATATTTTTACAAGTAGACGTTTAATTAGAAAGATTCCGTATAGTTAAGTGGCATCAAAAATATAGAATCTTTCTTCACTATACCTAACTTATTGAGTTTTGCAAATTCACGTAATTTATTATTAAATGTACTATTATTGATTTGTTTTACATGTCAAACTTTAACTCACCTAAAATTGTGAATAATTTAACACCCATTTCAGTTAACGTTTGCTAATGACTAATATGCAAAATCTAGCTTATTACTAAAATCAATATTTATTAATAAGAACTTCAATAGAGAACTATAACAAACTTGAAACAACGCGACGCGACGCTTCCGCATGAGAACAATAGCATTGAAGAACCTGCTGAAGTTAGTTTAATCAGTATCGTTTTTTTAAAGAACATAAGAAAGTTAAACCTCTAGGTTAGAATTATAAAGTCAATGTGTTTATCTTGTTTGCGTTTTTCGTTTTTCGACTCCGAGAAGCCACAGCTTCCAAAACTCAAGAATTTACAGCAGCCGAAGTTCAGCTTTGTCTCGATTTGTTAGAATAGTCAACAGATTGCTTTTTTATTTTGCATTTGAATTAAGCAATCATTAAAATCTATGCATCTGTTTTATATTAATTATGCCCTATGTTCTAATTATTCTAGTTTTGTATCTATTAAGGATTATTATCCTTTAACCATTAAGGAAATCGTTAGAATATAATTGAATTAAATCGATGCTTATGAAAAGAAAAGAAATTGTTATATAATAGAGTAAATTCGAATTTGTATCGGGCATTTAAAAAATAACTTAATTAAATTTAAAAATATTATATAATAATTATTATAATGCTGAGTTGTTCAGTAGTTATTAGCCAAAACGTGAAAAAAAATTTCTATATAATAAGGTAGGTTAGGCTTAATAAAGGATGCTAGGGTTGTTTATGATAGCTTATAGTTAGGTGGTTCACTGTTTATACACAAAAAATATTGTGCAGCATGGTTCCACAATAAATTGTTTAATAATTCCGCAGAATTTGTTTGAATTAGATTGACAGTAAATCCAAAATTTGTGTATCTATTTCTTTTAGAGGGCGGGGAGGTGGCAATTTTTGGGTGATTTTACCTATCTTCCAGAAAATTCTTTATTCGATTTCACATTTTGAAATAGGGCAATTTCACGCATTGTCTATGTATGTAAGTAAGCAATCTAATTGTGTAATTTTATAATACAGAATTTGTATAAAAATTTATCCAAACAATGACCATAAATAATTTTAATACTTAGAATAAAGATTTAACGGAATTTTAAAACAAAAATTCAAATTATCTTGAAAGAAATCTGCATACTTCTACAATTAAATTATGCAATCATATATCATTTTTACGCCGATGAACAAAATTCATCATATTAATAACAGAAATCATCAATACAATGATTTTTTCATCAATACTATGAATTTTGTTCATTGGCGTAAAAGTAATGAATTTTTGCTGCTCTTTCTTTTATTAGTGTAGTCAGAAAATTTAGTTGTAACTCGGATATAAGATAAAGGGTGTTTTTAGGTGCACGAGAATTTTAAATTGAAATAAAACATTAAAAAATTAATGGAATAATTTCTTTATTACTTTTTTTATGATAGTAAAATTAATAGAATATTTCTGGCCTTATTTCATAAATCGCTTGCTGAATATTAATCTCCAATGCTTCCAAAATTGTTGGCTTTTTAGTATAAACTACGGATTTAACACACATCCAAAGAAAATAATCTAGTAGCGTCAATCATACGATTTTGGAAGCCAATTAACAGAATCATTTCTTAATATTAATAATGTTATCACCAAATTTTTTTTCAATAAATCTATGGTTTGAGGACTGTCAGGGAATATATACCACGAATTGCACATTTTCCAATATACCATTGGAAAGAGGATAATTTTTTTTAACATATTAAACATTTTTTTTATTGGATTATTCATTAGTTTTCCAGAAATCAGCATTTAATAATCGAAAATTTTACATATTAATATCGCATATGCGTCACATAGTGAAATTAATTTAATTTAATTTATTCTTTTTAGGGTGGATCCGTAATTTTTCGTAGTTGCGCCAGCCATAATTAACCCTCCGCTCACTTAAATTCGCTACACTACGGGCGCTCCGGGCCGCTTTGGCTGGCGCTTACTCGCTAACAGCGTCCCTTAAAATGCTCCACCATGCCACGGAGGCTCCAACTGGTCGAATCCGAGGCAGAAGTGGCAAATAATTAAGAGCAAATAATAAGAGCAAAAAAGGCTTTGGTAATTTTTGGTTGAAAATTACTAAACCCGAAAGTGGTATCAAGCCTGCTTGATGAGAAAATTTTTGCATTTTGAGTTTGGGAAGTGTAAAAGAATGAAAAGAAAAGGAGTGATGGGATTAGGATACAGAAAAAGAAATAAAACAAAACACAGAATAGAAAGATTTAATAACTGATCGAAGTGGAAAACTAAAACTGTTTAAAGATTTAAAAATTAAGGAATTGTGACGGGCTCAAATTGCCCGAAGTCTCAAATTGATAGCGAGGAATGGCTATCCGCTCAGACACGCAGGATTGCCGCTGGCTCAAGTCGGCGAGGTCGTGAGTCGCTGAAAAACAAGGAAATCCTGGGTCCAAGTAAACAATGTTCTTAAAAGAATCTTCAAGAATTGTCAAAATCGAGAGGGCGCCACTCGAGCAAATGTCAGTAAATCTTACCTTGAGTTGAGTTTGGCTCGAGATGGAATCTTCAACTAAATATGATTTTGGGCAGGTAGATTCAATAGAAAGATATGTCAATGAAAAATTAATAAAATTTAATTAAAGGCTAATTAATGACAAAAACAAATTATAAAAATATAGTTGGTGAATAATTTGCAAAAGTACCATAAACGAAATCTTAAAAGTTGATAATAATTTTGGCTTCCGGACAAAGTTATAATACTTAAAATTAAATGAATGATGAGATGAAGTTTAACATTAATTTTCAATACCTGTAAATAATATAATTTTTTCACATAATATGTTGTCGTAACATTAAAAATTTAATACAATAAAATGTTGCCATAGAGATAGACAACCCAATTAACACGAATAGAATTTTTAAAATAATATCTGGAAGATAATCAGATAATTAAAATAACAAGCATACAAAATAATACTTTGTATCCCCGACTCGTAGAGGTGTCGTAAAGAGTCTGACCACAAAATAATTGCAACGATGACCTCCAACGAATCAAGTCAAAGTTCCGCAGTGTTAGTCAAAAGCAATTAAGATTAACTAAAAATAAGTTTGCATGGAGCACTTCAATTTATTTCGGTAGCGAAATCAAAATTATTGTCAAGTGAATGAAAATTAAAATTCCGATAGAACTTAACGGAGCAATGTATCGGTGCCACTAAACTAAATAAGATGAAAGTTAAAAGTTGATTTCTTAAAATTTTGAAAGTTACTTAGGTCGGTTAAAAAAATGCAAAAACCGGAAATAGTGGAAATAGTTCAATTCGTGATGACGTCACAACGGAAATTTTTGAGAAATTCAATACAAGGTGGATCGTTAATTGTTGGTAAAATCAAATTTCAAGGGATGTTAATTAAAAGAATCGTAGTCACTTACAGTTGTGTAGAGTAAGAGCGGATTAACGTTGAAAACTAAAAAATATGGACGCAACAACGTGGTTGAACGATGAACTCTGCAATCATCGCCCCACTGGGTTGCAAATGGTGGTAACCAACAACGTTTCAGGATGTTACTTCGAGTAGTCGACAAAGGTTGATATTGATTTTTCTGCTATGGCACTTTCAAATGGTTTTCCTTCAAATTTTCAAGTGAAACGCAGTCGACCTGGGATTGCACAATGTTGACTAATATCTTGGCATCGGGATGTTGTTTGTTTATGTTCATGTTTATTTTCATTAACGTATTGAATTTCTGTTGTTTGGTCATCTTTAAATTGCGGGAAATTTAAAAAAATTTTCTTATCAATTGAGTTGGCCATACTTTGAAGTTATCTTTTATAACTTGACATAATTATTATTGTGTCGTATTATTTATTCTAATTTTATTCGTTTTAGCCCCTTTTGGCATTTAGTTTATCAATGTTTTATTTCATAGATTTCCTAGTGTTCATACCTTATATAGTTTTTGCACCATGTTTTTTGCTTTTTGCGTCATGAATCAAACAATATACATCCTGGTTGTTTAGGTAAGATTTACTTACCTATATTGTTCCATATTCAACTTTTAATTTTAGTCACGAAGATGGAGTGAATAAGTCCTCCGAAACGTCGACCTGACAACTTTATGAGTTTGATTGCGTTCCATATAACCCGATAACTTTTTATATTCTTTTTACACAATATTTATTGATAAAACAAAATGGATTGCAAAATTTCCTTAGAAACGGTTTAGCAAGGCTAATCTGATAGAAATCGAAATAATTTACTACAGAGATTGAATATAAATCTTTATCTAGTTTTTGATCATTTTTGAAGCGGGCGAAGGAAAAATAGTATCCATTCTTCAAGCGTAAAGTGCCTTTTGTGCTCGGAGTCGCTTGCAGCGCTCGCCTGCGGCTCGCACTTCAAATTACGCCTTCAAACACAAAAGGCTCACTTTGCGCTTTAAATATGCAATATACTATTCTGTTTTAGGAAAGCTTGATGTTAATTAATATTACTAAAATGATAATTGATAGTAAGCATTATGTTGTACTTAACGCTTATACCGTCATACGAGTGCAGAGCTTGACATTTACAAAATTTTACAGGAGAGCACTTGATAGATTTAATTTTGTCATAACTCAAAAATTATTGTGAAAACTTACAATCGAATTTCACTTTAAAATGATAGCAGACGTACTATATTTTTTGTTCTATGTCCACAGCCACAATGGTACAAATAATTCAAGCGTTCAATGCCAAACAGCCCTGACTACCTTTTCTGCAATTAGGTTTTTTTGCACTAACAATAGATAGACGCATGCGCCTATCATTTTCAGTTTTTTTCCGATTTTTTGCTTATTTTTCGGAAATTTTTTTGAAAAACTAAATTAGAATATAAAAATTCACCCAAAGTAAAAGCTGTGTACCAAATTTCAAGTTTCTCAGACATAGCAAAGTTGGTTAAAAATGACTTCAAAAAAACTCCATTTCGCCCCCCCAAATTTCGAATTTTGGAACCAAAATAGTTTAAATCGTTTGTAGCTATTTGTACCTTCTTTATTTTCGTTAGTACCCATTTTGTTTTTCAGATATTTCTAAATATCTAAAATAGGCCAGCCCCCCTCCCCTCATTTCGAATTTTAGATCCAAAATGGTTAAAATCGTTTGTACTTGTTTGAACTTTTATTTTTGTTTGTTTGTACCACATTTCCTTTTGAGATATAGAAAAATATCTGAAAAATCAAATAGGAACTAGCGAAAATAAAGAAGGTACAAACGAGGTACAAGTGATTTAAACTATTTTGGATCCAAAATTTGAAATGGGGAGAGGGGGCTGGCGAAATGCGTTTTCAAAACACACTGAACAAATTAAATGATTACATGTGATTATATGCATGAAAGCTCAGACAAAACAAAGTCGAAAAGCGTAAAGTAATTAGGTGGGCGGTGCTCACAGCACCCAGTATAATAAAGTATCTATTACTGCTTTCTATGTGTAAATGCGTATAATATATAAATAATATATGCCAAAATCAGCTTTACATACTATATATTAATTCGATAAATAATTATGATTATCATTTTAAGTTTTTTTCCGATTTTTCAATGTGATCACAATGTGATCAGAAAATTTTCAGGTCTAGAAGTACTAAATAATTAAGAAATTAATACGTGGGGTGTTGTGGCTACCCCGCATACCTAATTAGAGGTTAAAACATTGTCTTCTTTAATTCGTGGTATAAATTAACTGACCTGAAAACCCATGGTTTTCCAAAAATCCAAGAGTTAAACATCGCAAACTTATGGTTTCAACAGAATATGGTGCTACGAACCACACAGCCTACGAAACCATCGATTCATTGAAAGGACAATTTGGTGATGTTATTTCAAGAAATGGCCCTGTCAATTAGTCTTTAAGATCGTGTGATTTAGCGCATTATTTCTTGGAGGTGTGTTAATTCCATGGTTTAAGTTAACAAACCAAAAACTCTGAAAGCATTGGAAGTCAATATTCAGATAGTTATTTATGAAATAAGGCCAGAAATATTGGAAAAAGTGCTCAAAAATTGGACTGATCGGATGTGCTTCGTAACGATTAGTCGTGGTAGTCACATGCCGGATATCATTTTTAAATCATAAAATGCATTAAATTAACTGTCTTAAAAAAATTACAAAACAAACATTCCATCAATTTTGTAATGTTTTATTTTAATTTGGCCACCTTGACCTTATATTCTGCGATTGAGGTGGTTGTTCAGTCTTTAACGACATTTAAGAGAAATAACGTTGTACCATCCCAATTCTTAAGTTTTAAATTCTGAAGTTACCAGGGTGATCACTATGGGTGATGACGCTGATGAGGGATGACCATCACCGACGGTCATTAAATCTAACTACAAAACATTTGCACAGTTCGGTCAAGCGCAGAAATTTTTTGTTGTGGAATCAGCTATCATCGGTATCAGTATCAGTTATAGTTCTAATTTATATCGTCTACCTTGAAGGGATGAAAACATTTTGTTTTTAATACTATCAGCCAATGTGATGTTAAATTGTTGAAGTCATCAATAATAGTCTAACGTCAAAACCCAAAGACGTCATTAAAGGGTATATAATTGACGATATTAACGACTTTTGTACGCATTGTATGTGAACCAAATATTATCGAGATGAGAGCGAAATAAAACTTCTTTAAAAAATAATTTACACATTCAACATAATGCATTTCTTATCAATCTGAGCTATAAAAATTAGAACAAAATAGTGAACAAATCATTCACAAAAAATACGAAATAGTAATTTTCAATACAAATTAGGAAAACAATGATTTTGCAGCGCGAGATCGGTTGTTTCCGGGCGAGCCGAAGGCGAGATCGAAAACCTTATCGAGTGCTGCAAAATAATAGTTTCCCACGTGTATAGAAATATATTAATTTTGTTTGTTAATCGAAGTTGAGTCTTATTTTTAAATACTTACGTATACCCATATTCACAACAACATTAAAGTTATTATTTTATGATTTACATAATGATTTTTAAGATATAAACAAGCTTAGTTCAATACATTGTTTTCTTTTGGTTGCAACAGTAAACAAAACATTGAAACATTATACAAATTTTTAGGGACACCCTGCACAGAAAATATCGATTAAAAATTTTTTTAAACCATTTCAAAATAATTACAAAAATCCTATCCTGATTGTCAATCATATTTACAAGATTACAAGGCGAAACTATATGCTACGTGTGCGTGTTATATACAAATATAAATCAAATTAGAAGTAACCGAACCTAGTATCGGTTTAAACAATCCATTTAGGAACAAATTTTCCCACATTTTTAAATAATTTTATTGCGGTAATAAAAACGCCACCTACGTATACCTCCAATTATTCCTACATTAAATGCGCCGTATTTAGAGATAAGAATAAAGGTTGATATAAATTGAAAATGAATAATGCACGACAGATTCCGCCGTTTTCAATTAATATTTTCTTATGTGATAAAAAAACAATTAAATTTTTTGCCTAATTGGTTGTACCCACTATAGAATTTCAAGATTATTGTATTTATAGCCAACAATTTAATTCTATATCGCGCAAATGACGGATGCAGAAAACCTTTTTTAAACTTTTAATGAGGACATGTAAAGTGTGTATGAGTTTGGCATCCCTGACATAAATCGTTGTAGGTGTAAGTTTTTTAAACTTTTAGAAAACGTTTCTGTCATATCAATATTTTCATCGGAAAAGCTTCCCATCTAATCATATTAACTCTTACAAAAACGTAATAAAGAAGAAGACAAAAAATAATAATAATATAAAAATAATTCAGTAATATTAATAAAAAAAAAAAAAAATGAAAAATGAAAAATTTGTAATACTACTTTGGTGATATAAAATGTTGGATATAATTTTGATTCGGCCATTGCCGCGTTCTGCATAACTTTTCATTCCACCAGTTGTTGCTTTAATAAAAAGCTTTCCAAGCTTTCAGCAATATGGACTATTCCTGTACAGATATCAAAATGAACTACGAAGTACGACCACTTTTAGTGAATCATAATCAGGGGATGGTTGAGGTTTGTCATGTTATTTATACACGCTATGTCACTTACAGCGACCGCGCTTTTGTACTCATCTTAATGAAAAGACAGACCGTCAATTCAAATATCAAAGCGCATCGGAACTTTTCTAATTTATCTAGAAAACTGTTGCGAATGTCGCAAACAACTTACGCAATTTCCCACAATTGCAATGCCAATCTTTATACTTATATTTGAATAGCTTTGGCTCAGCGGGACGCTGTACTTTACTAATTTAGCCTCCACGGTATATCCTATTAATATTTATGCTTCAATTCGCCTACTGAAAAGGCAATCCTTTAATCCCATTGTATTTGTAATCTGTACAGTTACCTTGTCGGCTTTTGTGTGTCCTAATATTTTAGGTTTCCAGGAACATCACATTAATATATTCAAGATATCAATCTTTTTACATGTTTACGTGTTTGTACGTATCATGCTATATTATCATCATATTTTGTAAAACACAATACGTTTTAATATCATAAATTTTATTTAGGCCCATATGGAGTTATTTATTGTCTTCAGATTATAAAATTTGTCTTTTTTTGCGTTAAACTCGACTTAATAAAATATGAGCTAATTGAATTATTGAATCGCTTAAAAATCGAAAGAAAGCCAGAATTAGCTCTTAAAAATCATTTCTGAACTGTAATGCCCTGGAAGCTTATCTGTAAACATTATTTTCTTATTATAGCCGAGTTTACACCATCTTGCATCTACTTAGATTATTTACTAAAACAGGTGTAATGTTTGTGTTAGTTTAGTACCTACCATCTGAATTTGCTTATTTGTTGATACATAATAGATATGATTTTCACTTCAAAATTTGCTCTATGTTTGTATAAAATATTACTTTGTTATTGAATTTTGGATAAATAATATTGCACCATAATAATTCTTATTTTTTTATATGATAAATTTAAAATGCTAAAATAATGGTAAATTTTGCTATTTATATTATCGACACGGATAATCTTGCAAGCTCTGCTAACAATGCGCAGTCCAATTTATTTTTGCTTATTTTGATATCATGAAAAACCAAATAAATATTTTTTAACTAATATTTTTTACAATTATTGTTATTCGGGAAATTCAGATACTTAGTTTATTTTTACATTATTTTATTCAATTTGGAATTCTTAAGAAACCATAAATTTTATGGTCTTCATTAATTGTAATTTTATTGAGGAAGTGTTGAGTATCAGAGAACAAGAACTACAAAAAAATAAAATATAAGATAATAATTATTTGTTTTCTTGTTCTATAAGCGACTTTAGCACCTACCACTAGACAATTAAGTCTAATCTCTGTATTTAATTAATATTTAATCACTACATTTGGCGCCCGAGCAGGGACAGTCCATATTAAAAATCTTCCCCTTCTCAGCTTTACAAACGCCATAATTAAAGTAAGTAATTATTATTATATAATTAATATATATTATTATATTAATTTACGGTAAGTAATAAAATGAAATTAAATAATAGAATATTTATAATTTACATATTGCATATTAATTAGTAAAAGAATTAACCAATCGATAATTCTAATTTGTTCAATATAAATGTCTTAAATTAAATTTTCACTTGAAGTATCTTGTATAACTAAGTATGATTTGTACGTTTTGCAAAGAAGGTCTATAAAATATTATTTGATTAAAGAGTATGGTTTATATAGTAAATACTAAATGAACTTTAGATTTAATTGATAATTTATAGACTGCCAAAAATTCTAGATATACAGTTCGTTTGATCATATAATTGATTTAGATTTCTTAATAATTAATATCGATATTATATTGAGAATTATAATTATACAGATAATATATTATACAACATATAAATGACAAAAAAGCTAAAATAAATTATTATACAGTGTGCGTCAGCAGTTTACAACATTCACACTCACTTTTAGGCTCACTTTCCGCATTTAAATAAAAATATTCTTCACCATTATCACTTAGGTATTGATTTTTCACAACAATATAGCAGTTGAAATCTTCTATTTTCATGTTAGGAAGTAATTTAAGTTATGTTGAAAGTTTCTCGAAGTTGTCATAATTTAGTGGTTAGGTTTCACCGTAGCGTCGTTACACCGCCGACTAATTAGTGAAACGGTCGTAGGTGTATTTGGTTTTCTAAATCGATCCGAGTTATTGATTTTCTAAAACTTCACTCCTGCAAACCACAAAACATTAAAGTTTGATCTATAATTTCAGTCAACTTTGGGTGAATAATTTGGCCAGGTATACAATTTTAAATTAAACTCAAACTGTTTAGTGCAATTTAAATAATTAATAAATTTGATTTTCTGTTATATTTTAATTTAATTCACACTGTCAACTTTAATCATCACATTTAATAAATTTTTATAGGTTAAAGAAACAAAAATTTTATTTATTCTAGTGACTATGGTTAAAAATAACATTTTAAGTTGGTAATATTTAAGGATTCTGGGTAATGTAAATGCCAAAGTCAAAGTTTACATCTATTTATTTGTAAATTACGATCTAAAAATTTATATTTGAAGTCGTTTAGTTTAAATAAAAATTATTTAAATTCCTCATTTATATATTTTTTTATTTATTTGTCTTATTGTCTTGTCGTATGGGAGTTCGCTTTTTGACATTTTGATCTCGTAAAGTAATGTTTTGGTTGCCAATCTCAGTATTTTGTTAATTAAGTTTGATTTTCCAACATTTACAGTTAGACTCTAGTTGGCCAACATGTATTTGAATTTGTTGTTTGTAATCTGAGTGCAAAACTGGTGAACATAAATTGTTGTATACTTGTATAGTCTACGTACAGGACTATGTTTGATTAATATAATATGTTTAATTTACACAAACTTTGTCAAAAAGTTTTTTTAATGGTAAATAAAGCGCCGACTTATACCTTGTCTTTTCTAATGTTTATTATAACATAGTTCGTAATTATAGTTTTTCGTAGAATAATTAATTATTAATTATTATTAATTAATTATTATTATTTATTATTTTTATTATTTTTATTTTTAATTATTATTTTAATAATTATTATATAATTATATATAATTATTAAATAATTATTATTATTATTAATTATTAAATATTAATTATAATAATTGAAAAATGTAATGAGGTTTTTTGAACATCGTTTAGTCAAGCAACCGTAAACAAATCTTTTTTATTGCCAGTTATTTTAACTATTTAACATTTTTGATGCACTTTCTGATGTTTGCTTCTAGTTCCGCAACTGAGTTTAATTAAAATTTCACTTATGTATGTTTCTATAAGCTTCACTTTTAATTAACCCCATGTTTATATAATTATATAATCATTATTTTCTAAAATGGTAAATAGCAAATTAAATGTGATAAAGATTCAACTTAATTCTTGATAGAACAATATTATTTATTTTCTGTAAAAACTAACTTTAAGCAGTATGGAAACTTAATGTGATTGAAGTTCTATTTTAAGTAAAATTTAATTAGAAATCTTAATTTTCCACATTTATAAGTAGAAAATTGTAACTTAATTCAATTAGTATAATTAAAACTAAAATCAGCGTACACAAGTTTTATTTACGAGTGTCATGACAATTCATTTTAAAAAACATAATCATATTTAGTTTTTTTCTAAAACATAATAAATTATATTTATTACATATAAATCCAAAAATGTATACAAACTTAATCTGTATTTTTTCTTATCAATAGTTTAGTGGCAGTTACGATCTGGGTGCCTAGCCTTTGAAACAGTATGAAAGGTAATTGCCTCCACATTGAATTATATCCTGTTACTTCTTTAGATCTAGGAGTATTTCATATGCCGAATTGAAATAGACAAGTTGTCTAACTTAGCTGCTTTGTTTATCTCGGCGTCTTTTAAAGAACACAAATTTTGCTAGAATGAAATTTAATTCAAACATTTTCCTGTTACTTTCAATTTTCTCAAAGAACCTGCCACCCTACAACTGGTCTCCTAGGAATAAACTTCTTTGCTTATATTTTAAGAAAATATATGCGCTAAACATTTCCAATTAGAAATAATGTGTGTTTTACTAAATGTTTATTTATTTAGATTATAGGAATAGATTTGCTATGGTTTTTATTTGCAAATGGTATGCAACCAGGCCAAGCTGGGTACAAATTTTACATCTGTAGCAACCTATTGTTAGCATGTAAATATTTTAGCTATCAATTCCAGTTCTTTTTATATTATTCATTATTATGATTATTCTTTTAGACGACAGTTTATTTCTCTTGTTTTATTCTAAACCAAATACTCAAACATGAGTTTAAAATAGTATATTAAGAAACTAGTTTCATAAGCGTCGTTTTTATCGCACACAATCAGATAAGTTCGCGTGTGCAACTTTGCTGCACTTTGCGTTATTTGGGTAAACTGTATGTTGTCAGCGTTTTCCAGAAGTATGAATCAGTTACAGTGATCACTTGCAATAGTAGATAAATAATCGTTTTTCCACTATTACATAGTCATATAGGCTATCATTATAACTTAGTCAAGTCGCACGTGAAGTGACGCATTTTAGACAAGCGGTAAATAATTCTGTCATTATATACTACTAGTAAATAATGAACATACTGATATTTTTCTATAGTTTAGCGACTATTTATAAGACAAATTTTGTTAAAAAAACAATTTTGTATAACCAAGAGATGCTATTTAATTACATTTAAACTATTCAAAACGTTTTTTTAATAGATTAATTTCATTTTAAACATTTCTAAAATAACTCGAATTAATTATGACAGGAGCGCTAGCGCCACCTATTATTAATTTCAGAAACCAAAAAATTACAAATTTTTTGAATAATTTCAGTATTTTAAGACGAATAAATGCAAAACAATGGATTTCTATCCGCTATTTAAAACAGTAAAAACTTTTTTATGAATAAGAATTTTTTTTAAATGGCAATATATAAACCACGGTTGTGAAGACCATTATAGCCTACGCGCCTTATATTTTTGGTTTTGGTTAATTATTTTGTGTTCGCTGATAATATTGAAATTTGATTGTTGTGAAGTTTTAAATTTTTTAAAAATTTTAAGTTGTATTGGTACAAAAAGACATGATACTCACCCCTTTCCAAGTGTGTCCGCCGAAGCAAACGGATGTATTCCTGGGCGATCGCCTTGAGAAATTTTTGATTTGCGTCTCAAGTTTGAGAAAATTGATTTGATTTGAAAATAAAGTTGAAATTTAAGTGAGTAATTTTTGTAATGAGGATGTTTTCACAACATTGGTTAGCTATACCTATATGATTTGGAATATTTGAGGACAGATTTGGTACAAACAAAAATAAATTTGGAACAGACGGAAATAGATTTGAAGCAAACGTTACACAGATTTTACTGTTCCGTTTTTTTCAAATCTGTTTTCGTTTATACCAAGTCTGTTTTCAATGGTTTCAAATCATACTGAACAGATAGAGTTGTTCATCGCCTATTAAGTAAGTTTCATTTTATTAAATTTTTAAGTAACATTCATTTTAAATGTAGGATATAGATTTAGTTTCTTAAATTTATTTATTAAGTAATTCCTGAGTGGGAAAAGTGTTTGGGAGATAGATTAAAAGGAACTAATTTCATTTTTACATTTGAGCAGCGTTGCCATATTGCTTTAGTTGCTATAGATGTTTATTAAATTTATTTTTTGAATTTCCTAGATATTTTAATATGCAAACAATACGGCGTAGCAACATTTTCTGTACTGGAAGGATTACGAAAATTTTGAACTCGACGCGTTTTACAGTAAATTCAAGAAACCCCCAATCTTGCTTCAAACTCGCTTGCACGGAAAACTACCCACAAGTACGATGATGGAAAACCAAATTCAGAAGCCATTTCTTCCATATACACAATTATAAACTAACAGGTGCATCTAAAAACCAACACGCAAAAACCAAATGCGTTCAACTAAAATCACATCTGTCGTTGCAGAAAAAACCATCACCTGCAATCAACAAGAACCAAGGATGTCTAACAAAAATGCCGAAAATAACAAATAATGCAAAATTGCAGCAACAACGAAATCAAAAAATCTCACCAGAATAATAAATACCATACTACACCGATAAAATTTTAAATTCATTTAAAGCCGCTTCAAAATTACAAAATTAACATCATTTCAGCAACAGAAAACAAAATTAAAATGTAATTTAGCTTCACAGAGACGGTTACCTTTGGAATTGCCAATATTACCAGATAAGCGGAGTGTACAGAATTTAACAATATTTTGTTATAAGTGAAACTTGGAATTTTTTGCTATGCTAGTTAGCTTTTCTCACCGCACGGGATAATTTCCGTAGATTTACAGGACAATTTAAAAAATCCTCTATTCTCTTTTCCACTTCTAAAATTCCTAGAATTGAGAAATTCACTAGACTTGGCAACGCTGCATTTGAGTAGCACATTTCACGTGACTCGAAAGCAATGTAGATTTGTTTTGCGTTGATAAAAATACCTTAAGCTCGTCTTTTAGTACAAATAATCTGGTCAAAACCTTGACTCTTGAAAGCCATCTGATTTCAGCGTGGATAAGAAGCGATTGATGTTGATTACTCATTTCTTCTGATATCTGTTTGAAATGTATGTAGACTCAACTTGATATAATTAACTCTTAGTACATCCTCATTTTCATCTTGTTTCAAGTCAGATAGCATTGTCTTTCCCACAAGGGCATGGCTGAAAAGGAATTGATGCGTAAAACTGGAAAAGTTATAGCTGACGTACTATGCGCGAGGTTAAAGACAAGGAACTAGCGATAGTACCCGAGAAGGCGAAGGCGGTTCCGGTTTGTGGGAGAAGACACCACACTCCTATCAACATCCAAGTGGAAAATACTAACATCACTCCAACAGTGAAGATCCTGGAGATCCATGTCTATCGCAACTTGTCATTCCGTGAGCACATTAGCGGCGACGACACTCCTTCCGAATATAGAGGGCACTTCCAAACCAAAGAGGCGTGTCCTGGTCTCGGTTGTTGAGTCAATTCTTCTGTACGGTGTTCCTATATCGGCAGATGATATACAGAAGAATGCCAGTTAGACGAAGAGATTTCTCCGTGTACAAAGAAGAATGACTTTCAGAGTGACAAGAACCTATAGAACAACCTCAATCGACGCACTCCTTGTATTGATGTTTGGGGTTTCCGCCGATTCGGGATAGGACACGAGTGCTTTGAAGACTCCCTATTTCTATTCAAGAGGCCAGACTTTAACACCTTCCATTACTACGAAGAAGAGGACTCATTGCACCATACCTTTGCATGCCGACAATAACAACGACGGAAGCCTAGGTGAATCAACATTAGGTGGAACGCTAACACCAGACAAGTTGATCGAGATCATGCTTGTCAGCATAGAGAATTGGAAGACGGTGGAGGTGTTAGCAGAAGAAGTCATTGCGACCAAGGAAAGCAACCAACGTCTGGCGCAAGCTGGAGACAAAGCCTCGACGAAAAAGACTAAGAACATCTACAGTCCCGAAAAGGCGGAAACATAATCGCTTAAGAATTACAACAAAAAGTGTTCGGAAGCAATGCAACTGCTAATCCCGGTATTTCTACGCAGTGGAGTTTTAGTGGATCGGAACGCCATCGTGGATTTTAACCCCACACTGTCACCGAACTACACCGGCGCGGTGGCATCTTGTGACGGCTTCATTCAAAATATACGAGGAAGATTTCCATACTCCAAACGCACCAAAAAAAAAGATACCAAAGAGCTGTTAAGGAGAATTTTGTTCCAAATACTTCATTTGCAATGAGGTAACCGGCAACTTCAAAATACATAATTTTAATTACTCATAAAAACTAATAGAAATTCTGTAAATAATTGTTAGGTTGTATTGAAGGGATAGTCACTCGCAAAATGTTCGTTAAAATAAATTAAATAATAGAAATTTCAGAAAAACAAACCGATTTAAATGAAAAGAAACTTTTCTACGTGAAATTTATAACTTAGTAAATCATTCATGACATTTTAAAAATATTTTACTTACATGCAGAAAGCCAATATTCATGAAATTCAAGTTACTCCTGCTTTTGTCTGCGATTGTACCTCCTATACATTCTTAACGGAAAACTCCTAAATTTTCTAACTGAAAATCAGAAATTTTATTCGAAGACTTCTCTTTAAGATATCCAAAGTCAAAATTGTCATATTATGCATACCATGCAAAGAAGATATGTAAATTGAATTGAAAAATATTTTAATTTATGGCCACATTGTTTAGAAGTTTGTTAGTGTCGTCTTCACATTTGTATTCGTCAATCCAAGCGAAAAACCCTTCGACAGGTCAAGTCGCTTGGATTATGTGAATTATGTTGTGAACTTGGTTAAAACCGACGTTGAATTTTGGAAAAAAAATAATTATGCGTGATAAGGCTCATTTTTCTTTGAAGAGGACCTTGAATAGACAAAATTGTCGGTTCTACACAAGTGGAAACTCTCAAATAATTCTCGAGAAACCTCTCCACGACCAACTCGTGACCGTTTAGGTTGGAATTTGTGCGAAAAGAATCAATTGACCATCCCTCTTCAAAGAAGGGTGTAAAAATGTATTACTCTGCAATAATTATTTTTGGTACGCCAATCTCTTAGCGCAGTCATTTTTGGCAAGGTTGCGGGTAAAACCGTCGTAAGGCAGATTTGATTAAACAGTCAGAAAGAAGACGGACGTTTTAAACTTTCGTTAAGTAGTGGAGATTTTAAAACGGAATTTTTGATAAAAATAAGCCGAGAAATTATCGAGTTCAACGCGAAGTCGGTTGTTGTTACCTAGTTGAAGATTGCGCGTCTTTTACATCACCGATTGCCTTCTTTTGGAATTTGTTATAACCTGGATAATTGCAAGAAGCAGTGTATTAGTTATTATCGATTCAAGTTCAGGGTCGCCGTACTTCCTATTGGGTTCCAGTTCAGTCGGCCATCCGCCTCATCAGCAGTGTACAAGAAAGTTTCACCATCTTCAGCAGCAACAGCGAACTATTAGCAGGCTCCATCCCGTAGAACATAGCGGTTGAGTGGAAGCAACCGTTGTCGTTTTCAAAAGTTGTAAACAAACCTGGTACTGTGTAAGTGATTTTTGTCTTTCACTTGATGCTGTTAGCTGTTAAAACGCTGGAATTTTTCGAATTGTTGCGAGTAGTTTGTGCTGTGAGATTGGTGCTGCCGATTTCATTTTATGTGCTTTGGAAGTTGTTCAATACAGGGTTGATTGTTTGTTTGAGTTTTATTTTCTTAAGAAAGAAAGCAGTTTCATTTTATTTTCAGGACCTGCGCTCTTTTCCTCCGTTATACAAAAGAGCTAGTTTTTTCTATCTGGGCATCGCCACATATTTATTACTGGAAAACACATATTCCAGGTGTGGTGAAAATTTGCCATAAGGTAAATTTCATTATAAGGGCATGGACAACTATTGGTTCCAACAGAACAGCGCCACATCTCACACAGCTTTATTGCGTCTTTTGTTCCCCGGTAACCTAATTTGGAAGCATGGTGAATTTTAGTGGCCTCCCCGATCGCCTGACTTACCGCCTCCAGGGGGTTATTTGACGTTCAAAGCTTATATCGACAAGCCACAAACCCTGAAAACTTTAAAACAGAATATAAAATGGCCGATTCTACCCTATTTGAGAAAAAAATTTTTTTTTGTATTTGATTTCCAGTTTATTATTTCGCTAGTGTTCCCGTGATTGCGTCTTCGGACCCGCAAATGCTTTTTTCCTCCTTCTTCGTTTTTCATGAAGTTTCGCGCTTTGACTACTTACAAGAAGGTTAAATTAAATTAAATTTACAGACACAACAAAAATGTTGCAATTTTTCCGAAAAAAATTTAAAGTCAGTTTTCTCAAAAAATCCTTTGTTTTTTGTATAAAAATTTAATATAAACTGCGGTATTCTTGTGATATTTTGTTGAACACCTTTGGTTCCCCGGAACCCACTTTGGGAACCGCTGGTATACAAATCAGACATACAAATAATCAATTTATTAGAATAAATAGATGTGTTGCCCTAATCTTTCATTTACACCTACGAACCCCTTTCTCTCTTTGAACCAAGCAAGCACAATCACGTCAAGTAATTTGAGATTAGTTCGGTTTACATTTGCTGGGAATTAAAACCGTAACAAACCATTTTACAACATTACGTGATAACTCCGTGTACCATAAAATTACAAATAAGCAGTATTACGTACAAGTTACAACTTTCTAGTAGTTGTCGAGGCACATAATAATTAATAGGACTAATGGGGGACTACACAAATAAATTTCTAATAAAATAAAAACATAATAATTAATAAACATGGAAAATAATTATGACGAAATAGATATAGGTAGGTAAAATAAAAAGGAAAGGATTAAAATAAAAATGAATAAAATAATATGTTGGTTTTAGAATTTTACTGACACTATTTACATCAAAAGAAAATAAAATACCTTGCAACAAAAGGTTTTCCGAAATATATTTCTATATATAAAACGCTTTGCTAAAGGTAACGTTATTATTTGCCTAACATACGTCAATATCAAAAACGAGATGGTGCATCGTGATCGCTGTATCGCTTCGACGTTGTCTGCGACGCAAATAATAAAGACACATCTAAACCTTTTTTATAATGCTTTGTCTTTCAAGAAATTGTTTTTGCTCTTCCGGATTTTAGCGATCATTCTAAGCCGGGTGTTTTAAAGAGATGTAGATTTGAATATTCTTATTCCCTACTACTCGTTCTACATTTTCCACATTATGTCACATTTGATTTTCTTACTTATTAATTTAGTAGTCGGCCGAATTTATTATTTTAAAATTAATTTAACGGAACTTAAAGTTGTTGTTGTATAAATATACGGTTGACAAAATAATAAGTCTGTGACCAACGGTAAAGCGATTTGGAAGCCACGACGTCGGTAAAATATCGCTGTTAAATTGGCGGAAACAATCTTTAGAATAAGAGGTTCTTTCAATTTTCATAATTTTCCAGATGGTATGACAATACGTTTTCCGGAAACAAATTTATAATAAGAAAAATATGCACGATTTTATGAAAACATAATCCTCAGAGGCGATGGCGCTTATGGGTTGACTAAATTGGAGTTTATTTAAAGTTTATATGCAAACTGAGACGGATTTTTATCGTTAAATCTTCAATCTGCATGAGGATTCTAGTTCATTCCAGCTATTACCACTTTCGACGCCTTCTAGATCCACCGCGAGATTAAGAAAAATCATCTTAACTTCAATTTGAATCCATCCATTCTTCATTTATATCAGTCAATTGAAAAACGTCCTAAGCAGCTAATAGACGCAACCCTAGTAATTCTGCGGCGCACCGCGAGCATAAAGATGCAACGCTCATAAAATATGTATTATCACGAACAAAAATCTCCGGCGCGCTGAAATATTCAGTGGCGCCCGGAAATAGCTGGAAGGGAAATGGACAGTGTTCGTTCTTCGAATACATTACCGATATTTAAAGAGATTATCTTAGATGTTATTCCATTAAATTAGGAGATAAGCAATATCATAATTTATTTTTCGCCGAATAACTCACGATGGGATATTCTAACTTGCGTAACTCATTTTCTTTTGCACTCGTTGACGTATTTAGAATTCACTCTAGACTATTCCTGTTGTAATCTGAAAGCATCCCTTTTAAGTGTGTTGAATATTTAATACATAACATCTACAGTTGAGAGTAGAAAGTGATTGAACGGTCTGCACCGGCGTGCATAACGTACCTCTATACCTACACTTTTCTTTTACGATATCTTTTACCACTGCTGACCTTTTTTAAACATTTTAATTAATTTTGCTTGAGGTGAAAGTAATATATTATAAGAAAATTCATGCGATAACATCGTCAGGTCCTTCTTTTAAGCCGATCTTATTTGGGGTATTTGGAGGTCTAATCCGATTGGTGAAGAGCGTGGTCGGTGGGATAAGATTACGTAGTGTTCAACCGCGTGTTTCTTAGTGATATCACTTATACGAACGAACCACTTAGCAGGACTAACATTTTTAAAATATAATAACGAATCATTTTCCTATATCAATTTAATTACTTCAAGTAGTAGTAGGTAAGCTAATTAATTAAAGATGAGGCTTTTCCGTTTATTTGAAACTTGGTAGATGTGAGTGGCTATCCTGGCGCTTGCGTCGGTTCCTATAATATTACTAGATCCTGCAGTTCACGTGAATTCCTTTTCAGTCCGACGCGGACTACGAAACATTCAGACGCCAGTTTGCGTCCCCAAACTGAAAAAACTTACGCGAAAATAATCGTCAACATCTTGTAATGCAATCATTAGCTTAGAAAATATTTTTTAGATACTTAACTGTATGGTGTACTTAGAGCAATAAAATTAATTAAATCATTTCGAAATGCCGGTAGAAGAAGAGTTGTATTTGACCGGGACCGGTAGGGCTCAGAGCATTTATCAACAGCCATCCACTGGAGAGAAGCACGTGCTTTTTTATCCTACGAGTCCAGCTCCATCATTGAATTCTGACGAACGTCGAAGTTGGTCACAAGCTTCTTCTTCGGCTGTTAATAATGTAAGTTATAGCTTACAATTTATTTTTGACCAATAAAAATGAAAAAAGTTTCCGGATTTTCAACTTTATTCTAAATAAAAAAAAATCCTTGCTTTTATATTATACTACGTACCTACCTCCGTTGCATTGAATTTAACTTGGATAATAAAACGTTAAATTAACTTTTACTTTAAATTAAATTTATGTTGACCAATAAAACATTAGATTGGCGATGAAACCGTAAATTTTCCTTTTATTTTTTTCTATCATAACATTTATTCGAGCGGTAAAATATGTAAAAATCCTACCTTAATTAAGTGTCAAAACTAATTTGATCGTATGATAAAAGTTTGAGTTTCGACACCGGCGAATGTAGGTATTATTTTTGAATTCGCCAATATTGGAACAGAATTTTTAAATTAAGTGTTTGTAAACACGTGATTAACTTTTTCAACACGCGTTCGTAGTTGACGCCGGCTCCGGCAACTTTTTTGTTCGTTTTTACAAGTTATATTTGTTGGTAAACAGTCAAGTTTACTCTTATTGGCTTTGTCAAATATTATTTTGAATTTTACAAAATTCTCGATTGCAAAATTTTTGATTTAATTATATTAAGTAATCTTATTTAGAATAGGAGGGACAAATATATATTCTGTGCTGAAGTGAAAATTTTGAGTGTTTTTATGGTATATGGGGTAACGGTTCGGAAAATTACTTTCTTCGTTACTCTCGGAACAGAGGTTACGTTTACGTACTTCAATTTTTGCAACCAAATAAGGACGAATATAAGAATCGAATTTTGCATTTTGCAGTTAATTGTAGCAAGTAGGTACTTTTTCCGAAATCTATGATTGTGTGGTACATTTAATTTGACTCTAAAACACTATTTTCTAGTATTATTCTATGCGCTTTTTATCCCTCTTTGCCTGTAAACCAAATTTACCTTACTCCCCTACGTGAACATTTTTTTATGTTATTTGCTAGTTTCCTTTCCATTTCACTCTCATAATCATAAAAATTCCCGTGCTAAACTTTTTAACCGTTACGTTCAACCAAATTATTTGGTTCAATTTAATTTTACGCTAAAAATTAATCCGGAATTACAGAAATCAGACGTAACAATGTTGCATTTTCATAATCTAGAACGGTTAGAAATTATGTGTTGTCCCGAAAATTATTCTTAAGTTGCAATAAATTGTGAAAATTAAAATTATAAAGTTTTTTAAAACCTATTTGTTAAATTTAAATTCAAATTACTTTGCCATGTTTTAATTAACGCGGACTTAATTGTGTGTAGAAGAGAACAATTTAACTACAAAGCGCTTCAAATGGTATATTAATAAAGGAATTAAAATTTTTTAAACATTTATTATTATAAAAAAATTCTCGCATATTTAAAAAATCCTGTATAACTTTCAACTTTAAAAAGTTTGAAAAAAATCAAGTGCGAAATATTCGTTTTTTGTAACAGAAATTCAGTTTACTGTTTTCCGGGAAGAGCCTAAAATAGGGCTACAGGCATTTCCCAATCCGGTTTAAGCAACCGTGAGGTCTTATTGCCAAAATTTTTCTCGAAACTCAATGGTCAATGCTCCAGGAGTCTCTTTATTAATTATTATCACATACTGATAAGAATCGCTTCTGTTTATAAATGGCTATCTTGGAGTCGTATTTTGTTATGGGCGCCAAATAGAATAATAAAATTATAGAAGAAAACAACGCAAATTATTGGTAAGCGATTATCCCGGTAGAAGGTTTGATTCCGGCTAAAATTATATGTAACAAAATTTAAAATTAATACTGCAAAATCCATAGAATTTAAATGTACAGAATTCCTTTTTTAACATTGACATTCAGAATTGCTGTTAAATTTCAAGCTTTCTATACTCAACAAATTCTTGGAAAACAGTTAAAATATTTGAATATATCTGTAACCAATGATAAGAGGTTATTGTTGTATGTTTTCTAAATTTGTTCTTTTAATTTAATACCTAAACTATGTGGATTCTATATAGACTCCACAATAGATTTTTTTTATTAAAGTTTATGCCTTTAAGAGTTTCTGACCTTATTCCCCAAACTGTTATACTCTTTCACGTGATCTTACACAAACTACAAACCAAGTCTGATCTTGTAAAACCGCAACCGTCCGCTTGGTAGCTTAACAATAGTCTAAACTAAGCGTTAACAACTAAAACATTAGGTTAATTAAATATTATATAATTATATTTTAATTAATTGTTTGATGAAAATAATATTAGAACATTAAAAAATGCAGTTTTATGAAGATAACAATACCAGTTTATTATTTTCTCAAAAATCCAAAACTCACTAGCGCTTTAATGACCCGGTACTGACTACGATTACCCCACTGGCACTGTGTTGAATTACAACACATAATTGTCTTAAAATTAATAATTGTAATAATATAAATCCATAAACTCAACTTAATTCACTTAAGGTCAGATTTTACAAAAGTCGGATAACTGGATATAACGTCATATCTAGTATTATCAATGTTGCCAACAATCGTTATACTAAGAATAACCTTATACCAAGTTTATCGGAGTATTATCATTAAAACTGCAATTAATTATTTTACGTAGGAATGATTGCTCATTGAATTAAACACAAAACAAATTGACGTGTCAAAACCAAGCCTCTGCTAACATTCCATCACCAGATGAAAAAGATTAAAGTGACTATAGCACTACATGTTTCGTATGCCACTCCGCTACGCTACGCTAAATTACTTTTTGGAGTTTCGGAATTGAAAACAATGAAATTTGCAATAAAAAATATCTAAAGAGTTTTGCTGTAAAATCTAACATAGAAGTGTCCGAGTTCTTTTAAAAGTAACTATGTCTTTCCTTCCGCAATGCATTTCCGATAGGTTCATTTTATGTTACCAACCTAAAACAAGCTTAAATGCAGAGTCGCTTTAAGGCCGCACAGGTTGGGTAATCTAGTGAATCAAATAAAAGATGAAAATTTAGAAAAAAAAGGTATGAATTTAAAAATACATCACTAAATTCAAATCACTCAGCAGTTAGCTGAGTATAATTTGCAATTGCGCTAAGCAATCAGCATAATTAATTTAAATTAAATAAAACAGCGGTTCTCAATCGTTTTACGGCGCGACCCCCAAATTTTTACTTTTTTACCTACAATCACATAAAAATAAATTTTGTTTTATAGGTAGTATGGTAATCAAAAAAAAATTAAATTTTTTTTTACATTTTCGAAATCACCGTTTTCAGAAACGTACAGATTTGAAAAAATAAAAATAATTTTCTATGTCGGTCTGTCGGTTGTCAAATTTTGTTTTTAGTTTAGATCAAATTTTATATGTAGGAACCCACTGGACTTGACAACATATGGATAAAAATCAAGAATTCAACATGAAATCTCCGGAAATGTTTAACCGATTGAGATAAATTATTTTGTGCTGTTGGAGCTTTTAAAACACAAGTATTGGTGAGGAAACAATTGATCCAAATGTACAAGCAAGAAAATTTCAGAACATAGTAACTGAAATTTTAATTTATCTATTTTTTGTGAATATTTGTTGAACATTCATTGAACATTCGAAAATTTTAATAATTAATATCATATGACGTGACATTCATTTTGCAAGTTTGACAGTAGCTTTTTTCAATATCTAAAAAGTATCTAATTTTATCGGTCGGTATTTTGAACTTTTCTTTTAAGTTTAAGAAAGAGATACCTGCGGCCTACGGTTTCTTTTAATGTCATTTGTATTATTTACATGTAAAGTGTTCAAATTTGACAGTTATCAGTAATTTAATAATTATTAAGACCGATTGAAAATTGAAATAGTACCTGTATCCATGAAATTTTCACATTAAAAATGGATAATTTGAGACTCTGCTATTAAAAGGTAATTTTGTCGGAAATTATATTTCATACAAAATTGATATGTTCATATTTTATCAAAATATCTTACACCTTAAGTACCTCTATGTAATAATTATAATATTATTCCATAATAATTATATTACACCTCAAGTTAAGTTTAAATTATTAAGTAAGTTTTGTAATTGTTCATGAGGAATAGTTTCCTTTTTTTTATTAATTCTTTTATTTTGTTAGTTTAAAGGATTCAAATAGCAAATATTGAAAAAGAATAAAGCAAATAATTGATTTATTATTTATTACATTTTTTATGCTATTATTATTATAGTAATATATTAATTTTTTTATTAAAAGTAAAAAAACAACTCCAATTGGGACAAATAGAAAAGTCGAAAACAAATGTTTGCAGATGTTGCCATTTTTCAACTGATAATAATTGATTTTGTATTAATAAGAGATAATACAATAAAATAATTGTTTTATTTATTGTATTATGTTGTAATAATACCGCCGGCAGTAAAGTAAAACAATTGCTTTCTCAAAAAATGGAAACTTCAATTTTGACAATTGAATGACGGTAAGTTCAATTGTTTTGACGTTTTTTTTCTAATGCAACTAGGAATAAACAAAGTATAGTTACTTTTTTTATAATTTTAATTAATTTATTGATTTAAATCAATACATAAACCTTACTTCCCCACAAAGATAACGTAACGAATAAACAGCTATCGATGTGTTTACATTGTCTATGTCTACTTGATACAGCTTATCTGTTCCTACATTATAACCTAACCTCAATTAATATAGTTTAATGTTACTAATTTAATCTAAATTTATCAGAAAATTATGCCCTACGCTATAATTGCCAATAAAATTGAATTAAAATTTCGAATTCAAAATTATTATTTAAATCTGATATGTGGTATAAAGCTTTCTCTGCAGTATAAACTTACTCAAACACAGCAAAAGAATAAACAAACACGCGAAAGTCAAAAAGAAACAATCGCTCTCAATGTTTGTGTAGTTTTTGTAATTTGTTCTCCTACTTTTATTCATTTTGTTGTTTACCTCGAGGTAGTTTAAATTTTTTGCGATAGGTTAACTATCTCTAAATAACAACCACCTAGCACAATAATAAATTCCAAGTATTTTAAGTTTTTGTCGTAAATGAGACAAAACCGAGCGTAAAACCTTTAAAGTATTAGTTATTTTAATCGCTTATATTTAGTAATAAATTAACAGTCGCTCAATTTTATGAAATATTAAATGGCATAACTATGCAGATTGCTTTTTAATTGTTGTTCGGGAACAAAGATTTCAACAATTAAACAAATTAAAACTGTAGGTGCTAGTATTGCACAATGTTGATATTATATTATAAAAGCGGTATATTTATTACAGTTGAATTCAATTATTTCAAAAACCATTGCAATAAATGCTAACATAAATAATTTAATAAACAAGATTAGTTTGCTACTGCGTTCTCGCTTCCAATATTTTAGAATAACCCAGAATTGCATTCATTTAACTTTATTTTCAAAGCAGAGTCAAACTATTCGTTTTTGTCATTTCAAGATATCGTTAAGAAGTAATTAGTCGTTTGTTGATCGGCGAAAAAACCTTTTACAATTGTATAGTCCTGATATGGTGAACGATTTCCAGTTAATCTGCCCGCACATCATAGAAAATTCACTTTTACCAAAAAGTGGTGTCCGTTTATCACATTCATCAGAAACTCATTTAAAATGTATTTTTTCACATTACAGATTGTAATCTGTTTCATGTAATAGTACCTGTTACTCATGGTAATTAATGTTTCACATTATCGAACAAAGATGGGGTGTCTATGAAACAATTGATGCTAAGTACTAATAATTGTTAGTATAATTTACGTGTAATTTAAACCTATGTTGTAGGTATGTTTATTTGCGGTTAAGCCAATTCTATCTCATTATTCATATTATAAATATTATAACATTTGGATATAATACAGAGTCGGTTACGAAAAAAATCTCCATAACGCGCACATCTCGCGTACAACTTTTTTTTTTATATTTAAATTTTTAAACTGGTTAGTAGGTAATTAACTCCATCACATAATGTTTTTCTTTTTAAAACCCTTATTTAACAAATAGGCATACTAGTTCGTTCGCGAGGCTGCAGACCGAGCAGCACCGCTAATATATTACAAATAAAATAATAATACAAAATAAATTGTAAAGCAAAAGTTATTTAAGTAATTAAATTTTGTAATATTAATAATGAAATACAGAACAATACTATAAGAAGCTACTCTAATATTACCCGTAAATGAAATGCGAAAATTAGTAAAAACCGTGAAATATTTAGTGTTAAATCGCAAATTCATCCTTGGTGATTTTTAATTTCAAATTAATTGAAAGCAATTTATTTACCTTCAACACTTAAGTTGAATTGTTTTTAGTAAACCAGCATAATAAAGCCCCACAGAACCCAGTTGTTAGTGACACCAACGTGCTAACCACAATGTGTAGCCACGTAAATTGTAAAACACAGTATAAAATCATTAACTTTAAACCAAACTTGACCAACCATTAAATAATTAGAAAAGTTTAGTTTTGCACAATAATTACCATAATATTGAAAATTTTCAAAAAGTTTGTGCAAACTGCAACTTTATTACATTAGTTAACGCATTTAGGTTTGGTTTATTCATGGACACGAAATTGAAGCACGATTATATTAACTAAAGACTAAAATGCAAAACAAAAAGATGAATTTTAATTAAAGTAATTAAAAGTATTAAAATTTGTAGTTACGTTAATTAACAATTATTTTCTGGTAGATGCTTCTCTTACAAACATCGGTAGCATTTATAATTTGTATAAAGGAAAAATTATTTTGTAGTACGCACAAACCCAGTTACTAATTTCTTTTGCAAATATTGAAATTAGATTAGATTTTAGAGTTTTACACGAAAATTTTTCTATGAGAATCCAGTAACTTTATGACCGCTACATCAACATTTAAATATCTAAACAATACAAACATTTAGCTGCACGAAGTATACTAAATTTGGCTAACACCATAAGCTTGCTGATATTTTAAGATATTACATAGAGAAACATTATTAAAACTTACCTCACGTACCTAAAGAGCCTTCTCAAACCAAAGCAACGTGACTACGATCTACAAAAAATAAATTTAACAAAAGTGCGTAGGTATTCTTTTTTATCATACATCTTTTCAACACGGACAACTGCAACGTAACCGTTAAGTGATAATCAACAACTAATCGCCTAACAGCTGTTAGCAACTTTTTCTTTTTGCATTGTCGTGGAACTGAATCAAAATTAGTTGCTTTGATCAAAAGGATAGATATCTTTCAAATTCGAACGTAGTCGCGTTGTTTAAGTGAAAAAAGCAATTATTAACATAAACGTGCTTGTACTCTCAACGGTTTAAGGAAAATTAACCCAACCTCAACGAAAACGAAAGGAAAGTGGTAGAAACTTGTAACTAGTAAGATTATCTAACATTTATAGTCTTACAAAGAAAGTCCTTGACATACGGTCTCGGCCTTTTACTGTAAAATATTAAATTTTAAATTTGTAGAAGCGCAGGTTACACTCCGTCATGCGTAAAAGTCTATATAGAGTTACCGAGAGTGAGTAAGTTTACAAAAGCAAGCCCCTGCGCGGGCTCCATAAAGTAATTTTTAGTTGAGGATTACAAAATGATTTTAATTACAATATGCACAAGGTTTACATGCGGGTCAAGACGTTTGAACTTACATGTTGTGGCTTATCGAACTATATATTAAATAACGGAATATGAAAGCTCTCGAAACTTTTTTACCTAAACGATCTTGGTGAATAAGTTATAGAAAAGATAAGAGTATTAGAATATATTTGAAAGACTTAAATAAAGCGCCTTTTATCAAATCTAGTAGGTGGACATGCAAAATGACGGCTCAAATTTAAAATGTAGATGATAAAAGGAAAACATTATATTGATTAAAATATAAATCCGTTTGATGTAACGGTTGATTTCGTATATTGCATGGTATTCTGCAAAAAAAATACTGAAAATAAATATTGTGAATATTTTTTTAAATTTAATAGTTACTAGATAATTTTGAAATATAACAAAAATTAAAAATCTACCTACCTCTAGGTACGAAAATACGTTATGGCAAATTAATGCTTTGAAATCATAAAAACGATAATAAAGAATCTATAGGAGCAAAAGAACATAACATAGTTGCAAAATATGGGCATTAATGTCCAAGCTTTGTACAGTAATAATAGAAACGGAATTTGAAACGAAAGCAATTTTTAACTTTTATTTGAACTGAAATTACTGAAATTAAACTGAAAATGTCTCTTTTATATTCAATTTGTTTGATAATTCTAAAATCTGTAATTTGGTTCTGTTAATGTTGCCTGCCGTATTAATAATTCTAAAAGACGATAGACATAATTTGAAAACGTCAGAATTTAATTTAAACGTTATAAAGGCACGACTCCGGAATAAATATCACTCACCTACCCATCTTTCGTAATCGAACCTTCTTAAGTGTTTACTGACATAAGTATATTTAATTTTACAACTTATTTTCTCTAGTTGAATTACGATCAAATGTAAATAATTTTAAAATTAAATTTTAAATTTTTGATTAAATATGTATTTAAATTTAAATTAATAACGACGAAATTAAATTCGCTTGTTTTTCTTACTAGCTATGTATGCATAATGTATATTATATACACAAGAAGAGTTATCCCGTCGGGGTCACCAACTACGTTTTAATCATGAGTTTCCAATTTTATTTTAATGTTTGTTTGATTGAAAACTTTTCTCGTTATTTAAATTTGTGTTTTAACCTTAATAAAATCAAATCAACATGCATTACCGGTAGTGTTTTCAAATAAAAAACTGGAAAAAGTACGAAAATGATAATTTGAAACAGACATCCGAAAGTCTCCTGAGTTTCGTTTATTTTGATTTTGTTTCTGGCATCAAATATAAACTAGTTTCTCTGTATGATTGAGTTGGTCAGTTAGCTGTACTTCCCACAACGCTTCTGTTGAGTACTCCAGGACCTCTCATGTGGGGCATCGGATTACTGAGTGCAGCAGTTGAAGTGAGGACCGTATGTCAACCTTTTATCAATATCTACTACTTACCCTTAAAGTATTTAGCACAAAGGAGATTGGCTTAAATTTTGTTGGTGATGAAATCTAAAGTTTTAAGAGTTCTAAGAATTCAGATCTTCTACTATAGTTTACTCTTTCTCTTAATGTTTTTTTTAAAGCAGCGCTTAAAGATAATTCCTACATAATCTAAGCTCTAACTTCTTCTAACTGTAATATATAGCAGTTAAAAGTCACAAAAAATAGATTTGGAAAAATTCTTTCTGTTTTACATAATATTTCGCGCTTTATTCACTGACTGTTTTTTAATTGCATCTGATATATTTTAACTAGTGAGAAAAAAAATTATACCCATAATTAGATTCTCAAGGAGTCTAATCTCCTAACAATTTCACTTCTGACAATTTGAAAACTAAAGAGCTTGGCATAAAACTATCAGCATTTTCATCTTATATTTTAATATAAATAGTTCCCGTCATAAACCAAGTTACAAAGTGAAATAAAATAAAGCAACATAAAAGAAATTAAGCTAACCTAACTCAACTTAACCAAACCAAACCCTAACATAACTTGAAGGATTAATCGATTACCAATTGTTGTATACAGGGTGGCCGTCTGAAAACAAAACAAACGAGATTGTGGCCAGCAGAATTTTTTTTTAGAAATGCAAAAGCACGTCAATTTTATTATCGAGGGGGACAACTTTTCCAACCAATGTCACTCCCGTATTGTGTCATCCCTTCGCGCTGTGATGACAACCCATGAAATGTTAATAGGGATGATATGGAAAGTGACACCTCATTTGGAAGGTCTTGTTTCCCTAAATTCAGTGCAATATTTTTTTGAAGTTTTATCAATTATTCAACAAAAAATTGAAGCTGCAAAAATGCGAAATAAATACGATATTTCAATAAATGGAATTAATTTGTTTTTAATGGAAAACTCTTTATATAGTAATTGTACGCACATAGTGCATAGTTCTATTTCGATTTTGAGATACAGGTAATTATATTTTTTGTATTTTACAGTCTTCTTTAAGTCGCTGCCAGTCAAAAAGGGGGAGACAAAATTTAAAAATGTATAGATGAAAAATTAAAGGCAATGAAAATTTTAACAAAAAATGTCTAAAAAGTTTTGCTGCAAAAGCGATTTTTATATGTCAAAAAACGGTTTTAAGATGTGCAATTTTTATTGTTAACATAGGAGGATTCGAATAATAGGTTATTAGGTTAAATCTGAACCTTTTAGAACTTATAATTCGGAAACTACTCATTACATCAAGTTTATTCAGAGTGATGAGAAGTACAATATATCCAAAAGTCAGCCAAATCTGCAGAAAGACATTTTCCTATAAGAATTGTGCGGGATTCTTTATCATTTATCTTTTAAACAGAATCTAACCCAACTTAAATGTAATTTATTTAAAATTTTCTTTTCGGGATGGTTGCATGTATTGTATCTCTACATAGGCTTCTGAACAGTAATTGCACAGAAGGTTGCTCTATTTTCAATTAGGTGTAGATAGGAATTACAACAACTTAACCCAATATAGCCTATGTTATCTGAAACCTTTGCTCCCTTTTCATCTACGACCAAATCTTCGGAACGAGGACTTTACTCTAAGCGGCCCTTTTTGCTGCCATTCCACTTCACCAGATTTGACTTTGTAAAAATTTGGAACTTTCACAAAGTAGTTGAAATTGTGTTAGCTAAATAGCTAAAGGGAGAAGCCAGACTTTTGCCAAAAGTATGGCCGACGTGTCATACGGACAGTTTTGTATATCAGTGATTTTGATTAATTTTTGATTATTTTGCGAAATAAAGTGGTTTTTGTATTTGAAAAGTTAATTTATTATGGAAGTTGGTTTATTTTGAATTTATTGGCATAGGGAAGTAGTAGCTAGATAGTTTGGAATAGAAGAAATTATAAGTTTGATTTAAAAATTTTGAAAAGTTACTGTCAGGGGATTGACTCCACAAATTTAACTTTTTCCTATCCCATTCCAAAGAGGACGATTTTTTCAGTATTTAAAAAAACATTGTTTTAGTTAATTATCCATTAGTTTTCGAGAAAACGTCATTTGAAAATCGAAATTTTAGATAATGCTTAGCATGTGAGTTCATAGGAATTGTTCGTACACGAGAGTTCTGTTGACCGTACCGGTGGCCAGATATAAATCTTAGTGATAGCGGTCATTCGCCGAATTGGATGTTTTTGACGAATGTAAGCGCCAGCGAAAACGGCCGGTAGCGAGCGTAGCGAAGCGAAGGGTGCGTAAGGTCAGTTTTGGTTAATTCAACCACGACAAATCACGGATCTACCCTAAAATGAGTTTGCGTTTTTCTAAAAAACAGCCCTGTACAGTTATGGGGGGTTCAATTATAATTATCCCGGGTTCAAGTGCAGTTAGACTCCTCCCAGTATGCTATGCATATACGATTTCATATGTAAAATTTTCGGTTACTGTCAGGGACTTGACTCCACCAATTTCACTTTTTCCTATATACCATTGGAAAGAGGACAATTTTTTAGGTATATTAAAAATTTTTTCTTGGATTATCCATTAGTTTTCGAGAAAACGGCATTTAAAAATCAAAATTTTCCATATGTTTAACATGGGAGAACATAGAAATTGCAAGTAACGGGTTTTCTGTTGACGGTACGTGTACTCTGAACTAGTTTTAGTGGTAGCGGTCACACGCGTGTTGTACCTCGATGAGTGCGGGCTGCCCAGTTAAGGTGGATTGGGTTCAGGGATGTTTTTAATGAGTTAACGCCTGCCAAAATGGCCCGGAGCACCCGGATATCCGCGTCCAATTGTCGTATCACCAAATTGTTACATGCGTCTAATTGACGCGCGTCCAAATTTCGGCGTCCAATTGTCGTTTGTGTCCAATTGTCGCGCGCCCAAATAACCGCGACCAAATGTCGCGCGACCGAATGTCCGCGACGTTTTGACGGGATACCATCAAGTTATTTCAGCGACAGGTGCAGATTAGGTATACAGATTAGATAATAGCCACTTAAATTCATACCAAATGATCGACAACCAAATGATCATGACACAAATCCTGAAATTAAAAAAAAATAGTTCAAAATTAATTTAAAAATAATCATTATTCACTTTGGGGATTATTTGCTGTAAGGATTATTTGTTAGGGGATTATTCTTTGCGACACCAATATGTAATTTCTAAGGAGCTTTGCTTTTCTATACAATGATATTCATTAACAATATTACTCCCCGATTTTAAAAATCCTAGATTTGTGTGCATGCTTTGTGATTAATTTTATTACATAGCAGCCTTTCCCTCTTTCAGAACCAATACATTTATATGTTGTGTCAATAATTTTATACAATCAGTTAAATACTGGGGTACTCGGTACTACTTAGTGCGTATTGCCTAAACTTACAATGTACTTATTCTCAAAAAGTGATCGTCTCTTATTGAGTAGGTAAGATCAATCACAGAACATATACACAAGTTTTCAGTTTTTAAAACCGGGGGGTCCAGTACATCTAAACAAAATTAGTATCACAATCTAGCTTCCTATAGATTTTTCCAAATATATTTTGTAACCTAGATCCAGTAATGCCCAATAGAATTACAACTTTAAAACTGGAATCGAAATCTCTTTGCTATTTGGAATATTATCTTCGGTAGAATGTACACCTATTTCTGTTTTTTAATACATTTACAGGTATACTGGAGGGTGTTCCACAACCCCCGGTTGTACGAAACGGGGATAAATCTTCTCCAAAATCAACTTTTTGTTGTTGTTAAAAAAAGTTGTTAAAAAATAATAAAATAGATAGGGAGAGCATCCCCCGAAAGGGTGGATGATGGAGACGGAGGCATATTGGGAATGAGGAGGTTAATTTACATAAGAATTAGAGCTTGAAAAAAAAATTGATTAGCAGACCTGCGTTATCATTAGGGGGACGTCCATTAATTACGTGGGCGTTTAGTGGTGGAGTGGGTCGAGCCGAATCTCACCAAATCTCACTTGGGGGAGTCTCGGTAAACATCACGTAATTTTTTTTGCATGAAACTGTAAACTTGCGAGAGAACTGGGTAAAATAAACAATTTCACGAGAGATTAGAAGGGGGAAAAGAGGGTTAAACCAAATCTTACGACATCTCACCAGGGGAAGAGGGGGTCGAAAAATCGCCTCGCGTAATTAATTTTACTTTACTAATGAAATCAAAGAAAATATGTGAGTTATTGATTTTATATGGAGCTCGTCGTACAGATATTCTTTTTATTCAAAATTTGATATTTTATAGAAAATTAAATTAAAAACGCACAATTTTGGAGCCTTCTGAATTTTGGCGCTGGTTGCACGGCTCTATATTGCACCCATGGTTTATCCGGCCCTGCTTCAGACACACAGTTGCTTCAACTATTAAGCATCATTAATAAAAAATATTTTAAAGTTGATAAAGGCTTTCTTTCCAAGATGATAAGTTGTAATAAACTAAATTAAAAAAAATAATAGTAATAAATAATATAATATAATAAATCACATTTATTTTGACAGGATAATAATCCTATAAAAACGAGGAAAAGAAGAAGAAGAATAAAATAAATAATATATAATAATGTAATATAATAAAAATAAATAATAATTTAAAAAAAGTACGGAATGAATACGTCTGCGATGCACTTCATTAACTACGTAGCACTTCACAAATTTTAACTTAGATAGCCGAAAAATTTATTTGTCGAGCTCACTGGACCGCGTTGAACTTGATTGGCTATTTAAAGGAGCTTCTCATTTAAATTTTATTTATTTGCTTTTAAATGAAAACTAAAACTAATTTTTAATTTACTTTTCCAATTTGGTACTCCTTTCAGTCATTGAACTGAAAATTTCCTCGGTTAAATTTTATTTTCACACAACATTTTGTAGTGTCGAATAATTCTTTTAAACCCAATCAATACAAAGTTTTGTAAAAAAAAATTAGTCAAAATGGATTCAGGGAAGATCAAAACGGACATTTCCGTCAAAATCTGGAAACCGACAAAAATCGGGATTATAATACTTCCTTGTTTTACAAGGAAGTAACAAATACTGATCAATTAATATATTAGGTAATAATAAAACTTAGACCTCCAAATATAACTTTGTAAATTAAAAAAGGAATAGGTAATAAAGGTTGAAAACATAAACAATAAAATCAAAAAAGTGGATTTCAATCATGTGATCTATCAAAGCTAGATATAATAATTCTACACTTCCAAACATTCGAAAATATTTTAAAAAGTTGATTTTGTAGGAAATAAACGGATCGGACCGCGTATTTAAAATATATTTATTTCAAAACCTGCAATTTTAGAGGTAGTTTTACATTAAAAAACGTTTCAAATTGTATTTTAACTGGTTTATTTAGAAATCATATTTTCAAAAATACGCACTTTTAATTTCAAATTTCTAATATTTCTTGGTAAATCTCCTAAAGCGATGTAACAATCTCATGGTATTGCAATTTGCTAAGTTGTGTTTCATTTTTAATGATTTTGAAAAAAATGTTGTTGAAAATGCCCTTAAGGATACAAATAAAGCTTAATAAAGTTTTTACTTATAAATATTATCAATATTGACTTTGTAAAATGTTTTTTTGAAATTGAAAATTGTATTATTTGACTTCTTATATATTGCAGCACAAACATTTATTATAATGTAGTTATTATATTATGAAATTGTACGAAAAGGACATTAAACGAAATAATAATATTTGGAGTAATATAAACATAATAATTAATTGTAAATGACGAGATTATTATTTAATTAATTAATGTAGTGTATATAACTATAACGCGAAATTTATTTGTTTTATTTAAGGTGGTTCTAAAATAGTAATGGTTTTAAATTTAAACCTAATTAGTAGCTTACATGTTAATAGCTCCTCTTTAAATCAGGTAAATGTAATTGCATAGGACAGTTTTCCAATCTGCAAACGCAACACGGACAAACTGCCATCGTTTATCAGGAAACACCTACCCATTTCACCTGCAAAGGGCATTTAAAAAACATATCAGTGGTGGTAGTTTTTTAGGTTTTAATTTATTTTCCCTTTTAAACTTTTTGTGATTAAAAAAGCATCAGGCAGAGAAGGAATAAAGTAAGAAAAGTAGTTAACTATTCTTACAAAATTTGACTACTATGAAATTTTTTATGTTCAAAACCACAAACAATACGTTTAATTTCTTCGATGCTTTCAAACTTGACAAACGTTAAAAAGTTTCTCGTCGGAATTGAAATTTAAAAAAAGTCGGTGGTAGAAACAAAAAGTATAAACGGTGGGATCAAGAAGGAAAAAGTCATCTAAGTGAATATAAAGAAAAAGGGAAAGACGCAAAGTTTGGAATAAATATCAGGAAGACAGACATGTTCATCGCACGGTGAATCCGCATCTATCCATCACTAGACGACAGCTCCGGAAAATGTACAAGTCCATCCGTAAATCATCAAAAGCGACCGCAAAGGCGTCTTCCTTATTTCAAGATTACACTATAATACAATATGCGTCAAATTCAATTAAAACATAGCCAACTTCTAAGAATTAGGTGCAGAGTAAATTGCCGCATGCGCTTATGATGCTGCTAACAATGTCACGTCCGAAGTTCCGGCGGTTCCGGAAAAGCTGCAATCTCGTGCCGACTGTTGCCGCTAGTGTTGCATGATTAATGTCAGGGATGTTTCAAAAATAATGTCTCATTAACGTCTCGCTTCTCAACTTGAAATAACGATTTATGGAGGGGAATTCTATATAGAAAATTTTCCTTATATTTACCATCGTCATCGTGTGGCTTTATTAACAGACTAATTCTTTAATTAGTCTTAACACTTTTTCACAACTTTTCTTTTATACTCGTAACGATTTTACTCCCGAAATGATGTATTATTTTTTAACAAAACTTCATTTATTTTTACGTGAACGCTAAAAACAATAATTCTTTGAATAACTTTTGTCCACTGAGAGAAGCACGAGTAAAAGATCTGACATTGAAATTCCGTAGGGCTAACGAGAAATTGGTACAGAAATATTAAAAGTATTTCTCAAAACGGTTCAACCTTAGGCCCTTCTCTACTCACAAACCCATATTAGTTATATATAATTGAAAGGTTCTTTGACAAAAAATTCAAGACTTTACTTTTCATCTTGACCGATTTATCACTACGGCCGCACTGAAATTTTCGAGTGATCTAAAATATTTCCTTATTATACATATAGAATTGAATCGACAATATTATAAGCAGGTAATAAATAATTAAGTTTACTCTTTTAATTTTAAAAATTGCACGAATACTTTACCAGGATTATTTAAATTGCATTGGTGAACAATGCTATAAATTTAAGTCTTGGATATGATCCAAGATATATCTACCACACAGCAAAAAGAAAGAAAATTGTATAATTTATGTGAACAAATTTTATACGAGACTACCTTACGTACCCGTCTACGCCCGATTTCACAGTTTCTACTTTCAAACTTAAAAAAATTAATGAAATTAAAAATTAACGATGTTCTAATTGCCCAGCCAATAGGGAATTTTTGCTTACAAAAGATGGTGCAAACGTAAATTTTATATATGTTATTATTTTAGTACCGGGCGCTGATGAAAAATCCAAGTTTTTAACTTCGGGGGAGGTTAAAGCTACTGCCTCTCCCCAGTTTGAAAATGTAATGTTGGTTTTGGATGATCCTAGCACTGTCAGCAGAACTAATAAAAGATCGATGCCTTGACCAATGATAAAAACAGCGGCGAATGATGATCAGAAGAAAATCGCTGTGTTGACAATCAAAACAACGGCATCTTCTTCTTCTTGCTAAACAATAAGTTGTAATAGCAGCCTGTTTGAATTTCTTTGTCAGCATGGAAATCAGACGGGCTTCATTTTTTTCATTAGCCAAAAATCGTTTACTCTACCTCATGGTGGTGTGAAAATGAGTTAGCTTTAAATTTACAAAATTATTATAATCCTAATCTATAAAATGCCAGCACGCTGCTCCTGCTGCTACAACGTGCCATTTTTTTAGTGAAAAAAAGCACTCTGATTGGTCGATATTTTTTACCAACTGTAAGGTTAGGACTAAAAATATTTGTACATTATTAATCCAAACCGGAAAATTTGAATTTTTAAGCAAAAAAGAGGGAAATTTAACCTTCGGATAGAAAAAATTCCAACTTGGAAAGCATAATTTATTTAATTACTTTACTGCTCATGGAGTTTAGCAGCAACTATCTGTATTATCTTTCCAATAAGTTAATTAAAAAATTATATATAAAAATATAAAGTCAAAATTGTAAACCGGGGGGTCTGGGGGGTGTGGAACACCCTCCAGTACATATCGCAAGATTTCCACTCTTTTAGAATACCTACTTAGAGAAGATAGAGAATTTATAATTTTTCAAATTTTGCCAGGAAAATATGGAAAATTTGAATTTTTAAACAAAAGTAAGGGAAATTTAAATCTTTGGCTAGAGAATATTAAAGTTTGGCAAAACATTTATGTAAGTGCCTTACTGCTCAGAGCTTAGCAGCAACTTTTTGCGTTACTTTGAAAATATAGAGAAACGGGGAATTCCCCAGTAGTGAGAAATGCAATTAAATGTTTAAATATTATACCGGAAAGAAAGAGATCTGATCGACAGTTTTGTGAGTAAAAGGCCTTTTTTAATCCCCATTGAGTGGACTATAATGGGGTTTTAGCGAGCAGGAAGTCGCAAAGCAAATTTTTTTTACAATAGATTTCCTTTTACAAGATTTTTCAGCGACAAGTTGGAAAAGTAAAAAAAAAGTTGTCTATAGTATTCCTGAGATTTCCTGATTTTCTTGAATTTCCTAAGATTTTCTAAATTTTGTTCACTCGACACCAAATTTTCCCGGCCATTTCTCCGTCGGGTTTTAGAGGGAAAGACAAACATTCTGACTGCCCAATTCTTAAAAACATTTTTTATAATACTTTTTACCGGATTGTGTTTTCATTACGAAACATTTATAAGTGTTTGATCATCCTTTCAGCGATGATTTCTACAGGCAATAAGTTTTTGTTACAAAAGAACGTTTTCAATCATTCACTTCCTCGTTTTATTACAGTAGTACTATTTGAAAATAATTAGTAATATATTTTATATTTCTTGTTAACCAACTAACTGATCATAAGTAATACCTGGTATTTACGTAAAATTAAATCAATTTCAGCTTTAATTTTATGTACTCCGGTTATTCATAAATTAATTTTATGTTGTCTACCATTTCTGAAATTTAATTTATCTCAATTTTGTTAACATTTACCACTCTTATCGATCGTATGATATTTGATTTTAGCAATTTTTCCCCTACCTTCACCCTTTGATTTCCACATTATTTTCGATACATTGGACTATCTCCTTCGCCATTAAACTGGCTTAGAATAATAATAATAATAATTATAATTTCTGAATTCACCATTTGAGAAACAAATATAAAACTAAATTTACCTCAAAAATGTTTTCAGAGTGGTAGTGTACGTACAGACGTGCAGCAACTGACAGAAAATAGCTTCATTCCATTGTTTTACTAACATAATAATATTTTTCTTTCGCATAATAACTGCCATAATCACAAAATCTACTTATTTTGATTTTTTCGTCCGTTATCTAAAGCTTCTAAACTACTTATCTATATTGTCATGTTATTTTCCAAATATTCGATAAAATCTCCAATTTATGTTCAAAATGGGACAACTTTCAATCAAAAATCTAAAATCACTTACTTCAAATCAATTCAATGTATTCTAGCTATTATAACATCTTATAAAACAAAATCTTAAATTAATTTCAAGAAAATAAAAACTTTTTTGTCCCTTCTGGCAGCCATGTTGGCAAAAAGCCTGGTTTTTACCGCCTATTGCTGCCACTACAACTTGTTGGCGGGAAAACCAGTAAATAAAAAACTATTTACAAACTCGCAAGAAAATATTTGATACATAACAAAATCAATTTTACAAAAAATCAAATAAAAATAAGGATTTTGGAACACAACATTAGCTCCTCTGGGTTTCGCTGCACAGCCATGGTTAAATAACCGGTGGTTTGCAACGGTTGTGCTCCAATATCTGAAATAAAAAATAAATTATTTCCACCTGATGGACTTCCACAAAATAATCTTCAGTGCTGGCAAATGTTTGTTCGGAATTCCACAAATAATAATCAGTACGTCAAAAATCAATCAATAATAATCAATTTTAAATTATGTAAATCTCTTAGGTCATTTTCTTGTTTGTTTTTAAAATCGGATAATTTTTATCTATCGTTTCGTCTATGTCCACTTTTTGTGTTTTAATTTCTTTTTCAATCAACTCAATAATGTCTTCTTTTTCAATGAGAGAAGGATCTTCATTGAATGTAACGTCAACGAATTGTTTTTCAATACTTATAAAATTTTCTTGACATGTGGATCTAATTTTTTCTATTTCTGCTTCATTAATTTTTGTTCGTTCATTTATCCCTTCTATTTCTTTAGTCAAATGTTTAAACATCATCTCTATGCGTTTGTTTAAATTTTTTTCATGTTCCTCTAATTTTGTGGTCAGTTCATTTCTTATTGTTGTTATTATCTCTTGCTTATCTTTTTAACAAATTTTGTTATCTTCTCTCTATTATCTTCTTTTTTTTCATATTATCTCGCATCATTTGTATAGGTTAAACTATATCACCCTCCTTGTTTTCTTTTTCCATTTCCATTGAAGTAGTACCTCTTCTGGTACTTTCTCACTCAGGTTTAAATAGTGATACTTGTTCTTCGGTAGTCGGTTCCTTTTAAAGAAACCCCACGTTCTGCCCCAAATTGTCATGTTATTTTGCGGGCGAGGGGTGTAATTTTTTTTTAATGTACTGGAACCCCAGCCAAATTACAGCACTCTCGAGCGATGAGACTCTTCAATGTAAATTTAATGTTTTAAAATATGAAATAGAACAACAAAATCGAAAGATAACACCGTAGCCACATGCACTCGCCTCGAACTTATCGTACATTTGCTCGATATTTTCTAGTTATATTATTTTACTAATTAAATTAATAAATCAAATATAACTTTTCAAAATCTTCCACATCAACTCTAAAAATATCAATTCTCGTCCAATAGTTCAACTTTATAAAAAAATTTTCTTCGAAAATGTCCAAATCAATAATCAAATCTACTTACAATATAAAATATTTATTCTCTCCAAAATATTCAACCAAAAAATACAAAAATTCAAGAGACCACTCCGATCCCAACCAGATTATCGGCCGTCACACTGGCAAAAGATCTATTTATACCACTAGTCGGCGCCAGCTCTAACAAAAGTGCGGTAAAACGAGAGATTCAAAATAGTTCACACTTTTAAAATCAAATACAATAATTTTACATCAAAATACAAAATTTCCAAATTATGCAAAAATTTCAATGAAGGATTTTGGAATATGACAATATCTATCTAGTTCTACGACTAATGAAACCCACCGCAAATAATTCATATACAAATAATAATCTCCTACCAAATGATTCCCACTGCAACTGATTGTTAAAAAAAAACAAATTATCTCCAACCGATTTAATTATTAAACTATTATAAAACTACCCACGAAAATACTTACAACTGACCCAGCATTGCACTAACGGTGCTTAACGTTTGGCCAACTATTCGCAGTACTACTGGCGCAACATTGGCCCAACGCTGTAATAATCTCGGTCCTACGGTTGTCGACCAGCGTTGGTGCAATGTTGACACCCTGTACTGGTTCAGTGTTGATATTTACAATTGGTCCAACATTGGCACCAGAGTGCTTAATGCTTGGGTTATTATTGGTAGTACTAATGCTGTAGTGATAACTACGGTCCTACAATTAACGATCAGAGTTGGCTCTCAGTATTGGTCTAATGCTTGACCCAGCTTGACGCTTGGCTAACTATTAGCAGTACCATTGGGACCACATTGACCCAACGCTAAAATTATAATGTTGGTCCTACGGTTGGCTGCCAACGTTGGTGCAACGTTGGCTTCCAGTACTGGTCCAGTGCTTAACTCAACATTTTCCCGGAGGTACTTGACGCTTGGTTAACTATTGGCAAACTGTTGGTCCAACGCTGAAATGATCATCTCGGTCCTAAGGTTAGCAGCATGCATATTGGTGCGACTTTAGTTCCTAGTACTAATCCAGAACTGACTCAAACGTAGGCCAGTATCAGCTGATCTGATCTTGAAGCTGAGCCAGTATCGGTTCCCAGTACCCATCTTAATGCTGACCCTGATACTAATGTGGTCTAGTGGCAACATTACATTATACATATTAAACAATTTCAATTTTTTTTACTGTTTTTTTTATTGCATTTTCATATTATAGTATGTTTTCACACGGACGACTCTTTTGGTGATGATTTTTCTAACATTCAACATAGTATAAAAATAAATGGGATCAGTCGTGGTCGTCAATACGAAAGGAGGATTGAGAAATCTCTCTCCCACAAACAGAATATTAAATTATTATTGAAATTAAATATTTTTTATACGCTTCTGGCAGCATAAGTTAATACTTAAATCTTTCAGTTTATTGTGACAGGTTCTACCTTGACAACAGTTTTTCTGTTGAACGAAATTACTGCTGTATTGGAGTTATTTCATATCTTCACATTTCAATCTTTTACTTTTTCAGAAGACAGATTAGTAAGAGTTGAAGCAGAATTCACCAGAGCTGCTGGATGGTATAAGATATCCCTTAGTACACAAGTAATTTATAACAGTAAATTAGTAACTTATAATCACTTAATGTAAACAATAATTCAACATCATTATGTCGTTCAATTAACGTCGCACTCCTATAATAGAAAACTACGAACCATTGCCACTCGAGGTATATGACTCCAGTATCATCGTAATTATATGGAATAAGCTTTAGGGTGTGAAGATTAATATTGCAATACTTTTGAAATTATAATTTAAAATTTTTTTTAAATTGTGAATAATTTTTTTGTTATTGTAAAAATTCCAAATATTTTAGTTTTACAGATTTAAGTATCGTGAAAATGGTTGGCTCATTAAAAGTCAATTTTCAAGTTAAATCAAAAAATCAAATACATATTTTTATTTAATATTTACCTTCAGTGTTTATTGAAAAATATGAATGGATCGCAAATGAAAGAATATAATTATTTAAAAATGTTTTTGGCATTTTATGATAAAATTGAAACAAATTTGTAGTTAGTGGAAAACATACAACTCGTTTTAATTAAGCTATTAATTTACCATATTTTCTGTACCGAACTAATAATTTTGTAGTAATTTATCATATTCAGTATTAATAAAAATATATTTACAAAAAAATCATGAAAGCAGAGAAAATTTTGAATGCTTTTTAATTTATTATTTATAGGAGTTGAGTGTGTAGGTTAGATAGTTTAAAAGAAGTAATCAGAAGTAAGTAAACGAAAGTCTTAAATATAAATGAAGCTTATAATGCATACAATTTCTAAACCATAGCGTCTATGTTTTCAACTTAATGCTATTTTAAAAAGACATAAAAAATAAATTCCAAATTAAATACGCTTATTTCAAGTAAATACATTTTATTGTTAGTGATGGTAACTATCATATTTTCATGCTCTGAAAGGTTTAGCAAAACATGTCCTTCAGAAGGAAAGTAATTTACACGTTTTCCAGGTGCACAACTAAAATTACGTTTTAAGTTTTCAATACAGCCGATCTTGTAAATTTGCCGAGAAAATTTTAGTATTCCGTTCAGACAGTAAAGTCGTTAAATAAAGATGGCATAGCTTCGGTAATTACCAATTATTTTCATCAAGTTTGTTACAACCAACAAATAACTACTCCGGCATCAGGTAATTAACGGTAACGGCTTGTTTAGTTTAGATTGCATTACAAAGGAATCAAGGTGTTGACACTTTTAATTAAACCACACGAAGGCTGTTTGACGATTACAAGGAACACTACAGTATCGTGTCCACTTTCACGATAATTTGTGTTAATATTTTGTTTTAGATATTTTCCTATCTCTCGTTGAGTGTCAACTGCTTTACAATATCACAGGGGTGACTAGAGGAATACATGCTTTCCATAACAAAAGGGTTGTACTTTAAACTAGGAAGCGTCAATGTAACACGGGCTTGCTTTTGTAAAGTAACTTTGTTATTACTCAAAATTTAACTTACAGCAAAATCGATGTAGTACCTATTAAACTTGCTTATAGTTTTCTTTTAAGCGATTAACACAATGCTGCCCCTTTCCAAAGTATGTTTACAATTATTTTTGTTGAAGAGTTTGAACTATCTAAGAGATAAAAAAGTAAATTTTTCTGTTAGTAATATTTAAAGCAATATTTAAGAAAACTCAAAATGTTAAAATTTCGTCTTTGTATTTAACAAATATTTTTCAAGATCAACAATAAAAGTAAACCAACATCTAGTACATTCTTCATAAGATAAAAATATAACTACAAATTTCACTACCAGCTGTCATTTAAAGATCAAAATCATCCTAGTCACAATAGTGTTCATTAAAAATATAAAACTTTTAAAAATATACTACATTTATTTTCATTTTATTAACAAAAATTGAATAATAATAAAAATTAGAAAGAAAAAGCATAAAACGCACACATAATCATTAAGTAAAGCTAGCACTAAGTTGAAGACTTAAGCACCAGAAAAGTCTTAAATTACCAGGTAATAAACTGATATTCAACTTAAAGGTAAATGCAGTCAAATTACCTGCTGACAGAAGTCATTTCCAAAATATACTCGAAAAAAAAGGAGTAAATATCTGAATTCTCAAAAATATACCTAAATTTATCCTTCCTCATAACCCTCATTTACTTCCTCCATTAACTTTACCTGGATACGTCTTTGATTTCCAAACTAGTTCCAATCTAAAGAATTTCTATGATTTTCAAAGGTTCCAGAGATTTCCACGAGATTCTAGGGGTTTTCAAGGGAATTCCAAACAAGTGTACACAAAATTTTCGAGATATTTACCCCTTGTCTAAAAATCTAAACATAAAGAAAACCCACAAATTCAAAAACTTCACTGCGATTTTTGCCGTATGCCGTAAAATTGCACGACCTGTTTAGTTACTTTTCTTAATGTGTAAGTCTAAAAAATCTCATCTCATGATAGATGAAAAGATGGATTTAATCTTGGAACCAAAAAAATATAAGAATTTTTCTGTGTCCCATTTAGCACAAAATGTTGGTGCAATATTTCATTATTCAGTCAAAATGATGAATTTAACTATTTTTTTCGAAGTTGGTGCAATATTGTTTCTAATATTGACTAAAACAAAACCAATACCTTGCATACTGATTTTTTATATTTTTGCAGCAATCTAGGTAATCAATATTGGTTGAAGCTTGGTACAATATTGCACCAATACCAATATTAAATAATAATCCCTATCTATATTCACCCAACATTGCTACGATATTGTTTTCCAATATTGCACCAATATTGATGACCAATATTGCAGTAATATACTGTCGTGTTCCAAAATCTTCTTTTTTATTTAAGGTTTAAAATTTAATTTATTACGTAAACCATGTTAATATTTTGAATTTATTTTTATGAGATTAAATTTTGACTTGTGATTTTGAATTTATTTTATGTATTTAAATTTTAATTTTGTTTGTGTAGTTTAAACTAATTTTGTAATTAATTTATGTAAATATTTGAATTTATTGAAAAGTACGCAACAACAAATTTTAAGTTGGTACGAAAATTGTTAATAATTTGCTTGTTGTCATGTTCGTTAATGGACGCTTTTGCGAGTGATCCCGTCAAAAGTATTAATTTTGCATATCAATTGTAAGATTAATAATTTTGAATTGTGAAATAAAATTTGAATTTGAGTTATATATCATTTAACATTTAGAAGTATTCTAAAATTTGTACAGAATTTGGAGATTTTGAAAAATTGAGTCAATGTGTAACTTTGGATTCGTTAATTAATAATAATAAAATAATTTTAAATTGGAATTTGGAATATAAAAATAAAATTAATGGAATAATTGGTTATACCTATTGGTGAAATTAAGAATTAGAACATAAAAATTGATAGCAAAGCAAAGTTTGTTGCGCGTCTTGGTATCTAGTGGAATTTATTGTTATAGTTAATTTAACTCTGGATTTTTAAAATTAACAAAAGGAGTTTCTTCTTCTACCAAAAATCGATTTGTTGCATTACAATTCGTAATCAATATTGCACCAATATTGACTGAAGCCTGATGTAATGTTGGGCCACTATTGATTACGAATATTGCTGGCCTATTAAATGTCTGCTTGGCAGTTTTTTCCAGAAGACACATACGGTATTCTCCCTGTTGGCGGCACAACAGAACGACACATAACCACAAATGCTTTTTATGGTATACCGGGTGCTAAATGAGTTGGCCGAACATAGGAAATTAACATTTAAAAATTTATTTATGTAAATTCCGGTTTCCGTAATTATTTTAGAGAAAAAAGGAAAGATACAAAAATATTGCAAAAATATAAACTACAAATGATAAGAGCATTTCATTATCAAATTTATTTGAAAATTTTCAAAAATAATTACCTTGGAAACTTATATGGCCAGTCTGATAAATGAAACTTTTAACAATTTCAGAAGCATTTTATGACATTTTAACTAAAATCTAGATGAATACTAATATTCTTATCATTCGTAGTTTATATATCTACAGTATTTTTGTATCTTTCATTTTTTCTCTTAAATAATAATTAGAGAAGCAGGAATTTGAATAAATAAGTTTTTACATGTAAATTTTTTATGTTCGGCTAACTCATTCAGCACCCTGTATATTGTCGTGTTCCAAAATCTACATTTTGGTATTTTTGAATATTTTTGTAAATTTGTTAATTATTAATTTTTTTATTTTGTGAATTTTTAATTTTACTTGATTTTCCCGCCTACCAATTAAGTTGGCATTGGAAGCAAGGTGGCATGATATGTTTTTTGAAAGCCGCATAGTGTGGACGTTTACCGGAGTTAGTCTCCGGTAAAAATTTGATTTATAATTACGATTTTGATTAATTTCTGCTTTTTATTTATTTCACTGCCACTTTCGAATAATCTTCAATCCTGTCTTAGCTTAACATAATTATTTAGTTAGTAATATTATGATATCAACAAATAGTTATTTGTGTTACTAGTTAAGAAAAGTGACATTTTCAATGGTAGGAATGAGATTCTTTATAATAGAAACTAACAAATTGTATTATTCACATTGGTTAGGTTAGATAAAGATTTTTATAACTATTTATAAAACTAATTTTTGTTTTGTTTTTTTATATAAACGTAAAAATTGTACTGGTGCCCTAATTCTCTGTCAATTACCACTAGACTGCGGGTCTGACTATAGTCAAGTATAAAAATAAGAATTCAGTGTATTTATTTAGATATTTCGACAAATTAATAATTACTTATGTTTTGAAACTGGTCTCACTTTTCTACATGTTGAAATTCACACGAAAGACAGTTTTGCAATTTGTACGTTAACACTTCTTATTCACTTCTATCAACTTCTTTCAATTTTCTTTTCAACTTCTAGAAGCTCATAGAAAGATATAATCTGCAAGTTAACAGATTTGTAATAACAAGTGTATGAGTCATCATGGATGAGTCATTACAAATACAATCTACTTGTATTGTTTTGTAACAATAATAATTAAAATTTTTGTTTTAATTTAAAAGCAAAAATTAAAATGAGTTAGAGTTCAGTTAAGTTTGAAATAATTAAAATAACCCGAGTTTAAACGTAAGCTATTCACAGAAATATTTATTTTCTACGTGTTGTACGCAGTATTATTTTGTTACTTATTCTTGAATAAACATTTGATCGCTGAAATCTAAAACTATTTTAGGTTGCCATTGTTTGATGTACCTCTACCTAGAATTTGTACAATAGCCCTGTTACTGTTATTATAGGTAAAAATAACATTACATTTAGTTCGAAAATAACAACTTTTCTACCTGAAATCAATATAACTAAAAAAGTAAATTTTTTGAAACACTAATGGAAAAAACAGTTATATTATTTAGGATGTTGTATGTTGAATGACCCACAGGCGGCAGCAACGGTACTGAATAATCTAGAATTTAAACACTTTATAATATATTTGCCAATTTTACTATTCTATACCTGTTTCATTGTTATTTTTACATTGTATTTTTGTGAAATTTTGTCAAACTAAAAACAAAATTTTGATGTGTAGTTTTTCAAATTAAAAATTTTAACTTTAAATTTTATAAACTTTTTGAACCATCAACACGACTGGTTGGTGCGGTCCTGCTCAGCTACAAAAAGTTGCAAACCACAATTTTTTTATTTGAGGGTAAACTTGTGATTTCCCTACACAAAATTAAAAAAAAATTTATATAAAGCAAACATTACGAAAGTCACCAATTCGACAATAGAATTAATTAATCGACCGTTTGAGCAACATTGAACAATTCTCTAACATCAAAGCATTGAAATTACGTGTGGATTTGTGAATTTTTTGTTTTTAATTGAAAGCAATGAAGCAAGTCATACTTGTTAATTAAAGCAAAATATTTCAAAATTATATTTGTGTTTTATAAATTATACATATCTCAAGGTGATTTTCGGTTCTGGTCGACGTTTCCAAAAGGAAGATGGAAGTACACTGCGTAAATAGGAAAATTAATTAACATCTTTATTGTTTTCCTTACGAACTCGATAAATGCTGGAATTACAACAACTGTGAAATATCTTGTTAAAATTAATTTTGACTTGATTAAACTAATTACAATCAAAAGACATATGTATGTAGGTAGTCAAAGAAATCCAGAGTTTTTTAAAAATAAGCTTATTTTCGCTGATCTTTCGAGACGACGACGACGGCGTGGGATTCACCTAAAATTATAATAAGTTGTACCCAGAGGTTAATAGGGTTCCGAACAAAAATCTAGCTTTACATAAATTTTATCAAAGTCTCATACTTCTGAGCACAGAAGAAAATATTCAGAAATTATATTGTATAAACAGAGATCCTACGTTTCAGAGTAATTCAGTAAATTTTGAATTACTTGAAAGGAAAGTTAATGATACAGGAAAATTTTAAAATGTAATAACGTTAACTATAAATTTCATGCATGTATAATTTTATTGTTTAATATTCTCCTTAGACGTCTATTCGGCAATATATATTATATGTCTATATATTAAATTTTGCACCCCGATATCTAATAATTGTAAGTTTACGGTATTATTATACAATTTATACGAAATAATATTTCAATTCAATGCCTACTCAATCAATAACGAATGTTCTTTCACGATTGACAAATTACATTATATAAACTTATGATCCGCAAAATGAAACTGTAATTATTGCGGTGGAAATTATTAAACTAATAATTCGGCTGCTCTAAAGCAACAAATTTATTAATTCAGATGTAATTGCTTACTAAATTTTGAAATTTCACTATTCCAACTCGGCCCGAAAGATTTGTACTACTTTCGTTTTTTTTTTTGGAGTCAAAGCGAAATTTGACTTCTTTATGGCGTACCTAAATGTAGAGCTTAATTGTTCACTCAACAAAAGTTCACAAAGCATTGAAAACCACAGTAAACCTATTATGCTAATGTTACGTTTAAAAACATTTCTACGGTTGCAACAATTGATCCCATGATTTAATACTGTCGTTTGATAAGGTGACCTCTATTTTCGCGAAATTGTTTAGTTTATAGGATCTGAAAAAATCAATCCAATTTTCGTTAATGGCAATTTTTAATTCTTAATTCAACATTGGTATATGCTCGTAAAAAAGAATCCCTTTTTTCATTTGGAATTCTATCAGAAGTTTAATTTTCAAATAAAAATGCTTTGTCAAAATAAAATAGCATTAATCCCTAATAAGAAACTGTTTTATTATTCCTTAGCTTTGATTACACTTTAGAAAACGGTTAAATCCATTAGCTAAAGTATCTTAACTTCTTTGATAATTTATTAAGTTAAATTTGGTTAAATTTACATAAGACTAAATCAGGCACGGCTATCTTAACAAATATATTTTTGTACACCCTACAGCTAATTATGTTCCCTATTAAATTTTAACGGTTAAATTTAAAAGCTATTAGCAACTAATGCAAAAAATCTACCCCTAAATTATGTAACACAGCATTTCGTCTTTTTTTATTCGATCAGTTAAATATTCAATACCTATTAAACCATTAAAGCATTTCAATATTTACTTTAATTTTTAAAAACATCAATCATTTATTTTCTTTTTAAACAGGTTCTTACCTAGAAGTTTAACCGGAAGTTACCGATCAGCTCGTATAAAGTTATAATCTATGTAGTTTAATAATTTATTATCAACTATGATCAACTAGTATCCTCTGTCACACAATAATTAAGTGAAAAAAAAAATTTAAACATTGAAGCTGTTTGTCACAAGAAAATATATTTCAATATATAGGTTCTTAAGTTGTGAAAATTAATAAATTTTAAACTTCAATATATGCAAGAAGTTAATTAAACATTAATAAAATCAATTTTATATTTTTAAGCTTTCAGCGAAAGTTACCGCTATTGTCAGGAAATTTTTATTATTTATAAATATTTATATGGAAACCGAAATATTCTATGTAAATATTTATAAATAATAAAAAAATTTTTAAATTGATTTTATTAATGTTTATTTAACTTGTATTATTGAAGTTTAAATTTTATTAACAAACGTTTCATTTAATATTGTAATATTATTGAATTGCATTTTTCCAAAAAATAAGTAGATTTCCCAATTTACTGATTTCGGAAAATACAATTCTTCGGAAAATTTGTCCGACCGGCTAACTTTCAATTTACTTACCAATAACTTATATTGTAATAATGGAAATTTTAAATCTAAGAGATAACTTGCCCATCTGCACTTATAATAATTATATTTTGTTCCTTCAAATATTAATTTAAAACTTTCGTAAATTTTATTATCCAAATTATCTAATTATAACTATTGTTTCCGATTACTAACCATTCCAAAGTAAACAAATTTCTATTCGAAATTATTTCAAACAATTTCAATCCAAGTAAACAAACTGTTTAAATAATGAAAAAATCACTTTTATTTGTAATTTCTACAATATTTAATTAAAGTTTAGAATCTACAAAATTAGGTCTTTTGCTCAGTTAGCCAGTTTTGTCCGCTAGTTAACGCAATGCCAATTAGTTCACGGCCAACCCAACATTCAGAAAAAAAAATCGATCCCAAGTATGATGAATGCTGAAGATCCATCTGTAACAACAGGTAAAGATATCTCCAACAAGTTTTTTCTTGTAGCAAGAGACAGCTGGACCGCTTTGTCTAATGTCCTAATTGATATGAGTGTAGTTTTGAAAAATATTACCAAACTTTTTGTAGTCCTGATGAAATACCAACAACTGCTTATCTTCACGTCTGTTAGAAATTATATACAACAAATTGGATATTTTTAGGGGAATTTAAGAACGGATAGCAGGTTGACTGCATCTTCCCAGAACTTACAAAATTTATTTGACCAAATTCTTTTCGATTTGTTGTTGAAGGTACTACGTGATTATATTGGTATTATTTTCTTGGCTGAAGTCCTACCTTAATTATTGATTTTGGATAATGGTTGTGGTTTGTGGGTAGCTATATGAGTCTTGTTGCTTTGAAGTAATGCCAAGAGTCGGCCAAAGATCACCCCCAAGTCTCATTCTGTTTTTGATGTATTTTAACGATGTCTGCAGTGTCTTCAAACATTCTATATTGCTGCCTTTTGCTGATGACTTAAAACTGTTGAAGCTTAATTTAAGTGATTGCTGTGCTTAGAATCGTCGTATAAGAAAATGTAAACAATGAAGTTTAAACGCTAACTAACGAACTAACTGATTATTCTCATACAGCATTATTTATAATGTATTTTGTACATGCTTGAATAAATAAATAAATAATCTACCATTAAATATTTATTCGTGACAAGGTTTAACTTTAATACACAACCATTTGAACGACAATTTAAATTTTTAATATTTTAAACACTTGAAGCGTTTACTAGAAAACATTAAATTTTGATTCTTCTTCAAGTGCCATACGTTGTGCAGTAGGTAGGTTTCACTCGACCTCCTTTTTATTTAGTTAGAGTGGTTACTGTCAGTTATTTAACCCCAAGAATTTCACTTTTTCAGGAATTTTATAAAGAATACAATTTTGCGGATTACCCACTAGTTTCAGAGAAAACGGCATTTGAAAATCTAAATTTTCCAGATTTTTAACATGAGAGTACATAGAAATTGCAACTGACTGGCTTTCTGTTGACGGTTCGTGTGCTCTGATATAATTGTAGTAATAGCCGTCACAAGCGTGTCCTTCCCACGGTTCATCGTTTATATTTAAATCCTACCTCGCCAAGTGCGGGCTTCCCTGGAGAGGTCGGGCATCCCAGTTGAGGTGGATTGATTTCAGGGATGTTTTTAGCGAGTAAGCGCCAGCTAAAATGGCCCGGAGCGCCCGTAGCGTAGCGAATCACGGAACCACAGTAAAATGAATTAATTAAATTAAATTAATTTGGCCCCTCCCATTAATTTATGCATACAATTTTATATGTAAATTTTTTTTTAAATGGCGGTTTTTCAAAAACTAATAGATAATCCGGAAAAAAAAATTTTATATACTTAAAAAATTTCGAATTTCTCCATTTTGACAATGCGTAAGAGCATAGTGATCATTTCTTTTTCTTTAATACTTAATATACCGAAATACTTCGGTGGTTTGCCATTGCCTGCCGAAAGAAGACGGAAGCATAAAGTTTTTAATCTACCCGTGATCGAACCGGTGATTTCGACTTAGCAGTCGACGCATACAAGTGGCAGGCCGTTACCGAGTCTTCTTTATGGATATGTACTCTTAGCAGTTTTGACACAAAACTTTGGCTAGCGGACCAGATGCTTCATTATCCACACAATTTTCAATTTGTTAAATTTTATCGACATATACCAATGTTTAATTTTATTATTGATCCAATTATTAACTTATCATTATCAATGTCCAATTATTATTTTTTATCCACAATCCAAATCATACTTTTTAATTTTATCAAAATATGATAATTACAATACAATGACCAAACTTTGGACAACTTCCAAAGAAGAAAGATCAACAAAATTACTCTGAGACGCAAAGTTAATACTGTTATGGGACCAGGCTGGAAGACCTCGACTATTGCGCCATTTCGTGCCAACTTAAAAATTGTCGGCGCAAAAAGACGCACATAAATAATTGACAGAACAAATTTACATACACAAATAAATCAAAATTTTGATTTACAAAACAAATTCAGAATGACAAAAATTAAATTTAAAATCCTAAAAATTTCAAAATTTATAGAAAAAGATTTTGTAACGCCAATACTTGATTTTAATAGACGCAAACATAATTGTTCAGATTTTATTAATTTATATTATAATTTTTATAGTTTAATGTTTCCAAGCAGGTGCTAACAGAAATAACAAAATTTCGAACCAGGAGCCTTCACATTTAAATAAACAAACCTGAATCTTTAAAGAAATAAAAACTAAGCAAACATAATAAAGTTTAAGGCGCTTATGAAATAATTAAAGTTTTAATGTTTGGGTAGCCTCTTAATTATTAAATTTTAATTTTACATTAATTTGAACAAGCGATAATAATTTATATATTTTATATATTATGTGCGTACTAAAATGAAACGAAGCCAAGCCAAATGAATTCGGGTTCGGATAACATTTATTTTATTCAAGAATCTCGTTGTAGTCAAGTCAAAAAGTAATCTAAAAAATAAAAAAGCGGAAATAGTTTAATTAATTCGTTTCGCCTTAACTAATTTCGCGTATGCAAACCATTAACTATTTAAATGCAACGGTAACATTACAGAGTTTTTATAGCTGATGACATAATAATTCTTCACGTTAAATAAATTTCGACAAACTTTTCGAGTAAATCAAAAATGTGATGTTTTATAAAATTTGCTTTAATTAGAAATTCTAATGAAATTTAGCTTATAATTAAAGTAATAAACAGGAATAGTGGTAGTAAAAGTTGTTATGGTTTTTTGAATATATAATATTATGCAAAAATATTATCCACAAAAAATGAAAATCATAAAGTCATATTTTTTTTGATTGCTACATTAAAAACAATTAGGAAAACATTTTGTTAAAAAATATTGTACATAAAAAATTTGTATACCGAATCATACAGTGCTTTAACGCTAACCCTCGAAAATTAAATTACCATAGCTTCATAATTTACTCTTCGTCGGCTAAATCAATTTACATATAAACCCGATCGGACTTGCGGCGTACCATCACTACAAACTGTGTGTGATTTTCCGGTCATGTTAAAACCCAAATGCATATGCATTTTTTCTGTTAATCGATTAAATACTACTAACAGATTCAGCTAATTTCAATGATGTTACGCAATAAATATAGAAAATTGAACCAAAATTTTTAAAATTCAATATTTTCTTTTCATCCAATTTCTGTTTATGCAAAATAATACAAATTTCATTTTTTTACTCAACTTGAATTTTTTCTCTTTCATTATCAAGTTCGAATGCAAAATATATTTAAAAAATTATTAACAATAAAATTTAATTTTTATATAATTAATTTATTTAACTTTGCGTAACATACGCACTAATTAAAATAATTTTATGAGTTGATCATTTCGGTGTTCTTTGGTTAAAACATGTAATTCAAATATTTGCGCTACTTGACCATACCATTTAGCAAGTAAATATTTTATTACTACACTCACACACACCTATATGTATAGCACAATTTATTATTAATGTTTCATTAAATAACATTTAACCTACCTAGTAAAATATTACTTTAAATATTGGGTGACATATCAGTAAAAACTAAAAATTCAGAAAATGAAATTGCAATTATTTTTTTTTCAAAAATATTCAAAGCAAAATTTTTTAAATGGCAACCTCAATATTTGGAAGACAGAGTTGGTTAGATAACATATTATTTGCATGACGAAAATTGTTTTTTGAAATATATTTTAAAGTGAAGTTGATGTTAAAAGAGTTAGTACCCATCTTAGAGTATGTACTCTGTACTGCAGTATATGATTTTGTGACTTCTAACACCAAAGCAAGAACTTCCTTTTCAATTTAGTTGTAATATTTTCTGACAAGAGTCGGTGAACGTGATTCATGAAAAATAGTTTTACGGTTCTACAAGTATCTTTAAAAGACAAGTTGAATAAATTTTGAAAAAAGAGAGAAGAGATGAAGAGAATAGGTCCCTGAGCGGGCGCCAAATGTTATGAATATTTTTGCTTGAGTAGAATGCTCAACGTGACATCCAAACCACGGTGAACTCTTCCATTTAAAAAATTGCAGAAATGTTTAACCTCTGAGGTAAACAGATAATATAATCTCTATACACGAATGGTAATGGGGTTGTATTACTGAGTAAAAAATTAGAATGTCTGAATGTTTATTTTTTTAAATATTTGACATTTTTGCTTGTTTATTGGTATAATTTTCAACAACAGTATACAATAATCATTTGATTCTGAATAATTCAACATTGTTGTCAAGTTAATTCAATATTTTTTAGATAAAATAAGTTGTTTGTTATTCATTCAAAAATTATAATTAAATATAAATAAATAAAAAAAAAATTCAATTGTTTTTGATTCTTAAACTCTGTTTACTGTAACTGTTGATAATTCATTTTTCATTTTGAAACTGAATTGTTTTTACCCACGTGGAAAACACAAAAGTTTTATTTAGTTGAATTGTTGCAATTCCTGCAAGTAGAAATATGCAATTGACTGTTTTACGTTGAATATTCATACGGTTCAATCAGAAGTTGTTGATTCGGGATTGATTTTCAAAAATTTTACAATATTGTTTGTTGTAATTACAAAAGTACTTGGATATTTTTACTTAAATATTCCTTGTTAGTTAAATTTTTTGAATTTTCTCAAAATGAAATAAATTTAAGAATTATACTTTTAGGACCGTGTACCTTGTAATTACCTCAACACGCACACTTTCGCACACAATGAAAAATTCCTATTCATGCTGGTTTTTAAATTTTTGTAATATTAAAAATTCATTAATAAAATTTTAATTTGTAAATATTACTATTATGAATATAACAGTAAAATATATGCAAAATACGATGTTGTAGTTTCTGAAGAAAAACAATAATAATTCGATGCCAATAAAGCACAACTTTTGGTCATAAAATCAATAATTTTAAACTGTAAAGGGCGTCAGGTGCGATTTAGATAGAAAAACCTCACCCGCTGTTTGGAAGTTTTATAAACTTGCTGCTGATCACTTATAGCACGCAATATTATGATTTGTCACGTGATCTCTATCTTATTGTTGCTAATTTTTCTATAGGTAGGTTTGACTCGTGGAACTCTTTGTTATTTGACCTAAAAATGTCACTAATTACTTTAAAAGTAGGTACGCGAATTAAAAAAAAATTACCGAAAAATTGCCGCTACGCACTTTATGTCGCCGTTTCGCATAAGTTTTCGCATAATAATTTCATATTTGTACTAGTACTTGGGTACAAACTTGTAATTCTCTCAAACAGCTATTTTTGTAACTTAAACCTCTTTCGATCGTATGTAGCTGGTATACTATATAGTCGTAGCACTGCGTGATATTTTTCGCTCAAGGGAAAACGCAATGCGTCTTACGATTACTTCAATCTTCGACATAAGAATAATATCCCGTTTTATATTGTTCGCCTAAATCTTGCAATTCCCAAAGCAACAATGTGATAATTTCTTATTTTAAGTTTAGATGCACAGTAAACACGTCACTTTAGGACGAGAAATTAACAGCAGTAAATCACCTGATTTATATACTTATACTCAGCACTTGGGAATTATGTGCTTCGTTTGCGTGTTTATAATACAACGGGACAAGATACATGCTGTTAAGATTGCATGTACTTGGTATTAGAACATAAATTAACGTAAGAAATTTTCCATCTAATTGTGTGAATTTTGTTAATATTGGAAATATGTTTCCTTGGTGATTATGATTACTAAAACATCAAACTTGATCATTTTAATATTAATCTATTATCACTTTGTATGCCATTACCATATAACCAGAAAAACTTGAGATTCGAATAATACTGAAATAATATTTTATTTGTACTTTAATCAAGTTATAGTATACTTACCAAAGAAAGCAAGCACGGAAATAATATAAAAATAAATGTCAATAACTTTGTTAATAGTTTAAATCATTTTTACTGTCTTTGATGTTGGTTAACAAAAGTTCTCACTCATTCCGGAAAGTCCATCATCATCACGTTATCATCCATTGCATGTTGTCGTGGAACGTTGGATTTACAACCCAACTTACTTTTCGCACTATGGATGCCGGCCAGTTCTCAAGTCCAAGATGAAGAGTTCCCAAGAGTCGATTAATTATAATTCGAGTTAGTTGCAACAGCAATTCAAATGGTTCAAAAATCCAAAAATTATAATAAAAAATAATCCATAAAATATTTCCAATTCAAAATTCAATTAAAACTTGCAAATAAATTTAAAAAAAAACAAATATAATTACTTATTTAAATTGCAATTCTATTTCGTAAAATCAAATTATGTTCATAATCCTAAACTCGGGACGCAAATTAAAAATCTTTGGACCTTCACAAAAATACGTCCCCTCGCCTCGACGGACACGGATGAAAGGGGTGAATCTCAGATCTTTCGGTACCAACATTGTTAATACCAAAAACGAACGAAATTCAAAAGTTTACAAATATTTACAAAAATCATTTAAAATAGCAATCAAATACAAGAATAATTAAAATCCAATATTTTTATATTCGAACCCTCCTATGTTAACAATGTAAATTGCATATTTTGAACCCGTTAATTGACATATAAAAATCGGCTGTACATCAAATCTTTTTAGACATTTTTTGTTAAAATTTTTATTGTCTTTAATTTTGTATCTATACATTTTATAATTTTGTCGCCCCCTTTTTCACTGGCAGCGACCTGTATCTCAAAATCTCAAAATTATCTCAATTACTGTGTACTTAAATTAACCCTAAAAATTATAAAACGTAGGTGTCAATCCGGGGGGCATAGAATGCCCTCCAGTGCACCCTATGCCAAATACCTCATTGGTAAATATTTCTCCCCTATATGCCCCCCAGACCCCCAGATTGACACTTACATTTTGAATTTTAAAAGCACTGGGAAAATACAGAGGCTAACGGAAATATTTGTCCCCTCCTATGTTAACAATGTAAATTGCACATTTTGAAACCATTTTTTGAAATATAAAAATCGCATTTACAACGAATTTTTTTAGACATTTAAGCGTCGTTCTCAGCCAATTAACGTAACACAACATAGCATAGCATAACTTAACACAACAGTTAAAATATATTGAAACATATTATGTGTGTTCAAAGTGACATTTGTGATCTGTCATTTTTCATTTTTTATTTTGAACAGACAAATACGTTTTAATGTATTTTAACTGTTGTGTTAAGTTCTTCTATGCTATGTTGTGTCATGTTAATTGGTTGAGAACGACGCTTTATTGTTAAAATTTTCATTGTCTTCAATTTTGTATCTATATACATTTTTTAATTTTGTCGCCCCCATTTTGACTGGCAGCGACTTAAAGAAGACTCTGTAAAATACAAAAAATATTATTACCTGTATCTCAAAATCTCATTTATCTCAATTACTGTATCACAATTATTCTGTATATACTTTATTGCCCCTTAAATTTATAAAATGTAGGTGTCAAACCGGGGGGTCTGGGGGGCAGGGAATGCCCTCCAGTGCACCCTATGCTAAATACCTCATTGGTAAATATTTCTCATCTGAATCTACGTCAACTCGAAGAATTTGGTAAAGAATGTACCGGAGGGCATTATTGAGTAAAAAATTTGAATGTCTGAATGTTAATTTTTTTGAATGTTTGATATTTTTCCTTGTTTATTGGTGTAATTTTCAACAACAGTATACAATAATCATCTGATTCTGAATAATTCAACATTGTTGTCAAGTTAATTAATAAAGGGCAAATTCGGTGTAATTACTCATAATTATTATATTCTGACGTTTACTTGCAATTTCTACCAACGCTTACCTGTTAATTTGTTGGTAGGTAATATAAATAATAAAAAAAAAATAAAATAATTAAAATTAATTCTGAACCTTTGAGTGCTTGTAACTCGGAAACTGTCCATTACATCAAGTTGTACCCATTGAGACATTTGTTCAAAATGATGAGCATTACAATATATCCAAAAAATCAGCCAAATTTACAGAAAGACATTTTCCCATAAAAATGGCGCGGGATCCGTTATGAACCATCAAAAAATTTTCAAAAAAATGATTTGATAACACGACAATATATTTCATAAGGTTTGTTCTCATACTGGCTCTGATGAACAGAGTTAGTAACTTTGTTGCTTCTCATCTAGGATCATTTTTTTAATTAGCAGATATCACTCATTAAATACAACATCTTAACTGAAACAATTTAATTGTTAGGAAACCGCAATTGAAAGTTTCTATTTACAATATCTAGGGTATCTAATGCTTTACAGGAAAGTCATCTGATTGATAAGTTTTTAAGCTACAGATATGCCGTTCTAGCAGTTAAAAACTAATACAAAGTGCATTTTGTCTGTATTAATAGCTAACAATAAATTGCCATTTTTTCAGTTATATTAAATGAGCGATGAAAGCTCAGCGCGAGGGGTGGTTTAATTTTGACTTAAAATTAAAATAACAGCCCCCCTGGCCAAGTCCGAGTCGTTGAATCGAGCGGCCAGAACTCAACTCGACTGCTCCTGTGATCAAAATAATGAGTTCTTGAAGTAAAGTTGCTTGAACTTTACACTTAAATTACAAATTGAACACAAAGAAAACACATAAAACAGGAAAAACGATGTATTGAAATTAAGACCTTTGTATAAATATAAGTACACTAAAAATATAATAATAATTGGTTTTAATAATGAATTCTTACAAATGTTGAAAATGGGTCGTCGTTAATGTACTAATACTTTGTAACGTTAACTTGCAAAAAAATACAGAAATCACTTCCAAAAGTATTGGCACAACATAAATATTAAGTAAAAATTGCTTACAAAGTTTGTGGTTCTTCTTCAGTTGGAGCAAGCCAGAGGAGCAAGATGCCAAATTTTGTAACATCCGGTATGAAAAGTTGTGATGACAACTGCGTTGCAGAACAAAAATTTAATTTTGGTCGATGTTGAGTCTGGATGCAGATCTTCGAAAAAAATTTTCTTGTAAAATGCAAGATGGCAAGACACTGCGAGACCTAACGCGTACGAGTCTATTTTCCAGCGAAAACTTACACCATCCGAATTACATTAATTCGAACTCAATTAACATAGTGCATACTTAGAACTTTTAAATTTTTACGTTCCTATCCGCGCTAGGCGTTACTTAAAAAAGCATCGGAACGGAGCCTCGTTGTTAACTTGAGGAAAATCGACTTAAAGACTGACTTCGTGATCTGATGTAAGAGGTCATATAAAATTTTGGAATCTTTGAAGGAAGGATTTTTCAGAAAATGTGTTTTTCAGAAAATTTTGAAAAACAACGCCTAATTTTTTAAGAAAATATCAATGACACAAGTTTATGAGTTTTTGAAGAAATTTACAATGACCAAATTTAGAAGTATTTTAAGAAATATTACAATGCTATTAAACTAAATTATTTATGTAACGGAACGAATATACAAGATGGATTAAAGCAAAAATTTAATGTTAATTGTTAAATTTATTTCATTTTAGTATAAATTAAAAATTATGTTTACAATATCCAGCATTTGAAGTAAAGTATTTAGACAGGTTTCCCCTAATTTTTGAATCTCGGGTTTTATTCGTTTCTCAAGTCAAGCAAACATAATAATGGCGTATCTTCTATAGTTTTCTCCAAATTTTTCAAAATTTGAATCGGCAGAAAATAGTTTTTTAAATTTTGTCCATCTAGCTTCCAATTTATTTCAATTAAATATAAATGTTAAATGAAATGATACCAGTATGTAGCTGTTTGCTTATCAATAATTTCTTCGATCCACCAATAATTAAATCACATATTTTTCCAAATTTTTACTATAAACTAATTTAATATTTAGTTATAATTTCACATCAATTCTAATAATAATCTTTTCCACTTTTTTACTTTAATACCTGTGGCTTTGTTTTCAATTTTATTTTCCAAAATAAACTAAACAGTTCTCAAAATTATTAAACTCAATTTAGAAGTGAATTGAAATACTCTTCAATTTAAAATATCACTTTAATTTTTCTCAAAATTCAACAAACTCGTTTTTATCCACTATTTGGCGTAAAGTTAACCATAACTCGCAGCAAATATACAATTTACAATTTTAATTAAAAAACAATTTGCAAAAAAACATAGATCATTTAATTAACAAAATACATATATAACAACAATACTTATGTAGTCCGTTAATTACTACTGATTACTAACAAACTAGTGGTGTTTTTCTAGAAAAATGTTTAGATCATTACAATAATTAAAGCAATAATATTGTGTACCTTAAATACTACAAAATCACAATTATTGCGTTTAGAGGTAGAGAAGACACAGAATTAATTAAGTAAAATTACATCAATTGCAACATATCTCAGCCGATAGTTTTGTGAGACTAACAATATGCAAGATCTGCAGTTAAAAGCTTCTTAACCGTTAACCCTTTCAATAGGTTATTATCAGGATTACTCAATTTTAATTTAATTTGAGATATCCTAACGGCAGAATATCATTTAAGTTTTTTTTATGTAGGATAAGCAAGGACGAATAACGCAGTGTAGTCTGTCCTTGTCTATCAAAAACAGTTATTTTGTGTTTTTTTAAGTTCCAACAAAAACTGTTGGTAAATTTTTTATAACAACATAAAAACCATCAGAGTAAAATAAACAAGCAAAGCAGATGTACCTACAATAGAATCACTTAGGTTCAGACAGTAAAATCGTGAGTTAAACTAAGTTCAAATGTTAATCTAGATTACGGAGTGCACTTGTGTGAATAATAAGCGGATACATTATAATTTATTGCGTCAAATTTGATATAAAAGTTTCAATTACAGGGGTAGATTATATCAATATACTAGTTTCCAACCTAAAAACAGTTATTAATTATGACGGTTTGCTGCTGCCTCTAGGCCGCACAACCGGTACAATTAAGTTCCATATAGAATATTAACAATAATATTTACTAACTAAACTTAAACTTAAACTTAACACTAAGAATATTGGAATTAAAAATATTAATTGGTATAATATTAAAAAAAATTTCTAAAAGTACACTATTAGCTCTAAAACAAAAAAAAACCAAAAGGTACATATAGTGGCTTCAGTCAAATGATTTATCTCTTTAAGATGAACACTTTCTCCTTCATATACCCAGCCAAAGCATTTTGCATCTCATGGGGGGTGGCAATTGCTGCAGTTTGGTGCCCAAAAAAGCTTTGGCTGGGTATATGAAGGAGAAAGTATTCATCTTAAAGAGATGAATCATTCGACTGAAGCCACTATACCTTTTGGTTTATTTGTTTTATCAAACACGGTCAATTTTGATATATTAAAATTTGAATTTATTCAACCGAAATATTTTATCTAAATTGTTTTGCGTATAATATACAAATATTACACCAGTATTATGCACTATATTAAAGTAATATAATAGTAACATGCTCACATCATAATATTGATGTTATATTAGAAATCCATATTATTACATTAATACAAAAATTAACTGTTTTATTTACATATATAGGAGCAGTATTGCAAAATGTTCACATGACAATATATGTATATTCTATAATAGAAATCGATATTGTACCAATATTGTATATTTGAACAATGTACACGGAAATTAGTTGATTCAACAAAAATTCTCTTCTCCATCAGGAACCTTCATTAATTAGTATAATAAAATTTTTGTTGAGGAAACAAATATTTTTTTTCGGTATATTGGTGGAAAAATACGTTTTTCCACACACTGTTCGGAAAAGCAATTTTTTCACACACTAGTGCGTTTTATTTTTCTACACAAATGCTCATTATAACCCCAAAACTTTTTGCAAACAAAAATAATTCGAAAGTCAATACTCTGTAATAGTTTAACTAAAATTGTTTTAATTTCTTATTCAAACAATAGTAGAAAAAATATTGTGTTTAAAGTCTGCATTAAAACTTTCTGACTCTGCTTAATTTATGGAAGAATACGTTATGTATAAGCAGATCAAAACGAAACTTTCATGTAGCACTCTACTTTAAGTACTATGCGGAAAAATTTGTATCGTTCATAATCATAACTATAAACTTACAACGCCAAATCCGAATTGTTATTGAGCTAACCCTTCGTCACAGTTAAATTTGACAATTTGAGAAAAAATATGACATCGTTAAAATTAAATTCTTCGAGATTCCTATTCCCTTGGTATAGTTTAGAAATGTGATAAGATAAAATGAATGTAATCAAAACTGATGAGTTCAACACATACCAACTTTGGCAATGAAATATCAACGATAATAATTAGTGTAACGATTCAGCCTGCATGATTTTGGGATAAAGAAATTTACCTTCCTTCCCCTATCGTTGCAACGAAAGAAAAGTGAGCAATTTCTGCACTTTCACGAAATATATAATATAAAACTTGAAAAAATCCATTAAATATTTGATCGAAAAAAGTATTTTTATTGGTGTTCCCTCTTAAATTAGATCTTTTTAAATCGGTTCAATGAAAGCATTAAGAAATTGCTGGACCAGCTTGGACTGCTAATCTATTACTTGTTTCTGACCCTTTTAGTAGAAAGGGAGACTACTTCGTTATCTGTAATCTGGGGACGCACTTAATTGCAAATCTAGAACCTCAGTTGTAAGCGTGCAAACACAAATCTTAACCTTTAAAATTAAGTAACAACAAGGATTGCTTATTTTGCTTAGACAGCAAATATTTATGCTTCCCGGGAAAAAATTGAAAAGTTTGTCAAAGTTTCGTTATGGCGCCAAGTTGTAAATGAAAGAGGCTTTTCTTGGATTATGAAAAAGTTGGAAAAGAAATTGTGTTTTAAAGAATACAACAAGATAAACACTTATTTTTTGAAAGTGAAGTTATGTCTAATTTATGTTGTATTGTTTTTATAACAACTTTTGAAAGGGTCACAATCTGCGTCATAATGGAGTTTAATATTAAATCCGTGTTCTCACCTTTGACTTCCCACGATGATTTACGAGTCGAAACTTTTAAAATATATCGCTTTGGCGCTTCAGAAACCATTCGCATTTGACGCCCGAAAGGAAAGCGATTTTTATATCCTGCAATGTTTAGCTTATCTTAAAAAACATACAAAACTTAAAATGTTGTAAATTTAAATATGCGACATTCCCACGCGATTTAGACGCGTTCCAAACAAATCCTATACTTGCAACTCATAAATCCTCTTTTGGATTGCAAACAAAGTTAGGCACTCTGCGGCCCTGGGGCACTACATCGCTCATCATACCTTATCATAAGAACAGCTGGAAAGCATTTTTATGCTGAACGTCGTTCTAGTACAAAATTACATGTAATTTTAACGCAACTTGCTATTTAGTCGTATAAATAAAATGATGGCACAGTGGGGGAGGAACTCTGTTAAAAGTTAATTTGATTATATTGTAATTTGCAACTTTAATCTGACCCTCTTGACCCCAAATAGCTGTAAGTTACGACCTCGTAGTTAGTTGCTAAATTTTGTGGTTCTCAACAGGGATAGCTTGACTCAACAATTTACCACTTTATTACTTTAAAATTTAATTTTCATGTTAAACAATTATTTACCTGTTTTATTTTTATTACTCTAATTAATTTAAATTATTTTTTTTTTTTCATACATATCTCACTTTGCTACAATTATGTTTTGGCAAAATACTACTTGAAATGAAACCTAATAAGACGAAACAAATCTGTAGGATAGTGAGAGAATACAATTTGTAAAATTAAATAACTGAAGCTTCCTTAATTTATTTAAGGTTTAAATGGTAGATCAGCTTTCCCAGTATCTCGAAATTCTTACTCTCCTTTTTCCAGTTATGGAATATAGTAGTATCTGGGTAACTTCTCCGTACTATTTAGTTTTTGTTCACTTCAATTATGAGTATAGAAATATTAAAATTGTAATAAGTAATATAGTCAAAGAAGCCAAAAGTTATTATCGTAATTTGTTCTGAAACATCATCAGTTTTTTTGCTTTTATTAAATAAGAAAGTTTCAGAAATAGTGGTACGGAAAACTTACTTGAAAATATTAAATTTTAGTTTTTACAATAAAATACTTAAATTACAAGTGGTATAGAAATTTACTTGACGTTGAATAACCACTTAATACTGTAATATTCCACTAGGAGTTAAATTAGCTTTTAACAAAACCTTACATTATTAATAAACACTAATTAACAAAAATTTGTAATTTATAATTGCTTAGATAAGCTTAATTATTTTATTTGTTTTGTTGGGTTATATAAATTGATTGATTGAGTTTTCTTAATCCAATATTTAGCAAATACACAGCTAAACAAATGCTTATTTTAATGCTCCACTGAAAAAGAGGGATTAAGCTGTTCATTTGCACGAATATTTTAGAAACAAAATGCGTTATACTAACTTACTAATAGTTAAAAAATTAGTCGAGAGTTTTATTAATAGTATCTACGTAATTTATAATGGATTCTGCATTATGTACTACAAACATTTATTATAAGTTTGAATCCAATATAGCGAAATAACACGTTTTAGTTCTCTGAATGCAGCAACAGATTATATAGGATTAGCTCACAAGTATCCATCATAAGAGAGACGCATTGTCAAATCTTATATCCTTTAGTACTCCTTCCCAGATTGCTCAGTGTCGCATTAATACAAGCAAAATGCTCGATGTTCAAGTAATTCAAAGCCGTTTACGTTTTATAACAATGCATAACAATCGACACTGCAAAACGTCTTTGTTATCCTATGCAATTGTATTAAAGAGACATCGCTGTTGTCTTTATTCGCAAAATATCATTTGAACGTTAAATATCAATTTTGACGTGTTATATACACCTCAATTATAAAAATATTACATGTGCAAATCAATTTACATTGAAAATCCCATGAAAGTGGAGGGACTGCGTGGAAATCATAAGCAACACTGCTTATTTTTCAAAGAACACAGTAACTATTCAGAAAAGTGCTACATACGTTTGGTTTTTACTTTGTAGTTGGACATAGTTGGATGTTTGTCTGTATGTCAGTGTGTGGTTAGGATATAAAAAGAAAAGTATCAATCGCATGGGTTAAAATGTGCATCATAGTTAAACCTAGAGGCCAGCTGAAAATGGTAAAAATTCATTGAAAATTGCGGAAATGATAAAAAAAAGTTCAAGTGTTAATTACTTTTTGACCACCATTTTTTATACTCAAATTAAAAATATTACTTTGGTCTGCTTCCAATTTTCAAAAAAAAATTCAAATCCAAACTTGAAATAAATTTTTAATGTTAATTAAAATATTAATCCTATTCAATGTAAAATGGAAAAGCAAATCGACCAGATAATCGTGGCACATGCGATGATATCAGCTTTAGTTGACGATACCTTTTAATTTTAATTTTCAATATCACAAACATTCACCCAAATTAATTATTATGAATCCAAATCTTCATCCAAATCAAAGTTTAATTTCAAAAATCTTTAATCTACCAATCCAAATCCAATCCAAAAAAAAAAAACTAATCATCCAAAATTAATCAAACTTTGTCCAATTTTTGAACAAATAAACTCCAAATAAATCAAAATCAACTCACACAAAATTCAAACGATTTATTCATCAAATCAAAAAAGAAAACTTCCAACAAATTTTAATTAAAACCAGGAGACATACTTCGTCTCAACCGCAACGTGCGGCCATTATCGGCAAAAAGCCCCTTCCTATCTTAAATTGTTACCAACTCAAAAAAATCCCGCGTTATAAGCAAATTTAAAAATTATTTACAAAATCAAAAAATAATAAAAATAAACAAAATCTTCGCACTAAATTAAAAAAATATTAAATTTGATGTTTGAAACACGACAGTATATTAGAAACTACATTAAAGTAAATTCTTAGTTTTCACAACAATGATTTTGTGCTTGTATTTTCTTATCTGCATTTGGGATTTGTTCAGTGGTTGTAATTAGCATTAAATACTAACCACTACTGCATCACAAATCTATAAACTAGCGGATCTTAATGAAAACAAAATCCTATTTAAATGCACAATATGTACAATAATCTCCTAACGAAATTTGATGTCCACGCAGATAACAAAACTTCCACTTCGACATGGAGAAAGGTTAATCCAGTTCGTATAACATCAATTTAAATACACCGACTTTCCATTTGCTTTTCTCTTTAAAACTTTAATCAAATGGGAAAAAGTACGATAGACGAACGAAGCAAACGAAAAATCAGAACAAAACGTTCCCGGTATCCGCACAAAGGAATCTGTAACATAAACGATAAACCAAAGTACAACCATAAAAACCATCAACAAGAAATAAATATTATTTCAAATCATTGCTAGACAATCAGTATATTTTTCTGAGAGAACGATTTTTGAGCATTTAGACCCCACGGTCGCTTAAACCGAATTGGGGTTATTATCAAAAATAACTTAAACGATGTCCAAACTTTGAATAATTTACAAATAAAAAATAAAGCCAGTTGAGTACTCACTCAGATTATAATTATAAGCTAAATATAAGATTATAAGCGTCCACTCACTTTCACGGACCGGCTTGGAGAGAAAGATCACACGTCTTTTCGTACCAACCTTATGAAGTGTCAACTAACCTAGCTATCAATATTATAAAAATTTTAAATAAGTAACTAAATGAATTTTAAATTCCAAAGTAGCAACTCATGCGGCAATAAAGATTACTTTAATTTTATGCAGTTTTTAGTTAGTTTGATAAAATTAATTTATAATTAAATGGTTTGTTCTTACGAAGTTAATTAATAATACTGCTTAAATAACTTATAAAATTAATATAAACTCAAATATTTATTGTTCCAAATTAAGTTTATTGAAGAAAATATCTAATATAAACGATAAACGAAGTCAAAAATCATAAACTAAGGACGCAAATTTAAAATCTTTAAAGAAACCCGCAAATACGTCCGTCCACTACGACGGACGGGCTTGGAAGACCAGAATCACTTGTTTCCTTGTACTAACATTAATTTGCTAGGACGAAAAGACCCACTAAATTCAAAATTTCACAAAATTATTCGCAACAGAAATCAAATACAAAAAATTTAAATCTCGTGTCTATAAAAATCCAAAAATATCAAAATCAAGATTCAAATTCAAAAAACAAAATTTTACGTGACAAATCAAAAATCTCAACTATCAAAATTTTTCAAAAATTGATTTAGTAACAGATCTTTTGCTCCCCTGGTTATAAATTAAAGAAACGTTTCCATCTAATGGAACTCCATACAATAATCTTTGCTGTGGGGTGGGGGGGTGCTGATTTTCAAAATCAAAAATAAAAAAATTTCAAATCCATCTAACTCCATCAATATTCGGGCCAGTATTGGTGTTGTCGAACCACCCTGAATTTTATTGTCCAAAGGCACTTCATTCATCGTTTTATTTATTTGCTCCTTATCTGCTTCTCTTGTAGGGTCCCCATTTACTTAAATACTTCCGGTTCTTTATCATCATCATTTGCTTCTCCAAAAATTTCTTTTACAAACAAATTTTCTATTTCCAAATATTTACTTTGAACCAAAATTTCTTGATGCAAATTTTCCATTTTTAAATTTTATTTATTTACCGAAATTCCTTTATCCAAATTGCCCATTTCCAAATTTTTGTTTTTAATTTCGGCTTTATTTTCTTTCACCATGTGTTCTTTTATAACCACAATTTGTTTTTCCAAATTTTTATTTGTAATTTCTGCCATATTTTCTTCAAAATTTTTATTTTCCATTTCTAAATTTTTATTATTAATTTCGGCCTTACCAACCTTTATTCTCTTCCTGCTCCCCATTTCCCAAATTATTTTCGGTTCCAAGTATTCTATCGCATTTGCTCCGCATCTCCCTCTGAATATTCTCATTTAGTTCCCTTATTTTTTTTTTTATCTTCCTTGGTTCTTCCAAATATTTTATAAGTGTCATAATTTTAGAATTCCGTTACCCGTTTCGTACTTGCGTAATCGGGAGACTTTTCCTCTTCCTGTTTCTTCCCTTCATAATTTCTTAGTATCCCGCCATTTAAAAACAATTTAAATTTTTACTTTTTAATACCAAATTGTCAGTCTTGCCTTTTTAGCCTTATTCTGTTTTGCATAAACAAAAAATTTTTTTAACTTTAAACTGGTAGCAACCTAAAAATACGACAAAAACGAACAAAATCGTTCCTAAACGCACTAGGTGCGAAAATGGATATAGTGGAACGTTAGAAAATTTTGCTGACTTCCTTTTCCACATTTTTGTTTGTCAACTAGCTTTTCCAGTCTTACGCGGAAACTTCTCAGGAGTGCGCTGCTGTTTGCTGCGTTGTGGGGCCCATTTAAATTCTCAAAATTTTCTTCAATAAACCAAAAAAAACAAATCTTCCATAAAATAATTTCAAATTACAATTATTATTTTAGATAAATTTCGTATTCAATAAAATGAAAAGATAACCTAAAGCGCAGCTTATCGATGCAGGTGCTCTCCTTGCATACAAATTTAACCATATCTTCCAATTTTAAACTAAGTGTTAATTTTTAGATTTACCATTAACTTAAAATAGCGAAATTTCCAATTTAATTAAGTAATTAAACAAGGGATCCAATTTTACTCCAATGATCCAAATTTCAAAAGATATCCAATCCTAAATATCGTCCAAATTTTCGATTTCCGACGATTTCACAAATAAAAATAAAACTAAAATTATTACTCACGTAAATTCAAAACTTTATTTGTATATTAAACTCAAAAGTGTCTCAAACCTGAGACGCAAATTCAAAAATCTCATGAAAGACGACCCGCAAATACGTCCGTTCACTACGACGGACGGGCTTGGAACACCCGAATCACTCATCTTCACGTACCAACATTATTTTGTTACCACGAAAAGACCAACTTATTATAAATAATTATTATTACAAATTTGACTACATAGTAGTCAAATATAAAAAAAATCCAAATCTCGCATTTACAAAATTCAAAAAAATGTTCCATATAACAAATCAAATAATTCAAATATTATAAATTCATTGATTGAAAATATGTTTTCAGTGTAAAATAAAAGGTTTTCATTCAGAAGAATGGTAGATACGTTAGCGAGTAAAATCGTTATATTATTGTATTAAAAAGCATTACAATATTTACATTGTATGTTATACATACTACTTGTTTACAGAAATATTTGTGTACAAACTTTCATTTCAATTAGAGTATGGCATTTAATGGCAGCTAATTTTTATTGATTTTGTTTAAAAAAAGTATTAAAGCCGTACGTTGTGGTTTTAGAAGGCAAATTCAAGTAAATAGTATTTATGTAACATTTAACAGAACTAAACAAAAACCTGAAAACAAAAGAATTTTAAGTGTAAAGTAAAATCAATATTTCAAAACAATAAAAAAAAAGGATAGTTATCACTTGACAGGTTAGGATTATAAATGTTTAAAAAGGATGAATTAATATTATGTTATAAAAATGTATTTATAAAAAAATTAGAAGTTAAAAATTCGTAATGCGATATAAGGCCCTATTTTACGGTTATTTCCGATCTTCAGTCGCATATACCGAAGAAAATGAAAAAGTATATAAGAAAGAAGAAAAATATTATAAATTTAATATTTCTTCTGTTTTTTATTCTAGTTTTCTCAGGTTTTCTTAAAGTTTAGAGTAAAATTGCATTTAACTGTAGATTATATGCGTTAGCTAGCTTTGGAATCTTATCCACAGTTTTTCAACCTTAGAGTTTCAATTATAATGAAAGTAAATAAGGTGGAACTCTGATGACCGTAGTTCTTAGGCTTCTATACTGTTCTGGTTTAACTTGAAAAATATAGATTTTAATAATTAGAATACAGAAAAATAAAAGTGGTAACCACGAATGTTTCTCATTCTTTCCATATGCGTGCGTTTTAAGGGTAATTAATGTACCGGATGAATCAAAAATAGCAATTTCTACTACAGTTTTTAATTGATAATACTTCTTGTTTAGTTGAATAAAGAGAATATAATTTTTATTCTCTTTAGTTGAATTCGGAATATTTGTGAAAAATTTAACTACTTTACCACTTACTCTAGCAAGCGAAAAAGTGTTTTGAAAGATTTATTGGCACGTACATTACACGGTTTCATAAAAACGGGCTTCCTAACGACACTAATAATATCATCTAGGGTGTTCTTAGCAAAGAAGACATCAAATTATAAGGGTGTGAATTGGCTTAAACTAAAAGTAAAATAAGACAGTGGCAACGTTAAATCGGGAGGCTCACGGATCGTATAATCGATCAGTTTATTTACGTTTGTGACAGTTAACTGGTAGCTTTATCCTTGTACTGATAAACCGGTCCTAAACATTGTAATAGCTTTAGGAAAAAATAAAACGTGCGAGAGTTAAAATACATAAAATTGATGCGAATGTATACGTAAAACGTAATGATAGTTTCTTTTACAAGTGGAAAAAGTTACAAACTTAATAAAATGAAAATTTGTTGTAGTTAGATAAGTAAAATCCGTGAAATAATGTTGTGCAAAAAAGGTATTCCACTTATCTCTGCGTTAAACAACCTTCGAAGAAATAAACACATTGAATAAAAGCTCAAAACACGTTGGAAAAGCTGCGGGTGTTAACGCTCAAGTGGCACGGAAGTAACAGTAAATATTCTCAGCTTTAACAACAAAGTTGGCGATAGCGGTACAAGTCTTTGTAGGTTATTCCTGATGCTGGTCTCTTATCGATTGCGATAACAATATTGCAGTAATAAAAGTTGCGGTTGGGCGCAGTTTAACTGAGTCTTTGCCATTAGGGTAATGAAAGCTGAGAGGCACCCGGAGGCGAGCCGATAATTAGCCAACAAACCGCCGGGCCAACCGACCAAATTACTTACTCTACTTAACCGCGTAATCTCAACGCTTAAGGCCGCGAAGCGCTCAATAGCAAGGCATAACAGTTAAGCGAGGATACTCTAGTGATAACTTGACTGGGATTTACAGCCCAGCTTATACGTAAACGACTGAGATTTGGGGTTGGTTATAATAGATCGCTCCTTCAACTTTAACTAATACTACTATACTTATATACAATTATCCGATTTTAATCTCGTCGTAGAAATTTGTTTTTTAATTCCTTTTCAAAGCTTTCTTCTTATAAATCCTCCAAATCAAAAGCTGTACATTTTCGTGTAATATTAAATTGAAATTATGCATTCTTTTCGACGAACAAACATTTACTTTGCAAATTACGAATCTACCTTTATTAACTCAACAGAAACAAAATTAAATTACTTTGCTTCGTAATTTTCACTATTTTAGATGGCTACCATGTTAACATGCATCAAGTTTTTGCTTCTCCTACAGACTCCCACTTTCAGTCTAACGTTAATTTTAATGAACATAAGGAGAACTTAACTTCACTTTAGTTTTTAGCGTTGCCTCATAATTCCACAAAACCAAATCTTTGCGTGTAATAGCTTTCCATAGATGATAACCAATATTTTCCATTATACCTTCCATATATAGGTACTAAGTGAATATCGTTCTCTTTTTGTAAATGATTGGTTTGTCCATTCAGGTTATTTACTATTTCCTGTGGGGCTATCAAAGCGATCCGTTCATTTTTGAATTTTGTTCGCCCTCCTATCCATTGCATATAGCGATCTACTATATCAATTTTCTACCAAAATTCAATATACACTTCAAAAATATTATTCCCACGCAAACTTGTTTTGGTATTTTTAATTTATTTTTGTCGTGAAGTTGCGCAACAATTTTGAATAATATTTTATTTCGAGTTTTTACAAAAAAATATTGTTTACACGAGGCCTGTTTAGCTCAGTGGTAGAGCACTGGTCTGGTAAATCAGGGATCGTGAGTTCAAATCTCACAGGAGGCAGGCAATTGCTTTAATTATTTTTTGTTTTCCCTGATAAAATATTAACTAACTTTTACCTCTTCCATCTAGACTCGAGAAGATTGCAGATCTTATAAATATTTATCGATTTAATTATTTCGAACATAAATTTTTCACTTCGTATGGTAATTCATTTTTTCTTTAATGCAGATAACTTCCATGCTATATGCAAAGTAATACTCGGCGTAATTTCAACAGGTAAATGAAAACTGCAATCAATAATAATTATAATGTCACACAAAAAGATAATACACCTGTAAAATGGAGAATAATGTTCAATTCACGCAAGTTTTCTTTATTAAACACGCAATATAACAATGTTAACAATTTATTATTGATTACCCTTCCCATTCCAACATTAAAAACCATGCAATGTAATCGAACTTCATGTCAAACTATAGTATCTTTAAAAATCACGATTAATGTATAATAAAATGTGCTAATATGTTTTTCTTCTTTTAGGTAAGTGGCTTATGATTTTTCCAGAAACATATCGAGTTTCGGTAAGTTTTTATATTATGCTTTTTGTGTGCACTACTTAAAATTTGTGTAAGAACCTCACGAAAACTTAATGCCATCGTACAATGGAGAATCCGCATTTATAAAATAAGAATTGAGTATGAATATAGAAATAAGGGCATTTTACATGACCGCCTACTCGCACTAACAAGGAAAAAACTGCGATTCCGCTTGTGAGAAATATTGCGGTTTTTCTTATCACGAAAATATTTTTATTGTATATTCCACACAGGATACTTCTAACTAAAATATAAAATAATGAGAAAAATAATTTTGCATTGCAAATTTTTCTTTAATTGCGATCTATACAATTATTGTTCACTTACAGTTCAACTTTGTTATTGAAACGAAAACACTTAACTGGAGTGTGCTAAAAAGGTAGAAATCATTTCAAAACATAAATCTTAAAGCAGGTAAGGTTGGGGAATCGATTTAGTTTCCTTCTAATTCTGTTACAACCTAAAACTATAATTTTCATTTCAATTTTATTTTATTTTTGTAAATAATTTCGTTCCAATATTGATTTGTTTTCATGCTGGAAATTTTAATTATAACTGTCACGACTCATGAGCAGAGTGCGACCATTTAATTGGGTATTGGTTTGGTTGTTAATTTCGGCTCTCAAATTGTGTCTATCCAATTTATGGGACCATTAAAAGTTTTTCAAACGTAGTTTTATGTAGTTTTAGTTTAAACAATTCTTGGAAATCTAATAAAACATAAATAAAAATATCACCAAGTGAGTTTACAAATTTAAAGTTTCTTACATGAGTTACATTTTTAAAATAAAAAAAAACAGTATTCAAGTTTGAGAATTGGTGGTTAATTATACATTCTCTTTGGGTGGTAACCATCTCGGCTGTATTCTATTAGACCACCTCGTATACTAAAGTTGTGTATGGTGTACTCAATACAGGGTATACTTAAGCAGTGCCGCCATCGTATAGTTCTAATACGTCCGCTCGAGACAGAGCCTTTTAGCAGGATTAGGATTAACGAAGATTAGTACGGTATCTTCCCCTCGATACAAGCGGTATAAGCAGAGATCCGACTGTGATGGTTTAGCGTTAAGTTCATACAGTATTTATTTAACCTTTTAAACCAGCTTCTACCTGCTTGTTGTAATCCATACAGGGATTTCTTGAGTAGACATACTTTTTTGCCTTTTTGGATTAGTTCTCTTAACATACTTTTAGCCTTCGTGTCTAATTTGGGTGTGATTCCAGAATGTGTGGTTTCTTCTAGCTTACCACATTGATTTGATGCATTTCCATTCTATATTGAGCGGTAACTAATCTAATCGAACTGGGACGGGCAACTTTTATGATTTTAGTAATCCTTATTTGTGCGTATGTAAGTCGCCTATTCGATCGGCTATCATTTTGACAAATAGTACTTCGTTTCCATGGTTTGCTATTTTACTGACCAATATTAAGTTTGTTCGTAGGTCAGGCACATGTAACGTGTTGTTCAACTTAAAATTTTGTGATCCTCCGTTTACCTTTGCATTTATTCGTACTTGCAGATAAAGTATACAACAGATCACCATTCTCTGATATGGTTGAAATAATTTCAAAGAACCTTGTGGATATCTTTCACGATGGGTTGTCGCTTTACACCAATTTGACTTGGATGTTCCTCAGATAAGATAAAAAACCTTTATCTGATTTAAATAATACGATTAATAATTTTTGGGAGTTTTAGATATAGGGCCAAAGGAAGCCAAGACTCTGAAATATTAAAGAAATCTTTTTTTTGAGTTAGCGAAAATCGATTAAAAATTAACGACCAATTGATCATGTTATTTGAGGTACTGTAAGCATTCCTACGCAAATCCATAATTGAAAGTTTGATCTTAAAATAATGTTAAGGTATATACAACAAACTATCACCCGCAAGCAAATCCTGCCGAAAGAGTAAATACATATATTGATATTGGTACTTTTAAAATGAGTACCTTGTAACGTTGCGTTGATGAGAAACATGATAATGTTTGTTTGCTTAAAAGTTTTTCTTGCTTATTTTTGTATTGCAATAAAAAGGCAGCGAATAATTATCACATTTTATAGTGAAGACTTCTGACTTTTAATGAAAGTTTTGTAGAAAATCGTAGTTTTCAGGACAAACTGATGTAGAAAGTGTTCACTATTTTGTATATAAATTGCATTTTTCAGACATCATCCTGGCATCAGTTTCAATTAAGCAAACTTCCTAGAAAGCGCTGATAGCTAAATATTGCACATTGGATGCGGAAGACGGCAAGAAGAAAATTTATTATATTAAATTATATTATTATATCAAAAAATACTTTTAATTGCTGTGTTATGAATTAAATTAAAAATTTTAAATTTTGAATGATTAAGTATTCGGAAAGGAAACGGCGAAGAGAATAGATACCGACACGATATTCCTATTTAGAAGGTGAATTGATTAACAAGTAATAAGGATAGAAAGTTTCTTACGGAATTAAATAATTTACAAATCTGTTTAATTATAAATTGAAATAAATCTAATAAGGAAACTGGAAGTTAATTTCCAGTGAATAAAAATGCTTGAGCGGCCTCCGATTTTCTTGTACTTAGTTAGTTGTTGTATAAATCATGATGCGATTAAAAGTGTAATAAATTAAAGAAGGAGGAACGAATTTTGGACATATTTTACGCGATCCATAGCTTAGTTAAATTAAAAGTTAGAAAATAATAAGACGATGGTGTTGCTACAGTTTTAACATTAGCACCTGTTGTAGTAATGGTAGTGGAATTTAACTGGATTATATTAAACTTCATTTAACTGCTCCCCTTTTACATTACGCTAAAATGGTTCGCGGTTGCTTGAAGCTAAAAGTATTTTATTTTGTGAATAACTTCTCAACTTATTTTTCGACATTGTTTTGCTAATTTTCAGCCGAGACATAAATACAACTCGTATCTCATTTGTTAAGCAGCGCTCGTACTAACGGACGTCCGGACGCTCCGGCACCTTGGGTAACTGCTAATTACGTTTGTATCAGCGTCGTCGAGACCCGACTAATTGTTATTACATTACTGATTAACTAGAGCAAAGAAACGACACAAAATGGTTTCGGTATTATATTACAGCCATCTCGTTAATGATAGGTTCGAAATTGTAAAACTTCCTCGAGGAAATAAGAATAATTTCCAAATTTAATGGTAAAGTAATTTGTTATCGGACCCAGATTGCAATTATAATTAATCCGACTGTAGGATCATAAATACGTGGAGTAACATTTTTAGAACTGGAAGTTATAAATTTCAGTTTCCGACACGCACCGCATAGTCAAACAATTACAACTATCAAAAGTGTAATTCATGCTGACCGCACGTTCCGGATTTATAGTGACCAGTAGACGGATCTCTTTCTTTTCGACATAAACCGAGAATTAATACTCTTACTGTTTCATTATCGAAACCAATAACTTTAGCTGACTTTCAATTTCTAAAAACTTATTTCTTCATATAAATACACACGCTTTATTTTATGGAAGAAAAGAATTATCTAGATTAGGGCGATCGTTTGGAAAACTCGGTAACCGGATAATTAACTCGGTGTTTGCTGTGGCCACGTAGTAAAGAGATAACGCAACGTGAACATCTGAAACCGACTTACTTTCGTGGCTGAAAAGTATGAAAGTCGAGATACTTTATGAATCGCGAAATTAACGGCCCTATAAAGATCAAAACGTAAAATCACATTTACTTCAAGACAGAACGATTTTCATTTCTGCCAAAAATGACGTAAATCTTTTACAAGCCTACAGTTGTCATATTTCTACTTGTCAAATATGCGTGTGTCCTACGACAGACGAGGCATAGATTCCATTTGTTCCGCTTGTCGCTTGATGATGAAGTGCAAGCTCTGCTCGCGCTGCCATTTTAATATTGCATAGTATGGTATACTGTGCTCAACGCCTGATGTAGTAATCTATTACTTTACAGACACAAAGGAAAAGTTCTAGTGTTATATAATTTAGTTTTACTTTGAATATAATAATCGTGATTATATTGAAGTAAAACTATTGGTTTTCTCAAACTTTCCACTAGACTTGAGTTAAAATTCAAAGTAACTACTTTAACTCGCTTTAATGTACTACATACTGCATGTAAAGCCAAAATAAATAATCACATTAAAATTTGTAAAACAATACGTTGTTTATTAAATGTCAATTTCAATCAGGTTTTCAAAGCGTTAACTGTCATTTAGAAAGACAGTTAACTCCCCTAGTTAACATGAACAGTGCCAGTAGCGCGAAAAATTAAAGTGTTAACTTGGTGAACGAAGATAGACAAGCACGTAGGCACGTTAATGTTTGCACTGCTGTCACTGCTCCTGTTACTGAAATAGTTAACTTCTAGAAATTAACTTAAAAAAGAATTTCAGGTAAATGTGCAGTAATTAAACAGGTATGTAAAGTAAAACTATAAACGTCAACAGCTGTAGTTATTTTAATAATTATATTAATGACTAATTTGAATAATTTCGCAGTTATTACTTATCGCCATTTGCATTTAGGTAATCAAATAGCATACAATTTAACTCTGAAATATGTGAGTCTTTTAAGGGACAGTAATACATGTGTTGTCCATAAGAGCATAAAACATGGTTCAGGTGCAGGGTTAAGAATAAACAAAATAAATGACAGATTTCAGTGGTTCATTAGTTTTAATAATTTAACAGTTCTATCTTTAAGTTCAGTACGCAAACCAACTAACATGTTTTTTTTTCGTAATCGTAGATGGTTGGTACGTATCGGCTAAACTTGACGCTTCTAGCGAAATGTCTTTGAAATACAAAAATAATAAAATAAATTTGCTTCTCGACTTAACAACATATTGAACAATCTAAAAATAAATTACTAAACAAACTGGTGAAATAAACAAGTTCTTAAAAATGTACGGATAAATCGCATTAAATCGGAAAACAACGTTCAATGGATGATTAAAAACGTCTTTCGTGGTATTACAGTAAATTTACCGATGTTCAAATGCTTTATCAGATGTAGTACAATATAATATACTAGCATCTTTATTTCGCACCTAACAGTTAAATAATTTGCTTACAAATTTTTTATTTTTGTTTATGTGTAACTATTATTTTTGTTTTATAATTCTCAATAGTTACAGACCAATCGAGTTGCACACCAATCAAGTTATGCACTACTCTAGTTGCATATCAAACGAATTCTACAATTTTCATTCATTAGTAATATTAATAAACATTTAATGCTTTTCACCTACTACAAAAATAAATAATGAAATGGCCGTTAACGTTATTGTTTATACAGGGTGACTGGTCGACCATCTGAACATAGGAAATTAACATAGAAAATTAATTTTTCTTTAATTCCTGCTTCCCATCACAACGGATAAGAACGAAAATGGTATCAATTTAAAGAGATTTTTATTCCGCTTCTAAAGATACCTAACACTTGATATTTTGTTTTTTAATTACTGGTAAAACTCACTAATAAAATGCAAAAAAGAGATTTTAAAAATAATTTTAGTTGCCTTGATTGAATTTTATTGCAATTGTTTTTGTAATACAACTACCACTATAAAATAATTTTACCATAAAAACTTTTTGTTCCACAGAATAAGTGTTTGCGTTAATTGTTAACAAAATTTATTGTAATTTGTCAAAGTAACTTGTTGGAAATTATTGGTTTTCAAACAAAAACAATTGCAATAAAATTCAATCAATGCAACTAAAATTATTTTTTAAATCTCTTTTTTACATTTCATTACTGAGTTTTTACCAGTAATTGAAAAACAAAATATCAAGTGTAAGGTATCTTTAGAAGAGGAATAAAAATCTCTTTAAATTGATACCATTTTCATTTTTATCCGTTGTGATGGGAAGCAGGAATTAAAGAAAAATCAATTTCCTATGTTAATTGCCTATGTTCAGATGGTCGACCGGTCACCCGGTATACTTTAAAATTTTAAATCGCCTCTAAAAGTTTCAACAATAATATTTTATATAACCTAATATACATTGCCTGATTAGTACTACTAAAGATCTTTAATAAATTTTAACTACATTGTTATAATAATAATAACCCAACAAAATTACTAACTACCAACAGCTGATAAATTCAACTACCATTTTATTGTGGCACTCAAGTAAATTAATTGGCGATGTTTATCGAACATTTTTATTTTTGTGGAATCCTTATTTTTGCTTCTCAGAACCACATTTCCGCTACAAAAGTTTTAAAATCAGGAGAAAGAAATTAATTTAATAAATTATGAAATGAAATTATGAAACTTCAGGATCCACGAACTTCTAGTTTGAAAACAATTTATAATTATTCTATTATTCATGTTTTACCATCCTGATAAGTTAGAGAAGAGGGACGTGCCAGTGCGGCATTTAGGCCGCACATGATAATATGTAATTGCTTTACATATTTATTGCAGTAATTTTAAGTTTTGTTGCTTTTGAAATTTTTTATAAAATTTTAGTTTTAAATTTGCCTAAAATATTGAAATATATTTCCGGGTTCAAACCTTTCCAGGCATATTTTTTGGGAAAAATACACTCTTAAAAAAATAACTTGCCGGACCAGTTGGAATAATCCAAACTTCAAACATTAAATGCAATTGGTAGAGAAAGTAAAAAATCTCAAATAATTTACAATTTTCATCCACTTCTCAATGTAAATAGCCAAACTAAAATTTTGGTTTAAATAAATTTTTAACACTAAAATGGGAAATCAATAATTATTGAATAGATGATTCGACCCAGGAGGGACGATTATTATCAACTTCAATAATTTATATCGGCTTGAAATTACACCACTCAATCCAATTAATATTGAGATTCAGATCTTCATCCAAATCCACTTCAATTTCCAAAAATTCAAATTTAAATCACTTGCCCGAATACCAATTTATTATCCAAAAATTCAAATGTACATCCAAATTTGAGACAAATAGTTTTCCTAAATAATCAAAACCTTACTCATTCAAATTAAACAAATTTATTGGCCAAATATAAAAATCTCAGAAAAAATCGCAATTTCACGGGAGACGACTTTCTCCCCAACCGCTTCGGGCGACCATTTTTAGCAAAAAAAGCCTGGTTTTCACCGCCCCATGCTGCCACTACCAATTGTTTACAAAAACTATTTACAAACTTTTAACAAATTATTTGTCTCGATTTTTTACAAACAAATAATCGATTTTACAAACAAAAATTAAAATGAAGATTTTGGAACACGACAATATATAAAAATAGTCCTCGACTATTTTATTTAATTTACATTAGATTTGCAATAATTTTAAATACGTTATTTAAAAATTTTTTTTTAACCGAACCTCCTATAGCAAGTGAGTACAGTGAAACTCGATTGATGTATAGTTTGTTTCAAGCTAAATGGAATTGAAAAAAGGAATATATTAAATTACTTTGATATAATAACGTAAAAACGTTCCCGCAAAATCATAATATAAAGATAAGGTGATGTTTTTAATCGCACGCTAGCCATTTTGGCTTTAGCATTATTATGTTTTTGCGGAAACGTTCATACGTTCTTATATTAAAGTAATTTGATAAGACCTTTTTAATCTTTTTAATCATTCTATTTAAATTGAAACAAACTATACATGTAATACATACAGGTTTACTGGTTTAGAACTCGATTGGTTGCCACATCGCGTTTCTGTGCGGAATCATCGATTGATTTTTTTTGTTTTTAATGAAATATTTTTTGAATAAAATTTACTTTTGTATCCTAGTAATTGAAATGCAGAAACTATTTTCTGCCTGGAATGAATGATATGTTTTTTAAAATTGATTATATGAAAGCAAACTTTGTTTATTATAAATTAAGATTAACTTTTTACCAAAATCACATTTTATCGAAATTTTAATTTTTTAACTAAATTATTTATATTGAAATTTGAAGGGATGACGTGAGAGTTGAAAATAGAGGCGTTCACATTAGCACATCTAACAAAACCTTTACTTAAAATTTCATTTCGCTAGAGCTTTTCATTTCAAATATTCTGGTGCGACAGACATACAAATTTTGTGTTTTATATTGTCGTATTCAAAGTAGAATAGAATATAATATAATAGAATATTAAACGTTAGAATATAATATAATCATTATTTGTAATTATCCCAAATTTTTTATTTTATTATTACTGTAAAGGTTTAAATTTTTTTACTTGTTTGGTCATGTCAAATAAATTAATAATGTTTTGTATATTTGTGCTATGTTTTGTTTCGTTGACAAACACATACAGTGGCTAACAAAAATATTCGAACCTTTCTATGTTAACAATGGAAATTGCACATTTTGAAACCGTTTTTTGACATATAAAAATCGCTTTTACGGCAAATACTTTTAGACATTTTTTGTTAAAAATTTGATTGTCTTCAATTTTATACCTATACACTTTTATAACTCCGTTTTTGACTGCCAGAGACCTTAAGCAAGACTAAACGGGGCGACAAAATTGAAAAAGTATAGGCACAAAATTGAAGACAATGAAATTTTTAACAAAAAAAATGTCTAAAAAGATTTGCTGTAAATGCTAAAACGGTTTCAAAACGTGTAATTTACATTATTAATATAGGAGGGTTCCAATATTTTCGTTAGCTTCTGTATGACCACAGTGCTTGTCAAATTCAAATTTAGCTGTCAATCCGGAGGGCCTGGAGGGCATAGAATGCCCAAAAAAAATGAATATAAGATATGCCGTTCTCTTCAAGAAAATTCCAGGTCTTCTTAGAAGAGTGCGCTGGTGCAGAGTCTTGGTGAAATATCCAATCATTAGTAGGATATAATCTCTTTGCATCGTTCCAAAGTAGCTTTAAACAATTCTTAATGAAGTATTCTAAATTAATTTTTGCCCTAGCCTCAACAAAAATTGGCGTTGTGAATACAAAATTTGATATTCCCATGAACACCATAACTCCCTTCAGATGGGACTGTTTTGAGAATACGTGCAATTCTTTTGCCGACTACTCGCGACTCAAGTACTGAATTTTTCGTTGGCCATCAACATTTGATAGATGGAACCATTTTTCATTGACAGAAACGTATTTTTGACATTTATTACATTTTAGTAAGTGATATAATCCTAGAAAACGCTGATGCCTTTTTGTAATTGTTTCTTCAGAAATGTGATGTCTCTGTGGCTTCTTTATTAATTTTAGGTTAAATTTTTTGTTTAAATTAAACCGAATGGTATATTCAGATGTTTTAAATTCATTTGCCATATGTTGTAGTGTCGAAGGATTCGTTTTTAATGCGATTTTCTTTAAATTCAGTAATAGGAAAGTTTCATTAGAAATATTTTTTTTAAATAATATATAAACATGAAACTATAATAAAAATGCTGAATGTTGATGTAATTGGTTGGCCTTAAAACTCAGCGTACAATTTAAAAAAAATTTTTGAATTTCAAAAAAATATTTTATCCAACACCTCTGTCTTATGAAGGCATAATAATGCCGATTTTACATATCTTATGGGGCCTATAAAACACTAGTGGACTTATGAATTTATAATTACACACTAATGACTTATATGTAAATTATGAGTACACCTACTACTTAATAGTTTTCATAATTTCAATTTGATATTTTAAAACGTCAAATGTCAAAACTTTTAATTACATTTTAAACTATTATTACGAGATATTGGATAAAACTTTGTATTACACACGTGTCTTATTGGCATCCAAAACACTCAAGAAATTAAACACTCGACCTGCGGTCTCGTGTTTAAACTTTTCTTTCGTGTTTTAGGGGCCTAATAATACACTTGTATAATAAATAACTATAATCTGCCCGCCACAGCTAACCAATCAGATTTAAACATGGCCGTCTGATGTTGTCATTTTATGCAGTTAGGTTAAGTTTTCATTGTTGTTTATAACCTGCAACACTTTGACAGGCTGACACGGCTGTTTTTATTGGTTTCTGAAATCCCGCTATTTTTAAAAAAGCAGGACCGTGACGTCACCGGCCTCTTCTTTAATAATTTTTTTCTTACTTTAAACGTACTCAAAAAAATTTGAAAAAAATTCTGAATGCTCATTTTGACTCATACTTTTATATAAAAAAATAAAAAGAACTAGTGAAACACGTCCATTGTTGATTTGTCAGAGTTGGTTTTTTGCCGCTGCTTTTCTTTCCGATTTCGGATTTATGTTTTGGTATTCCATTTTTTTTATAATTATAGAGTGTAGCTTTCGAATCACAAAAGTTTTAATCTATACACCTTTTTTGTATCATAGAAAAACGACACCGTTGTTCTAAAAGTTTTAAAATTATGATTTGTTGCTCTTTCGTTAACACCATTTTGGTAACTGACATTTGAAAAAAACAAATTTGACATCGAAAAGTTTGTATCGCACACTTTATGGAAAACTTTTAAATTAAAAAAAAAAATTTTCATAGGTGAAATTTGAATTTAAATTTGTTCAGTTTTTCATTCACGGTACCTGTACATCCTTTGAGTTTTGTAAATATTTTGAATTTTTTATTTTACCGCAATTTTGTGATTCTGGCGGCGACTGGCGGAATAAACGAATCTTTTTGCAATGACCGCGTGAAGTGGTTGAGAAGAAGTTTGTCTCCTAAATTTATTTTCGTTTGTATTTTGAGTTATTGCATTTTGAGAATAAATTAATTATTTGCTTTAGAGTGAATAGAAATTTTGATTGTTTATTTTAAAATTTTATTTTTAACTTGAATTTGAATTGTACTTGGACTATTTAATTTTAATTATTAGATTCAACAGTTTCAGGGTCAACAGTGCAGGAAAGTTACACAGCAATATATTAATAATACAAGAAGATTTCTGTCAAATTTCAAATGACACCTGATTTGTCCATATCAATCCAGTCTTTTTATTAATCAAATAGCTGCCGTTGAATTGCTTACTAATTGGGTGACTCACCAATCAAATTGTACATCCATCGAGTTGTACACCAATCAAATTGCAACCAATCAAATTTGTAAAACTAAATTAAACCTGATACAATTTCCATCTATACAAGATAACGTAAACTTAGCTCCAAAAACTATAAACTCCGCTCCAAGCAAAAAGGTCGACAGAAATCAAAAATGTAAACTCGATTCCAAGCATGAAGGATGACAGTAATCCAAAAAAGTGACCTGTTGCCAAAAAAACGATCGGTGCAAAGGCTTAAATTAGGTTTGTTCTGTAGGTTAGAGCAGGTTTAGCTTTTTTTTTTTAGCAAAACCGTCGTTAAATAATTATTTACTCGTTAATCAGCATCTACATTTGCGGAGTTTATTAATTTGAGGCACCGACCCATTTAAATTATATTTTTTTATCGCAGCTTATAAAATCATGGTCGACCGGCATTACTTCCTCGGCTCGACCCATGATCTATTTTTTACAATGCCCATTTTCCAAAATCAAAAATGCAAAATTAAAGGTGGTGTCGCATCAATATCCTAATCTGATTGGTCAATTATTTTTTCAGATCAATCGAGTTTCAGTATATTAGATCATCAAATAAATAATACCTCCTCCTCAAGTTATGTTGAGCTAGCAATCAAGTTCCATCGAGTCATAATTGCTCATTTAGGAACAAATAAAATTTTGCATAATAAAAACTAAAAATATTATTAACTAACTTTTATTGTTGTTGTTTGAACTTTAACGGCAATCACTACAAACTTCTACTTCCAATAATGTGTTAATTTCCATATTCTGTTACCAATTTTTTAAAGCTTTGCGGCAAAGATACAAATGCAAAATATAAATTATTAAATAAATTATTAGCTTCATCTAATTATTAGTATTCATTGTTTGAGTTTTGGCTCAAATAAAAAAACATTTCAATTATTCAAAAGCTCGAAAGTTTCTTCGATCTAAAGAGCAAAAAGCCTTATTTTATTTTAAACTTCTATGAAAAATAACAACTGTTTATTTTGATATAAAAGTATGAAAGTACTTGGAAACAGAGAAGTTAACTATAACTGCCAAAAAAAAAAATTAAAAGCGAAAAAGAACTTCAATTATATTGTTTATTTTAAAAAGTAACAGCAAAATTGTCAAACCAAGCGGAAGTAAACTAACAAAAAATAATAAATTAACAAAAATTCAAATGAAACAAATTCTTTTTATCCAATCAATATGAAATATTTCAGTTGAATAATATCAATGCACAAGATTATTCAAAAGTAATGAAAGGACATCTAATTTTAGAATGTTTTTATTATTTAGAAAAAAATGCTTGTAGGAATTTTTAAGAAAAAGGTTAATTAAGAAATGTAAAGTCTCTGTGTTGCTACGAATTCATTGAACGGTGTTCTTTTAAATAAATTACTTCCATATTATTTATGAATGGTAAGAGCCGGACCTGCTTCTCCGCGCAATATAACATATAATTTAAAGCAAAGTAAAGTAATTGATTTTGAATCATAGAGGAAGACTATCTATTTGTTTATATAGCAATCAATTACTAACTCAAGTATCGTAATATGACTACAGATTATGCTGTCCTACCACATCAAAGAGAAAAGCAACCTTTTTATATTATTGAAATTTGAACTTCAGCCGTGATAAAATAAGAGCAAAATTTGATTGGATCACTTTGCAGTTAAGCAGCTTTGATAAACACCCCACACCAGCTTTACAGTTTGATCTGCAGTTAAAAGCTAATTTGCACTGATTTTAAGCGCAACTGCAAAATGACATTTCGAATTTTTTTTTAGCAAAATTTATTAAAATAACTAAATTAAAAGCATCGGTGCAGAAAGTGATGAAAATAATCAACAAGTGGTTGGAAGTGAACGTAAGAATACTAGATTATAATTTATGGCACGTTCTGTCGTAAGTAAAATTTATGTAAAAACTTAACAGTTAAATTTGCATTAAGTGAACAATTTAAATTAAATAAACTTATTATGTGCATGCCATTAAAAAATTTTTATCGTTTTTTCGCTCGAGAATCCATCTACTTTTGCTAAGGAATATTTAAATGTTTTTTACTTTGCACAAAGAATACGGCGGAAGCGATACCAATTTTGACCATCATTTAGCCGATCTACTTGATCTTTCAAGTTTGGTTCGATATCGAGCAACAAATTTGTACGACCATAGACGGCGCATCTCGAGTTATGCCACGAATAGGTAATAAAGCCACTACACAAAGGTGTACATAATTGGTTTCGTGTGTAATGTTGTAATGTTGAAAGATGAAAGGCTCTGCAAAGGAGCTCTGGTATATAATATGAGACGTGAACGGAAAGTAAAAGGAATTGTTGGAAAAATCGACCTTTTCTCCTATCTATAAAAGCGAATCCTTTTTATTCAATTAGTAAGACGTTATGTATGAACAAAATGGAATTCAAAACTAAGCCAAACAAAGTATACCTTAGTGCCATCCGCAAGCCACGATCGGTCGGTTCGAAAAATTGGTCGCAAATTTTTTTATTTAATTAAAACTTGAAGTGGAAATTGAAAGAAATTAATTGCAACACGTTTTCGGAAGATTTAATAAAAATCTGCTATTCATGAAAAAATATTATTTTGAGTTATAAATTCTGTAATCCGAAATTATATTACTCAAAATTTGTAATAAAAATACTTGACATGTATTTCATGTTTGACCTAATTCTACTTCAATTTTCTTCAAGTTTTTAAAATGAATATTTTAACATATCACACTCAAATTATCTGTCAAAATGTATAAAGTAATCCGGTTAACTTGGTTGTAATTTGCTTTAATTCAATAGAGAATATTTCACAATTTTGTCAAAAATGATATAAATTTTAATTATTTTGTGGATGTTATTTCATTTCCAATTTTTGCATTAATTATGTGACTACCTGTATACGTGGTATGTGGGTGATAGGTTAAAAGGAAAACTTTTTGAAAACGGTTTACATTCTACATTTTAACATGATGTATCCCCCAAACTACGTACATCATATATAGGTATTTGGGCATTTGGGTGGTTTGAATATTTATTATTAGAAATGAAACTTTTATGTGATATATAATTTTAAATTTTAAGTTCAGGTAAACATTTCTTATTTAAACCTATATTTTCTTATGGCATGTAATTATAATTTTAAAACACGACAATAATTTTTACGAGATTTAATCGGCAATGCATATAATCAATCAAAGTACATATCACGTAAAATAATTATACAGGAATAATATTATACATTATATTTCCTTTCGTACAGTAATTATAAGTAAATACCAAGATAACCAAAGTAGGGTGAAAGAAACTTAGCAGATCCGCAAACATTGATTATTTTTATTGTACTTCATCTTCCTGTCTATCACTTTGAAAGAGTTTTGTGGACACACTCTGTGTGAACTTCAAATTGATTCTTTTTACCTTTTTGAAATTTTATTTAAATTAAGTTTGAACAGAGGTGTAAACTCTCGAATAATATTCGAGAGTTTACATGGAAATTAAAATCTAATTTGTTATTTTTGTTTACTTTAATTGTGGATTGGATATTTTAAAACAAACTAAATGTAAGATCGTAAAGAATTAAGTAATAAAACGCAATCGTGTTAACATTTACATACATCATTAAACTTTTAATGGGCGTCACTTTTTCCACTTTGTAATTTATACACTTTGCACCTGCATTGCGATTGAGTACCACTGCACGTTTATTTTATTGCATTTTTAGAAATTCAGGAATTACTCGATTTAATAGTCGGTTTATAGTTGCCCATTAAGCAGGGTAATTGTGAAAAATAACAAAAACCAAATTAGTAAAATAAAATAGAGAGTATAATATCTGATATAGGATAGATTGTCTGTGGCTATGATTAAACTGTTAAATATTTAATAATATAAAGTTTATCATGGATTTCCCTAATTTCTATTCAGGAGGAGAACAGTTCATTCCAAATATGGAGAACGTAACATAAAAGGGTCGTAAATATAGAAATCCATGAAAAATATATGAACTAACTTCAACTACAGAAAAGCAATAAGGAAGTTTAATTTTGCATTTCTTACAAACTTAACTCAATATTATTGCTTTAGATTTGTAACTACGAATGCTAAAAATTAAACCGTTTAAAGTAATTATAGTTTCCAAATAACCAATATTCATTTTGTAGATATTAATAATTAAGTGATAGTTGAGCCGCATTCACAACCTAGAAACTAGTCAATATTAACAATTTCACTTAACGTATGAATAACGCAAAAGTTTGATATAGATTATTTCTGTATGTAGTTCACAAACTTAAAATTAATACTTTAACGTTAATGGAACGTGTTAAGTGAAATTATTAATTACCACTAATTTCGTGGCTTCAAATGAGACTTTAGGTATTGATCATTAAATTTTCAAACTTTAAAGTGAAACATATTTTTGTTAAACTGATCGAGTCGGTGAATAATTTTAGTTTTCAATACAAAAATTACATTAAGAAACTTACAGCAAAACAAAGAATAAGAAACATTTTTCCTTTTCTTTTTTTTAATCTCTCCAAGCCTGTCAAAGGCCAATTAACTAAATATGGAGATCATCTACATATTATATAAACCTAACATTTTCCTTAATGAATGAGCGAATGAAGCTTAATTTAACTAAAAATACAATAACTATCATTTACAATTATTTTTATAGTTTTATGAGTAGAAAACTTAATTTATTATGCTCTATTTCGAGGTAGAGGTATTTAGAGGTAGAGTAGGTAGACATTAATTGAGAAACAAATTTACTTATGCTAACAACCGAATAACCTTAGTTTTCTCTCTATATTATTGTAACCCTGAAAGTTTAAATTTATTAAGTAATTATAAATTTAAATTTTTGTTTTCCATTAAGTGTTTTTGAAGTCTTACTAGAACTCCAACATAAGCTGACTAAACTATAAGCTCTTATTTGAATTTTTAACGGAAATTAAATTAAATAACTGTACATTTATTATCAAACATTATATTAAATGGAAAACTAAGCTAACCTACCATTGCCACGTACAAAAATAGATTTCAAAACCGCAATTATGTCGTCCAAATACACCATGCACGTTTTTCAATACAATCCTGGTAAGATGTTTCCATCAAACGTTCAATGGTGGCAGGAGCGTTGCGCAATTCAAAGAGCACTACAGTGTTTTCTCATAGTCACTGGACTTCAATTTGACTTGGGGGTATCAAAACTTTGAATTTCCTAAACCAATGTGAACCGGAAAAAGTATCCAAGGTATCGTCAATTCGGGGCAAAAGGTAGTTATCTTTCTTCGTGACTGCGATCAGTTGCCTATAGTCAATACAAAATCTTATCGACTCATCGTTTTCTTGGGCGATTGTAAGTTCTACCGGTCGGTTAATTAAGTTGAGGTGCTCAAGGTTATTGCTAATCTTTTAAGCCTTTTTAAGCTTTTCTTGTGTTGTGGGAGTTGAGTTTTATTCAAGTATATAAAATTGATTTGATCGCAATTGACTTGTTTTTGATAAACTATGTAAAGGGACAAAAAGTATTCTGATTTTACAAAATAAAACGGGGCGCAAGCACATTTAGCAAATAAACCACATTTTTATTTAATTTAATTTTATAGGTACAGGGGATATCTGAAAGGTAGATTTGTAATCTTGTGATGACGCCATTCTATTAGGTAGTAGTTGATAATCGCATAGAGAAATTAAATAGAGCTTTACATTTTCTTATTTATAATATTTCTAGTAATCGGGGGGGGGAGACTTTAATGGCCTCTTATTTTTTGAAATTGACAATTACAACATTTAATTATTATATAAAGAAACAAGGTGGAACTCGCTTTTGCGACAGTTTTTAGGCTTCTATTACATCTACTTTTTTGATAGATTAAATTATTTGGGCTTTATTTTATTATAAGCCGTTTCATATTTTAGTTTAATATAATTTATTATATAATTATCCGTCGATACGTTGATCAGATGATACAAATGGGGGAGTAACAGAGGGGGGTAAGCAAACAGTTAAAATATTGTACACCCAAAAGCTTTCCAATAAAAAGAATAACGTATGAAAAATTATTTTTTCACTTTGAATTCATTACGTTATATTCGTTATTCATTACGTCAATTATTCGGTCATCTAATTAGCCGTAGACACTATTAGCCGTAGCGGATCAACGGATCAGCGGATCAACGGATATAGGTTTATAGAGTATATTGGAGTTATATATGTATAAAATCTAAAAACGCTTACGGTAGAAATATCCTATGCGCCGGGTGGAGTTGAAGCGTGCAGAGGCATTTAAAAGAAAAGAAACAAGTAAGCGTAAAGGTACGGTTTGCTAGCAACTGCATTAGCAGCACCGCATAACCTTGGCTAATTGCTCTTATGCAATATCTGTTACGTGTGTTGCTAGACGATACAATTGAAGCGCGACACCTTCCATTAGGTATTGCACTTGCAGCGCAGTACCTCCCATTAGGCATTGCAATCGCAGTTGACGCGGCCGTAACTGCTCTGCTGCAACAGTTTCTAGCAAAACGTACCTTAAGGCAGAAAAGGAATTGTCCGCAAATTCCGTTTTCTTTACTCACTGCCGTAGGTTATTAAATAATAAACGCTGAAAACAATGGTGGATAAAAAATGTATTAATTTGTGTCGAGGGGGAAACCGTAAACCAGATTTCCTTTCGTGAGATTGTTTTGAATTTTCCTGGATTGCCCAGGATTTCCTAAAATTTCCTCAGATTTCCTAAGATTTTTTTGGGTTGCTCTAGATTGATCCCAGATTCATTCAAATTTTTCTTGATTTCCAAAAATTTTCGGGACTTCCTAAGATTTTCTTGGATTGACTTTTCTTTAAAAAAAATTAAAAAAGTAAATAAATACAAAGGTTGTCTGTAATATTTTTGCTGATTTGCTGATTTCCTAAAATTTTCTAAGATTTGTAACAATTTATTTTTAATAATTGTTTTTGCGCGTCCTCATATTTCCTATTGCTCCGCACGCCTATGGAAAATGATACCCAGCGCCTTTGCGTTAAGCCATCGGTGTGCAAGTTTTGGACTGGAGAGAATTGATTGTAACGTCGATGAAGGCGGTCGATTTTCGGTTGGATTGGAAAGTTAGTATTTTTAAGTGCAGATCGAATATTTGTAAAAGTAAATCTGGCTTAGTTTAACGCGTAGTCAATTTATTGTGGAATTGAACTGAAAATTATACGTGACTTCCAAGATTCAATTCAAGGTATCCTACTGGGGAAAGGTTTACCTGAAAACCAGATGTTAGTAATATTTGCCAACAACTACGTCAACGTATTAGTTTTATTCGAGTTTGAAAACGACGGTTTTAGTTGAGTTTGTGGAATTGTGCTATTCTCTGATCTACATCCGAATCGACGATCATCCTGTGTTGGTGCGATTCAATTTTGCGGTTTTATTGAAACAGGTGTGTACGCATCCTGTCGAGTTCAACTTCACTAGCGACCTCTCAACTATCCTGCAAGGTTCCTGCATCACTTCATCAAGAAGCAGTTGGTATACTCCAGTTGTGAACGGCTTCCTATTCAGCGGAAGGGCAGCTTGAGTGTTGTGATTACCATTGTCGCTACCTATTGTGTAAAACGAGCTTTGAGTACTCGGGTGAGTTAAAATTTTTGATCAATACTTTTTGCTGTATTTTCGTGGGAACGCTGGAGTTCCTTGTATTCAAATTGGGTTACCAATATTTGTTGCTGCGAATCACTATTGTATATTGGAAATTGTTGTATACCGTTTTCGATTTTTTTGTGTTTTTACAATCAGTATACATATTGCTCACGATACGGAGTTTTATTTTGAGGAAGCAGATTTTGTTTTACAGGATCCACGCTCTTGCCTCCGTATTATAAGAGCTGGTATAACATCTCGGGTTCCACCACGATATAAATTACCGGAGAAGACCAATTCAGGGTGTGGTGGGGGATTGCAATCATCGGAGATTGTGGATTCCGCTACAGATTTCCTGAAGTTTCCAAAGATTTGCTAGATTTTCTATGTTTTTCTAACTACCTCAGATTTCGTATTTCTTCGGATTTCTTCAGATTTCCTTAGATTGCCTCAGATTTTCTTATATTTGTTAGCCAAATTTACCCAGCGGCTTCCCCTCAATTTGCACCGATGAACAAAATTTTTATTGATGAAAAATTCATAGTATTCGGGAAAAAATGATTGAATTAATAAATTTGTTTATCAATACGATGCATCATTTCTTTTCGTTCAGAAATGTTAATTTGCTAACCTAATACCCTAACTACTTACAGGTAGCCGTTGCTACCTAGTTACCTGTCGGCACAATTACCTGTTAACATAGCTACCTCTTGTGGTAAATCATCGTCGGTGCAATATTAATCAATGGAACATATTATTCAAGTTTTAGCTGGTAAAAAAATTATAAGTTTCTTAAGAAGATTTAAATATTATTTATTGAAAAATCGAAGATACGTTCATTCTTGGAAAATTTGTAATTTGTGATTTGGTTCGCTGGAAATGGAGCCTACTAGAAATTTTAATTCCTGAAGTGTTTTGCATCTGAGAATTTCACGTCTATACTATTATAGAAATTGTTGTTTTTGCCGAAAAAATTTTATCGAAAATCTTACGGACCCTAACGGGGAGGGGGGTCCAACGAATTCATTTCATAAATTTCTTAAAATATTTTTTTAAATTAAATTTAAAAATCAAATATAATTTTTTTTACAACATAATAAGGTTGGTAATAATAATATACGATGGTTAGCTCCCACATAGACTACAACAACAATTTCTCTTTAATTTAATTTCAACTTTTTTGTATTAACTTTTTTATATAATTCATTATCTTTATTAATTTTAATCTATAATAAATAAAATTTAATTTAAATTTTTGTATTTTGCACTTATTATAATAATATTTTTTTATTGATATTTTATAAATATAAGGATGGGAGAGGGGGAGTCAAAATTATTGTTTTTCAATAATCCTTAAGTATGAGGTGTGGGGGGGGGGGGAGGGGTTACCACAATTTTACGTACAAAAATATACAAAAATTGTATTTAGGTGGACGATCGGACACTCCCTAGTTAATAGTTAATCCCATTTGTTAATCTTATTTGTCCAATCGACAATTATTATTGTTCTCCTACTTCTTTCAAATTAAACTTTGGGGAACTGGTAATTATATAACATTAACATTAACAATTACGTTAATATGGTTAATTTACAATTTTTTCTAAGTACTTGTTCACAATGTACATAAGACATAAGAAGTACATAGAACGTAAGAATTACAAATGCAAATTATACCTTGATCGAATATTAAATAATACTAGGAGTTATTTTGTCATTTGCACATGAACATTCTACGTCGTGTACTTTAGGATTTTAATATTATTTGACACTTCATTAAGGTTTTATTTGTTTTTATATTTTTAAGTCTTATGTTCGTCTTACGTTTTACGTACATTGTGAACAAGCACTAAGAGTTTTAAACGTCAAGATATATTTTCAAGTGTTTAAATAGAAATTTTTCATTTTCAAGTTGAAATGAAATTGGTAATATTGGTAATATAAAAATTTGACTGAAACATATGCAATGTTTAAATGTTTTTTTGAAAATTCCTTTTATCTAAATCCAGTAAAAACGTAAAACAATAAAAAATCGCAGGTGAGTTAACCAGGGTCTCCCTGCATCCAATCCAAATTTTAAACTTTTAAGTTTATTAAATTTTAATATAAATGTACGTTTTTGTGTTAAATAAAAATATTGAATTAATTGATTGATTGGAGCTTAAATTTGCGAATTTATTTGTCACGAAATAATTTAATGAATTTGAATAAATTTTGTTTTCATTTATTAATGTTTGCTTAAAAATTTATAAAACCAGCTTATGAAAGTATAGTAATCAAAACCGAGTTTCATGTTATGCCTTTCATAAGAATATTTTAGCATGGTTTTCCTTTGGTTAAGTAGGTATTGTGAAAGAAATAAATTTTGTGGGACAAGCCTTTATTGAATTATAAATAAGGTTAACATTAAACTTTTAAATTAGCTTTGCAAGGAATTAATATTAATCATATATTAAAATTAGTCGTTAATGTTGCATGCAAAATTGTAATTAAAGTGTAACATATCACCGTAGCAATATTGTACTATGTCATACATGATTAGTACAATTCATAATCCCACATTTAATTTATAGAATCTTTATTATACCATTTATGTAAATAAACCACGTATATCATTTTGTTTTTCATAAAATACTACATCAAATACTTTTAAATTTATGTTTTTTATCCAAGGAGTCATAATTTTTGACAAACTGTAACAGGTTAGTGCTCAAATCCATTAACAATAATGTGAAGGCGTCCTGTACCTTTTGTGGGTTTGAATAATAATTAATAGAGCACATTCATTAAGGTTCGATATCGATATGTTACAGATTACCACACAGAATGGTATTTCGTTACCAAGTTACTGTACTACTTCAACTTGGGTTAAAATTAAAACCTTTACATTTTTTATTACCATAATACTTAATTTTTTTTACTGTCTTCAAAATTAATTATACAAACACGCAAAATATTCATTTTATAAAATTTAATAAGGGGTTAAATTACTTCCAATTAATATTTTTTTTGTCAAACCGCAACAAAAATCTTTTTTCTAAATAATTTAGCAAAAACTGTTTTCGGCTATAATTTTTCAACCAAAATGCTAATAAAATAAATTTTATTATTTACCTACTACTACATACATCAAACTTACATATTACATAGGCAGTTTTAGTAATAAAAAAATATAATTATATAATAAATCAGCTTATTATACCTTTGCGCAGGTTATATTTGCATTCTATTTTTGTAGGTAAAATTTAATCATTTTTAATTAAATTTTACAAGCGCTATGAAGTAGTATCAAACAATGTAATCTAATTACTCGTTTAAACTAAAAATAAACTTTTAAATGTAATTTCTATCGAGTTAAAAATACTATAGAAATGCAACACTTTTTAGTGAAATCGCAAATTTTTTTAATTATATCAAGAATTTAATTATAGTATTACAGTGCACAGTTGGTAGTTAAATTTTTAATAAAAAAAACTCATTATTAAAAATAAAAATAAAATACGCGAATAGGAAACATTTATATTTCAAGGTTTATTTATTACACAATAGTTATTTGAAAAAGCAAAAGAACTAAATTCTGTTGACAGCTAACTTGCAGATCCACCTCACAGTTCTTGAGAGTATGAGTATCTTTGAAAAATCATCTTAATAATGGTATTCTTGCAAATTTCTTGCACTTGCGAAATAATACACATAAAATCATATGAAAAATCGATTACACATCCAAAATACATTCAAATGAAATAAATAAAAACTTTTCAAAATAACCAATAGAATATAGTTTTTAACAATTTTCATGCAATGACATTAATTTGAACAAAGAGTATATCGATCGACCATTACTACTCTTAATTTAAATATCATAAAATTAACAAAATATTATCACAACTTTGTATTGCATACCCGTCATAGTCGGATTAAGCTATTTTGTTATATTAACAGTGAATATTCTCGACGCATTGCTAAAGTCAAAAATAATACCATAATTCAACCAACATCAAATATTTAATCCTCTTTGTAGCATTTGAAGTTAAAACTTTATTTATAAATTTAATAAGCACACAAATTCACATAATTGATTTTGCTTCTATTTACTTGTTATAGAAAATAATAATACCTAAATTAATTAACAAAGTTTTCAAATCAACTTATTTTACGATTGACATTTTACTTCTCTATGTTTACTTAAATGCTAAGACAAGCAAACGATATAAATTACACATCGTGTTCTTAACGTTTGTTTGGTATTTATTTTTAGCCTTTAATAACACAAGTTTTTAATAAACATTATAACTTCTTTTTTTATACAAATTTTATTATGTAGTTGGAAGTTAAATTAAATTACAACATTTCTTGTTAATTGTAGGCAATTTCTCGGATTTCGGCAGATATCATTAAAATAACGTCTTAAGAGGTAATCCTACAAAGATATTCATTTTTGAAGTGGATTGTTGAAAATCGATTTTTGGTGCAATGTTGTGTCATTTTCACAACTTCGTTGGATTTGAAAACCAAACCTTCAGATATGCAACACCATGTGTATGGAGATTGCATTAATTTTTTACTTTAGGAATTTTTCATTTCTACAGTAATTATTATTAAGTTTATTTCGGGATTTTGCTGTTTCGAATGCTTTTTCTAATATTTTTCTCAACATAAAAGGGTCGGCAATTCCATACAGTAATCTTTCTTTTACTTTTCAACATTTTTCAATGTTCATTTTATTTCATTTGTTCAATAACATATCATTCGATTAAGAAAGTGGCTAGTATTTTCTTTGTTTTTCCATCATCAGATCGATTGCTTTAAACCCCCCCCCCTTCTAAATCTATTGGTTCTAAAAAGACAACATTTATTTACATGTTCTGTGCTTAGTAGGTATATACCGGGTGCTGAATGAGTTAGCCGAACATAGGAAATTAATATGGAAAAACTTATTTTATTATTTTGGAAAATATAAATTATATTGAATTTATTACATGGCCAGTGCGATAAATGAAAATTTTAACAACTTTGAAAGCATTTTTTGACCTTTTAAGTAAAAGTTAGATGAAATCTAATGGTCTTATCATTTGTAGTTTATATTTCTGCATTATTTTTGTGTCTTTCATTTTTTCTCTAAAATAATTAAGGAAGCAGGAATTTGCATAAATAAGTTTTTACATGGTAATTTCCTGTTCGGCTAACTCCTTCAGCACCCGGTATATGAATTAAATAAATGCTTTTCACTCAGTACGCACCGGGAGGTCTGGAGAATTTGAAATTATACCGGTACTCCATGAATAAACCTAATCTTTATATATAATAAAAATAAACTTTAATCTCCCCGATAAAATAATTTATTTTTCTATATAAGACAAACTATAATAGAGTTAGACACCCTTTTACAAAATTCAATAAAACTTCAATGTGCGGAATTGGATAGCCGTCAGGTTTAGTACGATCATTTAACGCTCTATAATCTACACAGAATCGCCATTTCCAATTTTTTAATTTTTTATTTTCAATATTCACCAATAACTCAAAAACGTACAGGAAATCTGTACTAACAGTGGCGTGTTTAGAAAATGTTTTTTGGGTGGGCCAAATTAAAGATTTTTCAAAATCTCATTAATCCATTCATGCGCATCAGTTGTTAACTAACCCTAATACATAAAATCCCAGCACGCTTCTGCTGCTCCTGCTACAACGTGTCATTGTTTGGTGGAAAAAATACTGTTTGATCGATTTTTTTTCAACAAAAAAAATATATTGAACTAAGATTAGGACTAAAAATATTTGTCTAATATTAATCCAAACCGGGAAATTTGAATTTTTAACCTTTCTACTGTGTATGGGTCCGTAAGTACCCATTGCGTTACTTTATAAATAAGCTTTATATGCTTTACAAAAGCTTATAATACCTAAACTTATAATCCATCCCTAAGAAATAATTGTAATAAGAAAAAAATAATATAAAAATATAAAGTCAAATTTGTAAACCGGGGGGTCTGGGGTGTGTGGAACACTCTCCAGTACATATCGCAGGATTTCCACTCTTTTTGAATACTTCGAGAAGATAGGGGATTTATAATTTTTCAAATTTCGCCAGGAAAAACCAGGAAATTTGAATTTTTAAACAAAATTGAGGGAAGTTTAATCTTTTGGCTAGAGAATATTAAAGCTTGGAAAAACATTTATTTAAGTGCCTTACTGCTCAGAGTTTAGTAGCAACTTGTACGTTACTTTGAAAGCTAACTGTCAAAATTATAGTCAAAAGTGTAAACCGGGTAGTCTAGAGGTAAACACCCTCTAGTACATATAATAAAATTCTCACTCCTCTAGAATACCTACAGAAGACAGAATAATTATACAAATTTTGTCGGAAAAAACTGAGAAATTTTTTACTTTTCAGCCAAAGTGAGGGAAATTAAAACCTTCGGATAAAGAAAATTAGAATTTGAGAAGTTTATTTATTTTTATATTATAAAAGAGAAATTTAATTGCCAACGGCATATTAAGTTATCAGCAACTTTTTGCGTTACTTTAAATGTTTAAATATTATATCGCTGAGAAAGAAATCCACCGTCTAGTTGCCCGTCCGGGGACGGGCTTTCCAGCTAGTAAATAAATAAACAAATAAATAAATATAATTTAAAGTTATTTAAATTTTAAAACTTCGTGGTAAACATTATTTTTATCAGTGGGGGGGGGGGCTTTAGTGGTACTATCCGAGTCATTCTTGGGGGGGGGCAATTGCCTCTTTGCCCCCTCTAAATACGCCACTGTGTCCTAACGATGCTTCTATTCACATCAGCAGCTAGAAATGGCCAACGGAATTTGCGATTTAATTCAAAAAATAAATTATTGAGTTGTTTGCGTATGATTTGGTTTCACTGCGATCTCTGCATCTCTTGAATAATCGTTTGGGCACCACGCATACATATGCGCCTGTGTCTATCAGAAACTCCAATTTTTGTAACGGTCCTGCACATAGGCTTCCCTTCAAATGGCCACAATCTCCGTTTCTTTGTATTTCAATTGCAGGGGGTTGTGCATCTTGTCGATTTTTCTCAAAATCTGTTGTGGTTTTTGGTTTTGTGATCTTGTTAATGTTCTCGTAAGGTTCTGCTTAATTTCTGCTAATAATTCTTATACTTTCTTCACTCTTTCGGCAAACATGGCAAGTTGCTTTTGTATATTTTCTTTGGGTATTCCAGTATTTTATCTACACCCGAGGGCATTGCATCTTCAACTTTACCGGCGATTTCGCCTAATTATTTTAACAAAATATTGATTTGAGTTGCCGGACCAATTGTAGGTGCAGTGATAATCTTTGAGTCCAAATTGTCCAAAAAATAAGGTTTTCGGTTAACTCTAAACCTCCCGAGCACTTTAAATGTCTACAAAAGTGGGAAAGAGTTCTGCCACCAATCTGTTCGTCTTCTAACAAGGCAATCGGTTTTTTTCTTGAAACAAAGTAAATCTTTTTATTGTTACTAGCTAGCTATATATTAAAAGAGATGTATCGTAAAAGTTGATAACATTTTTTATCTATTTATTATCAATTTTAGTGCACATTTCAAAAAAATTCGGTGCATATGCATAATGTGGTGCATATAAATCCGAGCTCTACTACCAACAAATAACAAAACTGTCAGTTTTTTTTAATTCAAGATTTATATTTACTACGAACGGAAATAAATGTGTTTTAAAAATAATTTAAAGTTTTAGTTAATATAAAAATTTCATGTGGAAATATAGATTTTAATTAAAAATTTAAAACTGCATTATTTATTAATTTATAAAGCGGTCTTCTTATACAAAAGAAATAAAAAGAATTGTGTTGGGTTATTTAGAAATAATTGCAGAGATTACAAAACAAAAAGGTTAGATGCATTTAATTAAAGAAAAGAACATCTAAGGAAGGCGCTAATTACTATTATATGCAAAATAATAAGATGGTTTGATGGTTAGTATTAAAATAATTATAAAATGAATACTGAATGAAATAATTAAGAGATTGAAAGAAACCACGAGGATTAAAAAAGGCATGTTGTGAATTAACCTGAGATCAAATAATTAAGAACTTTAAAAAAAAAGCAATCATTGGAACACTAAATAAACAAACTTATCCTCTCTAGACTCACAGGATAGTTGCCAGAACTCCTAAATGGCTTCGAGGCCAAAACTGATGGAAACTTTTAAAAATTTATAGTAGCTCTCTGTGTGAACTAAAAATGAATCCTAAACTAAAATTATTTTATTTCACCTTTCAGATTTTGTAAATAAGTTAACCGAGCGAGGAAACATTAATTTGCTAGTTTCATATTTCTTTATTCATTTTAATGAAATTATATGATATTTTCAGTGCTCCCTTTCTATTTTCCGAGTACTTAGGTGCTTATAAGGATTTTTATATAACAAAACTTTAAATTTTAACACGGAAAACACTCGTTAATCATCATCACTAATTATTATATATTGAAAAACTTACCGAGTGAAGCAGAAAAAGAAGAACTTAAAACGCTCAAGTTTCAAGTGATGTCGACATAGAGTTTTAAATAATCTAATCAGGTAAATAATTCTTTCTCGAGTAGTTTAAAAGAAGAACTCATTCCTGATTAGTTTGGTTGCATGCTGTTTCATATTAAGTCGCTTTATAAATATTATGACGTGCACGCAAAAATTACTTAAAGTTTATGATACAATTCATCTTATGGGGAAGTAAACATTTAATATTTATGCTATCTGCGTTTAAATCAAAGACATTAAAGTAAGCAAGAAATTAAAGTAAACGAGCAATTAATACGTTTGGAAAACTAAAATCGCTTTGAATTTTATTAACATAAATTTTATTTTTTCTGTTTCTCACAACAACGAATAGAATTTAAATAATTTCTTTTATTTTCCATTCAAATTTATTTCATTTTGTTTGTTTCTCGAATCCCGATCTTTGCCTATCCTTCGCCTATCAACTAGGATAAAATTTGAAGCACCTGTATACTTACAGTCAACTTGCAGTTGAAATCAACGAATTTGAACTGTAGGTATAATGTAAAAGTATAGTTTATTGACGGACATTAAAAATGAAGTGTTGGCAATAACTCAATGCAGGGAGCATATAAAAGTGAAAATTGGCAAGAAGAAAGCTGAGAAAACTCATTTAGCAAAATGTATCGCATTTTATTTATTTTAAAAGTTAAATTAAAATTACTACGAAATTTAGAATTCCACAATAGCAGCCACCTACAAACAAGAAATTTAACTGCACAAATGTAATTATCTCAACAGTGAAAATTATATTCACAACATCCAATTTCACATTCAAACCACTAGGGAGTCCTATCAAAATCTTCCCTTCGAAATTTACGTGTACATTTTAACGAATATGCGATAGAGTTAGAACAAATGCACGGTCAGTTTCCCGCTGTTTTGTTAACCCCATCAAACGAACTTTTGTCGGATTCACGTCTACTTGATTAACTCAACAAACCCTTCATAACAATATTTGAAAGCAAAGTCTTACTTAACTTTTTACAAACAAATGTTTTTCTTTTTTTCGCCCAAAAAGTTTATCTTTAATTTATTTACCGAAGAATTTTCTTGCCACAAAACAATTCTCCATTTAATATAAATTATTAATGCCCTCCGTTTATGCGATCTTATCGAACTTTTTAGCATAATTATAGTTTACCTGTAATTTATGTAAGTTTGACCCTTGCGTTTCTCATAAACTCTATCTATTACTTACAACGATTACATATTGGCTTTCCAAGTAATTTAGTTAAGCCAGGTGTTGGTATGATTTATTGTCTGATAAATAGTCTATGCTATTAGAAAAATTAAAGTATAATACACAATACACGCTTTCTTATCCTTAAAAGGAAGAAAAGGGAAAAATTAATAATTATTCCGCTATTCCATTACTTGCCGGTAAGGTAAGCACAATTTTAATCTCGAATCAATTCTTGGCACGTAGTCTGCATCACATCTGATAAAACTTAAGTTGTTACAACTTATACAACTTGTTTGTTAACTCTTTCGAAGACGTTGACTTTGTTGAAAACATGTAGTGTTTCATGTAAGTCGGGGCGATAGAACTTCTAAACTACATCCAAAAAATACGAAATTCTAAAATGAGAAACATTTTTCGAAACCTTTGATATTAAACTAACCCAAAGATCCTAAAGAGATATTCTAGCCTTATCAGTAATTACTTCTAACTTTTGTAAACGTAAATATCTGGCAAAGAATTTTCCATTTATATGATAATTGAAACGGATGCAGAATTTTTAGTGATGTAAAATAAAAGTTTGCATTTGCAGCTTTAGCATGTTTACCGATGGAACCCGTACCTACTATTAGTTTACAAGCTGTTACGCTACTTTTGCAATCACTCAGATATAAAAGATTTGAACCTAAAATACGATGTGGTCAAAAGTTCGATAAAACTTTACATGCATTTGGTCTGCGATGTAAACTGAAGAATAAAATAATATGATGGCTTGAGATATCCAAAATTTTAAATATTATTATCCCGATGTTTTCATGAAAATTTTTATTTTGAACTTTCTAATCGAACACTTTTGAATTTATACGTAAAATTAATGTATAAATATTTTGACCCCGCTGAAACAATATATCCTGGCAGTCATTAAATTATTAGTTACAGCATTAGAAATCATATTATCTAGCCATCAATTTCCACTGGCAAATTAATATGGTTAATTGAAAATGTACATCGTTACAAATATGTAAACAGCTAACAAATAGCATTTATGAAGCAATGAATATTTAAACAGAAAGGTTTACTCCTTTTTGCTTACATGCTTCAATATTAAAATTGAAAATATAAATACATAAAAAAAAAAAATTTCGTTTTCTGTTTAATGAAAACTTTTGAAAATTGAATCCATTTTCTGTAATTGAATTTTATATTATAAGATTTAAAATGAAGTTCTTGATTATATTTAAAAACTAAATTGATTATTTACTACCATGCACTTTGCATTAATAATTAATTTAATTTGGAAACCTGTCGTACAGGTCACCAAGTAATTTTTCAACATAGTTGCAAAATATACTGTTTTCAAAACTAATGTAATAAAATTGTGGAAATCACATGTAAAACTTTAATATCTGGTTTTGAAGAGGTTCTTAACACTACTACTTCTAAAGCAATCACAATCGGAAGACATACTTAAGAATTCTGGAAAGCTATTTGAGGTAGTTATATCTACTTCGTTTCCGTTGACCTAACAAACACATCAAATTTAGTTATAGTTTCTTTACCAATATTGATTTATTTTAGAAGTTTTGAGAAGATGTAAATTGGGCAAATTTCATACTAGACATTTTTCATATATAGTGAACTCTCTGAATTACAGTTCCTTCCTTGATGGTTTTACACGTTGTGGATCGGAGATGAGCTTTTGCTGGTATTCGAAGGAGGTTTACAAACCTCTCCCCCAACTGCTAAAGCCCATCTTACCTAAAGATGCAATTAAATTACCCAGTGTCACTTCTCTGAGAGCAGAAAGTATCCCATTATGGAATTACGGATAAGAATAATTGTTAGACTAAAAAATAGTTGGTGTTGATAGTTGCGTCACAATAGTAGTCGCTATCGGTGACCAGTCAATAAAGCTTGGACAAACTACTCTTGGTGTCTGCTCATGCAAACTAATTCGATTTGTTGAAACCTGACTTTCGCTTCTGTTGAGTAGCAAATAAAGGCTACCTTTTGTATTTTAGTAGATACTGATGCATTAATCAGCTGAAAAAAGTTTCCATATTTAAAAAATACCTTGATGTGGTCTATCAAATTGATGTAAATTTTTTGAAGACGAATAGTAAGTTTTGAAGCTCAGCTAGCGGTTGAGTCTTCAGAGAATTAAATCTTTCTATAGCAACAGGTACCAATGTAATCTATAAATTTTAAGAAAAATGTATGCACAAGGAGGTGTGAAGAAAACAAAGTCTCAACGAATATCAAGGAGATATGGTCCCTGCGCGGACGCCAATTGTAAGAATTGCCAATTACGCCTCAGAAGAGTAACTCATTTTGGCATATGCAGTGTGTTCATGATAAGACAAAACAGTGATAAAATCTTATATCTTACTAGATACAAAAAAAAGTTTAAATAGTTTTTTATCCAACGCGAAATTTACCATCGGAAACTGGGAAAATAAATTTTTTTGTACTTTAAACTCTACCGCAAGTAAACATAAATTTTGTTTTTTAAATGGCAATATGTCTTTTTTTAGAGTTTTCGTAATCTGCAGTTTTTTTCTATACATACTGCACTGTTAACAGTGGAAGACTGTTAAAAGTCCATACTTACTTTAATTTTTATGCAATGAATGCAAAACTTAACGAACCTCTGCATGTAGTCTTGAACGAAATAAATTTATGATCAATTTTTTTTAAAAAATATGTTTTCAAAGAAGCTTCAATCTGAATTAAATTTTGTTATTTATTTTTGATAATTAAATTAATCAAATGAATTGCAAATTTTTGGAGATTGATTTCGGCTTAACGATGCGCCTTTTTCCCGAATCTAACAAACTTTCCGCAAAATCCGCAATAATCCGCGACAACACTTTAAAAATCTGTTTATGCAAACTTCACAGTAGTAACTCGTTCTTCCAGGTCCCTTTTCGAATAAATGATTTATGGTTTTCTATCTCGTTCATCCAGCTCCCCCTTTTGAAATTGTTTGTGTTTTCCTCCTTCGCCCACCATGTGAAATGAAGACACGTCCAATTGACTTCAGTAAATTTCTATTGCCACATCCAAAATTATCCAAATACACTACTCACACAGTTCTTCCAAATTTAATTTGTTATTACTTGGCCGAAATTAAATTTTATTCCTCAATGGTTGAGTTCTTGTTTCTTAGAACCCACCACATAAACAACTCGATTGGACTCGAGTTCGTGTTCCAATGTTCTGGACTTTGAGTCCAAACTTGAACTTCCTTGGAACGCGTCGAGAGATCAACCTTCTTCGACCTCGTTCAAGGATTAACTAAATATTTTTCAAAATGTTTTTCAGCCGTTTCCAAGCAATTCAATTTTTTTTCAGATTCACATTTTTTTTACTCCATCTTTTCTCAACCAAATAAATTTTTATAATTTATTAAACCTTGCTATTATATTGCATCCCAAACATCCAATCATATATAATCCCTCCAATCACTAATTAACGGATTCAATTTTAATTATCGAAACATTCAAATATCCAATCTCGTCCAAATTCTGAACAATTTCCAAATATATTCCAGTCATTTAAGCACAAAAAAGGGGTCAACCTCGGAATGAGAGATAATAAGCTGAAAACTCGTATACACCTTCATTTTGGCGTTCTAAAAGTTGTCTCAAAAGTCTCATAAAATCTCTTGTCGGCGTCGTAAGTTATTCAAGGTCAAAGGCCACAAAAATCTGTTTTTCTTGATTATCTCAGTTTCTATAGCTCAAATTATGTTAAGATCTATTATAAAAATTGTAGAACATAAAATTTTCTACAAATGTTCCAAACATTTTTTAATATGCCCAACCGTTATTGAGACAGAGGGCAAAGAGCCCTCAGCTTGAAATTGAAATAAAGTGAAAATATATATAGTAAATCTTTAAGGGGATTCATTTCACGTTGTACTTTTGTCGTAAATGTCGTAGATCTTGATTTTTGTAAATTTTGTAGAATTTTTAATACAATTTTTATAATAGATCTTAACATCATTTGAGCTATAGAAACCGAAATAATCGAGAAAAATCAATTTTTGTGACCTTCGACCTTGAAGAACTTACGGCGCAGACACAAGATTTTATGAGACTTTTGAGACAACTTTTTGAATACCAAAATGAAGGTGTATACGAGTTTTCAGCTTATTATCTCCCATTCCGAGGTGAAACCCTAATTTGACTGCACTAAATAAACAAAACCATAAAAATCACTTACGCAAATTATAACTTTATTTTGCAAACTAATCTAAACAATGTCCAAAATATCCCCAAAATAGGGAATCAAATCAAAAATTTTGGAGACTCACAAAATTACGTCCGTCCCCTCCGACGGATGATAATGGCAGCCCTTATCACTCGTTTTTCGGTGTCAACATTAAAATTGCTAACACCAAAAGACCCATCAAATTCAAAAATTTACAATAAATTATTTACAAACGTAAAATCAAATGAAAAAAACAGTTGAATACAAAAATATTTAAAATTCAAAATAAATTAACAAATTTAAAAAAGCAAATAACAAAATTCCAAATCATCAAAAATCTACCTCAAACGATTTGGTAACACGACAATATATTATTGATTTATAAATTTTGAAGCAATTTTAAAATTTCAGATATATTTGGGGTTTAATGGCAATTGGGAATCTTATCTATGTTATCTTTGAAATATTTTAAAGGATCTAATAATAATTTTTCATTACTACCCCCGCGCTCTATTTTGATTTAGGATCCAAAACACCTCCACCAGTACAAGTTTTTAAATTTATTTCAACTTATTTTTAAGATAATTAGAGAAGTAGAAAAAAATAGAAGATAGAACTAGAAAAACAAACAATTTTAGATTATTTTCTATCTGAAATTTGGAATGAAGGGGCTGACAAAATGCCATTATTTGACATTTTAAAATAACTCGAAAATAAAATTAGTACAAACCAAAATAAGAGAGGTACAAAGAGGTACAAACAATTTAGATGACTTTCGATTCAAAATTCAAAATGGGAGAAGCTGGCAAAATGACATTTATCAGACATTTTGAGATATTTCAAAAACGAAATGGGTATAAACGAAAATAAAGAAGGTACAGAAGAGGTACTAACGATCTAGACTATTTTGGATCCAAAATTCAAAAAGGGAGGAGAAATGTATGGTTATTATTTTGGACTTATAATACTGAGGTATACGTAAGAAAAAAAGTAGTCGTTATACTCTTATGTAGAGCATCGACCTAACATCGACCACTGCAGTGAAAGTTAACCCTAAGTTGCACCTTGTTCCCATTTGAGAACACAAGCATTACATAGTTTTAAATACTTATTTCGCGAATAATAATCTTTCTATGCACAATGCTCCTATCCAGGAACATCCATCTTCAAGTTAGACAGGCTACCAATAGATTGTAACACATAACATATCGATAATAAAGATAATCAGCTACTGATGTTAAAAATGGTTGAAATTATGGTGTTTTTCAAAAAATCGAAAAATATGTCTCCAATTTCCCCTTGCCCAAAGATTTTGCAAATAACTTTGCAAAGTCTCCGTCACTTCTCTACCGTTGAGGTTCAAACAAAGTAATTTTGAGCTGATTGAAGCTATAACAAAACCCAAACGTTTACCCAACATGTTGTTTTAAAATTAAAGTGTATTTTTTTTCAAAAACAGTACTTTTTTCTAAATATTTAATATGTTTAGGGGAGATACTTACCTTATATGTGTCTTCCAACTTTCAATATCAATGTATTATTAGTTTCGAGGTATGAATTTTTAAAATTTGATAATTATTTAACTGATCGAATCCAAATCAAATCATGCGGGTTAGAATTTGTTTTTGACTGAAACATTTTGTTTATACAAAATAAAGAGACCCTTATTTGAGAAATATTGATCTGTAAATTTTTATTTTTTTTGCGTAAAAAGATAGAATTTCAAAAGACCTTTAATTGAATCGGTGAGATTAAGAACAGTACAAGTCCAAACGTCACTGGATTATTTCAATAATAAGAACAATACAAAGCTTGGACTTGTACTGTTCTTACTCTCGCAATAATGCACTATACAATCTGGCAAGTGCTTTAAGACGATGATTTTAACGTTTTTTTTCATCATTTGATGCAGCTTCGTATTTAAAACAAAACTGCAATAACAGATGAAAATTTCATATTTTGGACTTGTACTGTTCTTTTTCTGGCCGATTCAATTTGAGGTATCATAAAGGGTATGTTAGGGTAGCTTAGAGTTAGAGGGTGAGACCTAAAGCAACACGGAGTATTCGGTCAAGTCTCCCCTTTCCTATCTATAGTTGATCCGCGATACGAATACTGTAGGTCGCACATCGAATGCAAAACCACATTTACAAAAGGAAACGTCATAATAATATTAAAATCGAATGTGTTAGGTGTGTTGCCTAATCTAGAATCTTTATAGTTAACATCATAATTTTACAAAACGTATTTTCACAAATTTATTTCAATATTAATGCGATTTTGATAAATTAAATAAAAAAATACTTTATAGTAACTATTTAAAATGAGATCATCAGTTTAGTACAAATTCTTACTTGGTTCTTAAGAAAATTTGACTATAGAAAACTTTCTTTTTCAGGTTTTTGATATTTTGTGTAATTCACGAGAAATTTAAAGTGGATCCTTTTCAAATGCGTACCCCATATAAACACAACCGAATATAGGTATACATTGCAGAGTGCAAAGAGTGATTACCAAAATTGGTAAGAGAAAAACCTCCCTTGGGTTTTTAATTGCTAGTTTAATTACCAATTTGCCAAAGTCAATACCAAAGAAAACCATCTTTTCGCCAATTAAGCTAAACAGACACAATCGCAAAAAATTATTGGTTTATATTTGGTATGAGATTTATCTCTTAACAAGGTTTAAACTATTTTAAAAGAATATCTGAACTTATACAAAAAAAAAACAATTTGAAAGCCCCGAAGCAGCCTATCCAATGTAAACGATTTCATTCACTCGAGTCATTGTCAGCTGGTAAATCATCATTGAATGCAGTATATGAATGAAAAGCCGCCATAAATAACATCGTAAAAGTCAATATGCAAGCGATAATTAAATAATAATTAAATAATTTTATGTAACGTATCGTGGTCATAGTAATGACGAAAAGTCCCTAAAAAAATTCAACTGAAAAATTCCAAAAATAAAACAAAACCGAAAAAAGTATTATACCCGCAAAGGAAAGGTAAGAAATAATATAAATAAATATTATAAATAACAAAGTTCACTTAAATTTAAAAGTAAAATAAATAGTAGTGAAAGAAATGATATTGTTAAATTTAAAATTTTCCTTTTAATTTAACAATTCGAGAAAAGTTTCACATTTCAATTTTTTCTATATTGCTATTTGCTTTTATTGGAGAAAAGAAATGTTATAAAGTAGTCGGTATGTACCTACTAAGGAACTAATTCAGAATCAAATAAATTTAACCTACTTTCCATAATATCAGCCCACAAAGAAATAATATTAATAAATTTTCTGGCAAAATTGTGTAAATGAAATATTTACAATAATGGAATATTAAATCAAATTCCAATCACGTGAAATTGGTCAAGATTAGCAATGAATAATGCAGAATATTTCAGTAATTTAACGCTGAAAAGGTATCAGGAGATTAGAAGTAGGGTAAGCAGCGTCGCGACGCTTCGAAACTAGTCGCAGGTTATTATTAGGTTAGCTTGTTAGTCTACAATACCTACGGTGGTTCCTCTACATTATGTCAAACAGTTTTACAAAGCCTTAATTATGTTTAGCCTCAGATTATAAAATTAAGTAAGCAGAAATTTTGACATTTTTTAAGGAATATAATTTGCAGGATTACTTCGTTAAATTTGCTTCTCCAGAGAAATTTAATTATTTTTTATGGGCATGCGGTTTATAAAGAAACCTCGTAACAATAAGCTGAAATCATCCATACATCTTAGCATTTTTTTAAAATGTGCAACTTAAAAATTTAGTTGAATAGTTTTATTACCCCACATAAACAATGTTGCAGTTGCTTGAAAAGTGGAAAGAAAACGCTTAAACCTACTCCATCAAATAAATGAATTGGTTATATTGTCATTTTATTACATGTAGGATCGGGAAGATTTTCTCTAATCTGCATTATGTAAACATAATAAACAGCTTGCTAAATTCATAATAGTAACAACCATAAATTTTAATTAGAACATCCTATGCTTTATTACCCAGCAACTATAAGGCTTTATAGAATATTTTCGGGAGTAGTACAAAGAAAATTTAAAAATATATTTGAATAGGTTTATAAAGTTAAAAATCCAACAGCAAGATATTTATATTGAAAAACTTTTATAAGAATTTCGAATAAGTCAAGATTCGAAGCTTATCCTCACAAAGTGACTGACTAAAAGGACTAATCGCCAATTTTGATCCTGCACTTTCAACTAAACCAAAATTTGATATCAACAGTGATATACTACACACAGACAATTTTATAACTTTTTAATTTTGTAAAAGTAACAATGTTTATCTCACTAATTTAGACAAGTATATTAGCATATAAAGTAAAATATAATCTTAAGTGTGCATAAAAGAAAAGTTTATGAAGCATATCTTAGTTTATGAGAACTTAAAATTTGTTACAGACGCACAGCTTTTTATAAAAACATACTGTTTTAAAAATTAAATGAAATCGAATATTTGACTGATGTTAAATTAGAAAAAAAAAACTAATAGTTTTTAAATTATTAGGTTATTTACATTGCCTTGTATTTTATAATGTTTCAAAGTAAATTTATAAAAGGTTAGTTGATTGTGGAAGGCTAACAAGTTTAGAGCTTTAGTTGCCTGTTTCATAATAGATTTTACAGTTGAAAGCTTCGTCTCTCCAACAATGAAGGAACTCGGGTAGTGATTATGTGATTAATCTAAGTTGTAAGTGCACAACTTCATTCAATTTTGAACTTGAAAATAGTTACTTACATCAATGTCTACTTTTTTCTAAATAATACCGACACAAATTTATTGTTGAGCCCAGTCAATATTACACTTTTTTGAAACTTCGTTCCTGTAATTTTCGATACCTACATACGTCAAACCGGTGAAACATCGAACAGGTCATTAATTAAAAAATAAAACCAATAAAATTTCAATAATTATTATTTTCAAATTAATGCTTTTTATCTACTCTAATTGGCAGTTTACGATAATAATTAACTTTTCAATCAAGTTTTAATAATATTTAATATTATTGAAGGAGATATCCCATTGAGTGCAATTATGAAAGTTCATACATTTTTTTTCTAATTCCTAGCGAGGTTTTTAAATAAATAAATAATATATTGATTTTTTTGATAATCATCTATGTTAACTTTCCCAACTCGAACACGAAATATTGTCTCTAATATATTATATTTATTATTAAACCCAATGAAAGGTTTATAACGGAACACAATCTTATTTTAGAACTACAAAGGTAATTATTTTTAATATAATGAAAGCTTCCCAGATTTCAAACGAAAATTAGAACTTTTCTTATGGCAGTTTATTATTTAATCTTGTACTTATTAAATCGGAAAATAATATATTTAACAAAAATGTTATATTTTTCAAAGAAACTTCACGTGCAAACTTCATGCAATATTAAAATGTGTCAGTTCATGTTTACCGAAGATAAATCACACACATCTAGTGAATGTTTATGGCGGAAGAAAAAAAAGTAAAATTATTAAAAAAAAGAAAGGTTGTAGTATTTCTACGTTTTTATGATTTTCTAAAATTTCATTTGATTTCCTAAAATTTCCTTTCACTTGTACACTACATACCCAGCGGTTTCCCCCGCTAAATCTAATTACTTTCTACCATCCAGCCGTAGATCATCACATGCAACGATATTACAGCTAAAAGGCTTCAGGACAAAATAAAGCTGAGGGTGGGCCTAACCAGTGGTTGCAGAGTACTGAAATTGAAATTACTTAGGTGATTTAAATGCTGGGCCGTGAACCATGCTTCAACTTCAAACTGCTGCCCTCGCTTCGCTTGAACACTAAAACGGCCAAGTCCGAGACAGCGACAATCTGCTTAGTCACTTCGATAGACTGAATAGGCTTTCACACTCAGGAAGCAGTTAAAATTGCCGTAGCTCGTCAGCAGATAACTGAAAAAAGCTTAGGTGAAACCAGAGGACTTCCTTAAAATTTTAACGTTAACGAAAGCGTTGTTGTCGTCCTATATGCATTTCAAAATTTCGAAATATTAATGTCAAAATCGTGAAAGGGAGTTTGTTGCGACTATTCTATTTTGTTACCTAAAAAAGTCAAAAAATGCTTTTGAAATTGTTAAAAGTTTCATTTATCAGACTGGCCATGTAAGTTTCTAATGTAATTATTTTTGGTAATAGAAATTAGATTGAATTTATTACAAGGCCAGCCTGATAAATAAAAATTTTAACAATATCAAAAGCATTTTTTGACATTTTAAGTAAAATCTAGATGAAATTTAATGCTCGTATCATTCGTAGTTTATATTCCTGCATTATTTCTGTGTCTTTCATTTTTTCTCTAAAATAATTAGTTTTTACATGTTAATTTCCTATGTTCGGCTAACTCATTCAGCACCCGGTATATTGAATTGTATTTTTATTTTTCAAAATTTTTCCGATTAATCTCCAGAAAAATTATACAATTTTGAAAAAATATTTTTGAAAAATTTCCAACTTTGCTTTATTAAGTTTTAAGATGGAACAATTAAATCAAATTGATGCCGGCATGCATATGTCTGCCTGTCGATATAATGTCGTCGTTCCAAACTTTTAATTAAATATTCCACAAATGTTTATTATAATATATAAACCAATCAAGTTTTCAATCCAGTGATTAATAATTATAATTCTATTTCCCATCTACTGTAATCTTTCCAATCTCAAAATTAATATCTGACATTCCAATTTTCTTTATCCAAATGACTACTCTCTTCTTCAAATTACAGCTAAATTCCTTTACAAACTCAAATCAGAACTTAATCATCAAAAATCGCCCTTTAATTGAAAATTATTACAAATTTTCAATTAATTTTACGAATAAATTTTTTGGTAAGAAGTTTTTTTTCTCCGCTAGTTAGCGTTAGGTCAAACAAAACGCGACAAATTGTAAAAATTTACAAAATCAAATAATAATTTTCAAGAGGTAAATATCTCGAAAATTTTGTGTACACTTATTTAGAATTCCTTGGTAATCTCTGGAACTCCTTGGAAATCATAGAAATTTTGGTTATTGTCAGTTAATCTGTACCACGAATTTCACTTTTTCTTATATACTATTGGAAAGAGGACAATTTTTTAAGTATATTAAAGAAAAATTTTGGTGGATTATCCATTCGTTTTCGAGAAAACGGCATTTGCAAATTAAAATTTTCCATTTGTTTAACATGGGAGAACATAGAAATTGCCAGTAACGGGTTTTCTGTTGACGGTACGTGTATTCTGAACTAGTTTTAGTGATAGCGGTCACACGCGTGTTGTACCTCGATGAGTGCGGGCAACCCTCAACCCAGTCGAGGCGGATTACGTTCAGGGATGTTTTTAATGATTTAACGCCTGCCAAAACGGCCCGGAGCGGAGGGAACCGGAGCGGAGGGTAGGTTAGGGTCAGTTTTGGTTGGCGCAACCAAGGCAAATCACGGATCTCCCGTAAAATGACTGAATTAAATTAAATTAATTTGGCTCCTCCCACTGTCCATTACATTAAATACCATATATAATGGTATTAAACCAGTAATGGCGAAGAGGGAGAAAATAAATAAATTTTGAAAAGAATTTAGGTATATTTTTAAAATTAAAAAAAGAAGTAGATTTCGTTGTTTTTTTATGCGTCATGAGGAGGAGGGGTTAGATAGCCCCGTTTCCTTCCCTCCCTTGCGCACATTTTTGGCGGGAAAACTTAGAATATAGAAATTTAGAAAAGTTTAGAAAATTCTATTATGTTAGGAAATTGAGAAAATCTTAAGAAAGCCAAGCTAAAAAGTAAAACTCGATTATTCTTAAGATTTCCTAATTTTATAAGATTTTTCTTCACTTTTGTATTACACAATTTTCTCGGTTTTCCAGCAACAAACTAGGGAGAAATCATTAAAAAAACTCTGGTGTACTACTAGTGAAGAGAAATCTGAAAATATTCAAAGAAATTCTTGAAAATCTCAAAAAGTTTTAGAATTTCAAGATAATCTCAGGAAATTCTAAATCATTTTAGTAAATGGGAAATCCAAAGAAATGTAAAAATTCATAGAAAATTTTAAGTTTTTAATTTTAAATATTTGAAATTTTAAAGGAAATACATTTTTTTTCAAATTATCCTTTAGTTTTGTATATGACGATTTCTAGTTTGTTTTCCACTTAGTTAAAATCGAGGGGATAATCTTTAGTAGAAGTAAAAGGAAATCTACAGAGAAAAGGAAAAATGTTAAATAATCCCAGGAAATATAAGAAGTAGAAATATCAACAAAATCTTTGAAAATTCAAGGAAATATAGAAAATTAAAAAAGCTCGAGAAAATCCAAAAAAATCTAGAAACGTTCAGGATCTTAGGATATCTTGTTCAATGGAAAATCTCAGAAAATGTAGAAAATTCTAGGATATTTTAAGAAATCTAGAAAATCTTAGAAAAGCCAAAAAAATTTCAGAAAATTGAAAAAATAGAAAAAGCTCACCTACAGAATTTTTAATATTTTCTAATTACCTTGTATTTCCTATTTTTTAAGACTTCATCAAATTTCCCTTATGTTGTACCCAAGAGCAGAAGGTAAACAAGGCTGGAAGCTAAATACATATTTTGTTGATAAGAATTTAGATATATTTTTTAAACTTTAACAAAATTTAGTAATTTTATTAGTTTTGATGAGTCATGAGAGGTGGGGTAGTTATCCGGTTACCTTCCCGTAGTTGCAAATCATTGAAATTCTTTGGAATTTCTTGGAAATCATTGGAATTCCTTGAAAATCATTGAAATTCAAGTCTTGTGAACAAAATTATTTTGAGATATTTACCCCTTGATACTTTTAATATTGTTAGCAAAATACAATTTTACAAACTGCCAAATCCAAAAAAAAAATCCAAATTACAATTTTTAACAAAAAAAAAGCAAAATGATAATAAATATTTAATAATAAAAGTAATAATAAAAATAAATATTTAAAAAAAAGGAATTCGATTTAGATGCACTGATATAATAGATTGTGTTGTGATATAAAATGTAAGACTAGTGAAATTATAACCGCGTCTCTGTGTGATGGCTTATAACAATTGTCAAAGTGGCCTGTAAATTATAAATTGCCTTTCAATACCAGCCAAAGCTCATCTCAGAGCCCAGATGTCATCGGAGCCGGACATTTGAACGCGGCCGGTTGAACGCAGAGCCGTTTGAACGCAGCGACGTTTGAACGCGAGGACGTTTGAACGCGAGAACTTAGATGCAATTGCGCCCCCACCTCATTATATTCAAATATAATAATAAGTTAAAAATAAGTATAATAAATTTAACCTTTTTTTACATTGCTAAGAATAGAATTTCAGAAACTTACTAACAAATACATATAACTAACTGGATTTGGAACAAACAAAAAGTTTGTCGATATAATTATTACTCGTATGTAGAACTTCACCAATCGTTTCATAATTATGAGAAATGCTTTTCAAAAAATTAACAATATTGCGATTTTTGTAATCCATTACAAGCTTTTTTATTCTATAGTCTAGCAATACGTTCGATAACTACTCTCTACTGCTTCATCTAAATTTTGAGATCAGTGATAACGGAGAATTTTTAATATGGAATTAGGTTGTGTAAGCAAAACAATTCTCCATTACCCCTGAGTCCTGACATCAATATTAATACTTAAAATTTGTTTGGGGGGGGGGGAGCGGATGATTTGAATTACTTTGGTAAGGGAGAATTACGGTTTAATTTATGGACAAGTTACACAACGGTTTTACGTGGATTAATATAGAATCTTGAAACAGGTTATGTAAGAGGAACAATTCTCCATTACCTCTCAGCCCTGCGTTCAAAATTAATACTTTTGTTATTGGGGGGGGGGATAATTCTAACTACTTTAGTAAGGGAGCGTTCATATATCAGCAATTACCATAAATGCAAGCTAATTAAGTTGCATATTTTTTATAATCGTACTATAATTAATGTTATATAGCTGAAGTAGTAAAATTTAATTAATAAATGTAAAATATATTTTGTAAAAACTGAAATGTATTATTTATTAAATTTGCTTTTGAAATTCTTACAATGGCTCAATTATTACAATTTATGACCAAGCTTGAGACGAAAGACCGAGCCAGGTGGTTCCTATACCGCATACAATACATATAAAACATATAATAGCATTTTATAAGTCATCTTTTGAAAGATTGCGGATTTTAAATTGACAATTATTTAAAAGATTTACGTATGAAAATCAAAAGATATAAATTTTAATATAACAAAAATTGGAATTTTTTAAGCGAATAATAGATATAAACTCGTGGTCTATCTATCATCAAACGATGGTTTTCAAGCCGCTATAATTCAGATTTATGCCGACAGATCAAAATGGTCTTATTAGTTTAGTGATGTAATATTACTACGCTTACATGTTGAAATTTGTTCGTTTAAGTTTTTCATTGTATAGAATATTTTTATAGAAGACTAATTAACTTTGCATTAATTTAGACTTAACTGACGCGTAACAAATGAAATTTTAAATCGGTACGGTACTATGGTCTACTTGAATTTTGTTTACCACTTCTTTAATGAAAATATTACATTTACCATCAAATTAGTTTACATGATGTTCAAACGTGTAATAACCAAGGTATAGTATAAGCAAAATTTTAAACCTAAAAGTTTGTAAATGGCGAAATGTCAAGCTAACTTGGAACATTTTATAATATTATTTCGTTTTGTTGTCATAATATGGCATTACGAAAGAATAATATTTCCTATGAACTTTTTAAAATAACTTGACTTATTCACAAATCAACTTCAAGAATAAATTTTAAACAATGACACGGTTCCTAATTATAGCAAGTATTATATTTATTTAATTTGATAAATTATATTATCTTTTTCGAAAATAATTTAACGTAGGTTTTGTTACGAACCAGTGTCTTTTGAATAAAATCACTACACATCAATCTGCACTTACGGTTTCAATTCAAATATTATAGCGTCTAGTTAAGTTTTTGTTATACTTATTTAACTGCAATTGGCAAACTTTTCATACTTCACAGGTTTTAAAGTTGATATGAACCTCGGCTTAACTAGACCAGCACACAAAGTTTTCATATTATAAAATAAATTTTAATATTAAAAATTTATGTAAAGCGAATTGTGACAATACAATTTCAATTTAATTTTGTAAAGTTGTAGCTAATCATGATAATGCACAATAAAGCGTGGTAAATGTTTGTTAGGGAGCGATTTGATTTAATTTAAATTTCAAAAGTTTATTTTTGAATTTCCAACGAATTTATGTAAAAAACTTAGTTCAAACATTCTAAAAACTTTTTCTTATGTTACATTTTATTGATTTGTATTTACAAGTTGTAGAGGTCAACACTGTAGTTTACCATATTTGAACTTTGATCTCCTATATTTGTTAGATAGTAATATATCGAAGATGATTTTTGACAATATTGATGATCAGTTTGTAAACCTGAGTTAGATTATCCTTCAAATTATAATATCAAATCAATACATTAAATGTGGTTTAGAGTATATATAGCGCTTAACTAACGGTAAACCAGGCTCATGGAGTGGTTGAAGAAGTAAACAACAAATAATATCAGGAAGAAAAACGTACTTTTCGGCAGTTAACTATTATAGTAGTTATAATTGTAAAATATCTACATAAGTATGTACGGGCTAGTTGCCATACCTAGTCGTAACTTGCTTTTGCTTGTGATCGGAAAATTCTTAAATGATTCACTTGATAAATCTTTTAATTAATTTATTACAATAATTATTTTGTTTATTGTTGGTTTGCCAAAGGTTGTTACATGAAATAATAATTGGATACAAAGTGAAATGATATAAATCGAGAGCCAACGAAAGTACGTGTGGTCTCGGTGAATGGTTGTAGGAACTCTTGTTGATTCCCGAATAACAAGTTTCTTAGGAACTTGCGTTACCAAGGTGTCATTCCTGCAAATATGCACTCTCGTCGTTATCTAGATTTCGATCAGTAAATACATCTGAGCACAATGCTGTCGCAACCACTACAAGTACATAGTACATCAACAAAAATTAAAGTTTGGAAGTCTGCTTAATTATCACCCTAAACAGGTTTTTTCAAATTTTTTTGACGAAGTGCATCAAATTTCACTTACATTTTGTTACACAAATGCTTCCGATCTTTGGCAAAAAAAATTAAGAGGTTACGAAAGAGTGATGGAGCAGTGTGGTTTTCTGTTTAGCACATCCTAAACGATTAAGTTACACACCAATCAAGCTCAAGTAAAAATCAAGTTTTTTAGAAATATTTTATTATATTAAATAGTAATAATAAAAGGTATAAATCATAATATTGAAACCTGTTACATTTATTTTATATTTAATTAGACATTTTTACTATTTATATTTACAACAAAAATTTAATTGTCGTACAAATAAATGTGAGATTGTAGTTTTTAGATTAAGATTGTAGTTTTTATCACAACACTGATATACTGGGGATATTCTAGTCCCCGAACTCCCCTGTATCAGAAACGGCAAGTTTGTGTGTTTGTCCTGTGATTGATATTATGAAATAAAAACCTTTCACTTTTTTGGAATCAACTGCATTTAAAAGTCGTGGCAGTACACACCAAGGAGTCCATCTTGCATTTATCTGTAATGTTCCCTTCTCCACAGAAATTTCAATACTTGACAGTCATATCTATGTGGTCAGTAGCTCAAAAACCAATCTCAAAAATAATCCAACTTCCAAATAAAGTCCAAAATTTTGACAAATAACATTCCAAACTAAAAATCAACCAACTCAAAGCAAATCACAATTTATTCCACAAAATCCATAAGTAAAATCGCAACTTAAACTCCAGATAAATTTTGGTCTCGACCTTATCCAAGAGGCAAACTAGGGAACTGCCTAGGGTCGCCAAGTAGCAAAGAGGCGCTCAAATTATTTTAGCTCATAACGAAACTGAAAAACCTACTATACGGTGGGCCAGTTAAAATTTTGAAATTAATTTGGCTGTAAAAAAACTCATTGATATTTTATCAAAAGTATGGCTTTATTTGAAAAGGGTAAACATTGTCATTCAGCATGGAACATAACATCATTCAAATGACTTTCACGATTGAATTTACAGTATTCCATTCTATCAACCCAATTTGTCAGCACATTTTCGATTGTTTGCGCTTCTATCTCATGAATGGCTTCAATGGTCTCTGGATGATTGGCGGTCAATTGACATCTGAACTATGGCTGTTTATGCGATGCAAAAACAGTGCTGAATAGATCGATTGTTACGTTGGCTATGTGCAAGTAGGCATGATGTTGTCTTCCATGCTTAATGGCAATGTTTACTCTTTCTAATAAAGCCATACATTTGAAAAAATATCAATGAGTTTTTTTTTACAGCCAAATTAAATTCCAAATTTTAAATTGTCAACTCTTTATAAACGTTGAAGCAAATGGGTTACTACAACATTGGAATTTTAACTGAATTTAGGTCTGAAATTTTGAATAAATGTGACAAAGCGAGCAAATCTGTTCAAAAAATCGAAACAGATTTATCAATTTTATTGCTGTTTCTATCTACAATTCATTAACAGAATACTTTCGATCTCTAAGAGATCAGTATGACGTTTACGAAAAACGAGGAAAGGAATTGTTGAATATTTTTGAATATAAAATGATTTAAGCGCACGAAGACTCGTAAAAGACAGTTTGGCAACAGTAAGCATTATGAAGTCGGGTTTGATGAGAAAGCTGAAATGAGAATTAACACTTATCTGGAATCATGGACAGATTAAAATAAGAATTGAAACAAAAGGAGAGAGCAATTTACGCAATCATTCAAAAAAGACTTGAAGACTTGAACTTGAAATTTTTTGAAGGGTGCATTCAATTCAAATACTTTATTAAAAATATTGAAGATGTTAGCAACTTTTATGCAAGGAAAACAATTGATTTCAATGTTTCCCAATTTCGAAATCGCATCAAGAATATTTTTAACCAATGCAAGTGAGGAAAGGTCATTTTCAACTTTAAAGAAAACTAAAACAAATTGAAGAAATTCAATTCCTCAAGAAGGACATTGCGAATTTAGCTGTTTTGTCTATAAATAGTGCGCTAACCAACACGAAATCCCGAAGGAGAATTTAATTTTTGTAATATGTATTTTGTCATAATAATTTTCGGATACAATGTCCATTTATATTATTTGTTATTATTATTAGTTATGAATAGCAAAGAAATCTCGAAAATCTAACTAAACTCAATTCTACCCTAGACTATATGTTAAAACTATCACAAACTAGGTAAATAATTACAAAAAAGATGGTACCTCCGTGAGATCTGATTTTAAGATAAATATAATTGTATTTCTAGAACAAGAATTTTAAGATTAATTTCAAAAATTTAGGAACATTAAGTCTGAGCTAAAAAATGTCTAGAAACATTTTTGGGGGGGGGGGGGTTAAAAAATTTTGCTTAATGGCGCATACATTAATAATCCGGCTCTGATCTTGGCGGCAAAAGACCACCGAAACAAAAACACCAAAATCAGAAACACCGCAAGTTAAGAACATCAAAAACAAAATTACCGAAAAACAAAAATACCGAAAAACAAAACCATAAACACTGAAAACAAAAACATCAAATAACACTGATTGTTTGAGATGTGTTTGAGTGACGTGGAAACTCCTTTTTGTGCAGGATCAATAATTACTTAAATCTCAATTAAATTTGATTGCTTGATTAAGTTAATTTGATAAACCTACCTTACAGACTAACTAATTCTTCTTTAAAAGCGATAATTATTATAAATTTATTAAATAAATATAAATTAATATAATTTTTGTCTTCTGTGTTTTGATGTGGATCGATCCAACCTCAACCACATGACGGCAAAACGGCTAAAATTTAAATAAATAAAAATTCAAAAATTAACGGTAAATTTTAAAAATTAGTATAGTTAAATAATACAAAAATTAAATGGGGATTTTGGAACCGAAATATTAAGAAATTTGGGTTATCCAAGAATATTCTAAAGATTCTTAATCACAAATTGATAATTGGCTGTGGTAGACTTTTGGTTTGCAATATTTAAGTCCGATTGAAGTTGATTCAGCGAAGACTTAATATCCATAATATCAAAAGATCCACGATTGCTGAAATACACTGATTATTTATTTTGGACGTATAAGGAATTTGCGTATATAGAAATTCTGCATAATATATCCTTCTTAGCTTTGAGCTGTAAATACAAAACTGTATTTTGTAAATTTTAACAAAATTTAATAGATTTTATTGGTTTTTATGGGTCTCGGGAGGAGAGTAGTTGCCCTATTACCCCTTTTTTATTCTCACTTTTAACAGAAACCCATATCAAACTGTAATATCAACTTATAATATTAGTTATATTGATAATAAAAATAATAATATAGAAATCAGATTTTTCTAAATATCATTTATTGCAATTTGAATTATTGCGATAAGTAGTATATTAATTAAGTTAGCGCCAGTGGAACTTACATGTTTTGCCCGGGTACCTTTTTGACCAGTCGTGGAACTGCTTACATATTGACCATCGGAAGTTCAGTAATTGAAAGTTATAATTTTATATAGACGACGAGAATTTATCTGAATGAAGCTTTAAATAGCTAGCAGGTATCAGGTTTGTATTAAAAATGTATTTATTTAGATCAATCAGTCTGGAGCAATGGAGCAGTCTAAAAAGTTGAAAGACTCGTGATTTATAAGAAAGATCACAATAATTTAATATTGATAATTATTTATTGTAGATTTATTATAAAAGAAACATCAGTGAAAGTAGTAAAATATAAAATTTAGAATAACCCAAAAGAACAGAATTTAAAAAAAAACAAATACTCACCAATTTTTATCTTTTATTGACCGAACATATTTGAAGAAATAAATTTAGGGAAAAATTGAAGTATAAGCCCGGTTATACCGGACATTAGTGTTTAAATTTTGTAAAATACTGGCACGAAATTCAAACTACAAAAAAGAAAAAGAACTCAAAATAAAAAATTTTAAGTAAATTTGTGGTTTTTAGTATGTATCTATGGTTAAATTCAAAAAAATATAAGATTAATACAATACGTAGAAAATCAAAATTCAAAAAATTTTAAAAAAGAGACATTTAACAAATAACACAACAAATAACAATTTTGAATTTTGATTTTCTACGTATTGTATTAATCTTATATTTTTTTGAATTTAACCATAGATACATACTAAAAACCACAAATTTACTTAAAATTTTTTATTTTGAGTTCTTTTTCTAGTTTTACGCCTCACGGTTAAAAAACGTGGTAAATTTTGAATTTTGAATTTTTTCAAAGTTTTTAGAAATCATATTAAGAGGGCAATGCCTTCGGATTTCAAACTAGCAGTGCTAGGTAAACGATTTTCTTAGTTCAAATCATTTTTAAATTATTCATACTTCATGTAACAAGTTCAGTTTTGATAATCTTTGGAGGTTATGGTAAGTCAATTTTGTACAATTTAGTCCATATTTTTGTTTAGTTTGAAAATTTTTCTTATTTCACAATGTAATAAGTGACTGCGTGCAACTGAAGAATGGCAATAACCATGAAATAACGTTATATTGTACTGTCGTATTACGAATTTTTCATTTTTTCAAATTTTCTTAATTCAGACCTGTTATTTGTTAAATGTCTCTTTTTTAAAATTTTTTGAATTTTGATTTTCTACGTATTGTATTAATCTTATATTTTTTTGAATTCAAACTACAAATTTCGACATTACATTACTTACAATATTTAGATTGCAAAAATGGCTACAAATACAAATTTTTAGAGCCAATAAAAAACTTTTGACAATTTTGAAATTATAAGAAATCCTGACAAAAAAATTTAATTGAATTGTCGAAATGTATGTACACTGACATAGAAGTTATCAACCTTAAACTGCTAACAAAACGTTCAAAATTTGTCTTTTTCGTTTATAGCTATTATACCTTCTGGTTAACATAAATTAAATTACAATTGCAAAATTAACGATACTTAAATTAACCATGCAGTGATATAACGGTCATCTGTATTAAATTTAGATGGCGAAGGATGGCGTGAATAAAATTAAATTGAGTATTAAAATATTCCAGTGTAATATACAGCTACGCTTGACTCGACTTTTCTTTGAGGAATGACATTTAATTTAAACACCAATATTAATCAAAAAAGGTACACTGAAAAAAACGGTTGTAGTACCTTTGATATTTTACCAATAGTAACAAGCCCGTCTGATCTTGGACAAGGACGGAGACATGTGGTGTACTGAAAACGGTCACCATCTATGTATACGTATGTGCAACCTAGAATGGAGGGTTATTTGGAATAAAGATTTTAAAATAAAATAATCAGTTGAGGTAATTTTGCTCTAAAAACAAATGTTTTACAATGGTCTACTCATTAAGATTGATTATGTCCTTTTGTTTAAGTTGACTTGGTTCACAAGAGTTGGAAATCTAGAAGTGTCACTTCTATAAATTAGGTGGTTGTTAATTGAATTGTATTAATAATTTATTTGTTTTAATTAAATATTAGGGTTACTTACATCTAAGATAGATCGTTCGGCTTAGGTATATAAGGCTCTTTTACCCCAAAAGTTAAACTTATTTTGTAATCTACCTACCTAACTTATGTCTGTTAATTTTTGTTCGTGTTTAGAAAATTGGTTGAATAAAACTTTTAGCAAGTTTATATAAAATTAGTATTTCAGTCGACATCACGCACGTAATATACTTAAAGCAATCTCTGGAGGCACACGGGATTAAGGCAAACAATTTTCTCATCCATCTTCAGAACAAAATAGCATATAATAGCTTGCTTATTTTATTATTACATACAAAGGACTATACTAAGAACATGAAAATGATATGTGCTATTTTGCTAAGTAACTGGTACATAAATTATTCTTAAATGTTCATCGAAAATCCACTTAATTCTACCACAATAATAAATCAACTGGTTTGAAAGTAATGCATGTTCAAAACATAATTTCACGCCATATTACTAATATAACATTAATCTAATAATATCACAATCGAGATGGGGAACCACATTAGATGTAGAACTGTCACATTATTCTAACGGAATTCCCTGCCAGAGTTCTCCCAAAGGTTATACTTCATGCATATTCCATAATCTCATTTGACTGCATAACTCCAGTCATATACGTCGTTGTATACCGTGACACTTAATTTAACGCTTGTTTTATGTACACCATATGAATTTTTCTTCAAAAAATCCTAAATCATGTTATAAAATTCTAACCAAAAAGAATGGATGCCTGTATACACCAAGTATATCTCAATTATTTATTTAAATTTTTCGTTTCAAGTTTCAGTTTCTATTCTGCCGACCAATATTGGTTCGCCAAGTCGATACCGCCAGAGCATTATGTGTCTCTACATGTAAATTAAATTACATTTAAAATAAAAATGCAAGCTTAACGACGAAGGGATTTCGAATGGTTTCGAAGAAGAAAATGTCGTCGACCTCAGAACAACCATGAAAAAATCCAAATGACGTGTTGTATTATGTTATGGAAGAGAAACACGAAATTGAATTATCATCAATGAAAATCAATTTCACTAAAATAATAATTTCGCTACGAAATGTTTCTTTACTTAATTTAAAATAATATTTTTGCCGATAATTTTTTAACACCCAGATCTTCGTTAAACTGAATGTTATCCGTATAACGGGCATGTGCATTTAATGCGAGTGAAATACATTAAATCCTATAAATTACCCCAGTAGGAGTAATTTGCAAAAACAATATTGGGATTTAATTTCAGGAAATATTTTCGATGGAATTTAAATTTGTTTTCGTTATTGTTTTCCTCAATTTTCTTGCAAACTATTTAAAATGCACGAAATTATTTCAAACTACCTTAAAAATATTTTATTAAATGTTATTGCAAGTTTCGCTATCGGGGAAATTTCTTAACACACATATGGAACGTAAACGGTTTTCTACCAGTACGAGTTTCCGAATGACTTTTTAAGTGTCGTGGTACACAAACTTCACACACACGTACGCATTTATGCTTCTAAACTAGTAAACCTAATCTCGAAAAACACTTATAATCACAAACTTGGTATTCAATGGGTTTTAAGATTGATTTTCTGTATATAATTTTTTATTCTTGTTTCATTTTAATTCAAACACTTTTTAATATTAGGTTTCATTTTAATTTTTAAATTTTAAGTCAAATTTCCCAAATAGTATTAATTTTATTTTGGAAACACTAAGCCTAACACAAACATTTATTAAAACATCACAATATAAATGTTCGTCGAGTTATCGGGTCAGGTTGGATTAGGTTGGGTCAGGTTCCCGAAATGTCTGATGTAGTAAAAAATATTATTAAAATATTATTACAAACAAAATTTGTCTAATTTATTAATATAATATCATCTAATAATTTAATATCTTCTAATTTAACTTTTACCGTCCGCTGTAAACTTAAATAATTCGAATATTACTTTACGCAGCGGCGGCTATAGTCAGAAGAGGTAAGGGTGACTTAGCCTTCTCTGAAATTCTTGCTTTAAAATTTTCAAACAAAGTAGAAAAGTGGATTTTCGATGGTAAGATCTATCAAAAGATGGACACTTCTTCTACTATATTTAGCTACCGCAGAAACAGAATCTTTAGCCTATAACCTACATACAGATGATGTAGCAATCACAAGTACCATAAAATTTTACTTTACACTCTCACAATTTCGAGATTACTCAGACACGGTATTAACCAAAAATTTTTGCAAAGAACAAGAGATGTAGATGTAAAATGCCACGAACCGCCACTGACTTTACGTCATGTGTTATGTTTATGTTGGTATGGAATACTTTGACTTTCGTGTTTAAAATTGGAACTCAAACAGCTCACTTTCGTTTAGTTTAGAGAAATATAACGTTAAACGTACCATTTAATATATGTTCATGTAAATAATAGCAAAATAATATTTACATAAACTAAAATCATAAACTACCATAGTGAGAGGGGTGAAAGTTGTCATGATAGCACCAAACCAACAAACTAAAAACCAATATCGCCGTAACGGCAATTTTTTATTGTTCATAATGCTACCCCTTTAGTTGTTTAAAGTTTCAACTTCCATTCTAAGATTGTTGTGAAGTTTATTGTAATATAGGCAATTTTCGTTAGTTTTCACTTTCTGTTAAAAGTTGTTCTGAATTTGTTTTGTAGATGTTGGTTTTGATTATTTGTGTATTTAAATTTGTTTTAGAAATAATTTTATTTAAATATTGTAAAATTTTGAATTGGTGCGTTTTTTTGCACCGACAATTTTTAAGTTGGCACGAAGTGAACCAATAGTCGTGGCTTTCAACCTTGTCCATCAAACTGGTCGGTCGATTTTGTAGGATAGTATCGTGAAAGTATTGATTTTAAGTCTCAGATTTGAGATTTCTAATTTTGATTGTGTGAAATAAAGTTTCAATTAAATGAGTAATTTTATTGATATTTTTATTTGGAATTAGTCTGAAGTTTGGACATTATTGGAGTAATTTTAGATAAAATTGGGATGGAAATTTGATAGAATTATAATAAAATTTGGTTTGTTAATGGAAATTGATAATAACTGGAAAATTTGGATACATTAATTGGTAAATTAATTTGAAAAGCTAATTATAAATGTATTAATTATTTGTAATTACACCGAATTTTTTTTTTTTAATTTTTGTTACTTGTTTGTTCATGTCAAATAAATCGATACTGTTTTGTATTGTTGTGCTATGTTTTGTTTTGTTGACAAACACATACAGTGGTTGACGAAAATATTCGAACCCTTCTATGCTAACAATGTAAATTGCACATTTTGAAACCGTTTTTTGACATATAAAAATCGTTTTTACGGCAAATCTTTTTAGACATTTTTTTATTAAAAATATCATTGTTTTCAATTTTATACCTATACATTTTTCAATTTTGTCGCTTCGTTTTTGACTGGCAGCGACCTTAAGCACGACTCTGTAAAACACAAAAAATATCGTCATATATTTCTCGGAAACGGTGCTACAAAATAGAACTATATGTGCTATGTATGTACAATTACTATGTACTTAATTGCCCCTTAAATTCAAAAAACGTAGGTGTCAATCCGGGGGGTTTGGGGGCATGGAATGCCCTCCAGTGCACCCTATGCCAAACACCTCACTGGTAAATATTTCTCATCTGAATCTACGTCAATTCGAGGTTTTTGGTAAAGAATGTACGGAGGGCATTCTATGCCCCCAGACTCCCCGGATTGACACCTACATTTTGAATTTAAAAAGCACCGGGGACATACAGTAGAGACAAATGTAAAAAATCACGTTTTCAATTCCTTCATTTCGTCGCATCGCTTCCGAGAGATAGAGTAGATGACAATATTTTTGTGTTTTACAGTCATGTTTAAGTCGCGGCCAGGCAAAAACTTTTTAATTTTTGAAAAAAAAATTTAACAAAAAATGTTTAAAAAGTTTTGCTGTAAAAGCGATTTTTATATGTCGAAAAACGGTTTTAAAATGTGCAATTCACATTTTTAACATAGGAGAGTTCGAATATTTTCGTTAGCTTCTGTATGTTCCCAGTGCTTTTTAAATTCAAAATGTAAGTGTCAATCCGGGGAGTCTGGGGGGCATGGAATGCCCTCCAGTGCATTCTTTACCAAATACCTTAAATTGACGTAGATTCAGATGAGAAATATTTACCAATGAGGTATTTGGCATAGGGTACACTGGAAGGTATTCCATGGTTTGAGTCTGGGGAGACTCAAACCTTTTTAATATTGCGCTCGAAAGAATAATTAAACAAACTCATTGCAGCGGAAAAATAATAAATAAGGTGACACAATTAGTTGCTTATGCGGATGACACGACGTGGTGATAGTATCAAAAATAGAAAAGGGTACGACAGAGGTGTTTGAAACTATAGAAAAGGCGGCAAAGGAGATGGGATTAATAGTAAATGGTAACAAAACGAAATATATAAAATGCGAAAAACGTCAAACGATACCAGAAGCAAGATAAAGATTGGAGAACACAATTTTAAGAAAGTCGAGAAAATCAACTACCTCTGAGTTGAAATAAGCAGTAGAAACAACAGACACACAGAAGTGAAGGCAAGAATACAGGCAGCGAATAAGGCTTATTGTGCAAACAGAACCATCTAGAAAGATAAAAAAATAGCAAAGAACACAAAAATCAGAATATACAAAACTTTGCTGAGACATGTACTCACTTATACTTCAAAAGTCGTGTGCACTTGGCAAGTAGGGGGAGAGATGTTGAGAATCTTCGAAAGAAAAATTCTAAGAACAATCTTGGGAGGAATAAAAGTAGACGAAATGGCAGAAGAAGATATTGTGAGAATCATGAAGGCACAAAGAATTAAATGGCTGGGACACGTAATGAGAAGTGATGATGATGAACCGATAAAAGTGTTGATGACCTGAAGAAGATGGGTATAAACGAATGGTCACAACTGGTACACGACAGAGAGAGATAGAGTAATGCAGTGAACGAAGCGAAAAAAGATCGCAATCTCTAGAAAACGAGTAGTATATTACTTTAAGTTGTAAGAGGACCAATCCCCCTTAGAAAAGGATGTTGTAAGCCCCAACGGGCAGCTCAATTCTTCTGAATGTAACGCTAACATAATAATAAGATATAAAATCGAATTTTATATGTCAAAAAACGGTTTCAAAATATGCAATTTATATTGTTAACATAGAATGGCTTAAATATTTTGGTTAGCCACTGTACATCATCACCCATGTTTGGCTGGCGATCAACATAGTATTATATCGAGTCGAAATTGATTTTTTCTTGTTAAATCTGGACTTTTTAGAACTTATAATTCGGAAACTGCTCATTACATCAAGTTGTGCCCATTTGTAACGGTTCAAATTAAGTTAATATTTTATTTAAATTTTAGTGCGGTCCCTATTTCTTTTTGAACAATTTTCGAAGTTTTCTTCATTAGTTTCGTTCATTTTGTTATAGAAGGCATAGGTATTTGGAATTTGATATTAAATATAAGTACTATCTAGGAGACACAAGTGTGAGTTTAAGATATCGTTTTCTGGGTGAATTTTTGAATAAATTAACTACGTTTTGGTAATTGTAATCTCCAGTTAATTATTGTGGAACTTATCGTAGGCGAATCTTTTTATTGGATTTGTGATTTCCATGCCAAGAATTTGGGATTTAGTTTGCCTGCGTATTTTTTTGAGTTTTTGGAAGTACCGGCTTTTTGTGAAGCATATGTTCCTTTTATTTGAACTTCAATTTGAAGGATTAAGTTGTTCCATATTTCTACCATCAAATTTACCGCAATTCACCACCAATAACTATTTTGTTGTGACCCTCGTACAACTGAGGTGTGTTTGATTTATTTTGTAAGCGAACGTAATGGTATCTTGAACTGTCGTTTTAGGATCTTTAGTTTTTGTATCATTAATACCTGCCGATTCATTTTGAATTGGATATTTATTCTCCCTTTTGAACCGTCTCGTTCCGTTGGATTATTTGTATTTTTGATAACGTTGCCGTGAAACGTTCCTCACGCCATTTTGAATTTTCACTTCGTCTTCCCGTTCCAGAGGACATCATCTTTCCGAAGACAACAATACCAGATAAGCGTTTTGTTCTTTCATTACCATTTATACTTTATTGCGAGTAAAATCGTATTGGGCCGTCATTATTATTACACTAGGTTTTTCTTAAAGTCACAGTTATTACCATTATTATTGTCATATCCTGGTTATTCCAGAGGCTTATACTACAGCTGTAAGCTAGGTATACGTATTCATAGATTATTTTAATTAAGATTTATATTAACATAACAACCTGTGAACTGAACACTTTTATCAGTGTATTTATTAAGTTAGCCCAATACTGCGTTATAATTATTATTTTTTATTAAATCTGAGACAACCGCTAATTTGTCTTTTTGTTGTTCTATGAATAATTGGTTACTCCAGATTTATTTTAGCTCCTTTGGAACCACTATTTCGTAGTTTCGTGGTGGTTACAGCTACTATTATCGTACAGGGTAATTTAAACTGCATGGCGCCCAAAAAACTATTACCATACCGCAAGCTCTTCCGAGTAGACCAGCGTTCTCTGTACGATAGATTTATATTATTTAGTTTTTTGGAGTTTATTTTTTTATTGTGCTGCTGAGCTGGCTAGAAGGGCAATCTTTTTATTTCCTCTTGCCAAAACTCTGAGAGCTTACTTAACAACGTGGCACATTGAGATATTTGTTCAGAATGGTATCCAAAAATCAGCCAAATCTACAGAAAGACATTTTCCTATTAGAATGGTGCGGGGGGCCCTTTGTGTGGATAGCGTAGCACCTGGTCCGATAGCGCTCCACATTTACAGCTTTTTTGCATTTAATTTATTTAAAATATTCGCATTATTATTATGGATTAATGGCTTATGATAAAAATTAATTAAGAAATTTAAAACTAAATTTGGAAATAAGGTAAAAAAAATTTGAACCCACTACCCAGAAGTCTCCAGCTCTTCGACTTGTGAAGTTAGTCAGGTAAATAATTCTTATTTGAAGTTCCAAAATGGGTGTATAAACCACAGCCGAATTATATTCAGGGTGTACGGTGACAATTTTCACATTAAAAGCAGAACCACCTAGGAACTCCAGCAAAATCCAGAATACCAGCAAAAGCTAATGAAACTAGGAAACGGTGCATATTTTTTTATTTATAGTTACTTCAAAAATTTAAAAAAACTAATGTACAATAATAGCAATCTTGAGGTTTGTAGATTATTAATTACTTAATAAATTACGGTTGATTTATCTAGAAAATTTGTAAATTTAAGAAAATTTATCACCTGTTTTGTTTACCCTACATTACTGAACAAATTTTGTGTATCTTATGTTAAAATTTAATTAGATGAAGTGCGGCTCAATGTTAGTTGGTAAATAGTAGATTATATGACAATGGCAGAAAATAGCTTATTAATAGCGGTTTTAAATATTGGGTATAATTCTAGAACAAGGGAATATTTTGTAGTCCACCCTATAAGTGGAGGGTTTATGTTCGAATGTAATTTTAATCTCTACACACTTGTGGCTATCGAAATTTTACCTCTGTCGGTCTTTTACGACTTCAGGGAAAAGCACTCTTCAATATACTAATTTATAAATTCTGTATTATGTATGAATAGAAACTGTTAATTTTATTTCTGAGAAGAATACAAAAATCAAAATATCCAAATCTATAGTAGACTAAAACAGGTTATTAACCCATCTATAAATTAATGTTTGAAGCAGTTTACATATTAAGTAATTTTCCTATCCTTACTTAATTTAATTTCTTAAGAGGTAAGCACACAAAACAAACCTACAGTCGCATCATTTGCTTGGGAAATGTTCAACTACCCCAGTTCAGTGGTAACTGTTATTAGTAGATTTAAACCAGGTTACCGGGTTATCATCCATGGCAGCATAAATCATGAGAATACTACAGTGTCGTTCCAATTTAGTCTGAGCTATAAACCAGTATCAAACATAAACCCCCTTTTTTCTAATTAGTAGGTATTTTATTTGAAAATATTCTAAATGCTTAACTTGAAAGTATAACCCAGTTTTTAGAGAATAAGTTAATAAATTGAATAAAGCCAAAGTTAAAATTGGATTCTAGAGATAAATCTGTATTGTTGAAACTGTGCCTTCTTACATATTAATAAGTGACCAAGCTTGCCTCGTACTGAAATTTGCAAACTTCGTTGTTAATTAACTATTAGGGATCCTCGTCAAGTTTTATATTTTCTATTGTGTGAGCAGATGGAATTTTTACCTATTGCAGCCATTATTATGCTCTCAAGTGTCTTGTTTAGAATACCTCTACACTTCCAAAGCTTTCCGTAATAATAATAACATCACACACTTAAATATTACCTCGGTGGGTTCAAAAAAATTATGAAAATGTTAATATTTAATACGTGATTTGATTACGTCTCGGCGGAGTACTTGGTCTGCAAACTCCAAGTTTTAATCTCGCGTTTTACAAATTTGGCGCGTTTGCTAACTTTGGGACTCCTGATCCTCACAAGCTTAAGTACTCGGGGTAATTGTTTAATTTTCTAGTAGTTTTGTTAAAAGTTAATATTTCGGTTTTTTAATTTTTTAATGTCTTTTAGATATTATTTGTAAATATCGCTCGTAATCGGTTAGAAAATAAATTAATGTTTAACTCTTATGATATTAGTTAACCAACATTTTATTTCTAAAATATTAATAACCAGTCCATCAAAAGGAAATTTTAATGTAAGTGCAGGTTTAACTTGGTTAAGGAAAGTTTGGTATACTAAGGACACATTTAGTTCTAAATTAGTTAGCTTTATTATATGAATTAGTAATCGTAGCATAATGTTGTAGAGGGCGAATGTTTAATGAAATGAGGTTAAAGTTTGCACCACCGTTACTTTATGCACGTGGTTAGAGTTAGTGGCGCACAACTCACCCAAAACTAAACTAAACAAGGTAGCCGCTAAAAGTTAGTTTCCATAGTTATTACTTATTTAATACTTTTTAATGAAATTAACTTTATATCCTTTCATTAACATTGCTCCAGCCCTATATCAAAATTGACAGGATAATTCATGAAAGTTATTGTCTGATCGATATGGGGCGAAATAAACGAGTAAATTTTTTTTCGAGATTATAAATAATGATTCATTTTTGAATAGTAAATTGATGAGTGATGTCTTTATACCCTACAACCGCATTAATTGGTGATCGCTGAAGTGCGCCAAATGTACATAATATTAATTAAAAATAAAGTGGCTGCACGGAAATTTTATGAAATTTCTAGTGGATTTAAGTATCTACTTCAATTTTATTTTACGGTTTTAAGCTAAATTTATTTTAAATATATTGAAATGTAATTTTCTAGCTCTAATAACTGTGATTAAAGAAGAAATTTAAAAAAATTTAATTACTTACTACACTTACTCAGTCGTTAAATTAAGTTTTCTTGAGACTCTCGCTAAGATAGAATAAAGATCAAATTTCGTATTTCTGAATAAATTATTTATGAAACCAATTATAAATGCTAAATTCCAACTTTATTAAATTATCATTCATACTACAAATATTATCGCAAATTATCTTTTGTAATGTAATAATTTAATCAAAAAATAAATTACAACAAAAATACAGTTATTAATTAAATCAAATCTTACTTGTAAGATGACTACGTATAGATAATTCGCAGCTACTGATATGTGATGATTTTGCATTTATATATGTGTGTATTGAATAAATTTTACCAAATCTTCTTGTTGCAAGTAAGTAAAGTTTCCGCAGCACTTTATTTAAAACTGTTTCTGATTTATAAAGTCTAGAAAAACTGAAAACAATTTAGCCAAAATCATCAATTATTAAATAATTAAATCTCATATTCTCAAGTTGGAATTTTTTCTCAGCATACAATACTAATATTTGCTTCTATTTTAAACTACCTATTTTAAAACATAAAAATACAAAAATATGTTTAGTTAACATTTAAAATATTTAATCAAAGCATTTACTGAATCAGAAATGTAACTTTGTTCGTACTCTTTGACTTTGATGCGGTCCTAATGCTGAAACTACAAATACATATATGTGAAAATTTAAATAAGAAACTATCTGATGGTGTTTTGAGCGGTGCTTCTTTTATTTCGGATTAATTCAGAAATAGAAAATGAAAGTGCAAATAGCTGTGAACCAAATTTATCAGTCAATTAACCGATTATTCATGTAATTGAAATTAAAAATGTTAAGAGACTGTTGAACATTGCAAACTGAACTTTGTACCGTTATATACTGAGTTGTATTTATATATTCATATCAATTTTTAGAAAAAAAATTATATTATTACGCTAGGTGTTAAACTTGGATCAATCAAATGGAAAATGAACCGGGCCAAACCGGAACGAACTCGAGATCTCAGTTATAGATTACTTTTCAATGATATTCTTTAAAGACAGAAATTTACACAAATCTTTTTAATTCTTTTGTAGTAAATTAAACTTTAAAGTAAATTAAACATTCTACTGAATTAAAGCAATAATTTATTTTATTAAATATTTTAAATAAGTTTCTATTACAATTTTATGTGACATATAAATTTCGATTACCTCGTATAATAAATTTTATATAAATTTCACTAATAAATAAATTAATCCTTCATTTAGTAACTTCAATTTCGCTTAAATGAATAAAATTCTTGTTGCGAGTCCTGTCCTGGCGAAATAAATTAATAAAGTTTTTGTATTTTTTGATATTATCACGAAGTTTTGTCTGCTACATATAATATTTCAATTAACAATCATTTGTGATGCCATGTAGAACGTCAGTAATTGTTCGGTATAATATTTTAATTTAATTTCGAAAGTTTATTTTAGATATTTAATTAGTTCATAACTTTACAAGTTTGATTTTTGTGTCAGTTAAGTTCATTGCTACGAACATCACATGAGTGCAATTCCCAGTGATGACTTAGATATATTTGATTTTCAGTTTTACTTTTAAGCTACTGGCTTCGACTTGATTCCGGTAACTCGGCGCTTTTAAGTCAATTATGGCGGACTCTCATAAAATTTACTGACTATGAAGTTTCTAAATTATTTTGTTGAATTGGTTAAGATTCTATAGTTTGAGGTTTTGTCAATATTTTCAGTTTGCGATAGGTAATACAATCGATTGATTTAATACACAAAGTAGCTGATGATTTTTCGCGCTTTCGATTGTATACATGCAAAGTTATTTTTTTTATAAATATAATGAAGTTTTATAGAATGAAAACCTGAATTGATTTCTCATCAAGCAATTCAGATTCTTGTTTGACAATCGTGAATACACAAAAAGCGGAATGATTGATTTGCATGCAAAATGTCAAAAACGTTTATCTGAATCATAGTTGAATTATTTTTTGCACAATTTAATGTAATTAACTTGAACTTAAATCACATTTTTAAACGATTTTTCATTGACTTCTGGATTATCTAAAACATTTCAACTTGTTCTATCTCTGCTCTCTATGGTTATTTACACGAACATTGCGATTTGCATTTTAAATGCAATTGTCGGCTATTTTAAATATTTCGCGTTATTGTAAATAATAGTAAAAAGATAATTTGATAATGTACTGTAGATATACAAAATATACAAAAACTGATTTTAAAATAGTAGCTTAAGGCAAACCAATACGTATTACCGAAAAAATCAATTTTCGATTCTGGCGTGCAGATTATCCGATTTCTTTTACTTCAATACAAATTGAAATTCTTCTAACACCTTTTCGTTGAAAAATATACTTAACTAAATTTTTAAAATTGAATACAAAATAGGTACGTAATGCTTAAGTTTGTATTTAATCCGATGGATATACATACCTTGTTAATGAAACTTTTCATTTAAATTTTCAAAAAAGGAAGAAAAATTCAGATATGAAGTTTTAAAACAGACGCAAACGGTAGTATAATGGACCTGATTTTTATTATCACTTTTAAAGGAAACTCCAAAACCGCTTCGTTTAATTTGGAGTTTTAAAATATTCAGGCTAATGTGAACTCGGCTAAAAATCATTAAAATATTAAAAATTAATGTGTTAAACCCTGTGTAGATACAAACCCTGCTTTAATTTTATAAATATATTGTTTTTTTAATGAAAACATTTACAACATTGTGTAAGATAAACGAACATAACACACAAAACGGTTTTATAAATGCGTATGTATATCTATTATTATATACTGTTTTGTTAATTTAGATTATAACACTTGGATGAAATTGTAAAAAATGCCAAATCGTGATTACAATTCACTGTTAATATCTTTTAATGACCAATGACGTATGTTTGATATTCATTGTCATTCTATATTTCGCAATTTTTAATTGAAAATTTGAACATTTTTTGTTAATTTCTTATTATTAGGTTCTTTTTTTTGAAAGCATCGAAAATTTGATCACCTATATTTTGTGATTGTGCATAATGATCTTAATGATGATGAGAAAGCATTCTCAAACAAATAAGACAATTTTATTTGGCACTTTTTGAATAAATTAGTTAATATTCAAAAAGTTTTAAAATTTCAGGTTCAGAAACTTAATTTAAAATTGGCGTTTGTTAGGAAAGAACAAAATTTAATTTACGCCAGCACCATTACGTAGAGAGCTCTGTTTACCTTAAAGGAAACTAAGCACGTTCTTAATTCCCGGTCCACCTAAAAAAAGTAAAATTGTAATTATTATTTATTACTGACCTTTTGGTAGTGCAATGCAAGTCACTTTAATTTAAAATAATAAATTATGTTTAATATTATGTTTTAATATGTCTGTGTTGGTATGCCAATATAAACATTTCAGCTCGGCCTATGGCCTCATAACTAGTATTTCTTTAGCCGATTTAACTAATTTAAATGAAGGAAGATGCAGTTTAGTATGCACCTTCACCCTAAGAAGGTTTGCGGAAATTATGTTGTTCTGGGTAGCTTACCTTATCTGCATCTGATAACCTCCAAAATTTAATTACTCGGCATGATATCATCATAATACGTACTATATCAACCATTAAATTGATAATCCAACCAGTAGTTGACGGTTGGTAATATCCAAATTAATGCATACACCACGCTTTAAGAGTGACACAAGAAAAGGAATTTAATTTTGTTGAAAGTAAAATCAATTTGTTTACAAAGAGCACAGTTTAATTTAAATCTCTTATTTCGGATTTTACTGATAACACATATTCTCTATTAGGCCGGCTTCACAGGCTTAAAACCTTGGTAACAGATTATCGTAAGATTCTGCAATGTCATAAACATTAATTTCTCTCTAAATTATAAAACTCATAAGAATCATCATTGAAATTAAATTATATTCTATTTCTACTATGTAGATAACTTACCATGGCGCCGCAAGACTATTTTCCCGATTCAGCAATTACCCTTTCTTCTCCGGTAACTAGATTAAATTGTTTTATGAGATATTCCATAATCATTTGTAAATCATTTATATTATGTGGAATGATAACATAATGAGTTACTGAGAGTAAAACTGATCTCTAGAAATGTTCTAATTCTGGTTTAGATGAATAGTTCCCTGCTCGGGCGCCAATTGTAAAGAATCTTACAATGGTTGCTCAGCTGGACTTGGGATTAGGGTTAGGATGTGTATTGTCGCCAAACGTCTAAATGTTAATTTTCTTTTATGGTAGATCCTTAGGGGCGTCCATTAATTACGTGATGGGTTTGGGGGGGGGGTCGAGCCGAATCTCACGTAATTTTTTTGTATTAACTATTTTTAAATAAAAATAGTTTAGCAACTTATGCTTTTTTAATAAATCCAACGCAATCAAACACAGATTATCGTATTTATACTAAAAATACGCATTTTAAAAATTCTCACGTGAGGTTGGAAAGGGTGGGGTCAAGTTAAATCTCACAACATCTCACCAATGGGGGAGGGAGGGTCCAAACATCGTCAAAATCACTTCACGTAATTAATGTACGCCCCTTACTAAAAATTTCACATTTTTTTAACATATCCCTTCGGAGAGAATACTGAATTCTCTCATGCCGATGGCTTATTAACTATAATTAAGATCAAGTGAGTTAATAAGTAATGAGGTACTGAGAATAAAACCGATCTCGAGAAATTGTTCTAAATCTGGTTTAGATGAATAGGTCCCTGCTCGGGCGCCAATTGTAAAGAATCTTACAATGGCCGCTCAGCTGGACTTGGGATCAGGGTTTTTAATATTATAAACTTTATTCTTTCGGTTTATTTTAAATAGTGGATCGTTATAATTACTGGTTACTGAAGGGTATTATACACCCCCAGACTAATTTTATTAGGTATAATTATGTAATTTGAGATTTGTTTAAAATTTTAATGATTTGGTTTCACATAAATTTTGAATATTGAATCAATTAATTTTATTAAGTATTTAAGTTAGTAAGAAAGTGTCAAGGATGTGTATAAACCTACGGATTAAAACTTATGCTCTCCACTGATTGCATTTGATTGCCATTTCTTTTTTGTTTTACTTTCCAAAGCAATTCAACATTTTTAATTTTGACCTTCACTAAAACAGTCGTTTTAATTTTTCTAATGAAAATTTAAAATTAAAAATCTGAAATTTGTGGATTGATAAGTTATTAGTACTGATTGGACGTATAAAGATTTGCGAAACATTTGCAATTCTTCCACAGTTGCCTATGAAAAGTTTGGGCTAATTCTATTCTTTACTTTGCGGTTAATAAGAAGTTGTTCGTGATTATTTAATTCCAATGAGTTTTATCAAGTTGTGGAAAACTATCGATTCGCAATGTGCGTCACGATCGGTGGTCTATTTTTCGGGTATTCCAAAACTTCCTCGCAAATGAAAAACGCACAGATTCAAAACTTTTAATAAAATTATTGAAAGAAAATGTTTCTTTAATATATTTCCTAAAAATTGTTAAAGCAACTTTTGGTTCATGAAATTCCCGTTGTATTCATAATGAAGTAGTCCCAAGTTTGTATGGGTATTGAATATATTTAAATATATTATGAAATTATTACAGTGGATTCTAATGGACACTAATACGATAAATGAAAACCCATCAGGTTGCAACTGGAATTCCAGACAGGAGAGTTCCGGGACAGTCGATATCTCTGCGGACCGCAACGAAGGATCCCTCGGGGCAGGTCGCATTTGCTTTTACAACAATTCTGCTGTCCCCTAACCAATATTTACTGCGAATAAGAGAACAAGTTTTATGAATATCTCTACAGACATTTTGAATATTACACTTAATGTGGTCGGCTTATCGGATAGAGTGTGCGATTTGTGGACCATTTATGGTTAAGTGTTAGCGTGCAACTACCCCTATATTTGAAAGATTGCATCGGTCACGAAACTGACGCCATCTTATCATACAAACTTCAGTTCAACACAAAAATAATATGCATATACAGATTTTTATTACAAAAATTCACCATAAAATTTTCTTTGACAAAGAAATTACTATAATTTTCTATTCGAAATGTGTTTTTAAAAGTTTTTCTACCTCTATATTGCACGTTTTCAGTAATTTCTTGCCCAAATTGGAATTTTACATTTAAGCTTATACCGCGGCATTATAAATTTTATGCTTTAGCGTGAAATAAAATATTAATTGAGTTCATGTTATAGCCATTTCGCATTTCAAGTTTACTCGAATTTATTTTGACGAAATTGATTCTGAAAAGACTTATTAAACTTGAGAACCGATTAAAACCTTCCAACTATTTTCTCGTTGATAAGTGGTGTTGCATAAATGCATACCTGAATTTCAAGAATTTACTACGTCCGTATAATTATCTCACCGAATTATGCAAGTCGATAATCTATTTAATATTTGATGAGGTAAAATCGCATTCGAAAGAAAATTGTCAAAAAAGTTATTTATTTTACACAAAAACAAAATTCAATCCGAACTAAATCTTTCTGAACCCTCAACTTACTTTAATGATAAGCTCTCTATAAACTGTAAACGCCTTTCTGAAACTTGAACTTCACTCGATCTTTCCGAATTCATGCAGCTGATGGAGGAAGACACTTTTTATTATAAAAATGGTAGTTTTAAAAATGTATTTGAAAACTTTTCTCAACTGTCGTTATTGTGGTTACTGTACGTAAAACATGATTTTTGTATAAAACTTCGGTCTCGGTACAATGCAACAATGGGGTAAAAATGTAGGAATACCCCGGATATGAACTTTCGGCCCTTTTAAAATTTTAATTTTCTTTGAAACCGTTTTAAATTTAATAATTATGTTAAAATGTACACCAGATGTGTGTGTACAGCTTCACGAAATAATTTAAAAACGAAGGCAAAGGCTAACCCTTGTTTACAGTTGTAGCAAACATTAGTATTGTAGAAGGGACAATTTGCTTATCGCAACATGTACATGTAAACAAACATTGTGTGCAAACCCAATTTTGAACTTTGTTATCAAATATGAACAATGCAACATTTGTAAGCGGATAAAATTTCCAGATTGCGATCACTATCTTTGTTCTTTTCCTGTTTCAATTCGCATTGTACGAACTCAAATTTTAATATCAGTTTTAAAAGTTTTTCAGACTTCATTATTTTAAAACTTTCTAACTTCAAACCTCGCATCCTATACATCCATCCGCAAGTGTTTGGGCAAACATATTTCCCTAGATCAATTTTCGTTTTATTGTATCAAATTACTTTTCAAAATTTTTTATTTTTACTCTCATTTCACCACGATTTTGCCTACTTTTTATATCGATATCCTTTATGATAATGTAACTGTAAAAATAGCATTGCAGCTTCAATAAGATCTCTCGCTTAAACTCGTCGAAAGTAATCGAATCTTTTACAAACAGATCGAATAACAGAAGTAAACAATTTAGCAAACAAAAAATGTTTAGAAGCCTAAAAGATTGTTTTATAAAATAATATTATAAAATTTTTACATCTTTGAAAATCAAGTTTTAAACTGGATTTTAATTTATTGGACTATCCTGTTTCATACCGTTAACTACTACCACTTTGTATAGCAATGCTATTGGTAATAAATATCTATGGAAGTTACATTGCTTGTTGAATCAGGGCTTCTTAGTTTTAAGATTTCAAAGTGACAGATTTTTCACTATGACGAAAAACATTTTCATTTAGATTTTCAAACGCACTTGGACAAACGTGCACCACACCGAGATAATCTTGTGAGGTACCAAAATAAAACAACGCTTTGAACCCACATCACAGATGTAAGAGAAACGAGTCAAAATGACGTTGATGATCATCTTAGATACCGCAAAACATAGAGGTCCGGACCAGTGAAAATTTAGTTATCGATCAACTCCTTTTATACCTCTCAGACCTCTGGAGTTTTATTTTTGCTTTGTACGAGTAGCAACTTAACAGTGCAGATAAGCTTTAACTTTATTGAACTGATGTTTGTTGAAAGCATTTGTTGGAAACTATAATTTTCTTTCAAGCTCTTCTAAGTTGACCATATTGCATGTAATAATATAATTAAGTTAAGAAATGGCTTTCATTGTTTATATTTCTAAGAAATTTTCAGTATGATAGATAGCTACTCAACTAACATTTTCTGTTTGGGAAATGCCTGCCGGGTCCCTGGCAGTTAAAATTTCATAAGTACTTGCACCTATGAGGGACCTGTAACAGCTTTGCAACGAGCTTGTGACAGTCAATTAGGCCCACAATGATGCAAAATTCCGCACTCTCTTGTTAGATAGATTTATCTCTATATAGTCTTAGTGTTATTTTCTGAGTTCAGATACCCACAAATTTCGAAAATTAATTAATTTTGACGTTTATGAAATTTTTGACAAGAACCGGAGATTTTACGCGTGACTTTGTGCGGAGTACGATTTTTGAGACCCGAAGGGGCCACTGGTATTTTCTTCGAAGTCTTCCGCGTCGAACGCTACCCGGCAAAAAGGTAGTAGACTAAAATTTACCATCGAAAATTGAGTAAAGACAAGTAAATCTGCAAATTTATTTCGACGGGATTTCAAATTTTATCAACTTTATTATTTTTTTTTTGCGCTCAGCGTCAAGCCGAGCGTTTTTTATAGCACAGATGGTGCAACCAATAGCTTCCTTCAAGTCTTCCGCGTCAAACGGTACCCAACAAAGGGGTACTTCGCAACATTATTAATTTTTACGCTCGGCGTCGCGAGGGGCGCGACTTTAGATTGCCGCAGGCCCAACAAATAGCTTCCTTGAGGTCTTCCGCGTCGAACTGTACCCGGCAAAAAGGTGGCCCACCAAAATTTACCATCGAGTTTAGTGTGAAAACAAGTAAATCTGCAAATTTAATCAGTCCGGTGTTTACGTATTTCATCATTTTAACTTTTGTTGCGCTCGGCGTCGCGCAGAGCTTGATCGGCAAGTACCGAAAGCGCTACTGGTGTTTTCCTCGATGTCTTCCGCGTTGAATGGTACCCCACAAAGGGGTACCTCGCAAAATCTAAATTTGTGCGCAAAGAAGTAAATTCGTGTTTTGAGTTTGACACAGTTGCAAATTGCAAAATCTTTTCTCCAATTTTGCGCACGACGACGCGAGCTGTTTAGCGCCGGCGGTGCGATATATAGATTCTTTGAGGTATCCCGCGTCGATTGGTATACGACAGAGCGGTGGATGGCAAACATTTACCCCCAAATTTCTCAAAGAAAAGTTACAATGTGTTTAACCTTTTCAAATATTAATATTTCGAAACGATTTTGTTAGGCTAAGGAAAACTAAATTTATAAAAAAATATCGATCCAAAATCCTTCCACGTTTCGGGCTAATTCGTTTCCGTCGTAAAATTTAAAAATACAGCTCTGTATATTAAGTCCCTGAGAGTTGGCCTGATAAGATTAAGAGCTGCACCTCACATTTGAAGAGCTTTTTCTTTCTTTACATTCACCTTACATCTCTTTGTTATTAACAAACCACACTCTGCATGTGACGGCCGCGGCCATATGTTGGAGGTCACCTTTCTGCATCATATAAGAAAAACACTAAATTTAGTCTCGGAGTCATTTACATCTCCGCGTTGAAAAAGTCTTGCGTTGAAATGTTTTTGCGTCAAAATGGTAGTATCGAAGTACTGAGAGGCGATTCCATTATCGCGGGTGCAACATTTAGACTCATTCAAGGCTTCCTCTACTAATAAAATAAGAAACATTTTTTAAAACATTGTTTCTTTAGATTCGTTTATAAGAATTCAAATGAAATGTATGAATAGCCACAAGAGAGGTTTGAAGTGCTATCGCGGGTGCAACAAAATCGGTCCTGCTTTTAAGATCATAGGACAAGAATGAAAAAAGTCTGTTAATTGTGAAACATTTATTAAATTATGTTTTCATATTTTGAAAGAGTACAAAATTAACCAATCATTAAATTAAATGAAATTTAAAAAAACAAAATATATTATGCATTATTCACTTTTTATACAATCGCGGGTGCAACGTCAAGTTATCGCGGGTGCAACGCATCAAGCTTAAGTAAACCTAAACATTATTATAAGTACATAAATGAAAGAAATAAGAGATCAAAAATGTATATGACTAATTAGTACACTTCTTTGTTACCTAAATTAATTATTTCTTTTCAAATACGTCTATATTCGCTAAAAATTTTATAAATACAGGGTAGCTCTTTGAAAACGAAATAGACGGGATTGTGGCCAGCAGAATTTTTTTTTCAACAAATGCAAAAACACGTTGATTTTATCATCGAGGGGGACAACTTCCCGTATTGTTTCATCCCTTCGCGCTGTGATGATAACCCCTGAAATGTTAATAGGTATGATATGGCAAGTAACACCTCATTTGAAAGGCCTTGTTTCCCTGAATTCAGTGCAAAATTTTTTTTGAAGTTTGATCAATTACTCAACAAAAAAATTGAAACTGCAACAGTGCGAAATAAATACGATATTTCAAGACATTTAAGAATAAAAAAGTGAAAAACATTTGGACAGGTTGATTTAAATTTCAAGGGGGCTGCTTTTACTGTTATTCATAAACATTGACAGTTCAACCCTTAAGGTAAAGGGCAAACCACTCTTGAAATTTTGATTGAAAAGATGGGTCTGATAAAAAGATCAGTTTAATCAAATTAGATGTTCAAATTGTAAATTGTTGAACATCTAATTTTTTTAATTAGATGTATATTGACTGTATATTATTGCCATCAATTTTCTTTGGTGCTTCCAATTTCGCGATAATTTCTTCAAATCGAACGTCTGCTACATAATCCACGGTTTCAATGAAACTTTTACCATCAATTGTCGTCAGAAATTGTACAATATAAAAAAAGAGCAAAATATTAGCATAAACTCCCATTAAATATAAATCACTAATAACACATAGAATATATTACAGTGGAGTCCGCTTATTGGAATCACGGTTAATGTTATCATTCGGGTATTGTTATCACTTTTGCGAGGAACGGGCCGGACGTATATGATTACACACAAAAAACATCGCTTATAGTAATCATAAATTCGGTTTATATTATCAAATTATTCTTAAGATTATTTTCTCCCACGAGCAAAGTAGTTGGTTTTCAGTTACAAGCATTTTGTTTTCTATGTTGTGCATAAGACACCCACATATTATTCGTACCACATATTCATTTCGCGAATTTTAAGTCAGGTGTTATCAAGAAAATCTGTCTAGTTTACTGTTAATGTGTGATGTAATTCAGTTCTACTTGATGGGGTAGTCAGATTTTCAAATTCATTACCAGTATGAACTTTTTATAAACAATTTACTACTCGTACAGCAGAGGCAAACAACTCTAAATGAGATTTTTAATTTGGTTTTTTTCTTATTCATTAATAATAAATTATAGTAGGTACTAATAAATAACTAATAAAAATGTTTTTCTTTTTTTGTTATCAATGGGTTTTTGTTATCAAAAACCCCAAGTCCCGATGTGATCACATTAAGCGGAGTCCACTGTATTATCCAAGAATTCATATTAAATTAATAAAATATGACAAATGACACCTTAATGTTAGGAATCAAAACTGTTCCACTCGCGATTCCAATATCGAGATCGCGGGTGCAACCAATTTGAGAAATTGTTTATTTTAATTCAAATGACAACATACCTTTAATTGCGATGAATTTAAGTTTACCTTTTATTTCTTCTTACTTTCACAAAGTTTCAAAACATCAGCACTTTATTTCTGTGAGAAAACAAGATTTTCCTATTTTTCATATCACGGGTGCAACAGGCTAATAATGACTTCTTGTATTTGATATTGCTTGAAAAATAAGAACAAGTAATTATATTTTTTTGCATAAACAAATAAACAAATGTTATTACTTGAAGATTAATCAGTACAATATAATCTCCAACTTTCAATAACAGCGATTTAGTAAAAATATTACCGGAGACCGATGTACAGTTTGTACCGAACCTGTGAGAGCTACCGATTCTGAGCTCGCCTAAAATTTAAATATGAACTTGGTTCATAAAAGTAGTTTTATCATTAAATTTAGATCTTTTTCTTTGTATTGGCATAAAAAAAGTAACAAATAGTCTGATTTAAAAGTTGATGTCGAAAATCGTTTCCTGCGGAATCACCCTGGAAGGTATAGTTCCTCATATAGCACATAATATTGTTCGCATTCAATATTGGCGCAATATTGATTTCCAATATTCCTGCAATATTGCAAATAAATATTGCGTCAATATTGGAAAATGTTACATTCGATATTGGCGCAATATTTGAAATTATTAAAATATATAAAATTATTAATATCAATATAAATATTGATTTTAAATATTGCGCCAATATTAGTGCTACATCGGCTATTGTTTTAATTTTTAACGCAAGGGTGATCTGGGTTGATAACCTGTTACTATTTTGACTTCTATCCATAAAAATTTTTTTCTCTCTTATCCCGCACGTTAAAAAATGCTACTCCTTTGTTAAACCTACAATTTAATAAAATAAAAAAAATATTTTAAATATTTTTTGTAAAATATTGTAATATATAGCTTATCTGGTACTTTTACATAAAGATTTGAAACCCAATTTTCAATAAAATTAATTTTTGCATAATTAATTACCACGATAAATTAGAAAAGTGTAGCAGTCAACAAAATTACAGGGTTATTTTTTCAGAAAACATTAAAAATTTTAATTTTTTGTCTTGGAAATATTACGAAACGGATTACACAGAAGTATCAACTACTATATGGAAAACTTGCCTTTACCGGAAAGTGCAAGATTCGGTTTATTTTATGCCTATAACCCTGACTATAAAACCTAATACCTTTTTCGAGATTTCTATTTTGAATCAAATTAAACCACGACGCATTGATTGACAATGGGAAAATTATCAAAAGGAATCAAACTGAAACAGCTTCATTAAAATATATACATATAAAAATTCCCTACAAAATTTGCTTACACATATCATCCTTGATTTTGTAAATTGTATTTTAGTAAATCATTTTTTAAAAGTTATCGCTCACGTTCACTCTCGTATTATGAAGTATACTATTTTATACGCTTCCAAATATTGATGAATGTAAACAAATTTGGAAAAGAAAATTAACAAAAATTTCCATATGGTTCTTTATAAATTATTGATATTTTTGATGATTCTGCACAAACATTTGTTTAAATTGTAGTCGAACAGATTTTGTGACTAGCATTAGGAATTATAACAATTTTTAAAACTTTTCTCGAGTCAAACATATTTATACTTTGTTTTATCCTAGCAGTGGGTACGTGTTTTCAAGTTTCTTTCACCTTTAAGTTAAAAAAGATGAGTTTAAAGTGCGAAAGCAATTTTACATCTGCGTGGTGCAAGAAGTTAATTTAAAATTAAAATTTCTGAATATTTTTAATAAAATTATTTTTTTTGTTTATAAAAATATATTAAAACAAGCTTCGTGCCATCAAAATCCTATTTATTTTTTTATATTACTGTCGGCTAAAGTTTTCTCTTTTTTTTTCAGGTAAGTGGTTTTAAATTTCCCTACTGCCACGGAAAGCTCTATCTGGTTATTTCGGTAAGTTATCAGAATTTTCAACAAAACTTGATTAAATGTATTATTTACAAATATTTGTCAAATGTATGGATTTCAAATTTGTCGAATTCCATATCAGGTAAATAATTTAGTAACGATCATGTAGTAGCAGTTCATTTTAATCTCGTTTCGTCTACTTCGTGTTCAAATAATTCAAAAATGACTAACACTAAGTAATAATATTACTTTGGTAATTCAATTTAAAACTGCACTCGTGTAAAATTTATTTTGAACTTTAACTGTAATACTTTTAAATTACCTATATAGCACGTCTTTTCAAGGAAGTACCTTACCAGTTTACTGGAAATCAAATTTAATTTCAAGCGCATCGCTTTAGGTAATTTTAAAATTACAGAAAATTTAAGCAGTAACTTTTCATGACATAAATACACTAAAAATTTAAAAATTAATTCAAATTAGTTTATAGGAGCGTATCTTATGCTGAAATTTGAAATTTGCGTCAATCATTCTTGTGCATTGAATGTTAATTAATAAAATTTTGAAGCTGAGTACTTTGAACACCTGATTTTTAAATTTATGCTGTAAATTACTGATTAATTGAAAAACAACTTCTTTCTGCTTTATGAATATTATCACAACATTTTCCTTGTTTAATCGAGCGAATGTCAATAAATTTTAAACTTATTTATTTTCAAATATCTAACGACGGACGCCGAACGAAACCTATATAGTTTAGTGTTTATTCTTCAATAATTATACAAATTTACTTGTACATATATAATATATTTTTTTATTATTTATTTTAACCTACATACATAGTTTACTGTAGTTTACTTAATGTAAATTTTGCATTCGAGAAAATTAGCCTAAAATAATATTAATATTGTGATTTCATTATACTACTAGTAATTATGTGCAGTTCCCTCATTAATAAAGTAAAAAATTCAATTCTTCTGCTTTCAAGTCGGCCGGACCAGGAACGGCAAAGGCGGATAATGGAATAGTGGTAACAGTTGCAAAATCGTCAGCTCCATATTTTTTAGATTGCACATTTCTCCTTCTATTTATTATTTTTCTATAATATATTTCAAAGGATTTTTTTAGAACAAAACAATACCGTAAGTTTTTGTAAATTTATAAGAAAACTATGATTTTGAAAAACAGCACTGCTCGGGTTTCTATTTGTAGGATTAGATGTTGCTCCGAACCCTTTCACCTTTATGTCACTCAAGGTGCATTTTCGTGACCAGAATAAAAATTGTAGTAAATGATTAAACAAATTCAATAAACTTACGATTTTGAAAATGTCAGCTTTGAATGATACCCCAGAGACAATGTCCTTTGGCTTCGCGCTGATGCATATTGTGAATATGATAATAAACTTTATATTTTATTTGAAAAGTCTAGTATAAAATGATAACAATCAGATCTTGTCAATTAGAAACAGATTAGTAATTTTGTTAGTATCAATGGTTGGCCACCGTATCAAATGCATTAGCATGTTAGGCAATCAAGGTACGTCACATGTAGACGTATATTTGGTCTCTATTTGCGTTAACAATTCCTCGGTCATATATCATTGTACATTGCCTCATTTATTGTTAAAGGGGCACTTGCAATATGATTTCGTTAGGTAATTCATTTACTGCTAATCCAATTGTAAAATTTTTATTATAACTCGCACGGGCGCTACTTTTGAATTCTAATTTTCGAATTTGTATGTTAATTAAAAAATATGGTACGGCTGCTTCAGGATAATATATATTTTTTAAATAGAACCATGTCTGTTTAAAAGCGTTAGAGTGAGAGTAATCCCGTTGAAGCATAATTTAAAATACATTTAGTTTTTAGCGATAAAGTGGCAAATTAATTACTACTGCTATTTATTTATTTATTACTGCAATTTGAAATTAATGGGAAATATAGATATTGAAATTATGTTATTCAATAACAGAATTTACTAAATCATCAATAATTTTCATGTCAAATAATGGAACAGTTATCATACTCTTCGTAAGTTTAATGTATTACTGATCAATATGTATAGAAACATTTCATTTCAAACTGATTCAATATTATTGGTACCAGAGGGACAAATTATAACTAACTTATTTGAATTTGCCGCCTTCATTTTAGTTTTATGCATTTCCACCAGTCACTCTTATCACAAAATACATTTAAATATGATAAATTTATTATTATGGAATATTTTTTTACCAAAATATACTGCTTTGAGTCGTTGGAAATAGATTTTTCATTTAAGAAACACTTCGACTTGTTCGAGGTGGCCGAGATTAAACTCCATGCTTTTGGCAGTCTGTACAATTTTTAAACATTTTACTTCGGTACAGCGATTCAAACAGTAAACACTGTTCAAATTATAGCCGAATTTTATTTAAAAACAGAGACTTCTGTCCCTCTATACCCGTATCGCTGATATAGAAATAAATAAATTAAAATATTTAAACAAAGCAACTTTTGAATAAAAAACCGCATAAAAAATTATAAATAATACCTAATATCTTTGTAGCTTTCGGCTACTTCTTATACTTTCATTGGTATAATGAAACTTTAATCCCTACAAGATCATGGGAAACTGAAATATTTCTCTTTAATTTTTAGGACCATACTGTCAATGTAGCCTGTCAATATCAATATAGCCGCTTACATTTCCTTCGTAAAAGCAATTCCATGTAATTAACACATATCAACTAAACTATTCTAACCAAAAATTTAAAAAAAAATTATGTATTTCTACCAATATCTGAAACTTTATTCAAACTTTGAAAATTTATAAATATACTGACTAGAATGTTTCTATAATTAGCAAATAGCTTTATTGTGTAGTTTGATTATCGATTGTTGGTAAATACGTAATTTATTAAAAGTACATCAATGTCTCGCATGTCAAATGAGCCAAAATAAATTTCAAATTGCGATTGTATCTATATCCAATTTTAATCAAATTATTTAAATATGAAACTGAAAAATTTGTTGGGTTCAAGGGTTGAACGTTGATTAGGATGAAATCAAAAAAAAAGTCTAATAGGAAGTGTACTATGCTTATTAATCTCACCTTACGCTTCCAATTATTAATAGTGATGTTATTGTTCTGTTCGTTTCAAGTGCTTCAAACAATGTCTACCTATACTAACTGTAAACATTTACATTCATACTTGAATTATAACCTAAATATATACCAGGTACGGCATATACATCAACTTGAAATGAATTATGAACATCTACGTCATTTGAGAGTGATGTTTGCGTTCGCTTACCTTGTACAAGGATCATTAGTCATTTAAATTGTCACGATATGTTTACCAATACGACTTCAAGTATATAATTTAAGTCTTAGTATAGTTAAATATTTGCTTTTATTATTGAGTTATCATTAAAACGAGTATAAATATTGCAAAAACCACGTAGGGAAAATAAAACATGCATGCTTCAATATTTTTTGCTGCCAGCTTTTTCGCTTACTGTAATATTAATAACACCGAATCTTAATTAGGTTACCTAGTTAACTTCATCTCACAATAGCATCCTATTGTAAAGAGCTTATATCCGCTCAATTTCTTTTTAAGAAATAATAGTGATGTTCTATACAAGTTAATATATGCACCGTAGATTTGAAACACAATCATTGTTTTGATGAATGGATTTACTAGAAAAGACCAGAATACATACAGATGTATAAATTTAAATAGCACAGCATACGTAGTAGAATCAATGTTGCATGTTGATAATGCATATTGGTGCATAACCAAGCATGAAGGAAATAATTGTATGTCGTTTCAAGTCACAAAGTACTACCAAATTACGTGTTTTCACAAAGCCCAGGTTAAAAAACTTTTAAACAGCTAATCAAACAAAAAAACACATGTTTTCTTTATTATTAATTTACAATTGAGTACCGCAATACAACTAACCTCACATACAAACAAAATCATGCCATATTTAGGAGATATCTAGGTTTATCACCGTTGTCGATGAGAATTAAAATAACTTTTGTTTTCTGACAAAGTGTACAGAAGAGTGCAAAATAGAACTACAACTTGAAACCATATTTTTTACGAAGTTTTAAAACAAAAACATAAAAAGTTTCAATACATTTAACTTTTAATTGGCAACAAAATCAAAATAACAAACTTCTATAAAATAAATTACTCTTGTATTAACTACCCATATTTCTTGCAATGAAAATGAGAAAGCCTTTAGTTATCATAATGTAGTAACAACTTTTAACAAGAAGTAACAGAAAATAAAAAACTAAATATAGAAAGTAATTAAGTTATTCTTTACTTTTCTTGACAGAAACTTAGATATACCAATTTATTTTATGCTACAAATTTTTGTATTGTTATTTTTCTTTTAATTTAGTTATTAAACCTTTTCCACAAAAAAATGAAGAAAACTCAATCATGCAAACTAGATACCTGGACTTCTAATTGGATGGCACGAGCCTATGAAACCTTCGTGAACCTACAATTATTAATTTCTGTTTAATTATTATTATTATTTTTGTTATTGATAAAAGAAATTTGTTTGAGATTGAATTTTAATTTTATAATTTTAAATCGTTTGGGCATGTGGATTTTTGATTATTTTTAAAATTGTACATTTAAAAATTTTGTAAAAAAATAAGTAATAAGTAAAAGTTTCGAATTGGTGCGTCTTTTCGAGCCAACAATGTTTAAGTTGGCAGAAAAGAAAGCGATACTCGCTCCTTCCAAGTTTCTCTTGTTTCTTTTTTCTGTTTCGCATCAGGCGAACTTGGAATAATATTTCTAACGTGGACAGTATTCAATTCAATTAAATAGATAATCAAAAGTCAAATATATTTAATTGAATTGAATACTGCCCACGTTAGAAATATTATTCTAGGTTTCCCCAAGAAAAACAAAATTTCGAAACACCTGAATTCACGTGTCGCAAAACTAATTCAACTAATTTGCATATTCTTATCTTGAAAAATAGTAAATTTTTTCAATTATTAATTTATCTAATATGTAAAAAATAATATAATATATAATACAGCATTTTATTCCTGACGGAATTTTGCTATCTCCTTAGAGATTTTACAAAACCGTTTATTAGGGTGGTTTAGTCCCCACTTTCTTTACATTTCATTCTATAGTCTAGTGTCTGTTTTTGCTTCATTTGCTATTTTTCTCCATGTTTTTCTGTCTGTTATTTTCATTTTCCAGTTCTCGATCCTCATTTTTCTGATGTCCTCCATTACTTGGTCCCACCATCGAACCTTAGGCCTTCCTCTGCATACAATTTGTTTGTTACCATAAACCCAGTGCCGTTCTTTCCTTGCTTCTCCTCTCCAGAGTATAATTACATATCCAGACTTGACCGTATTTCTTGCAGTGCAGCTACATCTATTTCATATCGTGACAGTTCTCTGGCAATCTCATCTATCTTTCCTTCTCTCAAGAGGGTTCTAACATTCCATGTAGCTACTCGAATTATTTTTCTTTTTTTCTTGTTTCTGTCTGAATTTTTCCTTTTTCTTTGTACTGTCGTCGATTCTGTTCCAACATCTTCTTTTGGAGCAACCGGTTGGAACGGTCCAGTTGCTCCTTCCCCTTCCGTTAGTTTTTTGATGGTTGTGACAGACCTCCAGCCATTTCCAGCTTATTCACAACCAACCTTGACTCTATCTCCGTTTTTAATCTCGTTTCTGGCGATTTCCCATATCTTGTTTTGAATTTCTTTTTCTTGGCTGGTTAAGTCTCTTTTGATATAAATATTTCTTCCTCTTAGTTTATTCTTGTTTGCCATTACACTATTCTTTTGGTCTTGACTTTTTAATTTCTCTAACACCACTTCTCTTCCAAGTACCTTGCTTATTTTAAATGCCTCTGTTACTTCCACATTCACCTTCAATTCTTTTTCCTGAAATTTTTCAACATGTTGCTTTGTTACTATTCCCAATGGTGGAGAGCTCTTTATAATAATATTAACCTTTTTTCTATCCTTTTCATATTTTTCAATTTGACTCTCGAGTTTCACTTTCTTCTTTCATCTTGTTTCATTTTGTTTTATTACTTTTTCTTCTAGTTCTTGTATTTCTATTTTCATTGCTTGTCTCTCTTCGTTCCATCTCTTTTCTGCATTCTTGAGGTGTTCTTTAATCTCCTTTTCCTCTTGTTTGGTGCTACTAAAACCTTGATTCACCATTACAGTCAAATTTAGCATCATCGTATTTAGCATTCATCCATCTCTTTCGATGGTTTTGGTTTCAATATTATTTCTATATTCTGCTTTTTTGGTGACGCAATAGTTTTATTGCTTCTCTGAAATATCTGTTCTTCTTCCAAATGCTCCGTCGCACCCTCTGTTTCGCTTTGTTTCTTTTCTTCTTCCCTTTTTCTTTTTATTTAATCTCTGACAGACAAAACGCTATTGGATCTACTTCTTTTCTCCTTATCTATATTCATTTATTTCAAATATGTTTTGGTTCTTGTATGGTTTGTTTCCTATTTCTCTTGCTCTATTTTTCGTTTTCAATGTTACTTTCATAAACACACGTTTATGAAAGAAACAGTACCAGATATCATCCGCGAGCAACACAAGAGCCCGGTTCAACACCTCGGAGTACCTAGCGTTGTAATAAACAATGAATTTCACTTGGTAATGGTTCTTCACTCTAGTAACGCAGTACTTTCCCCCAAAACACTACTTGAGTTGGTACTATATCTAATTTTTGGTATTGACATATAAAACTAACCTTAAACAAATTGGTTTTACTTTTGTTATCCTCTCGGATTCCGCTTTTGGACTAACAATAACTCTATCAAAAAAAAACCTTTCTCCTTCCCGCACCCGTACAACACCCTTTTCTATTTACTTTTTCAATAAATCTCACTAGATAGCTCAAACTTCTGTAATTCTATGCAATCACTCTACACATGACCGTATTCCTAATACAAACTTTATTATCTATATAAATAATAATTTGTTATTATAATAACTCATAACTCCTACATTCTCAATCACTAAAATTCAGGGAAAAATAAAAAAAAAAAAAAGCAAAAAATATTTTTTTTGTTAAGCTGTGTAATTGTTCAGCTGGTAAGGTTGGTTAGTCACAAAACACTGAAAAAACGTTAAAAATATCCGAAATTGGTATCACAATGAAACCGAATGGTTCTCCAATTTTGCGGTTGGTATAAAAAGTATAAATAAATATTCGCAAAAGCCACTACGCGGAAAAATATTAAGTTAATCTAATAGGTATAGTTGGTTTAGAAAGTTTTGTTTATAAGCCAAACGTTTGCATCCTTTTGGTGTGCTATTTTGTGAATTATCATTTCACCGCAGTTTTACGCAAATAACTAAATCACGAATAACCTCAAACCTTCAGTTACATAAGTTAAAATGGTTAACATTTAAAAGGGTTAATTAGTGCAAAATTTTTAATATTTGAATATTAAATAATAATAAAGAATAATAAAGAATAAAGATAGTAACTGACTATCAATAGCGCCTATCACTAATGTTTATTACACTAATTGTTAGGATATATGGAAGCAATTTAATCTTTACTTCAATTACTCAATATACAATTATTTTTAGACAATGTATCTATATTCGAATGTGAGATACTTTGAGTAAATATTTGTAAATTGAATCTGAAATGCTTCAGTTGCATATAATACTACATAATAAATGGATACAAACTTGTGATTCGCTGCAACCTGTAGGTGGCGGTCTAAAATGATTTAATCCACATATTAGATATTTCAGACAAAACGAAATATTTAGTTGTGAGCACATAATTTTTGGCATTAAAAGAAGTTACTAATAACTTAGAAATTCAATTATTGGCTTGATGAAGCAACGTCGATCAAACGGAAGCAAAAAGAAAAGTCTTTAAATTATTTTATTTCTACATTAGAGACACGTTCCTGTAACTTAATAACTCAGTGATCACGGCAGTTATAACTAAACCAACGTAAATATTGGTCTTCCTGAACGTGTGGAACAATAAAGCTGACGTGCGTTTAGAACGGTAATTGTATTGACACTTTCCTGCCGTTTACTTCTACATTGTTTTGTTTCCGCTTATACCTCATTCGATCATTAATATATTTAGATTATTAATGCTAGACTACAGTCTTATATTTAAATGCTAATATTCGTGAAATTCCAATACCATAACTTAAAATTAATTTCAAATTCGCACAATTAATTAAACTGTAATTGGGAATCGGTTACGATCCGTTTCCGGTCTAATGCTTCTCTAATCCGCAAGTATTTTAACTCGACACCTTACCCATGATCGACCTTTTTATTATAATAATCAATTATGCGTTTCATTAGAGTTTCTGTTTACCCATCATATATTTACTATTATATTTTTACTTATTCCAAAATATATGCGATGATCGATAACGCAAAAGCTAATTTATTTATATAAATCGAAAAGAAAAATAATTTGAATTGAATTGTAAATTCGCAATTTAAGACTTTTTTACATTAACAATAATTGTTGGGAAAACGTATAACTACTATATTAAGCGGTATTAAGGGATTAAATTTTAAGTGCTAATTCGCATTTGGATTTATATCAAGGAATGTTTGTGCAGCATGGTGGTTAAATCGTAAAACTGAGGGAGCCATGTGAGCTTTATTATCAAACAGATAAATTATTCCTTTTCTTTTTTAAATTATTTTTAAATAGAGGTAATTTACAACATCACCCCGGATATTATTTTTGTTACCTAATGCACAAAACAATACAATTTTAAACTATTTTCAGTTTTAACAGTCTGGGCTTTACTATTTAATTTGTTTTCAAGTTAAAGCAGATATCTAATTTGAGCCACAGCTTTTCAGTTATATGTTTTTGTAGCTACATTACGCAATGCATAACCACAACAATTAGGGGAAGAACAGAAGATAAATTTGTAATTTTTTTAATTTTCAGTATTTTCCCAAAACAGTAACATTGTTTTCATTTTTAAAAATTGCAAATGAAATTTAATTCGAGGTAATAAGTGAGTTACACAAGAAAAATTTAATATTTTACGAGCAGGTAAATTATACAATGTTGTCAAAGTTATTCGAGTAAATTGTTACTGTTAGATAGCATAGCTGTATAGTTAACAGCCGATTTACTCATAAATGACTTTAATTGCGGCAATTTTGACGGAAGCACTAATCCGACACCATGTACCGAATACATTATCTAGGGTGGATTGTAATCTAATGAACAAATATTTATTTTAAAAATAAATACATAATTAGTCTTTGCGAAATGTAATTCTGCAAATAAAATACATCAGACGTATATATTTAAAAAAAGAAAAACTAGCGAGATTTGTTTACCGTCACAGTTGGAAATTTAATGTGAATAGGTTACATATTTGCCAGTGCGATTAAAAATGGTAATATTTGGAAAATTGTGTTTGGTTAAAATAAGATTATAACTTTAAATTCACAATCTTTAAATCTTATTTGGGTTAGTTACAATTCAAAACATAAACTTGTACTTTTAAAAGTTAAGCTTAAAAGCTCCTAACATCTCGGAGTAAAGGTTTCGAGGTTGTTTTTCTTTATTTCTTATCCGACTTTAATTTTGTGTAACGTAAAAGAAAACACCTTTTCATTTTTAATAGCTTTAACACTAAATCAAAAAAGAAACCTGGGATTAGATACATAATGCGATATCATTAATTATTCTCAAATTTTTTTTGAGTTGAAATAATAAATCACGAAAAGTTTTAACGGTTATTATATCTTCATTTACCACACTTGGAATAATATTAATTAATTCAGTGTAGGGTAAGACTTTTTAACTAAATTAGTGCGAAATCACGTACAAAGTTTCTAATTATTATGGAAGTATAAGATATGTCGGTTTATCAATGCAGAGTTAAATAACATCACCTTCGGGTAATCTCCAACCTGAAAGGTAATTTCAATTTAATCTTAGCACAGATAAACCGGCTTTTATTTTATTAATCATTCAAATTATTCAATTATGTTCTAAGATTGTTAAAGTAAGCAAAAAAGGATATATCCATATTAAAGTATCATTAGAACTTCCATTAATCACTTAATCGATTGAATCCAAAACGCATTCAACTACAGAAATTTTTTGAAAATTCAAGTTTTATGTTTTTTTCATTGTCAGTTTATTTTATATTTATTATTCTTTCCTAGTTCTTTGTTCTATTCAATTATGCATTACTACTTTTCCATAGCGGTAAGCGTCTTTTCAAGATGCAGAAGTTTCGTATATACTCAAAAAAAATTGTAAAAAATACTGGGATCGATTTAATTACTTAAATTGCCATTATACTGAATATTTAGATTTGTTTACTTTATAATATAATAATTGATAAATAATTAATAAATAAATAATTAAAGCGTAAGTGACTTCACTAACACAGTAATTGCCTCTTTTGCTTCAAAAATTTGTGACTCAAAATTCTCCTGCTCATATAGAGGATGAACTATTTGATGAGCGTATTCGGACCGAATTTTTTAGTTAACCACACGAGAGATGAATACTTAATAGTTTATGACAGGTCGATCACTAATTAACGAAGAGGGCTTCTCAAGTGAAATTTTAGGATTTGATAGGCCAAAAGAACACTAAAATTAGGCAAACAACTGTTGATTTTTAAGAGCTATGAGCAATCTGTTTTGAGAAAATGGCATTTAAAAATTTAAAATGTGGATTTTCTGCAAACCTCCATATGCAGGTGTGGTTTTTCTTTCTTTGCTAGAATAAGATGCAGAATATGGATGTGAAGTGAATGAAAAAATCTGTCAAAAAACGGTTGTGATTTTTAAGAATGTATTCGCAATTTACATTAAGCGAACGCCACCACGCGGAAAAATATTACGTTAATCTAATACGTAGTTGGTATAGAAAGTTTTATCTATAAACCAAACGTTGGCATTCTTTTGGGGTTTTATTTTGTGAATTATCATTTCACCGCGGTATTACGATAAAATAATTCAAAACCAAAATAAATCATATAATACCAAACTGAAAAATATAAATGAACTGAATCATAGAAATACGTAAACAAAAAAATTCAAAACCCGTACGAAAACGCCCCTGCCGCAGGCACACTTTTGGGTATGAATATTAGTCGGAAAAGATACTTAGTTAACGTTGTTGAAAAATTCGTGGTCCTATGTTAATTATGAGGTAAACTATGCATAACGAAACATTATTTCGTAAACTGATGTCCGCAATTAGTGATGAATCAGCGCCTGCACTTTGATTGACTTGACTTGCTGTTTCTATTCTCTAACAATAAATCGAAACAGTTCTGTAGCAGTCAAATACATTTTTTTGACTGTCTGTAAAAATATGTACAGTATGTTATTGTCGTCAGTTAATACACTGTCATACAGAAATGCATTACTTTGCCCACTCCAAGAATTAAATATGCCAATCAATAATCAACGAATCAAATATTGGAAATGGGTTCACTATTGTCTCGAGAAACAAATTATAGATATCTTTAGTTAACTTTTCAGATTTTGTTAAAATAACGAAGGCATTTTGGATACTAATTAATTAACCTTCTGACTTCTTCTCGGATCCTCAGGCCTAATTTCCCGATAACTTTCTGCAGACAAAAAAGTCATAATAAAATTTGTTAAATCAGGCGAAAAAGAATTATGATTAGTACCCTTAGCAAAATGAAAGATGTTTATCCATTTTTTTTAATTTAAAATGAAATTTAAAAGAAAAAAGCATTGCAATATATTATAGATAAAAGATAATGCTCTGTATTTTTTTATAAATGTTACATTATAGCAGTTAAGTGCAACAAAAATAATATATATTTAGTGTTAGTTTATGATTTTTCTTCCAAACTTTGTTGTCGCCCAAAAATTAAGATTCTATCTGACACTGGTCCACTGTCGTAAAGTGAAAATATTTCTTTAATGTCGTTTGCATTGTAACTTCTGTATTCTTTCTGTATTAATGTTTTTATTTTTTCTAATTTTACTGACTAAACATATAGTTGTCAAAAAGCAATTTTAATCTGATGAGTTAGCTAAATCTTGGCCCTCGGGGTTTTGTAGATCCATCAGTCCCTTAGGCTAAATAGTTTGGACATCCCTGCTCTATATGCGCTCAAAGATATGCATCGATTGTGTAGGTTAGTATAATATACGGTGTAGTATAGTAACAGTAAAACAATAACCGTCGTCAAAACTTTCGGCGTCGAATCGTACTGGCGTCGAAACGTTCCGTGTCGAAACGAACTAAGGTAGATTTTTTTATAGTAGCCACCAAATGTTTAAATAACTTTGATAATTTTTATCAGTTCTCATACCCGTGTTTCTCATCCATTTAGAAGTGACAAACATATTAATTTGTTTCTTTCCGATGTAAGCATAAAAGATGTTACTGATTGCTACTCGCAATAAATTCGTATGCCCGTTTTCACAAACGTCTATACAACTTTTAACAAGCCGTTAAATTTAATAAAACAATGGAAATTATCTCATAGTACAAGCAAGCCAATAGAAATCATCCGTTAAATTTAACGGATTGTTAAAGGTTTTGTGAATATGGGCATGGGCGTGAAGAGTAAAACAAAAATATCAGCAGTGTAAAGATTAAATAGGAAACCGGAAACTGCGGGTCAAAACCGAGTTGTGCCGATTACACTGCTGTAAGCGAAAGCCCAAGTTCAATCTATAGGCTATAGCAGGGGTGGCCAACAGGTCGATCGCGAAGTGAATTTTAGTCGATCATGGCCATCGACACTAGTAGTGATTCATAATAAGCTGAGAAGAAAATCGCTGGGGAAATTTGATATACAAGTGAAGGAAAATCTGAGGAAATATTTGGAAATCCAAGGAAATCTTACACTGAAAAAAATGTACATAAGAATTTCATCATTTTTGCGCCAATGAACAAAATTCATCATATGGATGAAAAATTCATAGTACCTATTCGTGAAAAATTCATTGTATTGATGAATTTTGCTCATCAGTGCAAAAATGATGAATTTTTCATCAATATGATGAACCAATTTTTTCAGTGTACGAAATCTAGCAGATCTTAGAAAATCTGAGAATATCGAAGGAAATCCTAGAAAATATTAGGAAACTTCAAGAAATCTTAGGAATTCTAAGAAAATCCAAGGAAATCTTAAGAATGACAGATAACCGTACTTTTTTTAATTTTTCGATAGGAAATCATGAGACAATCCAAGAGAAAATCTACTGTAATTTTAGGAAATCTAGAGAAATTTTAGAAAATCCGGGGAAATCTAGAGAAATTCACTAAAATGTCTAGTGGGACATTTGGAAATCCGGTCTACAAAAATTCTGTCTCTTGTTTCCTCTTCGTAATAAGCTAAGAAAATATGTTTTTTGTCTACTTATAGATGGCCTCTAGCCGATATTGGATAGAAATGGGTTCATAAAGAAAATAGGAAAAATTGATTAACTAAGAACATTTGAGGGGATAAAAGCACTTTGGATTGGTTTAAAAAGAAGTTAAACCTGGTAACATAAAATACACCAACATTTAAAAGTTGCCTGTTTTATTAAATCACGAAAATTATTCAAAAGCATTCTATTATCTACTCAAATAATTTAACAAATTTTTTTTTCATGTTTAATATTTGGGCCTAGGACGCAAAGTGGGAATTTAAAAATTTTCTATTGCAATTATGGTAGATTTTAGCATAAATTACAAATTTAAAAATAAAATTTGGTGGACCTTCCAAAATTTCGAGTGAAAATTGCCAAAAACCGCATGTGTGTATTTCATTGGTTATTTTCATATGGGTTGCCCCGCCCATGGCATGTTTTATACTTTATACAAATATTTAGCCGTATTTTTAGGCATAAATTGTGTTTAAAATTGACAAATCCATAAAACTGGGTTCTATGAGTAGCTCAAAAATTACCGATCTAGAAGGATGGGATCATTGTTTTTAACTTAAATTCGGCTTTAGTTAATTAGTGGCGTAACAAGCAGTTGCCGGACCCGTGTGCAAAGTTGTTAACGGGGGTCCTGTTTTTATAAAAGAAAATAAAAAATAACTTATGTAACTTATATAACCATAATTCTAAGATAAACAAATAAGAAAACTACATTAAGGGCCGATTTTACAATAATCGGTAAAACTTAGTATAACGTTATTCCCAGTATAACAATTACAGGGTTCCCACTTGTTTGGAAAATCTGGAAAAGTAATGGAATTTCTCATTTTTAGTGCCAAGTCAAGAAATTAAATTAAAAATTCTTTTTTAACTTTAAAATAAATTTTTTTTTAAATTTTTATATTTAAAAATTAATTTTTTTAATTAAAAATTTTAAAAATTATTGATTTTAATTTAATTTTAAAATTAAAAATTTTTTACCTTTTTATTTTCTGATTTATCAAAATGTGATGGAAAATTTTTATTCTTTATCAGGGAAATCCTGGAAATATTAAGGTTTAATTTTGAAGATTTAGTGGGATCACTGAAAAAAATATTAAAAATTAAATAGTACCCACCACACCCCGATATTTCCGCCTCTGGCTTTAATTAACTAATAAATAAATTTATAATATGATGTTAACAGCAGCCCGGATAGAAGTGGACTGCGAGTAGCTCCGCCTACTAAAGCGTAGCGTAGCGTAGCGGAGTGATTTGCGAAGCGTGTAGTGCCAGAGGCACTTTAATCTTCTTCGTCTGGTGATTTGAAGTTTTGACATTGAAATTTTAGAAATTACGCTTGGGGTGGGAGAACCACGACGATCTGAGAGGGTTTCCGCCTACTAAAACACACTGCTGCATAGTTTATGTCGAGCACACGTACTGCCAACAGAATGAACTATTAACCGATTTTATGTAAAAAATCGAAACTAGGGTTTTTACTCACCTTAATCGTTTCATTTCCATATCATTTTTCAAATTCTACAAGAATTTTTATTGAATCTATAAAATCCTATGGCGCACTTTGCGTCTTTAATTAATATTGCAATACAATTTAATTTTTAAAATTAAATTAATCTAGGTATTTAAAAAACATTTTCAATTGTTTGAATGCGGTTAAAACAAAATCTTTGCATTATACTTTTACAACAGTCATCGAATTATCACAAAATATAAACTTATTTATTATTAACTAGTGATGTATGGTATAACAAAAATAATTGTTGACCGGTAGCTAAAAAAGGTCGCTTCTCGAGCTATCAACCTACGTAAAAATGAGACCCTTATGACTAGAAGTGAAAAATATATTTTGTTTATATATTTGGATTGGAAAAAAAGAAAGCAACGCGGTGAAAATTCCAGTTTGAAATTAAATTAGTAAGATCTTCCTCAGTAGTAATCTGTTTTCGTTTTCAACAGCTTCGACTTAATGAAGTGTGTCAGTCAGCGCATTAGATCAAGCCAGCGTTATTTAATATTATATTAGATCAGTTCTTTTTACTATTTCGAAGTAGAACATATCTTGGAACAAATAAAAATTTAGGAATTACGTATCGATTGGTTATCGAACATCAGTTAATTAAAGAATAAAGTTGGCCAAGTTTGAAAGTCATGATATAACAATTTTCTCAGATTAATCTTTACAAAAATAACCTTTCCTATTAGGGGTGGTTAGTAAACGTGATTATTTGCTGACTCTGCAATCAAAATTTAACGCTGAAGTAAATCTAGGTTAGTTGATAGATAGCTTATTATAGGAAGCAGATATTGAGCAATCCATTTCTGCAACGATAACATCGCTTATCTTTACCAAGTGTTCTTATGATTTAGTTGTTGCTGTTTATGACGGGATCTGCAACAAATAGAATACAAGGATGAGCACAACAAATTAACTTCAATGCATCTTACAAATGCATACCTATTTGTTATTACGAAACTTTGTTTTATTTATGAAATCAAACTATTGCTTCTAGGTATTTTTTATTATCATCACATAAAACTTGGCCATAAAATAGAACACTAAAGATAACATTTCTGATTTATACATATACGAGGTTACACCAAATAATTGGTAGTATATAAAATTTTGCGTCGATTCCAAGATATTTTTTATTTTTAATAAAAGTTCCAAACAAGAAGGTTAATCTGTATTTGATCTTAGCATTCTCGCTGGTGAATACACTTCCATGTTCATACTCTTTTTTGTCTTAAAAATACATTTTGTCATTATACCGACTACGTTGTACCCAATTAAGTTAATGCAAACTTTCCCAATTAATATTAAACATAACTTTATGTAATTATTATTTTCTTTATGTATTTTTCGTTATATCCTACTAGATATGTATTTAGATCGTCGTTGTCATATTTGACATAACTTTACATACTTAACTAGTAGTTAAATAATATATTATTCTTGTTTGATATTTACATTTTCAAATCAAACAGTCATAATATAACAAATTTGGCTTTGATTCCACGTTAGCTCGTTTATTAAGACGTATTTTTCTCGTTACAACGTTTTATATACTTTATATTGACGCATAAATAATTTTTTGAGCGTAACTTTTTATAATAACAGTTTCATAAAATAGCGTTTTAAAAGTCTTACGATAAGCAAACATTCCTAGTGGAACTTTCAAGCTTTAACAGCACGCATAATCTCTAAATTGGTTATAATCCGTTTATAATGAAAATTTAAATTGGTGTACGTTTCTGTTCTTTTTTTATTAAATGATGTATGTCTTTCTTTTAGCAAAAAACCAATATTGAGCCGTAAGCTGGTGTCCTAGTTACAACTTTTCTTTTTATATTCTTCAGGAATATCGGTAAAGCTTAACTTACAACTCGAAAATTTTATCTAAAAATCTGAATAATTAATTTTTATAAAATATATAACATTTTGAGATATAAGTGGTAGGTATACAAGAAGGTTGAAATCAAAATTCATCTTTGACTGATAAATAGACAAATACGAATCATTTGAGGAAATCAAGCATTATAATGTATAGCACTATGCCACGTTCCAAATATTACATTTATAATTGAGACAAATCATAATATGTGGTTAATCTCACTAAGTTTGCCTGATGAGGATCCAAAATTCGAAACATATGAATTCATCTGTCGCAAAATAATTCAACTAATTTGAATAGATTCCATATAGCTAGCTGTATGTGTCGGAAGCGGAAGCGTGGCTTCCAACAAGAGCAATCTCTGCAGATAGTTTGCTATCATTAAACCGACATCTATCAGATTGGATGGAAAACAACAACAAAGAAATTGTAGCTACTTCTCTTGATATTATCACAAATGGAGAAACATAAAAAAACGTAAAAAAACGAACTTTAACATATCAAAAACAAACCTACAAATAGTAGGAGTAAGTGTAATCTGGCTTTTAAAATTACAAATTTTTATATTATTACAATAATAGTATATTATATAACTTGATGTAAAATGGTTTACTAATGGCTAGGTGGATAATATGTAATAAAACGATAGGCAAACTAAGCAACAGTTTAATAATTGAACTATTTACATTACCTACAGCATTTTCATATCTGGATATATTGCTTAGATATAAATTGCCAGTACACGCACTTGACTTTGCCTGGTTTTACTGTTTCTATTTAATATGTGAAATTGTTTTGTAACTCTCTTAATATTTAAAAACTTGATTACCTTTATAATTAAAATTTAATGAAGAACATTGTAAGCTCAAAATAGTTCACCTTCAGTGTCAGTTAAGCACAAGTATATTGCTATCATAGCTCCGGGCGGTACAGTACAATGACAGCTAGTGGTTCATCAACTCTATGGCAAGAATTTAACGCTGTAACTGAGATTGTCAGTATAAAATAATATTTCGCTAATTTTTTCTTTCAATTCGTTCCGTGTGTATTTATGGTTTTCTAATACCTACACCTGCTGTAATATATTTCTTACCTTGTTTGTTAAGAAACGATTATGTATCGTAAATATTAGTAGATATAGTAGATTGTTGCTACATCTAAAATTAATCTGCTGGTTCAATTTACAAACTGCATTTCAAATTGATTTAACTAACTCGATAAATTTCTTTCTGGATGGTATATCAAAATAAATTGCCATGAAGATAGGATGCTAGCTTTATTACTTATCGGCAATTCAATTTGCATGCTAGTAAAATAAATATCATAAATTTTATAATTAAATTATCGTCTGTATAAAGAATAGACCAAAGATAAATTTGAATTTTTATTTATTAACACACAATTATTTTTCAAATGCTATGCAGTATTTTGGTATTCGAGAAGGAAAACCAATATTTAACGAAATATATAATATAAATACCTTCGTTTTGCTCAAGTTGGTTTTGTAATTAAAAAATGTTTTAAAGGCAATTTTTTGTCTACAGTAAGTTTATGATATTAGAAACGCAATGCATGCTTGAACACAAATGAGTTCAATATGGTGCAACTACGACCAACTACTACGTGAATTACATTTATATCTTTGCATCTGCAGGTATAATTTGAAACATCGATTTTCCATTTTATACTTTAACAGCAACGGTAGTAGTAATCTGAAGTGGTTCTGAAGGAAGAGGCAAGTAACCTAGAAAACTTGAGGGTATATTTTATACTCATTGTGTTATTAAATTGTAAGAATAGATTACTCGTACAATTTAAGTACGCAATTATTCTCCAAAATTCCAAATTGCCCATTCGTTATAATATTCTAAATTGCTTTACTATTGTAATATTAAAAATTCTTTTAATAGAAATGTTCATATTTAATGAAAATTATGAAACCGCAATTTAATTTGTATGTTACTGGAATTTATTATACATTTTTTTAAATCATTTCGATGACAAATCTGTTATTTTATTTATTAATTTGAAAAAAAAGTATTTTGCAAAAATTCTTTCTTTACATTTACAATTAATTATCCACGATTCTTCGTTAAACAAAGACTTCCTAATGATGGACTTATTTGACGTAGACGTGGTAGATTTAAAACTAAAACAAATAAGACAACCTCAATTAACGCATGTTAATGGGGTTGCATATCGCTGGTCGAATTTGTTTGACAATTATTGTTGACAAATGTCATAACAATGAATGAAATTTGACACAATTAAATCTGTGTATTTCAACGAAAGTAAACGAATCTATTGACAATTTAATTATATTATATTTATATTTATAAATATATATTTTTATATTACAGTTAATAAGCTGAAATTTGTAACTGCGCAACTTCATCTAACCAATAATATAAAATTTTTATTTATTCGTTCATAAGCTTTATTGAAAGGTTTTTCTCTCTAACTGCTACATTAATAATTTATTTAAGGCTATAGGTAAATTTTAGTGTAAAGTCAAATTAGTTTCCAACATGGCTATTAAATGACTAAATATTTAATGAAAATCTATTAACTTCCAAATGTAAGTTTAAATTGAAATTAGCAAATGCACTTTTAGTTGAAACTAGTTTTCCTGTTCAACTTTTAAATGAAAATTTCACTAGTAGATTACAGAAAAGTGAATGGAGTTATTTAAAATTATGAATTAGTTAATTAAAATATAATAATAAAGCTAATAAAAATTGTAAAAGCAACAAAAATTTGCACTTTAAAAATTCATATTAGTGTCATCGAGGGAATAAACCAGAAGTTTTCCTTGCTCACATGCAGCAAACCATACTGCAGATGCTAAAGTGAAACTTGCATTATTGAGTTAATTTTGCATTTTAAACTTTTTTTTTTAAGTAAAAATTCGATTAATATATTATTGACAAAGACAAAGTACCTAGTGTATTTTTAACGATTGTTAATGAAGTAGGTGCGGTACTTTTAATGTGGTATCGTGAAATCAGTTATAGATAATTCACGAGCAATATATGAGGTCCAGTTAATGAAGTTGCAGCTTATAGCTTTAATCGCGTTATCGTTCCAGTAGAAATAAATGTCATCTTCCAGTTTGTTTATTTCTTTTTTATGGGAAAACGTATTGGCTTTATTTATTTAGTATCTTAATAACTGCCGTTCTAGAGATTTGGGAGTAGGTTTTTGACCATTTTAATCTCTTACTAGACTTCCAGTAATATCAGTAATATACTTAGAAGGTTTCTTTATCCTTTAATAGTTTATCGTTTCTACTTTTTTTGTAATATTTTATCTTTCTTCTGTCTCTTTGATGCACGCTAAAATTTGTTGTCGAGACAGTTCACCAGTTGACGCTGGTAATTTGACTCGAAGCTTTGTGTTCTCTATTCCGCTGCCAACGTAAGTAAACCAAATTTTACTATAAGTAAATATTTTTTGTGATATAACAATTTTTTAATTGACAAAAATATGTAAAACTACTTTCTAATCCGTTAAATTAAACTTTTCCTTCTTTGGCTTAGGCCTAACTTGTTGCGTCTGGCTATACATTAAAATACCATGGTGCGTTTACAAAACACTGCTAACCAAGACAAAGCCGCGGTATAACTTAGCGGTTGATCTGTCTGATTACCGAGCGGTCAACGCGGTTTTAAGCGTTACAGTATAATTCAATAAATCCGAATTGTCTAAATAGAATCATATTTAAAATGACATCGTAAACTATCTTAAGAAAATAAATTTGATTGGTCTCAAATGAAAATATATAATACATCCGATACATACATATACCTATGAAGCTTGATTAAATTTATTCACAGACATCTTTTAAATTTTTATGTTTATATTCAAAATTGCAATATAGCTTAGATAGACTTAACTTGATAACAATTTTATTGATACAAAATAAAGAAAACATAACGTATACAAACGCGCTATTTTGTTAGGAATAAAATAGAGAATTTTCAATTTAAGTTCGATGGTAGAACCATATTGCAGTATCATATGTATATAGCTTGTTTGACGCTCGGTTAAATGATTCAACAAATAAGTACTGAAAGCAAAAATCACTAAACGGCGATATTATACTTTAACAAATTAAAAAAGTTCCCTATATCGAAAGAGTAAACTTTTAATATCATTCAAAGTTTAAAATAATATCTCGCGCTTGGTGGAATCACGTTAAATCGAGGATAATAAAAACAATTGATTAAAAAATAATATTTAATAACAAATTACACTTGATTGAAAAACGATGATGACGATAGATTGGATTAATTAAAAATTAAACATTCCAGGTTCACACCGGATTTTATTCACGGAAGTGCACGAGCGCCCTATAAACTTGAACTAATAATTAATTAGTTTCCTTTTTTTTATAAGTTTTAATATTACATTAAACAGTTTTTTTAATGACAACGTTAACAGTCAAACAATACAAAAGATTAATACTCAAATCTTCAAATCAATGTGTCACCAATTTAAAAAGGAACAAATTGTAACATCCAACTTACGAAATATAAAGAGCTGTCTTTAGTTCAAAATAGAATGTGAATATAAATTTGATGATAAAATCTTCAATCATTCAAGTACATTGAAGTGATAACTCAAATCCTTGTTTACAGTCTATGATGGCTACATACAAAGCATTGATTTGCGACATATTTATTATTCCATATTCGATTTAATAAAAAGTCGAACTGCTAAAACAAATTTATTTCCTTCTAATATTCTAAGGATAAAAAGATTTGAACGTACGATTAACATACAAATATGTTAACGACGCAACCGACGGTGCCAAGTAGTTTATAAATCAATAAAAGCAATACCTTTAATTACATCTAATACTTTGATCTGCTGTACAATTCAAAATTCTGAGAAACAGCTTTCAATAAATTGTCGCAATGATGTTATTATTCATTGCAGCTGCAGTTCCGGCTGTAAGACATTACACTGCCATTTTTTATTTGTGACTGACAAACTCTAAAAAATAAAAAATTATTTCTAAAGAAATAATAGTATAATATTATGCAAACATATAAAATAGATAGCGAAATGTCCGGTAGCGAAATGTCCGAAAGTGAAATGTCAGATAGCGAAATGTTCGGTCACTCGCAGGTCCCAGACCAATAAAAATTCAATAAAAAATTTAAATTATTGTAAATTACTCATTACAGTTAAAGTGTTCACCTGCCTTTTAATGAATGTTATTATAGTACTATTTACATCAGGGATAACAAATAAGTGGCACGCGTGGAAAACCTGGTACGTGAGAGATTTTCGGCGGCACGCTAAAGAATTGAATGTATGCATAAAATTTTTGCTTTTTTTGTAATTTAAGATGTATGTATAATACTTTTTTAAAAACAGCTTTTATGTAAATGCGCGAAAAAAAAATTTTCGACCCTCAAGTTGTAGTAGAGTATAGTTGGTAGGTAAATTTTAATTTAAAACTTTAAAGTAAATCACATTATTAAAAAGTTAATTCTATTTATTTGTATGTACGCTGTTAATAAACATTTTTCGTAATATTTAAATTAAATGAAAATGCTAGAAAAACCGCAATTAAACAAAATTGTTGCCGTTTTATCATTTTAATAAAAATTTCATCAGGCAATACTGCAGTAGTTGGGAATTAATGAATTCCGAAACAAATTATTCTCTGAGTTTCCTGAAAAAATAAAAGATAAAAATAACTTAAATCATATTTATTTACTTTATATGGAGGGGGGTACCACGTTTCAAGTGTATGTTCTGTGATCTACTTTATCATAGAGCATTTATTTTTTTAAGAACAAATAGTACAGCTGTAAGTCGCAGTGTTAAACACAGAATATTCGTAATCATTTCTGGAGTTAATGCGCAGGTGTGTAGAAAATTAAACCATACTATAGTCTATTTCATTTAAGAAAATAGTAAGAATTTGTACTAAAACGATGACCTCGAAATGTTAACCAATGAAATTGGTTAGAAATTAGGCGGCTTCAATAGTTCCTATGCAGTATTTCTTTATTTATTTCATCAAAATCGTATTAAAATTGAAGTAAATTTGTGAAAATAAGTTTCGTAAAATTATGCCGTAACTTTTAAACATTCTTAGTTAGGCAACGCATTTAATTTGAATTTTTAAAATGACGTTTCCCTGTGTGAATGTGGTTTTGCATTTGACCTGCCACCTACCCGTGCGGAAAAACATATTTTACCTTACTCAAACGAATATCGAAATGTTGTATTTCTCAAACACTAGTATAGAAAAAGCTAATTTCGGCTGTAGTTTAAATAGGTGACAGCTGTTTCTAACGGAATGTTTAACAATTGAAAACGCGACTTTTACAACAATGGATCTACGTCTGAGAAAGAAAAACTCATCCCAACAATAAATTGTCAAAAATGAGTTTGTAAACCGCATTCACCAAAACTATCAAACTTTTGTTTCGAGCCAATCAAAACCAGCTTCATGATGCAACTAAGATCTTTTTTGGAATTTGAAGTTGTAAACCAAAATTCTTTCGATGACGTACTAATACCCCTCGAAATAAGTTTGACTTGAGAACTGGTTAACACTGCAGTGGGACCTTGTATTTATGCGTTGTAATGCGTTCTACTCGTAAAAATTCCTACTTTGACAATGTTTTTTCCCACTACAAAACTGACCGAATTTTCGGTCTGAACTACAAAATATAAATATTCAAAATTTAAATAAGAAACTCTATAAATGAATGTACAGTAACTATATTACATAAATACAGTAGAATCCGCTTAATGTGATCACTTTGGGCCAAGAATATTTTAATAATATTAACTGATAACTGATAACTCGAGCTCGGATTTTATGCTTTTGCGTGTTCTTTAATATTGATATGCGTACAGATTCGTTTTAAAATCTGAACAAATTAGGTAAAACCGATTCCGAAAAACTGTTTGTCATGAAATGCATTATATTTTGCATATTTTTAACATTTGGTGCACATTGGAGCAAATAATGCATATTTGTGCGTATTTGAGCAACTTTTGATTTTTTTTTGAAGAATTTTAATATAGAAAATAAAAAATTATTATTAAATTTGCCAATTTAAGCAATGGACAATTTGCATGATTTTTAATTTTAGCATATAACTATTCTATATAACAACATATCGTCGTATTAGTTAGAAACCCACGTAAGTCCATATTGCACACTTTTGCAGGGGAAACATAAAACGTTTTAAAACAGTGGTTGAAGGTAAAAAAAATTTTTTGATTGCTTAAAATATTAGTTTATAATTTTTTTACATTTATGAGATTTTCTAGGTCGATAGAGCTATTTTTTTTTTATTTTTTAGTGCCAAAAAGTCATTTTTGACATTTTATGGACTTACGTAGGTTTCTAACTAATACGACGATATATAATGTGTCTTAATTTTTTTAATTTGGTTCACAAATAAAGCCAGAAAATAATATTGCAATTTAAATGTATATTTGTCGCGCGAAATCGTATTAATAAATATGGGCGGGCCTAAAGTAACTTTTGAGGATTTTGACGTCACTAAAATGGCGATTAGTAACTAAAATTTGGTTACGTTATTTTACAAAAACTAGATACCTTAGCGGAAATTATACTGGTGTATTGGCACACATGTGTATCACTTGTTGAGGCTCATGTCGTCATGTCCTGATTTCAATCACGTGAATTTTTCAAATAAATTAGTACGTTTCATTAATTTTTTGCGGGCTGACGATACAGAATTTGGAATAATTACTCAAATATTCTGATTATAGGTACTTTGAACTATCAATAAATGACATTTTGAGGTGAATTTAAATTTAATGCAAATTGTCCATTATTCTATTTAATTTTTATAATTTTTACCCCTGATTGTTTTTCAAAAACACAGGGTATATGAAGTTACTATGTACAATCTTTGTTTATATATAATTATATATTTATATGTTTGTGTCACCATATCTCCCGAACAGTTACAGGTAGCGACGTACTTTTTTGACAGCATATTTGTAAAGATCAGGAGAGTGTTCCTGGCTGGTCAAATATAATTTTCACCCACGAGAAGAAATTCTATCGCAGAAAACCATCTCTTCCCCCCCCCCGTTCTTTCTAAATTTGTAAAATATATGTTGGGTCAAATTCATATCATTGCTACCTACTTATTCGCGCTAACACATCGGCTGACTGGATCACGAAGCGGTTTAAAACATATTATTCGCTTTCTATATACATTTTGACAAAATGTACTCCAAAAAGAGTGAAATAAAATAAAAATTAAAAATTTTAAAAACCCCTGACTGTAAATAGCAACTTAGTTTAAAAACTACTGTTCCGTTTAAAAAGGAAGCAATAATTTTTTCTTTTTCACTCAACAACATAAACTCTCGGACACTTAACTCGAAAAATCAACTAATCATCCTCCGCCCCCACCCCCCTATTACAAAATTTTATACATTAATTTTAAAGTCAGAGGAAAAGGAGAATTTTTAATACGGAATGTATAAACAGGTTTCTTAAGTGGAACAAATCTCCGTTTCCCCTGACTTCAAAATTAATGTTTAAATTTTGTAATAGGGGGGTGGGAGCGGAGGACGATAAGTTGATCTGTCGAGTTAAGTGTCGGAGAGTTTATGTTGTTGAGTGTAAAAGAAAAAATTATTTCTTCCTTTTTTAACCGAACAGTAGTTTTTAAACTAAGCTGCTATTTCCAGTCAGGGGTTTTTAAAATTTTTAATTTTTATTTTTTAAATAAAAAATGAAATTTCTTATAATTAAATAAAACAATTGCTTAAATTCTTAAAATTTAATAATAATTTTTTATTTTCCCTATTACAATTCTTCAAAAACACCAAAAGTGTTTTTGACCAAAAGTCATCAAAATATCGAAAATATGCAAAATTTTGCAAATTTTACGTAATTCGTCCAGTTTTATTATTAAAATTATTACATTTTATAAATCTAGGTATTGAAAATTTGGAAAAAAAAATTGAAAAATTTGAAGATTAGATATTTTTTAGTTGGCATATCAATGCATATTTTATCTATTTCTTAGTGCATATTTTAAGGATATTCGGTGCATATATATGCACGTATTTTCAATTATTTTGGTGCATATAAATCCGAGCTCAACTGATAACAATAAGCGAAATTTAAAAAAATGCGAATTAGAAGACTTGGAATAGAACAAAATAGAAGGAAAAAAATAGAAAAAGTGGCCGGTTTTCAAAAAAAAATGATCACAATAACCGACTGATAACATTATCCGTGATCACATAAAGCGGATTCTACTGTATTTAAATAACTTACAATTTAAATTTTAAATTAATTAATTAATTAGTTTACTATTTTTTTTTTAATTTGTATAATATGTAAAATGTATACCGGATATACGTCAGAATGTCTACTGCTGCATCTTAACTTTATTATTTTTAATGGTCTACTATTTCAATCCTTCAGCGAAAAATGCTAAAAGTAGATTATTATTTATTTGTCAACCGCAATGTCTAGTTCAGGGATGGGCAAAGTACGGCCCGCGTACGAATTCCGGCCCGCGAAAGGTTTGAATCCGGCTCGCCAACAAAAAGTTAAATGAGTTTCATTTTATTAAGTAAGTAGGTTTCGAACTTTAACATTAATAATTAAATTGAAATATTTCAAAGCAAAATTAATTTTTTGATAGAATTCTTAATTTCTTGCGTTTTTCTGGCCTCGAATGAAAAAAGTTTGCCCACTCTTGGTCTAGTCAATAGTTTATAATATAATAATACAATAATAATATATAATATATAATAAACAATAAAACTTGAAATAACAAGTTAAATTCAATAATATATTAAAATTATATTTTGAGGCTTTCGGCGATTGTTATCGCCTCCGTCAGAAATTTATTTATTATGTATTTAATTTGTGTTTCAAATGATGGTATTACTAAAAGAGTCTGAAATTGTTTAATTTCAATTAATTACGATCCTTTTACCACAAAATAGAATTTTCAAAATTTATTTTGTTGTTTTGTTGAATAAAACAAGTTGCTCAAAAATGGCCAAAGAGGCATCGTATTTGTTTCAAAAAGTTAAATTAAACTTTATACTATTAGCATTCTGTATAATTTTTCAATAAATCTCATAATAATCAATTGATTAATTAATTATGAACATCACAGTATTTGAACATTTATGTACAATTCATACAATTACATACAAACGTAGTAATGCATATATTTATGATAAACTAATTTTTTGAGCAAATTGTTTTATTCGGATTTTAAAAATATTTACTATTACTAAAAAATCAACAAAACAAGTTTTGAAAATTTTATTTTGTAGTAAAGGAGTCACTCTTAATTATCATTAAACAACTTCAGTTCCTTTTTGTAATTCAATCGGTTTATATGCAAATTAAAAGTGTTGCATTTGTAAATACATAATACAAGACATATAAATTATATACTATACCTAATAAAATTTATAAAATACCTGACGATGCTATAAAAAGCTCAACAGTTTATGGTTCTTCAGTTGGAGCAAGCAAACGACAAATTTCGGTAACATCCGGTATATATAGTTGTGATGACAACTGGGTGTAGAACAAACATATTACACCACCTTAATTACTTTTATTCAAACTTAATTGTCGTACTTAAAACTTTAAGATTTTACGTTCCTATCTGCACTAGGCGATATTTAAAAAATATCGGACCGGAGTAGAGGTGAAGTGATTGTTGAAATTAGTTTCAAGACTGAGTTCGTGACCTGATGTCAGAAGTTATATAAAATTTGTTAAACCTTGACCAACGGTTTACTATTGGTTAATTGCCAAGGTTGAATGTAGGAGTTTTTTGGAAAATTTTGAGTAATAACGCGTAATTTTTCAAGAAATTAGTAGTGACAAACAAGTTTACGAGTTTTTGAAGAAATTTACAATAACCAAACGAACTTTAAGATGCTATTAAACAAAATTATTTATTTTCGTATTCTTCGAAATTTTATCAGTTTAAATTAAAATTTTATATATAAAACAACTTTTTGGTTAGAGCTAATCGTCTTCGCGATATAAACAAAACGCCAAAATTAAGACCTTTTTGGTGCCCTCTTGTACCCAGTGCACCACTTAAATTCAGGGACTTTTAGTATGTTTACTACCTAACTAGTCCAAACACAGCTCCGTAGTATAAATTGGGATTTCAAAATTTCCCTCTAGAAAAAAATTTAATTGAATAGCTTACATTATTTAAATATAAAATTTATCAGAATTGAAGAATGGGCCTCGAAAAGTACATATTATGTTCCGAATAAAATATTATTATTTTTTAAAACGTTATTTAGGTTTTAACGAATGCAGATGTAATATAATAATCCTGAACAAAGGTCAATTGCTTTAAATATTATTGAAAATAATAATTAATTTGATCAATAAGTTCAACAAGTCATAGTTAATTTTCAATTACGTATTATCAATAAGGTTTTCATTGTCAAATGATCCTAGCCCTTGCGGCTAAGATTATCTTTTGCTGGTATTCTAAGACAATTCACAAGACACTTCAGCAACTATCAATAAGCAATCTTAAATGTCAATCTCGTCACTTTTTGTAAATGCGGTGTTATCTCCTACACGTTGCTGTACCCAAACCTGAGCTTCTATATGTTGTCTTTAGGCAATTTGTGTGTGATCACAGACACAACAAAAATAAGCCCATTGTAGTATAGTGTAATATCTAAAAATCAGTTTTCATCCAAATGTATTTCAGAATTATATATCCCTTTTGATTCAATACATTAATAAATTTTGTACTGTATTTTAGTTTGAAAGGTCACACAGGTGTGCCGAAAAGTTTGCTTCGTATAAAACCAAATTGTCAAGTCTTATTGGTGTACATATCAAGTCGAGAGATTAACACAACATCAGCTATAAACCAATCCAACTAAAATTTGTCATTGGCTGGCGAACAAAACATACCCGAATACAAAATCTACCTTTGTATAAAATTTGAAGACTAAATTAATTAGAGTAGCCGCTAAAATGTAGTCACCAAAATCTTGTAGAATCCTTAATTTTGCCCCCTTTTATAAAGAGGCTTTTATAAAGCTTACCTAGTTTTAGAAAGCAGATTGCTTAGCTCTGTCAGCTGTAAACTAATTATCTGCAATCTAAAATTAAATATTATATAAACAAGTAAACAATTTTTAATTGAATTTTAACGCACATTTAATGGTTTTAAAGTATGTCGGGGTGGGTTTAAATAATTAAATGAAGTCGCTTTTCGGTAATTTTATTTAAATTTAGTATTTCATTTTTAGTGTTAGAGCGAACAAAATACAGCAGAGCGTATTAGCGTTAATTCTTTTGGTTTTACACAAAACTGAGAAATGAGCAGCAATCGTAAGTGAAGCTCTACGCTTTATTTGAGTTTGTGATCCCGGATTAGAGTCCCTTACGCGACCTTAACTTCAAGTTCCTACTTTAACTTTCATTCACTACAATACATACATAATGAAAGAAATTGTGAAGTGTGTCTAGGTGAATTTTGAGCTGCATTTTTCCACAAGAACTAATACTTCTGCTTTCAGAATGTGTAAAACACGCATAATGACGAATAAATGTGTTTAAAAAAAAGCGTTTCCAAAAAATGTTTAGAATATGTTTATTTTCTATATTTTCTCGTGTTTATAAAGTTTCCTACTAACAATGCGTGCCAAATTGAGTTATATCCGCTCGAAATGCTACAAAATCAAGAGCTTTATGTTAGGATCTGATTGACTGCACAAAAAATGTGTTCATGTCTGTGAAGGAGTTTAATGTCGATAAACATTAGTGTTATGCATGGTTTTTATTATTTCTTGTAAACTTCTTTTCATCGCTGAGCTTTTATCGATACCGGAAATTGATAAATGGTTGCACAATTTGCAGTTAGGAAGTCGTCTGCCGGATATATTAATGTTTGTTTGATTGATCTTTCTACTAAAAACGTTTTGTCATTCATAAGTCTTTTCGATATGGGCCGTTTTGATTAATGGGTTCATCAAACAACTTCCTCGAGTGCCGACTTTCATTAAATTCATATTACCGGTACCTTTTATGTTTTTCAAACTTAATTTACACTTCCTCGCGCGCCCACGTTGGATGCCATTGTTAACATATTTTATGTTGTTTCACTAAATTTACTACCTACCGATGTGAGCTTTACTCGTAGCAAATCAACTTTTGCAAAAGTTCATACTACTCGAAATGAGGTTACTAAAATTAATTATATTTGGAACAATAAGTACAAATATATCTTTTTCGTAATATTAACTCGAAAACCATCACGCTATGCTATCGTTCATAAGGGAAATATAACTTAAAAGGTTGCTACTTAATGTTACATGCATTATTATATCATGGAAATTTAAGTAGCAGTTCGAATAAATGTCACGCAATTATAAATGTTAATAACATTACATTTATTTGACATCTATTAAATTATAATGCATCAATAACAGTAAATAATAATTTACGATTTATTTGAAATTCAGTTATTACCCAATTTTATTTACTCTAATAACAACAACTTACATCCTATGTTCCTCGCTAAACACATAACGTAACAAAAGAATTGGTTTCGAAATTTTTTTCGCAACAATGTGTTTCTAAAAATAGGGTACATTTGATTCGAATCGATTTTACATCAAGGGAAGAAAGCGATACACTGAATGAAAAGTTGCTAAATATCCAAGTGCTTATTATAAACGAAGAACCACTAAATTATATGCTTTCTACTTTATTAAAATAAAGTCTATTGATGTGGTTCAGTTAATAACGTAATCGTGTTTTTCCGCGATACATAAATGGATTTAAAATACGCGTGAAAAACCATTAAATTAATGTAGATAAATCCATGGGCTTATTAATTTATTCCCTTTCGCTTTCACGAAACAGAATCCCAAACAAATAAGTGACTTTTTTCGCTTAGGTAATATTTGGTGGAAGATCCCAAAAAAATTTGTTGGTGAAAACGGTTTAAGAAACTTGATCGTTTAAATTGTTGGAAATGTTTTTTAAATTACACATCAAATCTAATGCTACTATATGCTTTTATGAGTTTTTGATATCCGAAAACTATTTGTCCATATTTTCTGGTGTAGCATTAAATTCACATTATTAAAATAAGTTTGCTTTTAAATTTTAAATATAATTAGAGAAAAATTACGGCCTAAAACTTAATCGATTTATATTAACAATGATTTTCAATTCAGCACAAAGAACTTCTTGTTAAGCAGAGATCAAGGGGAACCGCTCACGGAAATCATATGTATGCAGATTACCAAAGTCGAATCTCTTATGCAGATTTCAAAATGATTCGAAATTTCATTTATATCTTATAATCTTCTTTATTCGTTGCCCACGTCTACGTTCTTCTAGTTAAACTGTTTTATTAATTTGACATATTTTCAGCTAAATTTCCGAGTTCTACAACTACAAGAGTCTGGTCAATTGACAAAACGTCTAAGTTGAAATAGTTAAAATTAAAGCATTCGATATTGCCATAAAATCGCACTTTAAGTTCAGATTTTTATGATGCTACTTTTATTGCTGATAGGTTGTTACTTGTTAGGTATTTGAAAATGCAATTCGCAATAAAATGAATGCATGTAGTTTCTATAAAACTGAAAATAATATTTTACGTTCCGAAAGTTTTAAATTGTTTCATTACATAAATTTATAATTGCTGCTTGTTTTTGAAAAAATATATAACCAAACCTATCTGGAGCAGATGGAATTATTTTCGAGTACCATTACACATTAAAAGTTAATAATTTTAATCTTTTCATCGCAAATTAATTTATCATTCAAAATCGACAGCCACATGTTTAATAAACATGTTACAATAATTGACTTGTTTATAGCACATTGCGTGACTGCCTTAATTGGTTAGATAATGTTAATACAATTGAATAAGTAATATTAACAACTCTATTATTACTGGTGAACACCTCGTAAGTTATAAAACCGCACTTTTATGATACTCTTGTGCCATTCTTGTCATAAATCCATTATTAAATAGAAAAACCCGGATAACTTAAATTGAGCAAGAAATTTGAAGGGAATGATAAATAGGATTTTGTCTTCACTTTATTATGAAATTATTCGTTTAATACATAACTAATTATTATTATTATAAAATAATATTCACTATAATTATACAATGTAACAATTTTAATTTATCACTTAAGCTGAACTGACACCAGAAGCTAAAAGCTAAGCTGAAATTTTAGTTTTTCTTTCAATGTTTTGCTTTCAAATAAGCACCCGATACTCAGCCAGATTTAAAGTTGCAAAACCTAAGTCAACTAGCTCAATCAAATTGTATAACGAGTTTTAACTTTCTTTGAGCTTATTTTTAATTTTGAGTTTATTTTACTTTTACGCTTTTTTCACGTCTTTCAATTAACTTCCACTGTTTTTTGTGTCTACGTTGAGTTCTCTGCGGCTAGGTAATTCTTTTTCTCTGCTTTCAACTGGATTTGTTTTCTAGTCGTTCAAAATTTTATACAATCTATTTTAGATTGTGTTATTAAATATTTTTATTTATTTGTCATTTTCTTGTACTTATGTTCGCTCACTTTTTTAAATTTATTATATTTTACTTAAATGGTTTTTGTAAGTTTATCACGAAGAACGAGTAATTTTAAATTCGAATTCGTGAGATATCGAAATTTGAATAGAATGAAAACCTGAACCACTTTGTTTTTGAAAAACTGGTTTATAAAGTAACACTGGAAATTCGCAATACTTAAATGCATATCACATCTTTTGTGCCTCGTGGTAGTGACATTAACTCCAAAAATTAGCTATGGGTTTGTCCAGTAGTGTAGTTTGATCATGATATCGCTTCGAAATTGATCAAGCTATAAGACAATCGGATTTCTATGTTATTTAACTGATATCTTCTATGATGTCCTATTTGAAAAAAGCTACCTTTACCAAAGCTTAGTGGCAAGCTTTAGATATGTTTTGCAAAAGAAGTATATATTTTACCAAGATCTGCTCTAGAAAATTAAATTTGTTTTAGAATTTTATAAAATATATTAATTTACTTATTGAAATATTCTTTATTTCATACTCTACTGCAGTAGATTATCATGGCATACAAAATTGTGCAAACAATCGAAGGTGGAAAGTAGGTTCTGGCCATAGCACCTTCGAGTTGGGTGGAAAGTAATATTTTATATTAACTCACCGATCTAGAAGTTATAATAATCATTTTTGGGGGGGCGATGGGGGCAATTGCCCCCCCCCCTCTAGATCTTCAAAATACGTTAATTTTTAAACCAAAAAATTCTGATGCGTTACGAGTTCCAAAAACTATTTTGAGAATTTGAAGAATTCTTCTTATTTATTAAATTTTCATTTTTTTTTCATGTTTATTTTCCATGGTAATAGTATGGATCCGCCACTGAGAGAAAACTGAGACAACTTGAGAGAAACTGACGTTAGTATAAACCAAGCTATTTATTTAAAAACTAGCTAGCTATTTAAACACAATTTGCTTGCTTCCAGACAGCTATTAGTGCGATTTTAACTAGCTAAAGAGCGTCCATGCAGCTAGATGAAAGCGCGCTATTAGCTAGCTAAATCAACGCTATTTAGCTAACAAACTTTACCTATTGAGCTGCGTCAGCTGTTGATTATTAATAACATCATAAGCTTAATTGCTACTGAATTGCTAATTTGGCGGCGAAAAAACAGCTAAAATTGTTTTAGTTAGCTGTTCAAAATGCTGAATCAGCTGATTTTCAGCTCTGAATTAGCTTATATTCAGCACTGAATCACAGCTAATTTTTCAACTAATTTCAGCTAAGGAAAAACTCAGCTAATTTTCTGAAACTGAAAAACAGCTGAATTTTAAACTTACGTTTCGACGTCTCAGCTTAAAATTCAGCTAATTTGCTGACGCTGAAAACTAGCTGAATTCCGCTGAATTCTAAGCTGAGGCATCAAAACGTCAGTTTAAAATTCATCTAATTAGCTGAAGCTAAAGATCAGCTAAAAACCGCAGTGACAGCAAATAATTGGCTGTCAAAGTTTTTCAGCACAATTTGTTACTTGGGAAAGAACGAAATAGTATATTATTTGACTAGGGATGAAACAAAACGATTTCAGATCAAGGTGAAGATTGCCTGCCCGAGCGACATCGACAGAGGTTGTAAAGGCAATTTCACAACTCAAAGACGGCAGATCATCTAGGCTTGACGGTATACATGCGGAATTCCTTTGGTTGTTCGATAATGAGGGTATATCTTCGATGGCAGAAGGATATACTCTGGTGCAGGGGTGACCAACAGGTCAATCGTGAAGCGATTTCTAGGCGATTATAGTCACCGACTCTAGTCGTGATTCGCTGAACAAATTTGATTTACAAGTGCAGGATAATCTGAGAAAATCTAAGAAAATTTTAAGAAATTTCAGGATATCCAAGGAAATGTGATGTACAAAAATTGGGTCTGTGGCTTCCTCTTCGAAATAAGCTGAGAAAATATGTTTTTTTGTCTATTTTTATCTTTATAAATACAAAATTATAAATTAGCTGCACGGGTAGTGGTTCAATGCCCACTATGTACTGAAGCTCTATGCTTATTATACCCCGTTTTTCATTAAAGTGTTAAGGAAAGTTATTAGTATTTTGATCCACTATTTGATGTTCACCAGAGGGTAATAAATTCTACCGAGTCCGAGATTGGAACCCAGACTTTTCGCTCATAACTTAACTAGTGATCACATCAAGCCACCACTATGGTCTTTTCATAAATACATACTATACTAGTATTGTACTCTAGAATGGGGGCTAGTCGGGAGTTTTTGCGAATATTGTCTCCTACATTGCACCGCATGAATGGATTAACAAAATTCCGCAATAACTCGAAAACGGCGCTAGATATCGAAAAACTGAGTAAAAAATTTACCCCCGTTACAATAACTCCCCAGCAATTTGTCGTAAGAAGCCATTGTAAAATTCAGATCAATGCAATGGCGTAAAATAAAAGTATTACTTTGTAAGTATTTTTTCATAAGTACTATATTTAAAAGTATTACTATACTCCTGGAATTGTAAAAACAATTTTTTAATGGCATAATCTCACTTTTTTTCCATCTCTGAGTCTTTTCGTGCCATACTCGAGTAAACAGTCCCAGGCTGTAGTCGGCAAAGTCCCTCCTGCCTTCACACAATGAAATTGGCCGCATTATTAATAAACGTCGTCGCTCAATACCATACTAACAGACACCTATTGCATGTAAATATTGCTAAAATTTTGCGGGAGCTGAATATCCCGTTTCTAGCCCCCAGTGTTACATCATTAAAATCATAAAAATCGGTTCAAATAAATCGTAAATATTTCTTGTACTACTACTCAGCTATACAAGATTACATTTTTTATCTTTATAAATACATGCTTCGATGATCTTAAAAATTTGAATATCGTATCGTGGTCCAAATATTTTTTATTTTGTTTTTCTAACATAACGTGGTGAACTGATATTAAGCCCTACTAAATTTAACCATAGTCTTACTTCTTGTATCAAAGTTTGTTTGCTTTATAATGTATTTTACAGTACTTTTGAGATATTACGAATGTAAATAATTAGTAGGCATATTTATTGGCACTAGTAATACAGTACAATTAGATGTAAACCCCGAATTCCAAAAAATAAGAGGTTGGATAGTCACAAAATCTTTATTGTCAGTTGCTCTGTAAGTACTTAAAAGTCTCTCGCTTAAGAGCGACAGGTTTGGGTGAGGCGAGGCGGGGGGCAAATATTTATTGAAACTTTCCTCCTTCATATCTTCTAATCTGTGGGGTTTACCAAAAACATGTTTAAGACAATTTTTTTAGAAAATTTGAAGGATTTTAATTTTCTGCATGGTGGGATTTGCTCTATCTAATGTCATTTTCGAGATATTTGACAAAAACTGTGGAAACGTATGGTTTGGACTTCTTCCCCCCTCTCCCCACCAAAGCCCGTCCCACTATAACGGGAGACTTTTTAGTATTTATAAAGGAACAAGTAATTAACATTTTGTGGCAATTAAACCTTTTATTTGTTGGATTTCCCTGTTTGGGTGTTTTTTCGTCGATTTCTACCCGGTAATTTGATTCCCGAGGTAAATTGGTCGCCGGTAATTTCATTCCTGGCAATGTTTATTTAGGGGCGAATTTGCTATTGAAAAATCATAAAGTAACACTAACCCACATAACCGATGCAAATCTGCGCGAGGATATTTTTTTTTATATTCCAAGCGATTCCTCACATGTCATCAACAATAAACCATACAACCATATCCTGAGATGTAAAGCAGAGTAATATGCTCAGAGTACTAACAGTGTACGTTTTTGTAGGGTGCCCCTTAATATCATAAAATGAAAGTGTAAATTCGGAGGGTCTGGGGGCCTCCAGTGTATCCCTTGTTAATTATCTCGATGGTAAATAACTGAATAACCCGTGAAGAAATATCAAATAGTGCTCTGGAGGGCATTCCATGCCCCCCAGACCCCCCGGATTACTCCTACGTTTTACGTTTTTAAAACTTTCTGTTACCATAGCATATTTTGGGATACTTATTTTCTAAGAGTTCCTAGAATTGGAACATTTTGTGCGTTTTTGTAGGTTGCCCCTATATATCATAAAATGAAGATGTAAATCCGGGGGGTCTGCCCTCCAGTGCATCTTTTGTAATTAACTCGATGGTAAATATCTCGAAACGTTGATAACTGAATAACCCGAATACTATATTCTTATAAATAATAAAAAACACTATAACCCACATAGCCGATGCATATCTTCGCGAGGATATCTGCTTTACGATCGATTTTGTTATTGAAAAATCATAAACTAGGACAAACCTCTAGTGGACAGATACCAAAAATACCAAATCTATGTTAATTCTATTATCAAAATAATCAAATGCTGAATGTTGTGGGGATTTCCGCACCATTAGCGTTATGATTCACCTCCTAAAGTCTTCCTAAAAATAATTCATAAGAAAATTCTTGAAATATGCGATGAACCAGTCTGAAGAACAGAGATATCAATTCTGTTATAATATTTGCCTGTTTCTTGGACTATCAAAGGCATTCCATAATGTAAAACCCGAACTCAGAGTTTCTGAAAGAAATAGGGTTACACCTTAGAGATTTAAGAATTATTAGTAACTTATACTAGAAGCAGACGTCTCGAATAAGAATCCAAGGACATTATAATTAAGCGAGGTGGACGACAGGGGTGCGTGTTGTTTTCGCCCTTTTTGAATATGTATTCGGAACAAATTTTCCAAGAGTTTTTAGAAGATATTGGATATTGGTATGGTGACTATACATAAGTAACATAAGATACGGTGACAACACAGTGGTGATGGAGAATCTCCAGGAACTAATGATAAGACTGGCGGAAGCTAGTCAGCGACACGGGCTATCACTAAACCTAACAAAAATGAAATATATAATAATATCAAAAAACAATAACTACCAAAATCAAATTAGAGTGAATATGTAACCACTACAGAGAGTACCAAGGTATACCTGTAAATAACACTCAATGAGAAGTGGAATCACTCAATAGAAATCAAGCCACGAATAGAGAAGTCTCGAGCTGCATTTTATAAATGTTTTCCCAGTGTTTGAGTCTTGGACTTTGACAAAAACATCTTGCAAAACACTAGAAGCATATGAAATGTGATTATACCGACGTATTCTGGGATACCATAGATGCACCATGTCACTTTCCGGGCTGTACTGGAAAGAATAAAAAAGGAGATAAAGTTACTTTTAATCATAAAGACTCTCAAATTGGAATACAATTTTTTTTTACAATTAATTCTGCAAACAGAGGTAGATCTCACCAATCCACCACAACTGTGACTTATCTAAAATTGAAGTCCAACTGCCGATCGTCCCAAATTGCACCAAAGATTTTTTTAAAGTTGAGTAATTACGTTTTTTCTAAATTTTTTCCGATAACTAGAAGATACAAACCCAGTTTGACTTGGGACTTCTTGTGGCAGTAATAAAAATAGGTATTTACTAACAATAACCAGCTCACACCAAACCATCTTCTCGCCGAAACTGCTGTGCCAAAACGTCCTAGACGGTGAACTTTTAAGGATAATGGCAAAAGTGTAATACTCAGGCTGTTTTACCATCATTGATTTTTTGAAAACTATAAATCAGTGGTTTTCCGCTCCCTAGCTTGCACGTATGTGTTTAATGCCACACACGCTGCTCTGAAGACTGTGTTTTGTAAAATTACTTTGTTAATAACGAATTACTGACAGTCAGAAGATAAAATATTTATGCTAAATACAAAAATTTTAATAGAGCACATTGACTTTCAACAAAGCTGGTAAGAAAACAACCTTTTACAAACTAATTGCCAAAATTATATTGGTTAAATCGATCGCCATCAAAGTCTTCCCTAGAGAATTTTCATTTATATTAATTTTATAACGATCTACGTTTCTTAAACTGATAAACTTTTGCAAATATTTGCAATTAAAGCTGTTGAAGAAATGGTCACTAGGTAACCGGTAACAATATTTAAGCAAAGAGTTAATTTAATAATTCCCGATGTTTTTCACCTTGAGATATCTGTTGGATAACAAATCCACCCGACAAATGAATCAAGTGACCAATCAGGCATTACTCAATTAATCAAACAGTAAAAATCTTATACAAAATTTAAACTTCAGAATGATGAAAATCCCTGAATTCGGATCAAAGCAGTTAAGTTGTAAGGAATTATGTTGAAATAACAAGATGATGATCAAAAATCCGAACTGATGATCTTATGTCTTGTAATCGTGCATTAATTTGCGTTGATCGTAATTAGGTACACTTAGATGTTAACATAATTCAAATTTTACTATTGTAACATATATGTTTTGGTAATTAAATTGTAAGGACATAAGTTAATCCTCACAGTAATATGGCAAAATTTGGAAAGCGTTTAAAACCTCCACAGTTTTTTCCCCACCATAGCCGTATCAAACCTAGGGTAATTGTTGCAGTATCTGCTGTACATGCAAGGGATCTTTTAGAAAAACGTTTGATACAAATACGAAGTTTATTGAAGTTGAAATAAAGAAAGAGTTTGAAAATCTCAAAAATATTCGAATTGGGTAAAAGAAAGAAAATTAATGATGAAGACAAATAAAAATAAGCCATTATACCCGAAAGAGATCATCTAAGAAATAAATATGTATCCAAGCACTACATGCTCACATACTATCGATGAATATAATATAAATCATTGATTTTAATTTGAAGAAGCTAAATACAGAAAAGAGTTTCCACATCGTTTACACATTGAAAGGTTAGGACGGCCGATATGCCGGCTATTGTACTAATTATTTTATAAAGCAAAAAATCGGCCGGAGTCAATAAAAATTTTAAATTAACCAAGCGGAAAACCTTTTTAAAAGATACGATTTTACATCTTGTTTTTTTATCTATCAATTAAAAAAGTCTTCATAAACGTGATATTTTTTAACGCAAATTTTGATGTCACGTCTAGAAGTAATTAATTTTCAAGTATCTCAAGTAAACGTAAAAAATCAGCTGCGGCAGAAGTTAATTAATTCATCGGCCGTGTTATCTTTTCTTTCAACATCTTTCAGCATTTTTGGCTCTCTTTTCATGTCTGTTAACTAATTAAATTTAATTTTTATTTATGCTTAATGTATTTAATTAAAAATAAGTCAAATGAAGTACTCAATTTTTCCTTTATTATTAAATTTGATAGAAATGAAACTTGTTAATTAACAAAAAAAAATTTTTTGTTTAATGTTTAGTATTTTAATAAATTAAATATACTTTGTTTTACTGTTAGACCGATACAAACATACCTCTATATATTAAAATATCAATCATATCATACATAAAACATCCTATTATGCATATTAGAGTATAATATCTTAAAATATTACCTCACTTAGCCTGATGAAAATTCTTTCGTTAAAATACGCAAATCGAAAATGTCGCATTGTATTTTTACTAATTTAAAAATAATTTAGGCTGTGGAATTCATTTTTACTAAATGCTATCCGTTCATAATATCATCTAAAATATCTCATTAAATTTAATATCCTTATTAAAGTTAGATGGTTTTATGGCTTGGAAAACTTTATAAAAAATATGTTTTAATGTTCTTTGTTCCAGCGATTAAAAATTACGGATTCTAATTGATGCTTTGATATTTTCAAGTTTTATTAATGGAAGTAAAATGAAGTAAAATAAAAATTTTAATTGAAAAAGTTTCTGTTTTTACATAAATATTATTTACATATTTCAATGCTTCTTAATTTTCGAAAAGCGGCTTGTACTTGTAAATTTAGAGATTGTGATGGACCGAAGCGTGGCATAGTATTTCGATAACAAAGGTCAAGTTCGCAAACTTAATTTGTATCTTGGTCACACATGCAGTTGGAGAAAAATCACGAAGATAGTTATGTTCACTTATTCGATTATTTCTCATGTGCCAGCACGTATTCAATACATCCTCATCAGACGCTCCCTTCGAAAATGTTCTACTTCACTAACACTCTCTGTAAATCAGTCTTGTTGGCATACCTGCGGTATAAATTCGCTCTAGTGATTCATTGCCCCACTAGAAGGTGCCCAAGAGCGTGCTGTTTCTCTGGTCTGCTGCTTTACGCGATGCCTATCACGCAGAAATGAATCTCGAACTCCAACGTCTCCAAAATCGTCCAAGTTTACGTTGTATTATAAACTTGGTTAGTTTATAGCCTCAGAGAATATCTGACATGTGCGAAATAAACTCAGTGCGGTTGCACATATATCACAACAAGTCAGAACATTTAGATTGGATTTTCCGATTTAACGGACTAGAGGTGTCAGTTTATGCTGATTGATTTTTCAAGTGATAAATGTCTTATTCATAAACGTAATTATTTTACTAGATTTCTTCTTAAGTTATTTAGTTCATTTTTTTAAACCTTAATTTCGCTGATTAATTTAAGATTTAACTATCTAATTACCTAACTTACAGCTCAGTCCATGGAGAGCATCTCGTATTTAGGAATTTTTGGAAAATAACACAGAACAAAAAAAACTATTTTACCGTTTAATACCAAAAATAGTTTTTGGTGAAATTATTTATTGCAGGGCCGAATAGTTTCTCTCCCTAAAAGTGTATACAGTATTTGATGTGAGGACGTTTAAATGTTCTCTTTTAAAGTTTGCTTTGATTTTGCTAGTTTGTTCCTAGGCTTTTAAGCCTAGTTTAAGGTACCGGTGTAATGAAACGTAAAATTGTTTGTAGAATATTGTATATATAAAAGCAATCAAATTTGGACTATACACATGTGTATTGCGTGTTGCATATACTTCACTAATCTAAATTTTGAAAATCCTTTTTAAGTAAATTCAATCATGCTGTCTTTTCTGAAATACAACCAAGTTGAAACAAAACACTATAAGTATAAGTACATAGTTTGTTTTATTTTTTATTTAATTATTTAAATTAAATGCTTCCTCGGCTGACGCCTCATCATGCATACATTTCAGGTTGTGTTTTAAACAAATTTTTATGTTTCAAAATTGATAATTTTTATTTGAATTTGAATACTAAACCGTCGCCGGCACTAAAGTAAAACAATAGGTATTGCTTTCAAAATGAAGTAAATCTTTAAGTTTCTTTACTGAATTGCACCAGGTCAAGTTTGCTTTATGTTAAACAATCTAAACTTTTAGATTCACTTTGATAAAAAAAAGGCTGTGCTAAAGTAATTTAATGCCGCCTGCATACTTTTAGTTGAGCAATTTTCATTTAATAAAAGAAGAAAAGATTTTGAGTTTCATGCAATTTCAATTTCTTTCTTCTATATTTTAGGAACCATTAAAATGTAAAGCTTAAAAATTAAAGAACTTAGCATGTTTAAACTTTTATTAATTTTACTGTATAGCTTATTTCATGCCAAATAAATAATTTTTTATCTGCAAAATTAAAATTGAAATTAAAATTTAATTATTTTTGATTGAAGAAATATCCAATTAAGGAATAAAATGTTGGTTCTGAAAAACTAAATTTTCAATCTTTCAATGTTCCCACCTCTTGAAAACTGTGCAATTTAAACATTAAATTTACAACGGCGAAATGACGATGGCGAGAAGTTCTAGACCGTTTATTATTATTATTATCAAAGTAGTTTTTTTAATTTGAAAAAATTCCTTTAAAAGGTAGATTTTTAACATTTCGAAGATGCAAAAACAAAACAAAATCCGAAATCTCGAAATCCGAAAACTCAATTTGAAAGTGAAACTTTATTTTATTTAAAAAAGGCATTTTAGAAAACTGAAATATTAATTACTATTGTCCGCTTTCTTCACCTCGAGATAATTTTATGTATCGGTTACAAATACGTTCCACAAATTAATCAAGTAACCATTCAAATTTATGATTTTTGAATTTCAATTGCTTCTGCCTGATTGGTTACGTGATTAATTCGTCAAAGAGATTCTTATCTGATAGATATCTCAAGGTGAAAAAAACTGGCATAAGTAAAAATTGAAATACATTTAGCAAAAACACTTCGGGAATTGATTTCCAACTTTTTTCCTTGATTGCTCGTGAATGATGGGCTACCTCCCAGTAGCAACTGAATAGCTCTTCAGTTACTTCATAGTCCTAGGACTTCCCTGAATTTATATCGGGGAACACCACAAGGAAAATACCAGCTTAACATAAGTTTAGCTGAACTGAAGCTATACAAATTTTAAAATTATTTTAAAAAGTACGCCAACTATGTATTATTGTTTTTAGTTTTTAATGTATTACTAACCTGTGCTCACAAGCTGTTATTATCTGGCATACTATCTGTGATAAAAATTTCTTGCCTCGTCTCTCTCCATGAAAATGAGCCTAAACTCTGCGCTACACAACCAGTTTTTGGTTATTTTGCAATAATTATATTTAAATCATTCGTTATTTTATTCCGAATATTAAATTTAAGCATAGCATCGCCTATAGGGATCTCACAATAAGTTTAGCTTCAGTTCTCTAAATGGCTAAATCCGTGACTGTTAATTACACATTAAACAGCATTTGAATTGCATACTTACTGCAACTTGAAGACGATTGCAGATTTCAATAACTTAAATCATCAAAGGTCTTATAGTTAATAAGAGAGTTAATAGACTGCTTTAATTTACTATTTAACCTATCTATTTTGTCGGTTGGCTCTCTCACTGATGTAATTATAACTATTCTGTTTGAAAGGTGAAAAAAGTTAACTTTGTCGGTCAATATACAAACCTAAAGATTCAGTTTTTGGTATACTCAATTTTTTTACTTTTGTGATTTTAACTAATAAATTAGATTTGTGCCCAATGCGTCTTAATCATTATTTGATAATTACTATTAGTCCAATGTAAACTTCTCAGCTCTTTCTTTAATAATTATTATGAAACTTAGTTGAAACTTAGTAAGGAGCATAGGTTATTTGAGGGTATAAACCGGGGGGTCTGGGGAGTATGGAATACCCCTCAGTGCTTTAGTAGTTTCCATAACCATGAGAGGCGGTTATCTATTGTCGTGTTTAAAAGTTACCCATTTAGATTTTGTAGGAATTTTCATATTTGTTTTAGTTTGTAAATATTTTCAAATATTTTTCGTTCTGTCGCCATGTATAGTTCAGCTCAGATCAGCTATTAGGCAGCTAAACAAAGTCTTTTGCTGCCAAAATGGCCGCAGGAACGGTTGAGACCGATTTCGTCTCAGTTGATTGAATTAAATTTTGCGTAGATCTTGGAGCAGTATTTTTAATTATTTTGATATTGATTTTGTCTTGGACGCAGTTGGATGTTTTTTGAAAGTAAAAGTTATTTAGATCTGGTTGATTAAATTTAGACGAAGAAATTTGATTTAAATTATTGGAAAGTTGTAATTAATAAATGATAAAAGTTATTGACCAAAAAAAAGATGGATGGATCAGAGGTGACGTAATGGACCAAAGCCTAAAACATCATAAAGAAGAAGAAGCAGAAAAAGTTATTGAATAGGAAATTGAAGTTAAAGGTATCAAGAATTAATTTGATAACGTCTCACGTGAGCGAGTTATCTTTTCGATCGGCGTTCTCAATTTAACTTGAAAAAAATTAGTTTCGAACTTAATTAAAATTTGGATTTGTTGAAGATTTGGATTTTGCATAATTTTTTAATAAGAAGAATCTCATGCTCGGTATAATAATTTGGTTAGGCATTCACTTTTTTCAAAATTTTAATTTTTTTTTTGTTTTCGATTGTTTTCCATTTGTTTTCAATTGTTTTGATAATTTTATTTGGATTTTTCAAAAAAAAAAATGAAAAAAATCTCAAAAACTTTTGTCTGCCAGCTCCCCTTTTTTCGAAATTAAAATTATTTGTTGTTGTTTTGGATTGCTTTTAATGTACTGTCAATTGTTTTGTAAAAATAAATTTTTTAAATCACATGATAACCGCGAAAATCGCGAAATAAGATTTTGCGCCACCTCCCCTTTTTTCGAAATAAAAATTTTTTTTTTAATAAAGCAAAAAAAGGGGAGCTGGCACTAAATCTTATTCATTGAATTTAAAAAATTTATTTTTACAAAAAAATTGACAACAGATGAATAGCAAGTAATAATAAAAAATAATAATAATTTTGAGAAAAGGGGAGCTAACGCAAAATCTTATTTCGCGATTTTCACGACGATCATTTGATTTAAAAAATTTATTTTTACAAAAAAATTGAAAAAAAACCAAAAGCAATCCAAAACAACAACAAAAAATTTTAATTTCGAAAAATGGGAGCTGGCAGAAAAAAAAGTTTTTTGAGATTTTCTTAATTTTGTAACAATTTTTTGTCAATTGTTGCGCGATCCCTTCATGACGATTTTTAGTACGCCTATGTTTAGTAAGGGATCGTAGAGGGCGCGTACTTGAGCTGCGTTTCGAATTCTAAAGCGCACTGCGAGTGAGATAAGACGTGTTTAGTTTCGTTGGGCTGAAGATTTATTCAGATAGGGCCGAATATTTATAAAGAGTAAGCCTGAGGAAGAAATCGTTCAGCGAAGTTAGGATTTACGAAACCGTAAAGCATAGTATTCAGTTACCATCGGAAACCTTAATTGTGGGATTTGTACCGTGGCGCTGATAACTCAAACTGCCTCCAATCTGCAAGCAACATTGAATGTTCGATTTTGAAAACGGTGTGTGGCCGTATGTTGCATCTTTCTGATTTTTACTTACCATCGACGACTACTGGAAGGAGTCAGTTTCTGTGCTAAGATCAAGTGTTTGGTAGTGAGATTCTTGTTTGTGCGACACAACGAGTTCTGCAAGCAGCTTCGCAATCGAGCCGAGTTTTTTCATCAGCAGTAGCCAGGGAAGTCATCGAGTCAAGAGCTTGTGTGGGTTGCGGTTGCAGTACACTACTGGTAAACAAGCTTCTGTCGAATTACCACTTTGTAAACGAACCAGGCCTTGGTAAGTGTTTTTTTGATTTACCGAGTTTTTTACTGCAATTGCGGAAAAGTGTAGTTTTACATCGGCTGGCGACGTGGATGTTTCCCTATTTGTGGCGAACGATTTACATTGTTTGGAAATTGGAAATTGTTGTATCATATTTAATCATCATTATAAAGTTAATTGTTGAAAGAGTTTTATTTTGTTCAAAGGAAGCAAATTCTTATTTTTTTAGGACCTTCGCTTTCGCCTCCGCAATTAAGAGCTGGTTATCTATCTGGGCTTCACCACATTTATATAATACTGGGGAATACCTATCCCAGGTGTGGTGAGCAAGGTATTTTTTTCACAAAAAATACCGAAATTGCTACAATTTTTTATGCAAAATCAAAAAAAAAATTTATCAAAACAATTGAAAACAAATAGAAAACAACAACAAAAAATATTATTTTGAACAAAGGGACGCATGTTAGGCATTCGAGAAAATCTTTAAATAAAAAGGCATCCTTCCCAAATGACACCGCAATATGTCATGTGCAATATGTCACAAATGCATAATAGAAGCAATTTGGTAATATTAAATAATATTATAAAAAACCTTTTGTGTTTGTCATTTCGCAATGGATTAAGGGATCAAACAAACAAACAAATACTCTGATTGGTCGACTTTTTTAACCAACAAAAAATTATATATAACCATTACCGGTAGAACAACTCTGTCTCTCTATTTCATAGTAACAAGTTGCACATAAATCAAGTTTCCAACCAATCAATTTGCAAATCAGTCGAGTTCTATTTCCATCGAGTTGTAGGTACTTCAATCAAGGTCCCAACTAATCCAACTGCACATCAGTTAAATTTAATATCAATCAAGTTGTACATCAATTGAGTTGCAGATCAATCAAATTGAATTCTATATAAATCAAGTTATAGGTACTTCAATCGAGTTCCCAACCAATCGAGTTGCACATCAGTGGAGTTTCATGGAGTTTTTGTGCAGATTTTAAACTTAAAGTCATGATTTACCATTTCGACGAGAAATTATCTGAATAGATGGCTTAACTACACATTTTTCGAATTAAATTGCAATCGGCGGTTATCTGTGCGTTTCGGTAAAATAGCATTTCATTGGCTGCCGCAAAGACAAGCGACGTACTCCATAATGCGCGAGTTTTAAAATCACCGATATTATTTTGAAAATTACGACCTTCAATTACTTTATAAACTGTGTATAAGTTGCAACGTAACGCATTTATACTTGATTTGAATCGCCATAAAAATATTACAAAAATTAATTTTTTTAAAACTGCCGATCTTAATTATCCTCTTTTTAATAACATTAAATCATTCTTTTGGATTTTGTGCTCCTTTAATATTATATTTTATTTATTTTGTTTATTAATTTATTTAAACAAAATTACGATTTAATTAAATTATTGAAAATTATTAAATAAGTAATCAAATTCTGACTTAGTAAAGTTTACTCAAAATTGTATTAGCTTCCCCCTTGTTTATCTACTCATGTTTTATTCTCAGTAAAGATACTTTTTGAGGCTTGCCCGTAATTGTAACTACATTATTTTTAACCTTTCCTAATCTAGGTGTTTCGGTGAACGAACAACAGCAATGATTTTGTATAAGTCAATATCTGCTATTTCATTGTTTGGTAAAATTTCGTTACAGAAAAAGTAGCCCTGCTTGAGAAAATATAAAAAATTGATTTCTTTATTTTTCAAACCCAAGGGAACCCTGTCCAAAATCACCTTGGGGTATCCAAAGAGCAACTGTAGTAAGTGACTTGTATTTCTTAAAAATGTAATCATCGACCGAAATTTAATACTTAGAACCCAATACTGATACCGGGTTGGTCTGCTATTGCTCTGTAGTGGTCTAATTTTTCAGTATAAAAGCGAATAAGAACTTTTTAATAAATTTTAGATTTTAAAACAATACGAGTATAAAAGAGGTTTCAGTCTAAACCCAAATCGCATAATACCGAAACATCTAATTTTTTACTTTGCTAAGTAACTAACTTACTATGCTAAGTAAGTGAGATATTTAGATTTGGTACTCTCGGGTGTTATCCTCCTGAAAGCTGTAAAATTTAAAAATGAACGTTGGAAGAAAACTATTACCCGTTTCGCTCGTATGTCGAGTACAGCAGTTGCATGTTGCATTTATTCTGAAACTTGCATTTAGTGTGTCTACAATCACCCAATTTTGTAATTTTTCCGTCCTTATTTACAAGAGAATGACTACCTATAGTCATAGAAATTAGGAGATTTCACACTAGCAAAATTTTTACATTTACAACTACAAATTACAAATTACAACATTTAATTTTTCGTATTAATTTAAATAGTTCCTATGCAGTATTTCTTTATTTATTTTATCAAAATTGCATTAAAATTGAAATCTTACAAACATTCTAAATTAGGCAACCCACATAACACATTCGATTTTAATATTTTAATGACGTTTCTTTTTGTAAATATCGTTTTGCATTCGATACCCTACCTACATTGTTTGTATGGCGGATCGACTATAGCTATGTGACTGAAAAGGTTTGCAATTTTTGGTACCGAAAAGAATTTATAATCGAAGGAATTAATTCTTCTGTTCTTTTAATCAAATCGATTTGAACAACTGTATATATTTCTGTCAAGCTACGTTTGCTTTTATATAAAGTTAGTTTAAATTCTCTTTTTTTAAAAAACCTACATCCAATTTTGTAACAACGCGACGAAGTAGTTGAATTGCATTGTGAGATTTTAAATCCTAACGCAATCAGCATCTGCGTCGGAATATTCTAGCTGTCTAAATAGGATTGTCCAACACTGTGAGTGAATATACAAAGGTCATAGCAAGACGGTGATGCTGTTAAATTTAAGACACTGTTACGTAAAGTCGTCATCAAAAAATGAGAGAAACAAGAAAACTCTACAGTGCGTGTCGCTAACTCGTTAGAATTCTGTTCTTGTCAGTCACGTCTTCGGTGGTGCTTTCACCTTTATAACTCCATATATTTTCAGATCATGATGTACATTTTACTCTAAAATCGATTCGATTATGTACTTTATCTTAGATCTACCACAAACAGAACTTAAATATTAAAATAGCACTTATATTAAGTTAAGCATTACTTAAATTATGTAACCGCCACATAGAACACATATTAACGTTACTTCGTGCTGCATATAACACAATTAACGGCATTGCATGTAACGTTCGTTATTGCACTACGTCAAAACATTATGAGTTAACAAAGTAATAATCTGGATTTGTAGTTATGCACTGCAACGAATTAAGTTAATCTTTCCATCTCGCCCATGATTTGTAAATGATGTCCGAATAGCTGTTGTATATCCTTAGGAAGTATGGAATATTTAACGTTGCTTTTGACAGGACTTTATACTACAAATGGATGTTTATTAGATTTCCACGTCCGCAAAGACATACAAACCCTTTATACGCTTGTAATTCGCTTAGCTGAAATTTAGTTAAATTAAAAATTTCTAACAAATTTTTAGGTTGTAATTTAAAAAGATCGTTACGTTTTATTGAAGTATTTCGACGTTGTAGTAACGTTAATTTTGCAGAACGTTAGCTAGCTTTGAATTGTTGCAGAACTTGCGAGTGATTTTATATTTTAATTATCTTGTCGCTGTCGTGTGTATGACATCGAATTAATTGTATTACTCTTGCAATATACCATTAACTAAACTCCCAAAGATAAACAAGTTAAATAAATCATTATTCATAATCGATTAAAACCACATGTTAAGCTCCAAAACATAATTTGATTAATATTATTGTACACATATCGTACAACAATGTAAAGCACGCAATACTGCAGTATTAAAGGTTTTTTAAATATTACAGCTTAAGTGTACGGTGCTACATACTACATACAAATTTTTTATTCATAAATCACTTTAAGATGATTGAACATTGTTTATTATGAAAAACAATAAAATATAAATATGACATTGCAATACACTATTTCATTGTCATTACTAATCGTCAGTTGCAATTAATCAAATAACAAAGATATAGAAAGAGTACAAAAATGTACAGAATTCTTTTTCATTTTGTTATTTTATTGTAAAACCGCGGTGAAATAATAATTCACAAAATAAAAAACCGAAAGAATGCAAACATTTGATTTATAAACAAAACTTTCTGTACCAACTATACGTATTAGAGTAACTTCAATATTTTTCCAGGTGGTGGCGCACTCCTGAGAAATGTAGAGATTTGTAAATCAATTATTATAAATCTATGGTAGTACAATAGCAACTTAATGATTTGTTATTTTCTAGAAAATCAGAAAAATAATCAGACTAACAAACTTGAAACCTGCAGTCCATAAAATTATCCAAGTTTGAAATAGTATAACAAGTAGAGCAACATACATGAACTAACTATGTTACAACTTACTTCCAAAGCTGCTTAGCAGGTTTAAGCAAAAAAATCAAACTAGAATTTCTCCTTAAAATAAGGAGCTCTAGTATAGACTTAAAATTATAGTAATTACGGCCTTATTTATTGATGTGGTAGATATATTTGATCGACTAAATTTTACTTTAATTATTTCTAAATTTAATCTCCCTCTGCAGTCTTCCTTTGCCTACTTTATGCATTGCTCAACAGGATGATTCATTTTGATCACAAACCTCTTTCCCAGGCATGTTTAAGTAGATTTAAAAAATAGACTTATGGTCCCAGTACTTATTGTTGATGGTGGCAATCGTGGCAATGGTGGTAATTTACGTCTCCTCCGAAGCAACAAGAGGGTCAAAAAAAATTTAAAACTTCAATAATAGAATATTTCACCACTCTCACACCATTTCGTTAATCATATACCGATTGTCGTATTACCAAATCATTTTTGGAAAATTTTGGTGATTAAATGATTTTGATTTGTGTAAAATAATTTTTTTTTTAAATTTTGATTGTAATATTTTAAATTATAGTAAATATTGAATTTTGATTATTTTTGTATTTAATGAATGATTTCCTATTTAATATATTGTAATTTTTGTAAGTAATTTTATAAAAATTTTAATTTTGTGCACATTTCGTGCTAGCATTTTAGCGGTGGTACACGAGAAGACCTTTCCAAGCATGTCCGTGGAAGCGAACGGGCGTATTTCTGCGGAAAGTCCTGAAAAAGTTGCAATTTTGAGTCTCAAGTTTGAAATTTTTTATTTTGATTTTATAAAATAACATTATTATTTTAGTGAGTAATTTATTGTTCATTGATTTTATTTGGAAATTGTCCCAAAATGTTTACTATATTAGATTTATTTGAGAATTTGGATTTAGAAATTTTAAATAATTAGTTTATAATTAATTGGTTTATTGTTTCAATGGTAATTGTAATAAAATTAAAATTGTTTAAATTGGAAGGTTCCGTAAAATTTGTGAACACCGCAAGCACCTGCATCGATAAACGACGCCTGCAATTAACGTTCCATTTTTGATTCGAAAATTTATTTTGAAAAGTTTAATTAAATTTGAATTGGAATTATTTTATGAATTATAATTTTGTTTATATTAAACCCACTAATGAAAAGTTTCAGCTTCCGACTTTGTTGGGCTAGCTGGCAAACCCAAAGGTAGAAAAGGAAGTCGGGGACTTAATTTTTTTTGAAGTTCCACTACAATACATTAGAATTATGTGCAAAATTCCTTCGTTATCGTCTTACAAAGTTCACAGCACCGATAAAGTGAGCGTCGCGTTAATAAAAATATGAAATTAAAACGAAATTCGCAAATCACACTTTTTTAAATAATTTCCTTTTAATCTATAAACTGAATCAGACCCTGTTTTTGTTCCGACTTATCAATTAATAATTGTCTTCAAATGTCTTCAGGCACTTCCTCGTTACAGTTTCCCATAACGGTTCTGTAGGAAACTTGGCGATGAACAAATATTTCGGCTCCATAGAACCCATTGGACCCTCCATTTTAGAATTTGAAAATATTTTTTGCATAATTTGGAAGTGCTTGCGAAATGCTGGCGAGTGCTGTAAATTTTTTGAAAGTGCTGGGTTTGTTAATTTTTTATTAGCGAAATACAATTTACAATTTACAGTCAAAGAGCTTAACTAAATATTACTTCGGTTGTTTGAGCTTCTTCTTCTGAAGCAAGACATCCAAAATACAGTCCCTATTTAGCATCAGAAATTTTTATGAATTCATGAAAAGAATGCTAGAATTAAAAGAATTAAAGCGCTAGAGGTAAAAATGAACTTTAAAAATCGATTAAGTTTGTCGGTAATTAAAATTCAAGTCCAAATGTGAATCTTATAGAATGTGTATACGTTATTGATCGGAGTAGAGGTGACATGCATTCTGTTGACTGTACGTGCGTAGTCGTAGATACTTAATTTGGAAAGCAGATAAACGAGCAGTCAAGCTTCGTTGGAGTCAACCCAAAATGCGCTTGCGTCGCCTTTTTCGTGATCCGAATTCCACGTTAAGTTATAGGTTCCGTCCTACGGCACTTGTCAGGTCTGAAGGCAGATTTAATGTTTTGTTAGGTTAATGTTCTAAGGTTAGATCTTAGAAGTTCAATTATCACAAAGAGATTTTTTTATTAAAAATAATAAAAACCCAATTTAAGTATATTTTATGATTATGATATATCAAATTTATGTTCTTAAATATCATAATTTGTTTAGAAATTTTTTATTTTGTGGTAAGTGATATCTTTTTATTTCCAGTTGTCTCTTGTTAATGTTATATTGTGTAAGAGTTGAAGTGGTTATATTGACCATTGGTAGGTTTACATTTAATTACACTAGTAATTTCATTAAATAGAAATTTACTTGATTAAACATTGTAAGAAAAATTTATGACTCAATAAAAATATTATTAAGCGTAAAAGTGTTGAATAAAATTTTTAAGATTAAATTTGAAATATTTTAACATTTTGGTAAGTTTTTGTTAGAATTTACAATTAATTTTGTTCCAACAAAGATGTTTATGTATAATTTAGCACAGTATTACGAAAATAATTTATACCTAGCCTAATACAATATATTTATATAACTACAAACTAAACTAACTTTAGTTAACTTAAAGTTTAATGTAACTACGTGGGTTTGATTCAGTACATGACAAGGGAAGAAAACCAAACTGATTTACAGATAAATTCCGTAACCCATCTTGAAAAGTATCCAAGTTTGTAAGTAAATTATAAAGGATTTCAGAAAATATGTTTTTAATTAATTAATAAGACCGGTGCTATTTATTAATAAGAGTCTCAAATTTAAAATCGTCAAATTACCATTGCTACATTACTTCATTTTAATAATCATTAAAAAGTTTTGATTTTAAAGAGTAACTTAATTATTATTAAACCGCAAAAGCGTTGCACCAAATGGGTTTTTATATTGTTTCATTAGCTACTGTAATTTCATCTGCTAATTTCTTAAACATTATGAAACTGCAAACATTTTCTTTATATTTGTTTAGTAAGAAAAGTAAAGAGAACGTTTCAACTTCAATTGCAATTTTATGCTATCGCGTTAATGCTCAAGCTTGTAATGCTAAAACTCGCGATTCCCCTCTTTATTCTTATTTTATATAAACTAAAATAAGAACTTTTAATATCCTCTCTAGAATTGTATTTAACGTAAATGCGCGGTGCTTCAGATTTTAAATACTTACAAAATTCGGTACAAGTATTAATTCAATTTACGGATAAACCATTTTACAGTCCGTGCTAGCACTAAAGATTAACGGCAAATACAAACATGGCCCTGTACGCAGAAGACACCGTAATTTATGCACACTCGCCCTGAGTGTCGGTGGCAAATCAGACTGACACACATTTTAGATTCACCACAATATCATCAAAGTAGACAATGGCTACCAAGTAATTGGGTGCTATCTAACTAGAACACCCAAAGATTCGTATTCAGCTTTTAGAATGCAGCAGTGCAGCTAACAAAGCCGAGATTCGAACAATGCAATGCACATTCATAGCTTAACCGTGTCGGTTATGCATTGTACTGCTGACTATATTATTTTAATTGCAATTTCCTTTATCGATATACTATATATCATATGGCTATTTATCGCAAGAGTTACTAATAATTTTTTAATAGTTTTCCATGAAAATCGTAGTCTCGTGAAAGAGTTAAAGGGATTAGAAAAGCCATCACTTGGTATGACATTTTGTATTATTTCGACGCACGTAAAATATAATCCACAAACAACACGTTAATCTGCATTCACTGCTTGTTTAACTAACCCCATTGCATAACCCCGAACTACACTCAACCATATCTACATATGTAAAGCCGCAACAGGTGGGGATTAGCGACACTTTTTTTGTCATGCTCTCCTATATGTTCTTCGCCGGGCCTTTCTCCTACAACTCGACACCAACGTTCAAACCTCTTCTGAAACACTTAATAAAAGTACGTGCTTCGTGTTTTATGTTCTCGTTTTTATTAAAAAAAAACTGAACTGCCGTGATTGATAAACTCAAATTATGGGGTAAATAATTGTATTATAATTATTATTGGTGCGACCGCAGTAAGTCGATTCGCGTGATTTGTCACAAATTCTTTTATAAGTGTTAGCTAATTGTGCAACTTTTACAACAAATTTACAGATTTTTAAAAGAAATTGTTTATAAATTGATTTTGCCTGCTTTTTACATGCAAATAATAATACGCCCGCGTTTGAATTAAGTACAGCTTCAATAGCGCGGATAATATTACTTGCGTCAAGTGACGCGCGTTAACTGATAGTTCTACCGTCATAAAATTGTACCTACTAATTAGCATTAGCTTTTTCGAGCTATGCGAAGTTTTTGAAGATTTTGCTAAAAAAAGATGTTCAATATAATTAAATTATAATTTGTTTATTTTACATGCATTCTAGAATTTTTACCACCTACTTTAAAGTATACAGCTGAAATTGCCAGTTACATAAAATAATATAATTAAATCCAATTTATGATTAAACAAAATAATCAACATGAAAATAGATTATTATTGTAGTGATTATAACTAAGTATAAACTTCTATTTTTAAATGCTTATATTAAAAAACAAAAAGAAAATTAAAGTGGAAATTATAAACTAAAACTGAATATTATATTAATAAAATAAACTAACAATTTTAATATTTACAAAATTTCTTTTTGAGATTGAATTTTATTTTATTTTTGTAATTTTGAATTACTTTGTAGATATTAGTTTTGATTATTTGTGTATTTAGGTTATCTTTGTGAATAATTTTATGTAAATATTGTAAAATTTTGAATTTGTGTTGTAAAATGTTGAATTTTTAAGTTGACACGAAAAGAAGCATAATCACCCCTTCCAATTTGGTCCGTCGAAGTGGTCGGACGCTTTTGTGGAAGGTCACGCGTTATGCTTTCGATATGTTAAATAATATATAAATATTTTAGTTTTAACATTAATTTTTTTGTTTGGAAAAATCATTATTGTTAATTTTCTTTGTACTTGTCAGTAATATTATTTAACTTAATTAATTTATTTTCTTCAACCGAAAACAATTTTCGATTGGGTTTTCAGTCAAGCACTCCACCCGTTTATTTAATTTGAATTTGGGCCCTTTAAACACGGAAACTTTAAGAAATACTATCAGATTTTAACAGAGGATGCGAAAAATAAATAAAACAAAAAACAGTTTTGGAAATGGGGAGCAAGAAGAAAATAAAGAAAAATCTGACAAAACCAAAGAAGGAACAATAATTGAAAAAGAACACAAAAAATTGAAAAATGACTAAAAGTTTGATAAAGAAGAATAAGAAATTATAATTGCAGTAAAAAGTGATATAGAATAAATGCAAAATTTGGACAACGAAACAAAAACAAAAGGAAAATTTTGATCAAATTATAACGAAGAAGAAAATGAAGATTTGAAAAATGATGCGATAATTATGGAAACTGTTGATAAAGTTAAACCGGAAGTGGATGAAAATGGGGACCCGAACAGACAAGATAAGAATCAAAAAAGCAAAAAAATGGACAAAACGATTATGAACAACAAAATCAAGAGTGGACCGATTAAATGAATTTAACGTTTTAGTAGATGTTATTTAAGATTTTCAAACGAACATCCGCCTACAACGAGGATTACTTTGTGGAAGTCCATCATCAGATAAATTCAATTATTTAATTTCTATTTTCAAAAATAATTACCTAGGAAACTTACATGGCCAGTCTGATAAATGAAACTTTTAACAATTTCCAAAGCATTTTTGGACTTTTTAAGTAAAAGTTAGACGATAATAATGGTCTTATCATTCGTAGTTTATATTTCTGCATTATTTTTGTATCTTTCATTTTTTCTCTAAAATAATTAGGAAAGCAGAAATTTGAATAAATAAGTTTTTACATGTTAATTTCTTATGTTCGGCTAACTCATTCAGCACCCAGTATATGATATATATATATATATTTTTTTTATTGTTAATTTAATTAGTAGAAAAATTACAAAATATTAGCAACGATGGTTAGTAAAATTGGACTTGAAAAGAAAATATTGAATATATTTAAGTAAATATCATTTTCGTGATGAAAGACAGCAGTTAATTATTTATGAAGTTACCGAAAACTACTTAACTTTATGTACACATTAAAATAACTGTAACTTAAATTTTGATATAAGTAAACTTTTCAAAAGTTACAACTTTTCACGTATAAATAAGAAAACAAATTGAAAGCAGATATTATAAGAAAGAAAAAATCAAACTCAAAAGAGTTTTAGTTAAACGTTGTAACAAATAGTCGATTTTACTTATTTATACTACTTAATTGATTCTAGGTTTTCAATGTACAGTTCGAACTTATTTAATTCTCAATCAAAATAACATTTCATTTTATACCAAAACCTGATAGTTTTGTATATTTATTTAATTAATAATTAATGTGTTCGAAGATTTATAATCAGGTTAACGATATTTATTTTTAATTAATGTAATTTTACTCGTAAGATCGCATGTACCACTATGGTTATTTCATGTGATCATATCATATATTAAAAGAAGTTGATGTTTTAGAATATATCTGATGCAATAATTGAAACCATTAACATTTACTACTTTCCACTTAGAACAGACTTAACTGCAAAAGCAACTATTAATATAAGGAAGTAATGAACAGCACATTAAAAGAGGATCGGAAATATAAACAAAACCACTACATTTTTAATTTAATATTATCGGGTCAGTTATAAAGGTTTTCTGCTATAGAACAATACATTTCGGGACAATACACTTCAAAATTAAAATATATTAAAGATTCTTTTGAGTTATGCAAAAACAAAATCGAAACATATTTTTATATAAAATTTAGAACAAAATACGTTTTATTCTTATTATTAATTGTAATGATAAATAAATCGTAAATCAAGTGTATTAAAAATTACATTGTTTCCCTTTTTCTTCAACAACCATACCCTAGCGGTGAGCGAGAGTCGAGGGTTCTCTTAGCATTTCATGCAGAATAAAAAACTGTTCAAAAGTACTACAATCTCAAATCGTCGGCCAACTTTACTACTACAGGCAAGTTGACCACCTCCCTCTTGCAAAACACCAATTTCTCAATCAACTTATTACAAATTTCTACTATTAAGATTAAAAAAAACAATATATTATTTTTTTCATTTACTTTTAAAACTATTTTGACAGCCCTCGCAAACCGCATAGATAAGCTACCTGTTATTAGCATCTACAATCTAGAATAACAATTAAACGAGAAATAGGTGTAATTTTCAACATGAACCAGTTTTATTATTGTGATGAAAGATTGCATTAGCTACTAAATTAATGTATACCTTGGGCCCCCGCTCTTTGCACAATTTTATTTATGCGTTCTCTACTCTATTATTTTTAGATTTCTTTAATTAGAAAGTCATGTTTTACTTTTGTTCTACAAATAGTTTGATTAAATGCAGCTTTAGTCAAATCTAAGAATAAATACGAAGAAACGAATTATATTAAGATGATGTGCATTTTAAACCAAAACAATAAATAAAAATAATTTTCAGATAAGTTAATCTTAGTCAAATTACTTTTGTAAATATGTACCTGTCTAAATCAGTGGTTCTTAACCTTTGGACCGCACGGATCAATTGGGATTTTGGTTATTTTCTCAAATTGATAGGCCAGGGAGTCATTTCGGCCAGCCATGTCCATATTCACATTTAAGGACTTTGATGTGGTCGTCATGGAGTTCTTTTTTAGTTTACTTTTTATGATCCTATGAAATTTGAAAATTGAAATTTATTGAAGCTTACAGTGACGCAAATTGCCAATATTCCACCTTTTAATAGGATAAATCTTCTTGTTATTGCCCTCGCTTGCTCAGTATATTCTTGGATTGTATTCTATTCGGAATTTAGGATTCTTAGTATTATGATCAATTGTGTAGAACGTAGAGCATGGTGCTTGTTTCTCTGATTTTGGCACTGTAGTGACAGACCTTGAGTATGAATCCCGCGTGCCCATATTTTCAAACATCAAGTCCTCACAAATACCTAGCAGCACCATCGTGATTGTCTGATCCAACACCCATACGTCGTTAATACGTCGACACCACTGTTGTTTACTAAACAAAGAAACTAACTTATTCAAATAATGCAGCAATTTGTGAAATCACACACCAAGATTAACATAGGTCAAATGGAGGGGGCCATTGATTCCAGCACACAATGCTCTAACTAATATGATTGTCTCATTTCCTAATGAAGACTGACTACACGGATAAAGAAAGGATTGGATTGCACTCCCCAGTGCAAATATCATATTATTATTACCTCTAGTTCACATATTATAAACTACTGGTTAGAAATAATTGCATTATTAAATATTATTACGCATACAGACAATTTTTAAATGTTCTAAACATAATTATTTTCTTTTGTGTAAGAAATCGTAATTACGTTACGACTTAATTCTTACGGCTGCTTTCCCTGACGTACTATTAATACATATTTATTAATTTTATTTTTGTTTAGTAAATAATTTGTATTTAGTTTTAATATTGTTCATTAATCATTACTTATTAGAAGTAAAATTCTTCTGCATTTCACTTCTAACATATTACAGAACTTGGTTGGAATTTAATCCTGTCGAGTTAGGTTTAGGCATTTCTCCAAAGTGTTAAACCGTTATCTCTCGGTTAAGCCATACTGTTTCTTATTATGTTATCTTTTGCCCCTATCTTAGTCCGATTATGAAGCACTCCATTATGCAACGTGTGCATTTTCTCTCAAATTGCACTTAGATCAATCAAGTTGCACATTTTTAGACGTAAATATATACCTACTATTTTGCATACATTTACTCACAAAAAGGTATATTTACATAATATAAATATATAATTTATAAAGTATAAAAACAAGGACTGTTTAAGCTCACGTTTATATTCTATCGTAATTATTTAAATATCTGAGGAGCTTCGGTAAAAGTGAAGCACATGTTATGATTTACACAAATACTTGAAAAATTATTTAAATTTAAAACTAAAAGAATCAATCTTTCCTAAATAACCTTAATATATTTTTAAAAGATTAATTAATCTGTCAACTTGTTCCAAACATTTCGAGAGGCATCGCTTGAATTTTAAACAATATGGTGATTTCATCAAAAATAGAATTATGACGTTGCTTTTATTACATCTCTATGACTTTTAAAGTCAATACCACAAGTGAAATAATTTAGCCAAAAATAATAACAATATATTATTCCAACGGATAGCATCAGAAGTGAGAAACATACCAAAATTAAATTTTGAGAAAAATTTACGTTTTGGATCCAAATGATGCTTTTTTGCGTTTTTTGCACTATTTCATGATAATCAACTTGATATATGCTTAACTTGTTTAAAGAAAAATAATTTAAAATGATACTGAAGTAGCTATTTATATAGCCTTTAGTGAGTTCTTGAAGCCGATGTCGGAGAGACGCCCAGTTTATTAAAACGTGAAACTTAGTATTTCGTAGTTTTCGTGCATGGTGCCAACAAGTTTCTTGTAGAACTTTTTCTCGTAATTTGTACTTAGAAAAATCTTGCACTTGATGTGTTAATTAGTATTTACATAATGTGAATTTCTTAAATTTAACATTGTCATGGGTTATAAACACATATTAATAATTTCCTAGTGGTTGCCAAACGAGAAAATTTGTCAACTTAACTCGAACGTATTTTTAGTTTCCGATGTTTGTAGGTATGTAGTTTATGGATATTTATATCTTTTACGATTATTTTTTCTTTCAACTGTAATTGTTTATTTTTGGTCGTGATTAGTCATGTTGCGGTTAGACTTCAGACTTTCTTTAGTTTTTTTTTTTTGAAAGTCTGCACTCTGTTTTACTGTCATTTTGGTAGAGTGCTACTTCTGAACTATTTATGTTGACTTTTGTAGGAGACTCGAAGTTAATAGATGAAAATTACACAAAATTAAAATTTCATCACTAAAATCAAACTTTTAAATGCACTTTTCTCGGTTTAAACCTAGTTAATTAAAATTTATAAATTTTATTTATACACCGCTTTATTTTCAAAAACAAATCCTAAATCAAAACTTTTCATTCTTGGAAAAGTTTACCACTGACAAGGCATTGGTTTGAGAACCATAATTTGTTCTGTAATTACAGAAATTACATCTTTTAACTGTATTTACATATTTTGCCTAAAATACGACTCTGCCATTTAAATAAAATATAATGTTCATAGTTTGTGGTAATTTCTCAACATGAATTAATCTATTTTAAATAATTTTTATTAATTACAATTTTTATAATTACTTCGCTTTATTAGAAAACTTGAACATCCGCATCAACTTTTAATCACTAAAAGTTGTCATTGTTGAAAAGTTATAATTATTACATACTTTGGAAAACTGAAAAGCTGTAACGCGAAATGCAATTAGTTTTTCTCTTTCGCTTTTTTATTCACATCATTTAACAAATAAATTTTATTTCAATTTTAGCAATCATTTGCTAATATTTCTAGTAATACGAGTATATTATGTATTTCTAGTCATCATTACAACAAAGCTATATAAACACTTAAATAATGTATGTACTGTTCAAGGAACGGTTTTCCTAATACAATAAAGTAAGCTTTTGAAGTGGAAACTGCAGGTGAGCTAACATAGTTATTCCACTCCTTCGTACTCGAGAGGTTTACCAAGTGCTCTCTTTACAAGTACCGGTCTTTAACTAGAACAATTTATTCGCCTGGGTTCCTAATAATTATATTGTCATGAAAACGTTATTATTTCCATAAATGATAACCGTTGGCTGCAAATTTTAAAAAATTTACATATTTGCAAAATACTACATGAAGATTTGATGTAGTGTTTTTGCTTCAGCATTTATAATATTCCACTTTAACTTTTTATTTTTTTTCAGACTACGGCCAATCATAAGAACACAAATAATAATCAAGAAACTCCTAGGTAAGTTAATGAATTAATAATGAACAAAATTGAACGAAAAGCAATATTAGAAATTTTTTATAGATTCGTAATAGCACAGGGCATAAAAACATAATTTTTTTGTAGAAAAAGTTTATCATAAATTATTTTATAAACAAAAAAATTTAAATTACTTTTTTTTTATTTTATTATTAATTTGTTACAGAAATTTTTAAGTAAGAATTTATATTTACCTAAGTTTGGGTATTCTTAAAATCCAATTAAAATGAACATACTGTTCTTAATATTATAAGGCAGTAATTACTCTATGTATAAGTATTATTGTTTAATTTTCCTGCAATTATGAAGCATTATATAAATATTGAAAATTATGCGGTTAATTAACTGCAGTAATTAACGATTAACTTCAGTGTAAGAATTCAGTGCTGCTGGCAAACATTTTGGTACAACTTTGTAGTTTTTGCTATTATATGATAATATTATCATGTTGAGGGAAATCTACGTAGTTTTTAAAATAACTCGAAAATAGATATTGTATGGAATATTGTATGAACTGGAATCGTAATAAAATGCAACTTAACAGTTTGATAACTTGGTGAAGTATTTCAATATCGTCGATGTGATTTAGGTTTTAAGCAATTAATTTAAATTATTTACATTGTATTTTTTCTGCAATTAGTAATTCTTAATTAATCTTTCATTTGTCGTTAGCAATTGTTCTTAAAGTTCTTATTAGTAGCAAACCAAAAATTTTCTGACTTTTATTTTTAGTTGTCCAGTGCATCAATATCCGAGTAGTCGCAATATTTGCATTTAATTTTATACACACTATGAAAGTCCATGATGATTTTGATAAAATTGATAGAATTGATAAAAATAACGCAATAATAAATAATATATTAACTCCGCTGTCAGTTTTAAATTTTAAATTTACCGCTTCTCTTATAATACGAAGAACGCATTGTCTAAACCAGCGATTCTCAAGGGGGTCGCGGATCTATTTTAAGAGGTCGCAGAAAATGTAGCAATTTTTTTTCAAAATTAGTTTTAAATTTGAATTGGAAATTAGTTACCAGAATTTTAAGATTTCCCTTGCTCAAACGATTGAATATAGGATTGATAAACTTGTATCAAAACATCCAATGATCAGTACACCAAATTTGAGTAGAATCGGTTAAAACATTTCCGGAGATTTGTTTGGTGTGTACTATATTAGTGGTCATTCAAGAAGTAGCCATTTGGCCGAAGGCTTTTTCAACACAATTCCCAATATTACAGTAGGTACGGTTTTCTCACCAATACACTTTTTTTTATAGCACACTTTTCAATCGTTCTAAATAATTATGAAATTACTGATAACTGTCAGATTTTACCACTTTACATGTAAATATTACAAATGACACTGCTCAGGTTGTGCGGCTTAAAGCCGCACTGAGTCTCCGTAACCCCCAATTTTTTTTTAATTCATAAGTATAAAAAATGGGGGTCCAAAAATAATTGACACTTGAACTTTTTTAATTTTCTTAATCATTTCCGCAATTTTCAACAAATTTTCATTTATGCCGAATTTCATGACATTTGGATACGTGGTTTAACCTGTGTGGTTGATACTATTTCTTTTCATATCCTAACCATACACAGACACACTGACATGCAGATCAAAAGCTGATCAGGATATGATGAGAAACATTTTAATACCAAATAATTCGAAATATGTAATAGTTGGACATAAACCAATGTCCATTAATCTCATTAAAGATAATATTCATACTTTAAATATATATAATTTTCCAATGTTTAATGGTATTATATTTCAATACCGGTTTCTGGTTTTAAGAGAAAAAATTAAGAAATATTTGAAGCCAAGAAAATGTCTGTTATTCAATATTTTTGTATTTTCCGTTTAAAGCGACATAATGAATGAAGCTTTGTCCATTTTAGGAAATCCGATATTATACCGAACATTTTTGAAAAGTATTTTTGTTTATAGTGATTGATCGTGTTGATTAACTTGCACAACATAATATAATACTCCTATTATTTACTAATTTTTTTTTAAGAAAATAACCATTAAAATTTTAAAAATTCAAATTTAGTCAAATCCTATTAATTGCTATATTGGAAATTTTTGTGGAAAAAATATTATTACTAGTTATACACTAATTAAAATTTTTAAAAAAATATTGATTTGTAAAGGCATTTTTTTATTTTCAACGCTTTAATTGGATAACTCGTGAACATCTTTTATACCGCGTTTCTCTAAAGATTTTCTTTATTAGGAATGTTGAAAACACTTTTTAGACACAAAAGTTTTAACTTATTACAGTTAACCTCCCTTAGGTAAGAAGACGATAAATTAGTAAGTCAGAATTTAAAAGAAACCAAAGCCTGAAAGGATCCACAAAATTCTATCAAAGAGTTGTGAAAGGAAAATTTAAAAAATAATTAAGTTGAAAAATTTTTTATAAACAAAATTTATAAAAACTGTTTTTAAAAGGTTTTGAGTATTCATGTTTTTCCTCCTACTGCGTACACCACTTGAGCTGTGGAGCGATAAACTTAAATTTAATTTATTTAAGAGTTTTTCCAAAAAAAGGTTGACGAGTTAAATTTCAATTTATATTTTATGTACCCAACTGCGTTATTATATTTTACGACTATGAATTTCCACCGACGACGGCGACGGAGGGAGATATGTTTTAAATGTTGTAAGCAATTAAGAAAGAAATTATGTTTTAAATTGCATTAGTTTTGAAAGACGAATAGTATTAGAAGTATAACTATGCGTGCTGAAAGTAAATCAAGCTAAGCAAGGAGTAGAACAGGCACGCGGCTGGAATTTACGGGGTGACGAGGCGGCGTCCGGGGCGTCCGTAACATTTACCCGGCCGTGCAATTACGGAATCCGAACACCGGTCGCAGAAACAACCACTTTACATCTATCGGATACTCAACGTCGACACGAACATGAATATTTCAGAGTAATGGCTTTTACATCAAACGTTTTTTTATTTTATTTTGTAAATATTGATTCACAAACACTCTAAGGACAGTCCTTGTGTAATCTTTGTTTTAACTATTTGTCTTATTTTTTCTGCATCCAGCACGTTTTCGATATTTTAAAAACAAATATTGAAACATTTATTATACAATGTCTTTTTAATTCCTCCCATAATATTTTTGTCTTTTTTATCAAATTTCTCAAATTGAAGTTTTTAATAAGAAAAATCCAGAGCTTTTTAAAATAATGAAAATAATTATTATAAAAAATTCGAGTACAAGTGAAATTTCATTGAAATACGAAAAGAAATCCGATTTTTATTTTCAATATAAAAGAAATTTAATTGAAAATTTTAATTACCTATATTGTCGCTTTACAAAAATTAGGCACAGAAGATCGTCGCTAAAATACGCATTTGTTGTTTTCAAAAATGCGGTAAGGCAAACTTTGAGAGCAGCACTGCATGCATCAAAATCCTTTTAACGATTTGCTCAACTTTTCGTGTCCACTTGAATCTCTTAATATGGTCGCTGGACATAACTAAAAAGGGTTCACTTGTGTAAATGTTGAAACTAATTTTTTTAAATTTTACGTACCCAGTATCGATACCCTTTTTCATAAAAATCCTTTCATTTGCGATTTTATGATGCTTATAAAAATTTCTATAAATTTAAAAACATTTTTAATAGCATCCTTCACATTACTGACTTGGATTTTTGCTTAGGGTCAACGCCGAAGTTTATTTAAATTATGTACATTTATTGGTAGGTCGATTTGAATTGATCGAAGTCAATTGATTAAGGTAATTCATAATAATTGTACGAATATATTGCCATCATTTTTTCTTATCAAACAGAGTTGTTGTAAGTATTAAGTACATTTTAATATTAAACGAAATCTGTTAGGGAATTTGTACCACGAATTTAACTTTGGCCTATATACCATTGCAAAGAGGACAATTTTTTAAACATTTTATAAAGGATACGATTTTTTTGATTATCCATTACTTTTCGAGAAAGTGGCTTTTAATAATTGAAAATTTTACATATAAAATCGCATGCATAGCATAGTGGGAGGAGCTTAACTGCACTAGAACCCTGGAGAATTATTTGTCGTGCACTATCGCTGCGCTACGGGCACTCCGGATCGTTTTGGCCGATACTTGCTCACTAAAAACATCACTGAAAAAGCTCATTTAGGCATACGTACCGTCAACAGAAGTCTGGTATAATATAATTCCTATAAAAACAATTCCTATTAAACAAAAGGAAAATATCAATGCTGAAACGCCGTTTTCTCGAAAACTAATAGATAATCCAAAAAATCGTATTCTTTATAAAATGCTTAAAAAATTTTCTTTGTTCTAAATTGGGAAAACTAAAATTCGTGATACAAATGAACTAACAGTACCTAACCCTTTTATTAAATTAATCAATTAATTTATTTATTTCAATCAATGAAAAATCAATCAATTAATGGAAATTAATGGAAATTTTTAACGTTTGCATCAAAGAGGAGTTTTCAATATAAAAACTCATATCCCATTAAACAAAATATAAGCTACGAATGATAAGAACATTAGATTTCATTTAGCTTTTACTTAAGAAGTCAAAAAATGTTTTTGAAATTGTTAAAAGTTTCATTTATCAGACTGGCCATGAAAGTATCCATGGTAATTATTTTGGAAAATATGAATTAAATTGAATTTATTACATATCCAGTGCGATAATTAAAAATTTTAACAATTTCGAAAGCATTTTTTGACCTTTTTTTTATACTTCTGTACAATTTTTGTATCTTTTAATATTTTCTAAAATAATTAGGGAATTAGGAATTTGCATAAGTAAGTTTTTACATGTTAATTTCCGATGTTCAGCTAACTCATTCAGCACCCGGTATAAATTATTTAATTTTGTCGCCCCTTTTTGACTGACAGCGACTTAAAAAAAACTCTGTAAAATACAAAAAATATTATTACCTGTATCTTAACATCGGTGCAACAAAATAAAATTATGTAGGTACTATGTATGTACAATTGCTATGTACTTAATTGCCTCTTAAATTCACAAAACGTAGAAGTCAAACCGGGGGGTCTGGGGGGCATGGAATGCCCTCCAGTGCACCCCCTATGTCAAATACGTCAATCCCCCCGGATTGACATTTACGATTTGAATTTAAAAATCACTGGGGGACATACAGTATTTAACGTAAATATTTGAACCTTCCTATGTTAACAATATAAATTGCACATTTTGCCTAACCGTTTTTTGTTGATATATAAAACAGTCAAACAACGTAGGTTTCAATCCGGGGGGTCTGGGGGGCATGGAATGCCCTCCAGTGTACCCTATGCCAATTACCTCATTGGTAGATATTTCTCATCATTTCTCATCAATTTGGTAAAGAATGTACTGGAAGGCATTCCATGCTCCCCAGACCCTCCGGATTGACATCTACTTTTGAATTTAAAAAGCACTGGGGACGTACAGTGTCTAACGAAAATATTTGAACTCTCCTATGTTAACAATGTAAATTGCACATTTTGCAACCGTTTTTGATATATAAAAATCGCTTTTACAGCAAAACTTTTTAGACATTTTTTGTTAAAAATTTCATTGTCGTCAATTTTGTATCTATACATTTTTTAATTTAAAAATCTTTATTCTGTATCTGTATATCTGTAAAATCTGTATTGTTAATCAGGAGTTAAATAACCTAAGTGATTGGTTACGTATGAACAGACTTAAAATTAATGTAAATAAAACCAAATGTATGATTGTAAATGATAGATTGGGTAGAAATTTTGATATTGTAATGGATGGTGAAGTGATAGAGGTTGTTAATCAATATAAATATTTGGGTGTGGTTATTGATGACAAATTAAATTTTAAGTATCATTTTGATTAAATATGTAGAAAGATAGCAAAAAAATTTGCACTTTGTATCGAAAATTCGAAAAAATGTTTCCACTGTAAGTGCTATAAGAATTTATAACACGATGATAAGACCTCATTTGGAGTATTGTTCAACGGTTTTGTTTATGGGCAATGGGAGCATGTTGAGCAGACTTCAAAAATTACAGAATAGGGGTATGAGATTAATACTAAGGGTTAATAGATTTTTTACAAAGTTTATGCTGCTGGAGACACTACAGTGGCACAGTGTATACCAGCGTATTGTGGTGGGTGTTTTAATTTTTGTATTCAAGGTGAAATACAGGATGCTGCCTGATTACTTGAGTAAGGGTGTTACATATGTGGAAGATGTACATGAGTACCCTGCAAGGAACAGACTGGATTTTAGATTAAACTTATTTAGAAGCAGTAGAGCTCAAAACATGCTCCTATATAACGGTTTGAAGCTATTTAACAGTTTGCCTATATATATTAAGGAAGAGACAAGATTGTCAATATTTAAAGGGAAAATTAAAGAGTATATGGGAGTTAATTTTGTTTGAACATTTTTTTGGTTTATTTGTATTATTGTTGTAAAGTGTAATGTTTATAATGGTTTTTCTTATAATGGTTTTTAATACCAAATAAAGTTTATTTATTTATTTATTATTTATTTTTTCACCCTCTTTTAGACGGTTTCCGTGATATAGATGACGATATGTTTTGGGTTTTACATATTCTTGTTTAAGTCGCTGCTAGTCAAAACATTAAAAAATGTATAGGTACAAAATTGAAGACAAAGAAATCTTTAACAAAAAATGTCTAAAGGGATTTTTGCTGCAAACGCGATTTTTATATGTCAAAAAACGGTTTCAAAATGAACAATTTACATTGTTAACATAGGAGGGTTCGATTATTTTTGTTAGCCATTGTATGTGTTTGTCAACGGAACAAAACATAGCACATCATCCAAAACAGTAGATATCAATTTATTTGACATGAACCAACAAGTAAAACAATTTAAACTTTTACAGTAATAATAAAATAAAAAAATTGGGTATAATTACAAATAATTATTATATTCTGACGTTTACTTATAATTTCTACCAACGCCTACCTATTAATTTGTTGGTAATATAAATAAAAATTATAATAATAACAAAAAAACAACAAACAACTTTTCCAAAAATATGTATTTTTTCATCTCCGTCAAGCTGAGATAGGTCTGATAAAAAGAAATCATAGCAGATAATAGACAATTTTTTTAAAAATTTAATTTCCTTTTTTGGGAATCAATTTTCTTTTCTTTAAATAATATTATAATTATACCTATATTTTTATAATTATTTTAGTTGACAAAAACATGTTTTGTATTAATTGTAAATTTTATAGTTCCCGCGAGTTGGTTGATTTGGCTACAACTAGCGGAAAATACAAACCGCCTAAAATTAAAGCATTATTTTTGATAGAAGAATCATTGAAATTTAAGAATGAAGTGTATAATTTTAGATTAAAAGCAAAATTATTTTTCTCGAAAATCATTTCAGGATAATTTTTGAATTTACAATTTTTTCGTTATGGTTTTTTAACGTTTGGATTGAAAGTTCATGCTTTCTGAAGAAGTAAATGCTGACAAGTTAGTATTCGAATATTATAATTTGTTTATCTTACAGCATTAGCTTTAATTTTCTTTAGTGTTTTTCTTGTATCTAAAGGACATGTTGAATTGGGTTAAACTTCAATTTAAAAAAAATAATGACAACAATCCTGAAAGTATCAAAAAAATATAAATAAAACTTTTTCAATAAATATTTTCTTCGATGATAACCAATTTGGATTTAGTTGCACCTGAAAGCTCTATCATAACACTTCAGTAAAACTTTATCGATCAAATTTCCCACAATTTTAATAACCGAGTTCGTTCAATTTTCTACTTAAAATTTGACAATACGATCGTGGAGAAAATTTTCTTTTAAAATGTTTAACTCAAGTACTTGAATTCTTTCAGCGGTTTTTTCGACGGTGATTAAAAGAAGACTGCAACAAACTAAGTCTCGTGTCTTTCATTTTCCACTCGAGTAGATGCTCAACTGTGTGAAGTAATTTCTTAAGTTCAAGTTCAATCGACTTCCTTGAAGGCGACAATAAAACTTTATACAAGCAGAGTGAGGAAATTGAAAATTTTAAATTTCACTTTAGAATAACCGCATTTTTTCTCTTACTTACCTACTTACTTGTCACGCGCTCAAATTTAAAATTGAATAAAAGGAAATAAAATTTCCTTGCTGTAAAGAATTTTTTTGTATAGGTAAGAAGAGTTGAAAAATTACCTCAAATTTTCCGTTAATAATTTAATACTGGAAATTTGTTAACCTTTGCGCTATTGTAGGAATTTTTAGCGATGATGGCACTTGTATCCCCAGTAAGGTTAAGCTTGGGCATTTATATGTACATATAATGTAGCTTAATTGGTTCCTGTGTATCCATTGTGTACCCACGTAAACTTTCTGGTAGTTTCCGTAAATAATAATGGGTCTTTGTGAGGTACTCATCCTGCAGCGTATTTAACGTTAACGGCCGGAAAAGGAAACTGGCTCTTGCGATAGTGTTAGATGGCAAAAGCACTTATTTACAAGCTCTTATCGACACCACCGCAATGTTTCCACTAAGAACCCACAATACAATTTGTACCAAATAAACGACCACCGGGAGAGAAGTATTAGGGAGGTAATTTGCTCTGTAGCTGGCTTTGTGATCGGCAGATTTCCCATGAGGTTGAGGTAGCCCGCTATCGGTCAAGCAACTGCAAGAGAAACATGCGATATATAGAGAAATTGGCTAACAGTTAAATTATTAGCCAAAGGGATTTATCCAGTCTTCTGTTTGGATATTTCTTTGTGTAACAGATTGCAAAATTAATTATAAAAAATTTAATTAGAATTTTCTAAATGTTCGCAGGTTCAAAATATTTAACTCAATTAGCTTAATTTATTATAGTAAGCTTACTTATGGTTCCTTTGATGTCTGTTTTATGTTTACAATGTTTAAAATGGTTGGTTTAAAGTTTCCAGCTTATTTATAGAAGATTTCAATATGTTAATAACATCAAAAAGCAAGATATTTTGAAACTTGAAAGATTTTTTTATTTCTGCTAACTTTTATACTCAAAGTTGTATTGTTAGAAAGAAAATCGATCCTCAAGCTGTTTTCCGAAATTATAGCTAACAGTATCGGCTGATTTTTTACGTCGTGGTTCAAATTTCACGTGAAACAAAAAATGTTCTATTTGAATATAAAAATGTATTAAATTTTGATGCGATGTAGTAAATTCGACAAGTTTTTCCAAAATATTATGTTTTATTAATAGGGAACAAATAATTCTCCACAACTCTTGCTCACACCGTCATGTGTCAATTTTTATAACATAGGTTGTGATAAATTTGACCCTTGTTGAGATCAAACTGCTAAATTTGAAAAAGAGGTTAATATTGAATTCTAACGTTTTTCCTAAATATTTAAAATATATGTAGGTTCTAAAATTTATTAAGCTTTTATTAAATTATTCTAAAACTAAAATGTGTATGAAACTTTTACCTGGTCAACATTGCTGCACGTTTTGATTTGTTAATTTAATTTAATACCACGATAAGGGTTCGTATGAGAAATAAATGTTGAGTGAAAACCTTCTACTTTCCATTGGTTAGGTTTGCATGGTTAGTATAAGCAAATTTAAGGCAACAATGAAGTATTGTTAAAACGAATGCTATTGTTATGTTGATTAAAATAATAAAGTTTGCACTTAATTCTATTATACCCAACTTTATTTCGCTAATTAACGTATGCAATTTAACTTTTTTGATTATAATTTAACTAATTGTGTCTTAATTTATCCACTCTTTTTTTAATATTAATAAAATTCGTAAACGTTTAAAAAGCTCCGTTTATTTTCTTTACCTTATTATGGAAATTATAACTCATGATTTAAACAACAGCAGAAGGAAATTATTATATTTCTCTTAAGACTTTCTTGATAAAACTGAATGAACGCAATAAAATTTAAAAACGAAGAAAGGCCTCCACGTTCATGTTTTTTTAATATCAACAGGTTGCAGAATTTTTATCAACTTTCTTTCTGTAAAGAATTAATTAAGCTTATTTAATGCAAACAAAGCTTCCTGAAAATTCAAGTTAAATTAGTTGATACTTCGATAAACACTTTGGGAATATATTTTTTATTTGTCATTTTATGGAACCCTAAATATTTTAGTAAGTTTTTTATAGTTAATTGCAATGTATACATTAGGATTATTTAAAAAAATATCTTTAAGTATTTTATTTATGTATATTTAAACTTTAGAGAAGATAGCTGATTGCCTAATATTCAAACAAATATTAGAAATTGATAAATTAATAAAACATAAGAAGACGAAGAACACTGCATTAATATGAAATAAAAAGAAATTTTAAAAAATTCCAAAATGTGAAACGAACGTAAAATTTCTTCTTCTGCTGCTTTTATTGTACTTTGCATCCTCTTACATATCCTTTGATGTGGCCACTCAGCTTTCGACTAAAATCAAATTTTGTTAGATTGGTAACTTAAAATGCTCCAATCAGTAAAAGATTAAGTGTACATTTGAAATAAATTTTTAAAAAATAATTAAAATAAATATAAATAATAAAAGTAAAAACGTTTTGATATGCTTCTGATGCTGCTCACAAACTATACATAACCCCCGAACTAACTTCACTTTCACTTGATTAAGCTTAAACTCTTATTCAACCACTGGTGCAATAATGGGATACGTCTTCACCTTTGATAAAACTTTGATATAGCTCACACAGTTACAAGTAATTTAATTAAAATTAAAATTTGTTCAAACTTTGTAGAGAGCAAAATAATTATTTAATTGTCGGTTCGCCCTTTGAATCGTAACTAAATTAATTATTCTGCTAGTTTAGCGTATTAGCGCGTCTGATTAAAAAAAAAATGCCGCGACAAGTAACATTTAAATTACTTTTGATGCTGGATTCTGGAGTTTAGATAGGTCAGGGGAAAAGCCCATTGCCATCCCAACTGTAGGATGATTATTGAAACAGTCTTTTTGTAGTGCGGGCCCATAGAAAATACGTAGCCTACGCTGAAGTACAGCCCTGTCTGTCAGTAAACGGAACACTGGAAAATATGTAAATAACAACAATAGCTTTCCCAATAATATTTTGATATAAATAAGTTCTGGTTTAATATTTAAACTTGGAACGTAATTAACCGTCGTAAATGATAAATGAACGAGATACATAATTTATTAAAGCCAAAAATAACTCTAAGCAAAAACGACAACTGCATTTTGCTTTTATACATCCTCTGGTTGATTAAATGCAATTTATTAATTTGTTCGTTCAAAGTTAGTTTAATTTGATTGAAATAATTCAAAACATTCTATCATTGAAATTCTGATAACAATGAACCGATTGTTTTTACAGTTTTAAATTTTATTATTAGCGAATTGAACTACTATGTATGCACTGTATGAAGGTTTATTTTGGGAACTCATCATGTGACTGTTTTGAAATTAATAACAACTCTAAAATAGAAGTAAGACCAATTACCAAGCGTTAAAATAAATCAAGACAATTTGAAAACCTCATAATGAACTTAATGATAGTTTAGAAACGTGCGAAATATAATAAAAATAATTAAAGAAACCTTAAATCATACAGCAAATAACCCAAGAAATTACGTTAAACACATAATGTTGTTGACTGCGCCACATGCACACAATTGCATTATGACCAGGTTTAAAAAACTGTTTCAGCTCTGATTGCAAGGAATTTTATAGTCGTAGACTCACCACACGTGCTGGTGATATATGCATGCAGAGGGTTGGTAATACATAATACATTAGATGCAAGAATACCTCAACTTGAAAGGAATATAGGTGTAAGTCGATGTTAGTGGTATATTTGACAACGTTACATCCTATGTTTCCCACTAAATTAAGTCAAAATCACATGTCATGAATATTTCGTTATTGCCTCAAAGTGCAGTCGTAGGCTAGCAGTTAGAACCCAATCTTGGTTTGAGCTAGGCCACTACTACGTATACTCAACATACAAAAGAAAGCGATTTAAAAAAATCTGTAGAGAAATTCAGGAACTAGTAAATTTATAACATTCCCACGACTTGTACAAAATAATAAATGAGTCTATTATAGAAAACAGGCACAGGAGTTGACAACGTGTTTACTAACATCGTAACATCGCTCGGACAGCGATAAGTAAGACAGCAACGATATAGTATCTAATACTTGAAGAATTTTTTAGTTGATCTTGGTCTTTGGTTATTTATTCATTACTTATCTAACGGATAAATCCTTTAACGTTATTGTTAAATAATTAACAAAATATTAGATCATGAGCGACAAGTCGCGACTTATTTGTAATAATTAAAATTTATCATCGAAAAATAAAGTACTTTATCTGCACTAGCTGTTAGAATGCTACTTTACCTACGCTTGCGGTTAAAGTGTCACTTGTTCTATTACTTGTAATTGGGCAAACCCCACTAACACTGCTATAGAAAAAAAATTAAAGTTTAGATGCTTTAACTTTGATTCTGATCCTTTAGAATATGTTATTACAATTTTATAAAATTTACTTTTATTTTGAACTGTTTTTGCCAATTAACTTGAAGTTTTTAATGTGCCAAATTATGAAAAGTGAAAGTGTTTACTTGTATCATTTATCGTGCAATGTACTAAATAATTAAAAAATATTAATAACTTGTATCTTTCTATATGACAACTAACAAACGGGAAATTTTTTTTAATTATATCTTCTTTGCCGCCTACATACACTTGGACTAGTAAATTAAATGAACGAATGCTGCAATAAATAGAATGACGTTTCGACAAAAAAATATTTGCTTTAATATTTCAAGAACATAAGGAAACTGTTACAATATTTATTTTATATTCTCAGAAATAAATTATTTTTATTTAAGAAACATTGTTACGATACGGAACGCAGAACATGTTTACCTAAAGTCGGTTAATATAAAAAAAGTAATGAAAATGGTAAGAAAATGTAAAGCTTTGATAACGTAAATGCAATCTGAAATGCATTACCCAACACTATTGTTTGCCTTTCTTATCGGAATACAACACTCTTTTCTACTTCCATTATCATAGAACGATGGAAATACAATTATTGAATGAAAATGAAAGAATTTTTATTTCTTCAAATTTCACTATTATAGTATGATGTGGTTATTTTCTAAGCACCTAAAATGATGATATTCTGGATTTGCATACATGAATGTACAAAATTAGAGTGGCATTGGTCCTCAAATATTACCCTGAGGCAATCTTTACTCAGTTTAGTAAAACAGAAATAAAATGCTAATAGCTATTCGCGATTTACATTAAGCTAACGCCACCATGCGGAGAAATAATGCAGTTGTAGTTGGTATAGAAAGTTTTGTTTATAAACCAAACGTTTGCATTTTTTTGGTGTTCTATTTCATTTTTAATATTTATAAATTTTCTTTTGGTGTTCTATTTCATTTTTAATATTTATAAATTTTCCCGAAAACCGAAACCAGCAAGTGCTTGACACTTTCAAGATCTTAGCTTCGCGACAACATAATATACCGATCGTAAAACTTTTAATTAAATATCGTGAGGAGAACTTTGACCCGAAATTACAAATATTAACTAACCTATTGAATTATTTTATTTCACAACTCTCAAAAATACAGTTTAATCCTTACCCAACTCCAAGGTGTACCCTATCAAAATTCAAAATAGTTGGGAACTGCCTGCGCATCTCAAACTTTAGAATTTTTACAAATAATGTAAAGAAATGCCACTTTACATAACGCGACAATATAGTGTCATGTAAGGTAGGGAAGATATATTATAAGCATATAAAGAGGCATTAGTTCATATTAGGCACATAGACAAGGGGAAAACAGTAAAAAACTAATTACGTATGAAGCAACGGAAGATAAAGATTACAGTTTTTAGAATAAACCACTATCATGGTAAATGCGAACCGACAATCTGGTAGAATGGTGTAATTTTTGCATTGGATCAATTTCCATATAAAATTCTTCAATAAATATAGTAAATACATATTAAAATATTCAAATAATATAAGCTGAGAGGCTCCAAGAGAAGAAATAATTTGGGTTAGACACCTAGAAAGTAAAATTAGTAGGAGAAATATAAAAATATGAAAAACGACAAGGAACTGTCAGATGGTTGGAATACAATTTTCAAGATTACTTAAGTAATAAAAATGGTATAGAGCGATGAAATCTACCAAAAGAAGGGAAACGAACAGCTCGAATTTTTAAGATCAAAAAGATATATGAAAAATGAAATTTAAGAAAAAGTTTATGAATTATTAATTTGGAAAAATTTGCAACAGTAAATAATTATTTTAGAAGAAACGGATAAAGCTATGGAACTCAAAATTTTTGCACATGTATGGGGAGCTGAAAGGAAGATATTTGGAAAATTCTGTGCGCCAAGTGCTCCGAATATCGGTTATTCAAGTTTACAAGTGGATGCATCCAACAACAACAACCCCAGGATTATTTGAACCTTGCAAGGTAGTAAATTTCATTGGCCATTTTTAATTCAGATCTGATAATTTTTGTAAACTTAGTTTAATTTTAAGAAAACGTCAACACTATTGCACCTAAAACACTTTTATTCAATATTGTAGCGTCAATTATGTTCACCATTTATAAACTACGCAGGTACCTGTAAATATTCGGATAATAACAGATTTGGCTTCTATCAATTTGTTGTGTGTTTTGAAAGCGAATCTTATGAAGCTCAAGCACCATTTTTAATTGAATAAGGGAGAACTACTGCTACCTAATAATATACTATTATATTCATAGTTCGTCCTTCACCATAAAGTTAATTATTTTTATATTCATCTTAAATAATTACTCCTAAGTTACATTGCAATACATACAGTAGCGGTCATGGAAATTTCATCGGGAATTATTTCCGAATTAAAAAACAATTTACGAGATAATCTCCGTGACTGCACTTCAAACAAACACAATCGGCACACAAAGCTAGATTATTTGTCAAATCAGGAAGTCTGGCAGTATAAAATATCTCCCATTGTAAAATACCCACCTCCCCGTACACCACTGATTGTGTTTAAAAACCAAAATGTGCTCTTGATGTTATGAATTTCAAACCAGAAATCTAACTTCTAAGGATCTAAAATTTCTCATGAGCTCAATAATTTATTTTCTTAGGCTAGCTCAGAGCAAGGATTCCCAAACGTAAAAAAAATATTACGCTCTATTCCTAATTGGTGTTGAATACGGAGTGTAGTAGCTATGAAAAATCGCTCCGAGAGCAAGCCAAAGATTGAGCGCCACGCAGTTAATGACACTCCGTAAACAGATGCAACAAAACCACCTGAACTTCGAAGGTAGGTTAAAGGAAAATAAGGGATCTAGAATACCACCCAGAATAACTAAATAGTAAGCTAATGTTGCAGATTTATTAAATAAACTCCGAAGAGGGAAATGAACAGTTATCATCAAAATATTGGGCTAACCTCTAATCTTACTAAAATTCAAGTAATACCAAACAAGTAACATGTAAGATATGAATACCACGTATACGTATACTAGGCGTACAGTAATATAAGTACATGCCTTCGGATGAACTCCAGGATAAACAATAAAAGTGATACGGTAAAATTAGCAAGAATAAATATTAGTAGCACGGCCCAATATGATTATAATATAATTTATAATGATCAAAAAAAAGGTATTAGTAACAAATCTGACAACACAACAGATCTTAGCTTGTATTTTTCCTGGAAGGTTGAAACTGGAGTCTGGAGTGGAACGGGTGTTGATGTAGGTAACTGGAGCGGCAGATGGTGTAGCAGCGAAATAAGACTAGCTTCCAAAACGGTAATTTGCACGCAATCGGTAGTACTTCACAACGGTATTGGTAAAACGATGTAACAAAAACTATTCCACGAAGATCATACGACAAAAATAAGGAACGTACGATAAAGACCATACGATAAAGAGACCCTAAAAAAGATATATTAAGTAGCTGATACAAAAATTGATAAAAACAATACCTCAGATGTTCGAGGGTCGAAAAGTGATTATCGAGTTGTGGTGCGAATCTTCTATGTTGTTAATAATTCGGAGCCAATAAATCCGTCAAACAGAAGATTGGATTGAACAAATGCTTAGAGCCGGTAATTCAAATCCAAAATCGGTGACAATACAAAATCCCAAAAATGGCATGGAAAACTTCCAATAATAATCGTCAACCGATAAGCTCGTCAAAAAAAGGGTGAAAATATTTCTATTCTAATTAATAGCGATTTCACAACCCCAAAGCTATCAAAACCCCAAAGATATCAAAATCCAAAAATTATCTGCGAGCGGATAACAAGGAAAAATATGTTTTCAAAATAAATCGAATAATTGCAATGCAATGCCACCTATGAATATTTTGCATAAATTCGAGTAGATATCTTCAAATTTTAAAAATATGCTTTGAAAATTCAGGATCGTAACACGTGTTATAGTGGCTGATCCATGAGGGGCGATATTGTGTCTTATCCCCTCAGTCGAGCCCAAAACATATCAATTCTTACACCAAAACAATTAAATTAATTAGAAATTCGCAATTTGTGTGTCATAAGACAAATTTTTGTATACTAAATTTCCAATTACTTAATGAGATTTCTGAAATAATTTCTCAGATTTCCTCTTGGATTGCTTTAAGATTTTCTTTTGAAACAGTTGAAAAAACTCATCTAATATAATATTTCTAAGATTTCCTTTCCGTCCTTGGATTTCCTATTTTCTAAGATTTTGTCGGGTTTCTTAAGATTTCTTGAATTTCCTATGATTTTTTGAGATCTCCTCAGATTTTCTTTTGCTTGTACAACAGATTTCCCCAGAGATTCCCCTCTCGCATAATATGAAAGAGAGTCTCACTTGTGCTCTGGATATAAAAGGTGATTTTTTTTAGAAATTCACAACTTTGAGTTGGTAACACGGCTTGATTTGACATTCAACAATACTAGCTGAAAAGCCCGTCCGCGGACGGGCAGCTAGACGGTGGACCTCTTTTTTAGCGGTATAATAATTAACAAAAACAAAAAATTTCCCAGCTTTTTTCGACGTTTGTATAATTATTCTGTCTTCTCTAGGTATTCTAGAAGAGTGGAAATTTTATTATATGTACTGATGGGTATGTTCAACCCTAGACCACCCGGTTTACAATTTTGACAGTTAACTTTCAAAGTAACGTAAAAGTTCTTAATAAACTCTCAGCAGTAAGGCACTTAAATAAATGTTTTTCCAAGCTTTAATAATTCTCTAGCGAAAGATTTAAATTTCCCTCATAGTTGCTTAAAAATTCAAATTTCCCGGTTTTTCCTGGCGAAACTTATAAAACTATAAATCCCCTATCTTCTCCAAGTATTCTAAACGAGTGGAAATTCTGCGATATGTACTGGAGGGTGTTCCACACCCCCCAGGCCCCCCGGTTTACAATTTTGACTTTATATTTTTGTAATTAACTTTCAAAATAATACAGAAAGTTACTGCTAAACTCCGTGAGCAGTAAGGTAATTAAATAAATATGCTTTCCAAGTTTTAATTTTTTTTAGCCGAAGGTTAAACTTCCCTCATTTTTGCTTGAAAATTGAATATTTACCAGTTTGGATTAATATTGGACATATATTTTTAGATTCAAAAAATATAAGAATAATACAATACGTAGAAAATCAAAATTCAAAAAATTTAAAAAGGAGACAATTAACACATAACAGGTCTGGATTAAGAAAATTTGAAAAAATGAAAATTTCGTAATACGAAGTACAATATAACGTTATTTCATGGTTATTGCCATTCATCAGTTGTACGCATCGATTACGATTACATTGTAAAATAAGAAGAAAAAATTTTTCAAACTAAACAAAATTATCGACTAAATTGTACAAAATTGACTTACCATAACCTCCAAAGATTATCAAAACTGAACTTGTTACACGAGGTATGAATAATTTAAAAATGATTTGAACTAAGAAATTCGTTTACCTAGCACTGCTAGTTTGAAATCCGAAGGCACTGCCCTCTTAATATGATTTCTAAAAACTTTGAAAAAATTCAAAATTCAAAAATTTACCACGTTTTTTAACCGTGAGGCGTAAAACTAGAAAAAGAACTCAAAATAAAAAATTTTAAGTAAATTTGTGGTTTTTAGTATGTATTTATGGTTAAATTCAAAAAATATAAGAATAATACAATACGTAGAAAATCAAAATTCAAAAAATTTAAAAAGGAGACAATTAACACATAACAGGTCTGGATTAAGAAAATTTGAAAAAATGAATGAAAATTTCGTAATACGAAGTACAATATAACGTTATTTCATGGTTATTGCCATTCATCAGTTGTACGCATCGATTACGATTACATTGTAAAATAAGAAGAAAAAATTTTTCAAACTAAACAAAATTATCGACTAAATTGTACAAAATTGACTTACCATAACCTCCAAAGATTATCAAAACTGAACTTGTTACACGAGGTATGAATAATTTAAAAATGATTTGAACTAAGAAATTCGTTTACCTAGCACTGCTAGTTTGAAATCCGAAGGCACTGCCCTCTTAATATGATTTCTAAAAACTTTGAAAAAATTCAAAATTCAAAAATTTACCACGTTTTTTAACCGTGAGGCGTAAAACTAGAAAAAGAACTCAAAATAAAAAATTTTAAGTAAATTTGTGGTTTTTAGTATGTATTTATGGTTAAATTCAAAAAATATAAGAATAATACAATACGTAGAAAATCAAAATTCAAAAAATTTAAAAAGGAGACAATTAACACATAACAGGTCTGGATTAAGAAAATTTGAAAAAATGAAAATTTCGTAATACGAAGTACAATATAACGTTATTTCATGGTTATTGCCATTCATCAGTTGTACGCATCGATTACGATTACATTGTAAAATAAGAAGAAAAAATTTTTCAAACTAAACAAAATTATCGACTAAATTGTACAAAATTGACTTACCATAACCTCCAAAGATTATCAAAACTGAACTTGTTACACGAGGTATGAATAATTTAAAAATGATTTGAACTAAGAAATTCGTTTACCTAGCACTGCTAGTTTGAAATCCGAAGGCACTGCCCTCTTAATATGATTTCTAAAAACTTTGAAAAAATTCAAAATTCAAAAATTTACCACGTTTTTTAACCGTGAGGCGTAAAACTAGAAAAAGAACTCAAAATAAAAAATTTTAAGTAAATTTGTGGTTTTTAGTATGTATTTATGGTTAAATTCAAAAAATATAAGAATAATACAATACGTAGAAAATCAAAATTCAAAAAATTTAAAAAGGAGACAATTAACACATAACAGGTCTGGATTAAGAAAATTTGAAAAAATGAAAATTTCGTAATACGAAGTACAATATAACGTTATTTCATGGTTACTGCCATTCATCAGTTGTACGCATCGATTACGATTACATTGTAAAATAAGAAGAAAAAATTTTTCAAACTAAACAAAATTATCGACTAAATTGTACAAAATTGACTTACCATAACCTCCAAAGATTATCAAAACTGAACTTGTTACACGAGGTATGAATAATTTAAAAATGATTTGAACTAAGAAATTCGTTTACCTAGCACTGCTAGTTTGAAATCCGAAGGCACTGCCCTCTTAATATGATTTCTAAAAACTTTGAAAAAATTCAAAATTCAAAAATTTACCACGTTTTTTAACCGTGAGGCGTAAAACTAGAAAAAGAACTCAAAATAAAAAATTTTAAGTAAATTTGTGGTTTTTAGTATGTATTTATGGTTAAATTCAAAAAATATAAGAATAATACAATACGTAGAAAATCAAAATTCAAAAAATTTAAAAAGGAGACAATTAACACATAACAGGTCTGGATTAAGAAAATTTGAAAAAATGAAAATTTCGTAATACGAAGTACAATATAACGTTATTTCATGGTTATTGCCATTCATCAGTTGTACGCATCGATTACGATTACATTGTAAAATAAGAAGAAAAAATTTTTCAAACTAAACAAAATTATCGACTAAATTGTACAAAATTGACTTACCATAACCTCCAAAGATTATCAAAACTGAACTTGTTACACGAGGTATGAATAATTTAAAAATGATTTGAACTAAGAAATTCGTTTACCTAGCACTGCTAGTTTGAAATCCGAAGGCACTGCCCTCTTAATATGATTTCTAAAAACTTTGAAAAAATTCAAAATTCAAAAATTTACCACGTTTTTTAACCGTGAGGCGTAAAACTAGAAAAAGAACTCAAAATAAAAAATTTTAAGTAAATTTGTGGTTTTTAGTATGTATTTATGGTTAAATTCAAAAAATATAAGAATAATACAATACATACTAAAAACCACAAATTTACTTAAAATTTTTTATTTTGAGTTCTTTTTCTAGTTTTACGCCTCACGGTTAAAAAACGTGGTAAATTTTTGAATTTTGAATTTTTTCAAAGTTTTTAGAAATCATATTAAGAGGGCAGTGCCTTCGGATTTCAAACTAGCAGTGCTAGGTAAACGAATTTCTTAGTTCAAATCATTTTTAAATTATTCATACCTCGTGTAACAAGTTCAGTTTTGATAATCTTTGGAGGTTATGGTAAGTCAATTTTGTACAATTTAGTCGATAATTTTGTTTAGTTTGAAAAATTTTTTCTTCTTATTTTACAATGTAATCGTAATCGATGCGTACAACTGATGAATGGCAATAACCATGAAATAACGTTATATTGTACTTCGTATTACGAAATTTTCATTTTTTCAAATTTTCTTAATCCAGACCTGTTATGTGTTAATTGTCTCCTTTTTAAATTTTTTGAATTTTGATTTTCTACGTATTGTATTATTCTTATATTTTTTGAATTTAACCATAAATACATACTAAAAACCACAAATTTACTTAAAATTTTTTATTTTGAGTTCTTTTTCTAGTTTTACGCCTCACGGTTAAAAAACGTGGTAAATTTTTGAATTTTGAATTTTTTCAAAGTTTTTAGAAATCATATTAAGAGGGCAGTGCCTTCGGATTTCAAACTAGCAGTGCTAGGTAAACGAATTTCTTAGTTCAAATCATTTTTAAATTATTCATACCTCGTGTAACAAGTTCAGTTTTGATAATCTTTGGAGGTTATGGTAAGTCAATTTTGTACAATTTAGTCGATAATTTTGTTTAGTTTGAAAAATTTTTTCTTCTTATTTTACAATGTAATCGTAATCGATGCGTACAACTGATGAATGGCAATAACCATGAAATAACGTTATATTGTACTTCGTATTACGAAATTTTCATTTTTTCAAATTTTCTTAATCCAGACCTGTTATGTGTTAATTGTCTCCTTTTTAAATTTTTTGAATTTTGATTTTCTACGTATTGTATTATTCTTATATTTTTTGAATTTAACCATAAATACATACTAAAAACCACAAATTTACTTAAAATTTTTTATTTTGAGTTCTTTTTCTAGTTTTACGCCTCACGGTTAAAAAACGTGGTAAATTTTTGAATTTTGAATTTTTTCAAAGTTTTTAGAAATCATATTAAGAGGGCAGTGCCTTCGGATTTCAAACTAGCAGTGCTAGGTAAACGAATTTCTTAGTTCAAATCATTTTTAAATTATTCATACCTCGTGTAACAAGTTCAGTTTTGATAATCTTTGGAGGTTATGGTAAGTCAATTTTGTACAATTTAGTCGATAATTTTGTTTAGTTTGAAAAATTTTTTCTTCTTATTTTACAATGTAATCGTAATCGATGCGTACAACTGATGAATGGCAATAACCATGAAATAACGTTATATTGTACTTCGTATTACGAAATTTTCATTTTTTCAAATTTTCTTAATCCAGACCTGTTATGTGTTAATTGTCTCCTTTTTAAATTTTTTGAATTTTGATTTTCTACGTATTGTATTATTCTTATATTTTTTGAATTTAACCATAAATACATACTAAAAACCACAAATTTACTTAAAATTTTTTATTTTGAGTTCTTTTTCTAGTTTTACGCCTCACGGTTAAAAAACGTGGTAAATTTTTGAATTTTGAATTTTTTCAAAGTTTTTAGAAATCATATTAAGAGGGCAGTGCCTTCGGATTTCAAACTAGCAGTGCTAGGTAAACGAATTTCTTAGTTCAAATCATTTTTAAATTATTCATACCTCGTGTAACAAGTTCAGTTTTGATAATCTTTGGAGGTTATGGTAAGTCAATTTTGTACAATTTAGTCGATAATTTTGTTTAGTTTGAAAAATTTTTTCTTCTTATTTTACAATGTAATCGTAATCGATGCGTACAACTGATGAATGGCAATAACCATGAAATAACGTTATATTGTACTTCGTATTACGAAATTTTCATTTTTTCAAATTTTCTTAATCCAGACCTGTTATGTGTTAATTGTCTCCTTTTTAAATTTTTTGAATTTTGATTTTCTACGTATTGTATTATTCTTATATTTTTTGAATTTAACCATAAATACATACTAAAAACCACAAATTTACTTAATATATTTTTAGTCCTAATTTTAGTTTAATATATTTTTTGGTTGGTAAAAAAACCAATGTATTAGTATTAGTTACAACTGACGCGCATGAATAGATTAGTGAGATTTTGAAAAATCTTTAATCTGCCCCTCCAAAAGCATTTTCTAAATACGCCACTGATTTCATTATGGATAGACTTACACCAGAGCAACGCCTGCAAATTGTTGAAATTTTCTATAATTGAATTGTTAATTGTTAATTGGCAACTAAGATCGTGTGATTTACCCCAATGGATTATTTTTTGGATTGGATTGAATGGATTGGATTTTGAACCTACCTGAAAAAGATCCTATGGACGCCCATAGCGGCCACATAGCAGAAATCATATTTTAACGTAAATGGCATAAAATTATCCATCCAATGAAGCCAGTTTAATTGATATTAAAAGTATCTTTTTTTGTTTTATTTTAAATTAAAACTGTGTAACTCTAAAAATAACACCCTTTATTGCAATACCACATTAAATTCATAGCGGCATATTTATGCAAGGTTTCAGTTCATACATACAGGGGCGTGCCGAAGCAACACCTGGGGGGGGGGGACAGTCAGATAGTCTTGAAGTTTTGAATTTGCCAATTATTTTGCTCTTCGCCATACAATGAGCTCTTTTTTAGTCTTTCAGTATTTTTTAAAGGGAATGCCCCCTCTCTTCACAGTAACCTCAAAATAATCGGTAGGTAGTATAGCAAAATTTTACGGTCCATGTGATGATTAAAAATGCGACTAAACCGGTCGGGTGGTCTGACGAGTCTTGTAACTTGTTCATGCGTTCGTCAGGTACGAGCCAGCCAGGGTGGGAAAGCGACCCAATTTTCCCCAACGTGCCTACACCCATTAATCTTTTAGTTACTCTACTCAACTGTTCATAGAATCATCTATGTATTCTATATTATTATAAGACAAATTTAAACCAAAAGCGAGTAATAATTTGAAAGAGATTTTATATAGTCATTTCTGATTTATACAGACTATTTTTTAGATCTTTATGTTTGCTGGAGTTAGAGATTTAAGATTTAATTCAATTTATTTATTTTTTTTTTTTTCTAATGTTTAATTTTAAATAATTCTTTATGTTTTTCTACTGGCACTTTTAAATTATTTAATTTATAACTTGAAAACCATTGATTTTAAGCATTGAAGTATTAGAGTCTAGTTTGTACAAAAGAGAAAATAAAAGTATTCTTTTTTCTTTTACTTATGTTCTTTTACCTTTTTTACCATTTTACATACGGAAACTTTTGTTGGGCGAAACACCTTTTTTCCACTTTGTTTTCTGAACAATTACTTTTTTGTTTAGAGGAAAATATAAAATAAAATTTTTGTGAATTGAATAATCGTCAGTAAGATGTCTGTAACTCTTTTCTACTTATATGAATTAATGAACTGCTTTTTAATATTATTTAACAATTGAATGATTGATTTTCACAATTCGGACATATACATAAAAATTTGTATTGCATGTAATATTTTGTTTGCAATTTTGGTATTGATTTTATTTGAGTAATATAAAAACCACACACAGCAGGTCATTAAAATCTATTCAAACTAACCGCGTATACTACATAGAAGAACGAGGAGTCTAAATAACTTTTTTAATATTATAAAAAGAATGTTACAAATAAATTTGGAAGTAACATGTTTTTTCCATTACTTATACATACAGTGATGCTACATTACCAGTTTCAATTTTCAATATTAACTTGATGATATAAAGTGATATAACATATTGGTTCTTGATGTGTGGTGGTGCTGGGTTCATTTTCCCTGCAACATTCTAAAACGCGTCTTGATCACACCCTTGTCCTAACTATTAGTTCCTTGTCATGTAATGGCACAGTGACATTCCTCTGGCTATATTTTACTTTCGGCTCCAATAAATTCAAAAGCTTTATCACTGCTTCAAAAATCACAACTTTAACGATGTTATAAAATAGATGTTGTGTTAATGCGATGATTTATACCTTCCTAATCTCTAAAATATTTATAAATCTCAATTCATAATTATTATTTTTTTAATATTAAGTATAATATAATCGATATACGTAAGTAGTATACACAAACATAGTCGAAGGGTAAAATAATCTCCGTCATATCAAATAGCCCGTAAAATATGCATTGTTTCCATTGGTGTAACTCCCGCAGTTGGATAAGTCAGTTGACGTAAAGGAAAGTGTTTCAGACTGTGAAATATTGTCCGTACGAGATGCTAAATTTGCCATCTCCCAGTTGAGCAAAAGCTCACTAGTGGAACGGAGACGCAATGATTAATAGCACGTTTATGAGTAAGACAGATATTTTCGGGAAATGTGCCTGCTCCTTTTACAAACTTTTCCTGACTATGTCATATTTCGATGTTAGACAACGCCATTTCGTCTCTTATTGCTTAACTAATAATACATGGAATTCTTCCAGCTACTTGTAGTCTTCGTTTGATTACATCATTAATTTCAGACATTTTCTTTATAAAATGAATACATCATATCGTTCGTAGGCATGCTGAATATAAAATAATTTAAACAATTCCATTTTTCGTTATAAATGTTTTCACAAAATTACTTGTCAAAATGAGTGTGTACACTAAAGCGATTATGTCACCTTTACAAATTAGGCAAAAACGCTAATGGCTGTATACCACGAATAACTGCTGGAAATTTATGTATCTGAAGCAATTCGCAAACGGGCGCGGCGCAACAAAAATAAAATTTCACTATCTACTTATATTTTTTATTTTAACTATCGCGAGGAAGGTTTTGTGGTTTTTGCGAACCCGTTTTATTTAAGAACATCACCACGCAGACATTTATTTATTTTTATTTTATATCATCATACCAACATTTTATCCTTTCAAACTCAAAATAAATGTTTTAATAAATTATTGCACAATGAGACTACCAATATCGACTGCTCTTTAAAGCCGATACTACTTAATCGTGTAAAATCCCGAATGCACTTTACTTGCTTCAAAAATTAGGTCAATTCCTGTGGAAGCAACAATTTCCTTTTCGCGTGTAGGCTTAAACAAATGGTTAAAAGAAGTACATTATTAAAAATTAAAGTATCCTGTTACATCGTAGAATTTTTTATTCTTGTTAATATTTTGTTTTGCGGTTTTTCTTTGTTCAAGTTAACTCAAAGAACGATAACTAACCTATAGATTTCCATCTCGATATGCTGCATAGATTTATTGACTCTAAAAACGTGGGTTCTCGGATTGTGTTTACAAAAAAGAAAATTTAAAACCGTAAAACAGCTTCAGAGATTGTTAGCTCAAATATTATCGACCGTATTCCCCACAATTATTTTTGTTTGAAAATTACAAACTGTCTCAAGTGGTCAGATGTGCTCAATATCGTTTACTACAACTTACGGTTTTATTTTAATGTAAATATTTTATTTTTATTAATTTAGGGATAAAGCTCTCGTACAAATTTAAATTATCCTTTATTTTAGCATTGGGAATGCTGCTATTTTACTATTATTATGTAAGCATTATGACAAAGGTAATCAATCTGTCTGCCTACGTGCTTAACTCCGAGTCGTGGCGAGATAAGCTCACAACTTGTGAGTCATAATCTCATAAGCATCTGTCCAGCTTGACAGGGTCGAGCTACAGAGGTTCTACTGTATTTTATAAGTATTGCAGCGTTGCCAGGTTTTGGGATTTTCTCCGAATCTAGGGATTTTAGAAGTGAAATACAGAAAAAGGAATTTTTTTTTAATTTTCTGTAAATCTAGGAAAATTAACCCGTGTGGTGAAACGAGCTAATTAGCACGGAAGAGTAAAGTAAAACTATAGTTTTACAAATTGACATTGGTAATTCCGAATGTAACCGTTTCTGTCAAGCAAAGTCACATTTTTATTTTGTTTTCTGTTGCCGAAGTAATCTTAATTTTGTAATTTTGAAGCGGCTTTAAATGAATTTAAAGTTTAGTCGGTGTAGTATGGTATTTTTACCCTGATAAGATTATTTGCTTTCGTTGCTGCAGCAATTTTACATTATTTTGTTATTTTTAGCATTTTTGTTAAACGTTCTTGGTTTTTAGTCGATTGAATTGTATATGTGTATCTCCGGAAATGTTTAACCGATTCAGATAAAATTTGGTGTGCTGACGATTGGAGGTATAGCGGCATAAGTGACGATAATTTTTTATAATATGAATGAACTATAAAATAGCGATAATTATATTCAATTGATCGTTATAATAAATATACTATATGAGTCAGATGCAAAAGAGCCAGACGTAAGAATTAAGTCATAACGACTTTATATTTTTTATATTGACATTTACTTTATTAGAGTAATAACTAATTTATCACCACCAGTTGCTAAAATCGATTTGAGCTAAATTTCATTGCAAGCCACACTTGAATATACATTTGAAACTCGAATTTTTCGTTTTTAAAACTTGAACTGAATTTTTACTTTTGACTAAACGCTGGCTGGTTGATGTATTATACATTGAAAATATTCTGTATAAAATATTTTATTCCATAAGATTAAGTTTTATTTTTTGTTTTTCTGCAGAGGATTATTAAAAAACGGAGTAGGTTTTCAAGTAATCATTATTTGGAATTTGAAATATTTTATTATTAACTCGAATTTAAACGAGCACCTAAGCAAAAGTTTACAAGATCTTAATCTGTTTATATGCAAACATAAACTTTTATGTATTTTAATGTAAAAACATGGCTTTATTGTTGGTTACTTTACACTTAAAATAAAAAAAAAACAAATTTAAAAATCATATAAAATGTTTACATCATCGCAAGTTGGCACTAACGATTTTGTTTTAATTGCAGGATGAAGAAATCGGAAGGAACGGATTCAAATCCACCGGATTCGGGAGGAACACAAGAAAATCAAAATAATAAAGTACATTCCGAGTCGCGTTATTTCAAAATTGGTATATACGGATGGCGGAAAAGATGTCTTTACATTTTAATCTTAGCGCTCTTAGTTATGGTGATAATCAACTTAGCTTTAACCCTGTGGGTACTAAAAGTAATGGAATTTTCTTCGGTAAGTTATTATGTTAATTGGATGGAGAATACACGATAAGACCAAAATTATATTTTTCGCATTTTAATTACATTTATTTTAACACTAAACCAAATTACAAAATACTTTTACACTAAATGAAAATTCAAACAACTGTTGCATTCAATTAAAAGAGTCTTAATTATGAAATTTTATAAAGATCTTTCATTAGCGATTCTATATTTCGTCGTTATCCAACTGCCTCGGGTTATAATTATATCATGAATTTTACAAAAGCGTCTGCTACAAATCATTATCAGTTCTTTGTACATCAGTATTTTATAAAGACGGCAAATAGATGGCTTCACTTCTTTTGTATTAAATTAAGATTTTATACATACTTACTCCACAAACAATTATTATTAATAAAGTTATATCCGTAAAATTTCACTTCTAATCGCTTTTCCTGACATGACAACGTATACTTGTCCATGTTGAAAACTTAATTTTTAGCTAACATTTATGTTTAAGTGGAGTTTAATTTTCAAGTTATTACAAAGTGTTTGACTTCATGCATCGTTAATTAAACTAAAACTTGTATCTAACTTAAACTTGGTTATTTTATTTTGTGTGAAGTCATGGCAAATTATTACGTTAGTGCCTACTTTTTACGAACTTCTTAATAAAATATTTAATGGTACGTAGAGTAAGTCTAATTTAGCATTTGAATAATAATAATGCAAGCGGGTATAAGTGAATAATGTTTAATCCAAATTTACATAGAAAGTAATAAAGGTATAATTTAGTTATTGTTTGTTCGCTACAAAACACCAACGCCGTGTAGTTATTAAAATTTATCTTCCTAGCAAGCTGAATCAAATTTGTTTACCATTTAGGAATTAATGCTCTGTTAATTTTATAATCATATCCGACACATTAGACAGCAGCATAAATTTTACCCAAAAACTTCGGTAACTTGCTATGACAAATTACTGTTCTATAAGTGGAATTTTTTTAGCATGGAATGGGCCAACTAAGAATAGTGGCAGGTGGATTGAGATTGGAAGGACGAGCTTTTGTTCTAGACGCTCTCATCGCTAGCACAATTCGTTCTAGAGCTGGCCAACCAATTGTTATAGAATCTAGTAAAAATTTTACAATTACAACGAGAGATGCTTCGGGTGTACTTGATAATCGGATATTTTTAGGTAGGTATAATATTACCAAAATTATTATTTTGTAAAATCCTTAATTTTGCTAATTAAAATATAATTTCCTACTCTTTTGCGTAAAAGAAAATTAAATTATACAAAGTGGATATTTGTAAAGCAGATAAGTATTGATCAAGCGTTTTTTCAAAATCTTTATAGCACTCTCAACTTGAGGAAACAGTTTTCAAACTATTACGTTAAAAGAATTTCAAAAGACTTTTTGATAGTGGAATCTATGCCTACGGCGTTAAAGTAGGTGTTTTTAAATGCAACAACGCACCCAAAAGTATACAAAAGAGAAATGTTTTTTGTAGCTACCTATTTTTCCTGAATGTTTTGATTGTACACTAAGGAAAAGTTTGATTTGTTTAATCGTCACTTATATTGTCCTGAAAGGCTTGCTTTTTATTATTACTGTTATGTCACACATAAAAGCAGTTTTTAAAATATCTGTAAAGTCGCATAATATAACTCAGATACTAATAAAAATACAACGAACAGTTGATCAGACTATCGATTTTGTTTTAAAAAATTTCGGATAAGCTCTGTTACCCTAATAGAAAAATAATGAAGAGTTGGAATATATTATTATATTTCCACATAACTTTAACGTAAAAAGAATATTTAAAGGGAGCTTCGATGCATTTCAATATTTAAAATTCCTTGTGTTCCTATTTTGTCGTTATTGAGTCAATCAGTTAATTAGACATAAAATTAAAAAAGTTATTTAGAGAAAAAGTCGAAAGTCGCATGACTATAGAACCTATACAAAAATATCCTGTCAAAAATATTCTTGTAAAAATGTTGTAGTCAAGAATATCCTAATATAACAAAAATATCCTGCAGTAAATAATCTCAGCAATAATATCTCCAGCTAAAAATAATTGCATAAATAAATCTTTTTGTAGAAAAACTTACTGTATTAAAGCTAGTTCACACTATGCGATTTCTCATGTGACTTTATCCTATAAAAAATCCTATCTAAAATAATAAGCAATTCGCATTGCTTTTTTTGTTTTTATGTTTACGTATGAACGTAAAAATATTTCTAATATGACAAGTCATGCGACAAGTCACATGAGAAATCGCATAGTCTGAACCAGCTTTTAAAAATTTCCCATAAAGCAACAATGCAAAACAAATTAGCATCATAAAATAAAATTTTTATCGGAAATAAATAAACTTCGACATCAGTAAAACAAAAATCATAAAATTCATATTGTTTTCTGTTGTATTGTTTTCGTATGGGTTGCCCAGCCAATGGCGTGTTTTTATTTTTGAGCATAAATTGCACTTAAAATTGACAGATCTAAAAAACGGAGATCTCTGAGTAGCTCAAAAAAATTAAAAACATTCCTGGGCGTGACCAAACTCGAAAAACGCGACACCATTTCATGTATATATTTCCCTCAAGCACACGCAGTGGCATAAGACGCAGTCGAGATATCCGTATGCGAAATTGTTAACGGGGGCCCTGTTTTTTTAATAAGACTAAAATAAAAGAAAATAAATAACGAAAATAAATTTCCTACATCTGGTGAAGACATGATGTGGGTAATATTAAGAGGATTAACCCGTAAGTGGCATCGAGCCTATCTGCTGCTGATGAATGAATCTTTAATTTGGAAAGTAAACAGGACCTATTTTACTATTAAGCGCATTAGGCACGTGCGTAGACCCCAATAGCCAGAGGGGCCCGAAAAGAGAGAACATAAAATCGCAAAATTAAAATCAACTACTGATAAAATAACCCAAAAATTGGGCCTTTGATGCTATTAGTTACACTCGAATATCAGGGGTCCGAAAATTTGGTAGATCCTAGGGCCCAACTCAGTTAAAAATAGACCCAGATTGCAAGTTTTCACCGAAAGAGGGAGGAGGTAGCATACCCCGAAAACAGGTTCTGAAAATGGGAAATGTTTTTGGCTAATAAAATTTTAATGAAGTTTTGTACTTCATAAAACTTTCGGTTTTGAAACCAGGGGATCTGGTTACATCATAAATTTTGTTTTTTTATTAATTTTTTCATAAATTTTGTTAAGTTGTATTCCATAATCCAGTTACTGATCCAACAAATTACGAGTGCACTAGAGGGTATACTATACTCCCCAGACTATCCGATGCAAATGTATTTGGTTCTGAAAGAGTAAAAGCTTCTTTTTTAATAAAATTAATCCAAAAATATGCGAACAAATTTTCCGATTCTGAAACCTGGGAGTCTCTCCAGTACGTCAGTAATTGAGTTAAAATTGTATTCAATTATCAAGTTACTGAGTCAATAAATAACTGATATACTGGAGGGCATTCCATGCTCCCCGGACCCTCCGGTTTCAGTAACAAAAAGTTTATGGCCATATTTTTTGATTAATTTGATTAAATTAATACCTCTCACTCTTTCAGGACCAAATTTTTCAGGAAATATACAATACAACTTCAAGTATCATCATCATTTTATTAGTTTATTATTTTTGAAAGTAATAAAGGAGGAGAGAGAAGTCTTTAATATGGAATGAGCCATTAGTTTTGCATTTAATTAATTGAGGAATACAGCACTAATTGTAACTTATTTTACAAAAATACAAAAATATTCAATTATTATGCTGAAGAAACGACGGATATTATGAATTGAAAGGAGGGGGGTACCCCCTATAAATGTATTTTGTTCTAAAATAGGGAAACGGTATCTTATCTAATAAAATCAATCACGGAAGATGAATACAAACTTTTGTATGTGAGACTGGAGAGACCTGAAACGGTTTGGGAGATACTTCCCAGACAACACAAACCTATCTTCTAGATATCCACTAGATATCTTGATAGATCATCTGATATCCAGAGGATATCTATGTTAGACTGCTAAATACACATCCAGTGAATGTATTGTATCAATATCCAGTGGATATACAATGGAGAGTGACGTTCATAAAATAGATGTATACTAAATGTCGGCTATTATTCACTAGATGTAGTGCAAAGTATATCTAATAGATATCCAGATAAAGTCTTGGATATACATACATTCCCTGGACTGATACTGGATATCCAGTAGATATTGAGTGTTGTGTAAGTTGTACTGGTGCATTAGGAGAGAAGCACTGCCGTGATCTATAAATGTATTTTCTTGTAAAAAAGTAAAAGGTTCTTACTAAAACAATAAAACCGATTAGAAAATATACTCACAAACTTTCTGTTTTTTAAACCGGGGGGTCTGGGGGGTATGAAACATTGAATTTACGTTTAAGTTATATTTGAAATTATTTCATAGATCAGAGCGAGGGGGGAACTGTTGGGGAAATCTGATGTACAAGTGTAAGGAAATCTGGGAAGATCTTGGAAAAACCTCGTAAGAGGAAATTAACTATACAAAAATCTGTCTTGTGACTCGCCTCTCGGATCAGAGGTTTTCAAACATTGTAAACCTATTCGCGATCCACCAAAAATCGACTTAATTTGGAAAACCCAGTCGTAGATTATTGGTACACTGGAGAGTGGAAGGAGGCCCTTATCTAATAGCAGCGCCTATTTTATAATTAGGCTCGTGCTTAGGGCTTAATGGCTAGAGAGGCCCAAAAAGAGAAAACAGGAAATCGTAAAATGAAAATCAAATACTGATAAAATAACCCAAAATTGGACTTTCGATGCTATTAATCATACTCGAATATAAGGGGCCCAAATATTTGCTAGAGCCTAGGGCCCAACTCAGTTAAAAATAGACTCTGAAAGTGGTAGAGAAAGAGAGAAGAAGAGATTATAGCGTTGATGATGAGGTGATATCTATAGTAGGATATGGAATATCAGAAGAATAAAATAAAATATAATAAAACAAAAACAGAAAAAAAGCAAATCAGTTAATTCTCGAGGTCAAGTAGAAAATACTTAACTTATCTGGTTTGCTGAGAAGAGTAGCTTGGGTGTCATATGCATCGATTTTTGAAGGGTTCCTTCTTGGGATTATCTGAAACTAATACGGTTGAGAATTTGCCTAGTTAGTTGAAGATATTTATAAATCCGGTTGAGCAAGGATGCTGAGTGGTCTTCTTTAGCGAGGAAAGTCCTTGATTAGTTGGAGACTAGGGAGTTGTCGATGTCTTGAATTGTTAGGTAAAGTTTCTCAGTCAATTTTTTGATAAAATTGCTGAGATTAGGTTACCTTGGCTTCGGAGTAAACATATCGAGTTGGCTGAAGAAAAGTGCCTAAGGTTTTTGTAGAAAAATGTTTTTTGGTATTCGACGAAAATGCCCACGCCGGGGCTGCGTATGTATGTATCGGTTTGATGAGGAACTTGTATAACCTAATCTTGATGTTTTCTGCTAAGGGGTTACGTTTCTCGATGATTAGATTTAGAATGTTGACGGCGTTTCGAGCCTGACTGTTGATCAAATCAAAGTGTTTGCCCCAGGAGAGGTTCTTATTTAAGGTGACTCCAAGACACTTGATGGAGGAGATCAAAAACTTTTTTTTAAGTATAACAGCCGAGCTCTTGTCTGAATTTATTTCGATACGTTAAGGTCACAGCAGAACTTGTGGATCTTTTAGCTGGCGACCCGCGTACGCCGCACCTACATACCAACTATAGTTCCGCCACTGAGCACACGTACTGTCAACAGAATATACTATTTTCCAACTTTTATGGCCAAAATCTTTGCAAGAATATCAAGTAACCACGATAATAATAAATTGGACTTTTGAACGAAAAACCGAACGGGATTGTCTTATTCGGGTAAGCCTAGAACGCTCACGTGCTTTTTTCCGAGAAAACAGAAACTCATCAAATTAAACATAACATTCAGATTTAATGTGCAAAATTTCAAACCGAACAACAATTAATTTTTTTAAATTAATACTCGGCACATATAAATTACTCATGGAATTATAAATTTAACAACTAATTGGACAATCAATTGAACATATTATAATTAAAAATTTAACTAGTTAATGGATAGAAGTATTATTTTACATTAATGTAATGGAATTGTTTATTATTAAAAGGTATTTGAATTTACAAATGTTTGGTTTTACTGTATTAAAGTAATCTAGAGAGACCAATTTGACTTCTACTCCTGCAAACGTGTGCCAATTGATAAAAAGTTCTATTATCCTACCTTCGTCGGTTTGGAAGAAGACTGTCACAGTTTAAAAATTATCCTATTTCAGATTTTCACTTAAAGCGCCAGGAATGTGTAAATAATTATTGTTAATGAAATTAGTCAAGAGTGTTCATTTTAATTTTTTTTTTTTTAATAAATCTTAATTATATATTTTATAATTAAAGTTTGAGTTGTAACTGTCAAGATCCAAACCGAAATCAGTTGTATAAGTGAATCATTACCTAACGCGTGCAATATTTGTAAGTTGATAAAGATACATTTCAAAACCCTATTTATTAAATTCATTAAACAAATGAAAGGCAAATTTTAATTATTTGAATTTATAATTTAATTTGGTTGATTTGAATAGTTATACTGTCACTGTTTTGTTAACTTATCTAATTACGAACGTTTTGGGACAGTGACAACTTTGGCTGTGACTGTGATGGCATCTGTGCTGCGGTGACAACTGTGACCGACTTACAACCGCCATTTTGCTTTGGCCAACTTTTATTGCAAATATTTAGGTTATATTAGATGAGCCCGTAATCCTGGTTTTTTATTGTTAATTTGCTAGTTATTCGTGCGCCATGAGTCTACGCCTCCTCTCAGATTTGATTATAAAAAGTGCTCTACATAGGAACTCATCGCTGTGGTAAAAATAAAAAAAAGGTTATAAATAATTATGTGCTTAGAACCTAACAAAAATTAAAAATAATTTTAAAATGATCATATTATTATTATTATAGATTAGCTGAAAAGTTTGACCGCGGACGGGCAGCTAGACGGTGGATCTCTTTTTAGCGGTATAATATTTAAACATTTAATTTCGTTTCCCGTTGCTGGGGGATTCCCCGTTTTTCTATATTTACAAGTAAAAATATGTGCCGTGGGGCAATTAAACTTTTATTTTATAATAATATAAAAATTAATTCGTTTCTCAAATTCTAATTTTTTTTACCCTCACTTTTGCTCAAAAATTAAAATTTCCCTGTTTTGATTTAAAAAAATAGACCAATCGGGGTGTTTTTTCCACCAAAAAATGACACGCTGTAGCAGGAGCAGCAGCGTGCTGGGATTTTACATATTGGGATTATTAAATAGAACCGAGAAGCCAAGAAGACTTACTAGGGAAAAGGGACTTATTGGCGAATTAAATCCCATGGTGGGATTTTAAATTTTACGCGACGTTTTTCTCTAGCTGCAGACTCATAGACAGTTGAAGAAATGGAAGTCTTAATCTCAGCATCACGTCGCATCAATCAAACCAAAGCTTAACATTTCAATTATTTTCAAAAATATACAGCATATGTACAAATTCTGTTTATCTTTTGTTATCTTCTTACATAAATAATACATAAAACACAAAGTTTGCATGTACACTGAAAACAATGGTTCATCATATAGATGAAAAGTTCATAATTTTTGCGCCGATGAACAATATTCATCATTACAATGATTTCTTCATCAATACTATGAATTTTTTATCAATATAATGAATTTTTGATGTACCCTTTTTTTCCGTTTCATTAAAATCTCAAGAACGGAAAGCTCGATCGAAAGAAATTTTAACTGAATATGCAGCTAAAAGTTCTAGATTAACACCACTATTCCCAGCTCTTTACGTCAAGTTATTCTTGCAAAATCGATTAACTTCATTTTGACATTCTGTTTGGTTAAATGGCTAATTTACAGTCATAAGAAGCCATGCCTGCATTTCAGCATGTTGGATTTCTGAATATGCAGACCAGCAAATTCCAATACCAATTTATTACTATATCATTTTCTTTTACGTTATTAATGATACGTAGATAGTACAACTTACAAAAGTAGCCATAAAGCCAATGTGAAAGAAAAGGGGGGGGGAGACTAAAGCATTTCTTCTGGACTTCGTGAAAGGCATTTCGATAGCGAAAATCAATAAATGTATTAATGTTCGAAGAATGAAATTATAAAGAAAACTACTCCGTTCCGGGAACTTAAAAATCTGTTTTCCTGGTAAGTCAGCTGGCACCAAGTTAGTTTGGTGCCGAATGAGTAGAAGCCGAGTCGGCCAATACCAAGTAGGCTGCATGTTCATTTCGGGTTACATTAAGGAAAATAACTATGTTTATAAAAAAAAACGAGGTAATTTTCAGTTATTTTTGTATACAATGCGGAACGTCATCATCAATAAATTATTGATTTATGCAAGTTGGAAAACTTTTTCAGTTGTGGTTAGTTGCTTCTAAACGTTAAAGTCTCATTGCGATTATAAATACGCTCAGCCTTTGAATATTATATCCTTCTTTGACAACTTTCACATTTCCCTAGTTTAATCTAAATAAAATTTGAAAATGGTGAAAGTTTGAAATACCTGTCTGTTTTATTTTTTAGCTTAGCTTATTATATAAATTCGTAATAATATAAGTTGGAAGATGTTGATTATAAGTAGTGGTGTATAAGGAAAGATTTTAAGTTAAAATTATCCTTTCTTTCAGGAAATGATCGTTTCGAGTGCCTAACAGATAACTTTAAAGTGATTAATACGAAAGGAGCAGTGCTATTCTCAGCGGACCATAAAGAAGTCGTTCTAGGGGTGGATGCGCTTCGAGTAACTGGCGATGGGGGTACCATCTTTAGCGGTTCAGTTCAAACCCCACTTGTGCGTGCCGAGTCCGGCCACGATTTAAGGTTTGTAAGTTTTATGATATCTCAACGGTAATACAACCAATAATTAAGACGCCATCTGCCACGTAACTTCTTTTGCATATTAATTTAGTTTTGTTCAAAGTTTTACTGCTATTTCCATGTACAGCTACATAGCAGTTTTTGCAATCTGTTTCTTCTATTAAATCGTACAGACTTCCTTGTGCCCATTTTATGACTTAGTGCATTTCTTCTGTCAAAGTTGCTCATTTGAAAAGCTCGATCTGCAACAGATGTGCTTGTGCTCGTATAAGATATACGGCAACAACATCGTCAAAATGCAAATTCAACTACTTCTACACACTTTATTATAAGAAATAGACTTTTTAGAAATAACACTCACTTTTTTGCAATATGCTGACGTGTGCGTTATGCATGCAATATTTCAAAAGCCACCCACCTCGTCTATTTATTTTTGTTAATATAAAATTAATTACTTCAAGTGGATCTATAACCAACCTTATTTAATTTCAGATTAGAGTCGCCAACTCGTTCGTTGGAAATGCACGCTCCGATGGGTATCAATATGGAATCTAGAGCTGGCGATATTAAATTAATGTCATTAAACGATATTCAATTGAAATCAGTTGCCGGTCAAATTAGATTAGAATCAGGATCTGTCTTCATGCCTATGCTTCCATCTGCGACATCTTCCTCGAGATCTTCTCCAATAAGAAACCACGAGATATTTCAAGTATGCGTTTGTGAAAATGGAAAACTATTTCTCTCTCCTCCGCATTCTATTTGTGCTGTGTCGGAAGAAAATATATGTCGGTAAAATTTATTTGCTCTATATTATTTATTATGAATAAATTTATTATGTATATAATTATTTCAAAACAATATTTTTTAATTCGAGCGCCGTTTATATTGTAAATATGTAAAGTATTAAGCTGTAACTATAAATTATAAAATTCTAATAAGTTTTATATAATTATTTATATATTCATTGTTAGAATCTGTATAAATATAGAGATAATATTTAGCAAAAAAATAAATTGAGTCGTTTGTTACCGAATAAATTCGTTCCTCTAATAAAATCCTCATTTGCGAAAGCATCTATTCTTCAATTATTCTAATGCTGAGAAATTATAAAGTAAATACTACCTAAATTGAAATAATAATTTGTTTGATGTTGCCATATAACAAAAACATTATGTTGTTACAAAGTACAAAATTGAACGGCGTCGATTACAAAAGAAACTTTAAAAGAAATTTTAATTTGTCTTACAAATTTGTTAACAAAATTTTATTTTCACTATTATTTACAATATAAGTACCTAATAGAGTTTAGTAATTTAGTAATAAAAAACCAATTAATGCATATGAGTCATTCCATATGAAATCACCAAAAAAAAGAGAAAATTGTTGCTGCACCATTTTAGATTTCGATGAAATTTTGTGGGAATGTTCTTTGGGGTTCCAGAGACTAAAATCCAGAAGGATTTAATTTTCCCACTCGCCACTTCCGGTCCACACAAAATATAACAATTGAAAACTCTAATTTTTGTGCTTTGCGGTTTTAGCTGTAAAAATTTTCCTATTAGAGATATCTAGTCGACCAAGATGGCATTTTGAAGATGAAAGATGGTATTAGTTTCTAAAAAAAATTATAAACATTTACATAATTCATAATACCTAAAAAAATAACAGGGTATTGAAAATACGTATATTTTATTAATTTTTTGTGATTTTCAATTGACTCCAGTGTCTGAACTGTTGAATATAAAAGTCTAATCGTTCTCTGATATCAAAGTGCACATATCATAAGAGAATAAAAAATTTAGATTAACTCGTTCAGTCTACTAGTTATGAATATATCTTTGCTTGAAATTTTAAGAATTTGCATATTTCAGGCTACAATTTGGCCATGTTTGATAATCTAAAATAGTGCAGCAACAAGGATTTGATGATTTCATATGGAACGATTCACGTTTAACAAATTTAATCGCTGATTAACCAAAATAAAATAAATTATATTTAAACTTTTAAACATCAAATATTAACACATATTGTATATCTTCTTATTCCAAACCATCGACATAAAACTGAACATTTTGTTTATGTCAAAACAAAAAACAAATTGAATTAAACAGTAAAAAATTTGTGGTCAAAAAGTAATTGACACTTGAACTTTTTTTTACGTTCATTTTCAGCTGGCCTCTAAGAATTTCATAACATTTGGTTGCGTGATTTAACCGTGCGATTGATACTATTCCTTTTCATATCCTAACCACACACTGACATACAGACGAACAATCAACTAAAATTCATCAAAAACTTATCAGGACATGATAAGAAACATTTTAATACCAAAATTTTGATTTTTGAATGGATTACAATAATTTCCCTTATATTTATACATACGTATACGTATGGGGACGAGATCGGACAACTCGGTGCCGCCAACTTGACGCTGCTAACTCGGCGCCGGCTAACTCGGCGCCAAGCCAACTCGGCGCCAGCTAACTCGGCGCCAGGACAACTCGGCGCCGATCAAGCTTAGGTTAGAAAACGATATTTTATTTAACTACGATAGATTATTTTTATAATTAATATTTTTTATATTAATTATTAATTAATTCTATTTTTTTTATTATTTATTAATAAAACCACATGTTAGATGTTTCTGCTAGCCCCCCCTCCTAAGTGAGTTAATCTGGACCTCATTAAGCAGTACTTGACACAACGCGGACTCTCCGCCATCATTTTCAAGAATCCCATTTACGTCTATATCAACTGGCGAAGCCAGATTTTCTTTTCAAATACGTCGAGGACGTATCCGTTTAGGACGTAAATCATTAACAATACAAACTTTTCGATTTCGGAGGAAAGGTAGTGCTTGGGTAGATGGGGGGCTAGTTCTGAAGTTGAGATGAGCATTTTTTTGGATACAGGCTTCGAAGGCTAATTGTCGCCAAGGCCAGTTGTCAGGGGCCAACTGTCGTAGGGCTAACATCCTACAATCACTTATGAAATATATTAGAATAAGTAAGATATACCCTTGTTACGGATCGGTGTAACCGTGAATTTTTACCCCCGTGATATTTTACCCCGGGGTAAAATTTCACTAGGGATATTTTACCCCTGGGTAAAATTTCACTAGGAATATTTTACCTCAGGGGGGTAAATTTTCACTAAGGTATATTTATCAAGGAAGTCAAATTTCACAGAAGTAAAAAATTAATCTGAATTAAAAACCAAGGCAAAAACTTAAATTAAGTGGACTATTAAGAATAATATTTTTTATTAAATTAAAAAGAAATTGTTCAAATAAAATTGTTCATATCAATTGATATGTTTTTCATGTGGTCCTTTTTCTTTGGCTACTTTTTTACCTTAACTACGACCTCAAAATGATTTCCATTTTTATGGTTTAAATTATGATTTGTGGAAGTGTATAAATACAAATCTGATTCAATAAATGCCGTAGTAAAATGTAGCTCAACTTCTGTTGTCCATACTGTATTACTTCTCATTCGACTGTTTTCTAAGTAATTGATAGTTCCAGAAAAATTATCAACTTCAGTTTTTCTTTCTGTCATAAAATTCGTAATTTTTGGTCTGTTCATCTGTTGAAGGAATATTTAATATATAATATATAATAAATATAATATAATATAAAAAAAAAATATTTAGGAATTCCTTGAAGGAATACCCTTGAAAGATATCGATATAGATATCTTTCCATGTTAACGTTTTACAAAATTACTAATTAGAAACTACTAATTCCTTAGTAAAATTTCACTAGGGAATTTTTACCCCCTTAAAGAATTTTTACAGGGATAAAATTTTGCTAGGGATATTTTACCGGGAGTTAAATTTCGCTAGGGATATAAACATCCATAAAAACTCCAGTAATTCCAAAATAATTCAATCTATTCCAAATTTATTTCAGTAAGTCCAAGTTCTTCTTCTTTAGGTGCCTATCTATTACCGGATGTTAGCGATCATATTGGCTTTTGCACAGGTTAACGATCTATAGAGTATTTAATTAATGGGATGGTTTGCCGTTGCCTTCCCCATTTTTCCCCCATATTTTGTACTTTAGATCACAGCAGTTTATTCGACGCAACCACGATTTGAACCGCAGTTGCCCGCTTTCCAATCGGCCGCTGTAGGCTTTATTCCATACTGCTGGTTTTTTCCAAATGGTAATTCCAAGTTAATTCAGTTAATTTTACATTAACTCCAATAATTCAATTACAAATCTAGTAATTTCGTGGTAATTTTTTGTTAACTTATCTATGTTCTCAATTCAATTCTAACAGTACATATATAATGGACGATTTTATTATTAATAATAATAATAATAATCTTTATTGACGGATAAAACCTTTTTACAACAAATTTTTAAAAAAAATATTATTTACAATAGCAAAGCGTATAAACGCCCGTCGACGCAATGTCCATAAGAGATAGTATGTTTTTAAACTTAATCAAAGGTTGATTGATCAAGTCTATGGCGTCTTCTTCATTGAAGCGGTTAGCAAACGGAGTCATCCTAGCCACCGGACTGAACAACCCATAGTTGGTGGAATGATATTTCTCTTCGAAAATATGGTTAGTTCTAGTAACTCTTACTGGCTTCCTAATAATGAATTGTTCAAACAAAGCTTTGCAATGAGGATTATTCTAACTGTGATTACACATACCGACAAAAAATTTTTTCCGGAAGGATAAGCTGCTTTTCTATGGGTATTTAGCATCCAGACTCTGAAAATGAAAACCATTTTCATCCACCAGCTTTAGTTTTTGAGATTTTGCATACGTATACTTTTATAGTCACCGCATATATGAAAAATATTTAATCTTCAAAAGCAGCTAAAAATAATCTTTTTAATGATTTTCTTGAATAAGATCCTTGAGGAAGGTTTTTTTTCAAACACCAGCACTAATCTGCCTTCACATCCACGTCCAATCGAACCTTATATCCAGGGCCGGATTAGGTCTTACTTGGACATTAGGCTATGTCATTTTGAGGGCCCACCTTCTGTTTTTTTACCACAAATGTAACAAAAACACTGAGGATTATTTAAACAAGTTTTCCGTAATGTAGACATTATAATAATTTTATCATAACTGCTATCTACAATGTGACAAACTCATTAATGTGCACCTACCCCCATAAAAAACAAAAGCTGATTAATTAAAAGGGAAAGTATATTTAAATTTATCGATTCGAAATCGATTTTGTCGCAATAAATGATTCAAGTTCATTTACTTTTTTTCATTTTATTATATAAAAATTTAATATTAAACCACATATTTATTCCTCTGCTTTGGCTGCAACTGGCTCCACATTTTCGCCTTTATCGCCAATTTCGTGTCTTTCTTCGAAATCTGAGCGAGATCAGTACAAGTCTAAATGCGAAGAACTTTTGGGTTTAGAGTGTGAATGCAATACTCTCAGAGCTAAAGTTGCAAAATATAAAAAAGTGGATGAAAATTGCAACGAATTAGTTAAACAACTTATGGAATGTGAATGTCAAATGGCGGATCAAGAGGATGAGATTCAAAGATTAAATAAATATTCAAATATTTCGAACAGAAATGAATACTCTACCAGCCATAGTTGGTAAAACCAGACTTGACAGAGTACTTAATACCGAAGTGAGACAGGCATGTGGCATAACCGACGTTCTCAAGTTCGTGAGACATCGACGAAAGGAATGGAACGAACATGTAAACAGAGCCAACGACGATCGACTGATCAAAATTGCAAGAGACTTAAAACCATTGGCAAAACGAAACCTTGGAAAACCACCCAAGAGATGGATAGAGAGCTGGGTGTCCACATCAGAAGAAATGTGAAGAGGGGAAAAGCGTGAAAAAAAGCAGGCAAATGCCTATAATGAAAGAAGAAGAACATTGAATTCTAGCTTAAGTTGGGTACAATAAGCCTAGAGCTTCAGTACAAAGTGGGCATTCAACCACTACCCGTGCAGCTAATACTAATAATACGAATAGCTTAAGTTACTAACTTTTGTGTTTAGATTTAAGCGAATTTTAAAATTTGAATTTGTCTGACTCGTGTGCCATCTACCTAAAGATTAATGAAACAAATCATTAGCCATAGTGAAAGTACGTCACGTGAGTAATCTTAACAAACATTAAGTTGATGGAATAGTGCAAGAAGTTTGTGTAATTTTAAAAATCAATTTTCAAAATGGTATGTCATAAGTCATAAATTTACTTGTCAGTACCGTGGTAGTGGTAAAATTATCTGTTGATTTTTATTTTCCCCATACGTATTATAAGAGAAAGGATTGTAATTCACTCAAAAATCAAATATCGAAATTTTGGTACTAAAATGTTTCTTATCATGCCCTGATAAGTTTTTGATGAATTTTAATTGGATGTTCGTCTGTATGTCTGTGTGTGGTTAGGATATGAAAAACTCGGGTGACCAAATACCTTAAACCAAATCCAAACGATTCGAGAACTAGAAGCAATTATTACTAAAAAAATTAGAAAATATTTCTAAAATATAAATTTTAAACGTATGTGTGTTGTTGAATCCAGAATTATACGCTAGTTGGACAGCTATGGTGCCGCTGCCTAGGCGGTGATTTTATGCATAAATTAGGTGAGAATCTGGCCATAATTGACCAGAAGATGGCGCTGCGTACGCTTTTTTGGGATATCCAACTAGCGTATTGTTCTTGAAATATAAAGCGATAAACCGGTAGAATTTTGAGTTGCACTATGTTTTTAATGTTACTGTAAGCAGGGCCGTATCTGACGGGGGTTTTGGGGGTTATTATTATTATTTCATTCGTCATTGATTCCTGAGACGGTCCTGTCTGCCGATGTCTTGCTACGATTTTGTTTATTTAGAATTTCAATCTACTGTGTAGATTTTTATGATCAATATCTCAACTATAATTCACTGTAGTTTCTAAAGGTCAACTAAAAAGGTTTTTAAAAATTTTTGAATTTCTTGAAATTCAAATATTCTTTTTACCGTTATATTTTTTTAAGGGATATATAAAGTTCAAAATAATTATAAATTCACTCACTTGAATCAAACAAATTTATTCGCCAAATATAAAAAGTTTCAAAAATAATCGCAGAATTACGGAAGACGACCGCTTCGGGCGGCCATTTTTGGCAAAAGCCTGGTTTTCACCGCTCATTGGTGCCATGCAACTTGTTGGCCGGAAAACCAGAAAATGCAAAACTGTTAACAAATTTTAAGAAATTAATTGTTACAATAAAAAAGATAAATTTCATAAACAAAAATCAAGATGGGGATTTTTGTATACAAATTGTATAAATTTATATTTGTCAAGAAAATTTTTATTTTCATTAATTTTCAAATTTTCTTTCATTTATTGTAATTTCCGCGAATTGGTTGATCTAGCGCCACTAGCAGTAAAACATGGCTTTTTGTGCGAACAACAAAATTTATGCTATTGATTGCATTAAAGTATGAAAATGGTAAAAAGAAATTTGATAATTTTGAAAAAAAAAATTCAGAATAATTTGGAGCTGAAATAATTAATAAATATTGATTGAAAGATAAAGAAACTTTTGGATAGAATTGAATAAAAAATTAAATTACAATTCAAAACTATTTGGATGATAAGAGAAATTTTGAAGTATAAATCAAAATTATTAGCGGAACGCCGGAAACAAATTGCATACATATGCATACGCTTATCTTATTTAGCAAACTCAATTTCAAAATTAAAAATTGCACTACTTACTGAAAAATTTCATTAAGAATTATATTTTCTGAAAAATAATTTTTTTAAATTTTTGTATCTAGAGAAATACAGTTCAATGTATTTCATTCATTATTTGTCTTTTTTTGTAATTTGTTTTATTTTCTAAGTACGTTCCTACCTAAAATCTGATTGCGGGGGGGGGGGGGGGGTATTGAGTTTGCGTTTTGAAAACGCAAGAGCGACTTTGGAATTGACTTTGAAAATGCGTGATAGTGAATTTGTGTTTCTTGTCTTTCTTGATCGAGTAAGTTTCTGCTTTTTGCTGAAAAACTTGTAGGGAGTCACCCTTACACATTTTACTTTATTTCGATCTGTTGTTTTTTTGGTGCTTGAAAAATTGTCTTCGTTTCCGATCTTTTCGTAAATTTAATTTTATTACGGCAAATTTTAATTTGCATTTTGATTTTTTTGGTACTTAGAAAATTTGTATTCGCTTCCAATTGTGCCGTATAATTATTGTAAATTATTTTTAACGGTAAATTATAATTGTGTTGAATGCACTTGTAGAGCTTATCGATCGATATAGTTTATCTTCGCTCGCAAATTTTCCACAACGTTTAAATTTTTAATCAAAGTGAAATATTTAATTATAATAATAAATTAAATTTTTTTATACTTTTGGTGTGAACTACTGGTCCTTTTTATGTTTCTCCAATAGGATAATATTAAGGCAAGTAGTGGCGATCTTCTTTCACCGATTGTGGCTGTCGGTTTTATTGGCAACAAACCCAAACTTATACGGTCATAGATACCATAACAAATAATTTGTTTCTGATGGAACCCCGAAAATCAATCTTAACATTGCTGTCTGAACAAACAGAGAAATCTTTATGATGAGACAAATTTGAAGCTTTTTTAGTCAATCTTTGTTGACCTTTTGTCTGTATTTACGAGTATTATGCATTGTTTCCGCTTATAGTCAAAAACTTTACTCTTCACGGAACTCTTGTTAGTTTTTGTGAAAACCCTTTGGTTTCACGGAACCCACCGCTACCCTAAAGAAGGGTAGCTTTTGACGCATGAGATCCCACTCTAAGCGGTACTCCTACCCCACCATAGAACTCTTTTAACCCGCAAATCCCATGGCTGAAGAAGAAGTCTCTTTACACTAACGGATAAAGAGATGATCTACTTAATTCACATAATCGGATCGAAGTCCTATGTATATAGGTATAATATACTATGCACTATAAAATGAATCACAAAGAAGAAAATACTAGTTATTATAATATTAATCTTGCAAAATAGAACAAAAAAATGAATACATAAGATGCAAAAGTATGCTCTATATGCCTAGAAAAAATCAATATAGAATTATTTTGTGTACCAAACCGTTGTCTTCATAAGTTTTGCTTCAATTGTCTCTAAGAATGGTTCAATCTGAAACAAACTTGCCCAATAGATAGAATACCATTCCAATTCATTATATTTTATAGAACTGCCTTGGTAGATACTGTCATTCGAAAGCAAACGAATTGATATCATCTATCTGAAGTCATAATTCGTCTAACCAGGAACAGATATCCTATATAGAGAGAATAGGTTTGCCGTAATTCGTGGGCCCTTTGCCCATACCAAATCATTACGTATTTCAATTGATACGTATAGCGATTGGTTTTGCTTATAACATAAATAATAATAATTTTTACTGTATTTAATTTAAAATAAAATAAAATTAAACAAAATAATATTTTTTAATTAGTAATTATTAAAATAATATGTAGTAAATATATTGTAAGTTATCAAATATAATAGTAGTATTCAATAAAGTAAACCTTACCAAAAGAAAAGCAATACATTATAACAGCAACACTGTGAAATGCTTTTCTATCAAGATAATTTCCTTTGAGATTCCTTCAAAATGTGGGATACTATTTTTTATATCACATAGCGTAGTACCAAAAAAATATTTTAAATTTAGATAGTTAGGTATACCTAGTCAAGAAAACATAACTACGTATAATATTTAAGCAAATTGTTAAAAAAAAGTCATTATTTAACGAATATTGAATTTATATAAATAAGGTAAGTATCTTGGTTTTCCTAATGTGTTTCATATTATGCATACTATAATATAATGTTCAATTATTTAAAAAAAAATAGAGGCAAATTGTTTGCAGTTTTTTTTATTACTAAGTAGAGTTCAATTAATAACCAATTTATGTACTTTAAGGTATAATAAATATAATGTTGTCAGAATTTTTATTACGCCAAACCTGTGGGTTCGGTTTAATTTTATTAATTCGTATTTCCATGTCAAATATTAGTTCAGTATTACCCTGTGAGCAGGAATATGAAGAAAAAGGAAAGTCGCGGGGTTGAGATTATCAAGCCGCTCTAATAAATTCAATATAAAATTCTTCAAATTGGAAATAAAGTAAAATTTTAATTTAAAAGCGTATTAATAATTAAGTGGAAGCTGTTTGTTGAAAGAAGAAAAGTGATTGTTCGATAGGAAGCACAGAAAAGTACAAAAAATAAGATTATACAAATAAATAGAAATAGAAGATAATGAAAATAATATAGAAGTGTAAGCAATTAAAATTATAAATAAGTTATCAATTAGAAAATTATATTATATGAAATTAATAAATTAGAAATAATAAAATCACAAGAAAGTTTTTAAGTACATATTAATATTAAATAAAAAAATGATATAAAAAATGTTCTACGATTAAATTTGTAAAAATAAATAGTACATTACATCATGGGACTAAGGTGCTACTTTTCATCCCTCGTGCGAAGTTTTTGCACGAGGTGTGAGCCGAGTGCAAAAATCGCACACACGGTAAGAATTTTTCTTACCATATCCTCTGGTTGTCTTCTCATCACATATCCCAACCAGCTTATTCTTGGCGCTTTAATGAGTTTTACTATATCTTGCATCGTCATTTCTTGCAGGATTTCATAATTCATTAACTGTCTATGCTCACTTTCGTTAATTTTTTTTTTGTGCCTAGTATGGTTCTCATGATCTTTCTTTCAAAAATTCTGAGTTACTCCTCCTCCTTTTTTGTCAGACACAATACCTCTTCTGTACACATCACCCTTTGGTCTCACCAACGCTTTATATATTCCTAGTTTGGTGGTCTTGTTTAACCCGGCGTCATTGGGGCGACCAAACAGAACACCGCCGTTGTCGCCGGGTATATCATACCCATGTACATTTTTGCACTGAATCAACCTTATATCAACACAACTTTGGCATACTGGGATAATATGTTGCATACAAATTGGCTTGATACATTTATTGCAATAATGCCTTGTTTTTTTGTCTTTGACAGAAGGACAGTCTTTACATCTCGTATATAATATATTCGAACTTTTTCTCGGAGGGTAGGTTATAGTTTCTCCAACTTGTTCGTGAATACGTTTACGTAAAGCTCTGGGTAAGTTCTCCATATTCTTCCTTACACAAAGGTGACCTTCAAGCATTGATAGACCGAGTTTTCTGAGGAAATCACGTCGGTTTGTTTTCGAATTGTTATTTTTACGATAAATAATCACACTATTTATAGCAGCTACATTCATCACCGCATAAAACACTGTCATTGGCCAGCGCTTTGAGTTTCTTGAAACATCGTAGGTGGCACAGAGTTCATCTACTACATCGACGCCAACTTTTGTAGAATTGTAGAATGTAATCATCTCTGGTTTCTGCTTATCACCACTAGCTGGATCAATTTTTTGGTCATGATGAAGGGAAGACAACAGCAGGGACCACTTTAGACTGTTTAGACATGTAGGAAATAAGAGTCATATCTTTTTGGAATGCAAACTGACTGCTATATACATCTTTTCCTCGCGTGGTTATAAACTTTGGTAGTATTTCTCTTTTGTTTTTACGTAATGTACCTCTAGATGTTAGTTTATGATTTTTTTGTAAATGTGTCATCAGTGGAACGCTCGTAAACCAGTTATCAAATGTAATATTTCTATTACTTTTAGAAATAGGCTGTACTAATCTGTCCACAACATCGAAAGCTTTATTGCTTTGCAAAAATGGCCCATCAGGCTGTATACAGGGATAAATTTCAAGGTTGACAGTATAAAAATTTTTTACGTCCACCAAAGCATAAATTTTTATGCCATATTTTGCAGGTTTATTCGGAATATATTGGCGAAATGAACACCTGCCGCGAAATGCTTCCAGCTTTTCGTCAATAGGGCACTTCCACTCCCCCACTCCAACATGGATGCCGAACAGCAGCTTGGTGGTATGGTTGGTGGTATTCGCCACAAGATTTGTTAAGGATTCAAGTGTTTTCGTTATAAAAATGTTTTTTTTATGAATTCTAACCAGTTCTTTTAGCATTTTTAGCTTTTATGACACGGTGGTGATTGTTTTATAATAAATTGGGCTACTAAAATCCACTATACTTGCAAATAATTGAATAAATTGTGTGTTATTAAATTTTTCAAAATTATTAACCTGAAATATTAAAAGTTACAATAATTTAATAATTTTAACAGTTATTTAAATAAAATACAATACAATAAATAAATAAACAACATTTCAGCTGTTATGTTTTGTAATTATTTGCCAGCATTTTTGTGTTTCAGTAATTTGTTTAACTTTCCGGTTCATGTTGAAATAGCAGGGCTATACAACCAGAATTTGTTATTTTCCAACTTCTGCCGGTTTGCCTTTAAACAAAGTCAAATATTTACAGAATAAAAAGTACAGTAAAATTAAATGAATGATTAAACTTAACCAAATCAAACTAGAAAATATCTAATTTAAATGGTTTTTCGTCAGTTTGAGTTATAGGTAGGGAATTTTCAAACTTGGGCGAAATTTATATCTGCCGGGCTTAATGCAATCTCGACTAGAAGATTTGCTGATTTTTAAGACATAATTTTTACATTTTTTAGTAAACTCCTGAACTGTGCTAGTTACGATTATATCTTTCACTAAATCTGAATGTATTTATGTAAATTACTCAAAAACACAAAAATGCTGGAAACTAATTATTAATAAACAGCTGAAATGTTGTTTATTTTTATTTAAAGCAATTTATTTCAAATTATTGTACCTAACTTTTAATATTTAAGGCTAATAATTTTCAAAAATTTAATAACACAAATTATTCAATTATTTGTAAGTATAGTGGATTTTAGTAGCCAAATTTATTATAAAACAATCACCACCGTATCATAAAAGCTAAAAATGCTAAAAGAACTGGTTAGAATTCTATAAAAAATACATTTTTATAACGAAAACACTTGAATCCTTAACAAATCTTATGGCGAATACCACCAACCATACCACCAAGCTGCTGTTCGGCAGCCATGTTGGAGTGGGGGAGTGGAAGTGCCCTATTGTGAGGTATTCCCAGGGAGTATAAGAATTTTTACAGTTTGAGACAAACTCTTCAAAAATAGATCTTATTGGAGCAAGATTGTCTAGTTTCTTTCGTTCTTGGCGTGTTGATGCATCATCAAAACGTAAACAGCTTTGTAAAAAATAGAATCGCTGCAAAGGCATAGTAGTTCTAAAAATGTACACACCAGTGCCATCGGTTCGCCACAAGTCACTCAAATTTTGACGATTAGAACGATTTATGCCCGATTGCACCACCTACCCTTAAACCTTAAGCTTCCCTTAAATCCCTAAGCCCCACCTTATTGCATTGCACCACCGAATTAAGCGCCCCTTAACTGTTTACGGACCACCTAAATTTAAACCTCCGAAATCTACGGCTTAAACTGTCACTTAACCTAAAATAATACAAAAATTTTGACAAACAGTGGCGTACTAAACTTAAAGCGTAAAAAAATACAAAATATATCGAAAAGGACAATGACTTGTTTGAAAACGATTTAGCAATTTTCTAAATTATTGAACATGGTTTTACAAAAGGAAACGGTTGTCATGATTTTAACAGAAATTGAGTTACAATTAGAATATTCATATGAAATTAATTATTACGTTAATATAATGCCAATATATAATAATTATGTTAATAATTAATAATGCTATTTCTCCTATAAATCGACTTTTCCTTACATTACAATTTTATGCAATAACCAATAAGAACCCACTTGTTGGTAACATGCGATTTTAGTGTATCGACTGCTTGCCGAAAAGTTTCAGAAGCGATTGCAGGTTTATATGAACATTATATGAAAATTTCAACTTGAAATAAAGAATGCTATACAAGCGCAGAGAAATTTTTCCAATATTGCAGTGTTTCCCCAACTCAACCAATATTTTGCGGCTGTGTCAAGGAAATTTATTTTAAAGTAAAACAAAATTTTAATGCAATGTTTTATTATTGTAATTTTTAAATTACCAAAATTAGTTTGAAAAAATTTAAAAATAAAGTTTTTTTTATTGATATTTTATATTTAAAAAAAAGTTTTTTTTTAAAGCTGAGTCGAGCTCCCTCTCCCATTTTCATTTTTCAATTTCAATCTGGACTCAGTCCAGCTTTAGTTTCTCTATAACGAATTATTCCTTTCGATAGTTGTGAAGCATCGCTATGGAACTTGCAACTGGTCTTCACCGTCAGTCCAAGTTTTGCTAAATTGACCCAGCAATCTGAGTTTGAAGTTTACTGTGTAAATGGAGTTGCCAGAGATAAAATCTTCTTAATTTAGTTATTCGTTTTGTAATTCAAATTCTAAAATACAAAAATTAGTACATTACACAAAATTATATTTGTTGGAAAAATTAACAAAATAAAATTTGTCATAATAACAAACTTACTGTGCATACGGTTGAAAAAGTAAACCTTGTGCAAGTAGATTTCTAAAGTTTCAGATTTTTGTCCGCTTTTTTTCGATTCTAAACCACTGCACGCTGTCAGTTTCTTCTGTAGTTAATCGTAAACTCACAGTACGAAGATGTTCATCCGATAGTATATGCATCAGTCTTTGTGGGTATACCTATAAGCGTCTTTGGGTGTACTACAACAAAGAATCAATGTTGTTCATGTTAAGCACACTGACATCACACTCGGTTATATTTTACACTCTTACGATCAGAAATTTTCTTCAGAACTTCTGTGTTTGAAAAAAGATTCACTTCTTTAAACGCGTAATTGCATCCTTGATATCGCTTATGTGTTCATTCTACAAAACTAAATTATATTTGAATTATATTTATAAATAAATGCACTAATATTTTTCACAAAAATTGAAAAGTAGTAATAATATTTTTATTTTAGAATCCATAGGTACTATAATAAAATGTACTTACTTTCCTAAATTTATCCATAATGTAAAACTGGAAGTTTAAATTTCGAATTTTTAAATTTATTCACGATAACAAAACAAAATTGAGGTTACAAAACTAATTGACACTTGCAGTTTATAACCATACAAACACAAATATAACCAAAGTTACTATACAAATGCAGTGTTGCTACATTGTGGCTACATTTATGTGAAGCTTAACTAAACCGAAGATTAAAAGGGTGGTGCAATGGAAACTAAATTAAGCTCCCACTTAAAATTAAGGGACGCTTAGGTAAGGGTCATATTTAAGGGTAGGTAGTGCAATCGGGCATTAATCCTGCTAAGTACAACATCTTCGTCGTCTGAACTGAACTGTTCACTTTCACTGGTACAAGATTGTTCAAAGTCGACTTGGTTCATTTTCGTAACTTATTGTACGTTCAATTAATTAATAAATTATAAATAACAATACAGATACATTGTACATATAAATGTTAGGTGGCCATTGTGGCCGGGTATAACTTACCCGAGCGCTCTTCATTGACGTGTAAATTCTACCGTAGCCGCAATGACACTAATTAAAATAGCTAAAACGCTTATCATGTCCACGACTGCAGCTACTGTAAACGGCAAATAAGCAGATTATTTTGTTTTAAAGATATTAAGGTTTTAAAAACTGTCGGGTATTAGATACCCGGCCCAAATGACGCCGGGTTAAGTTCTTGTGTTTCAGAAGCTTTTTATTTGTGTGATACGCTCTGTAACCGGCCTGGATCTTTTCTCATATTTCATGGTTCGTCTTTGTAGTGTTACGAAACTGAATGTCTGTATTGTTTGATTTCTTTTTACAACACATATACTTACACTCCTAAAAATTTCGATGTGTAAACCGCTATATTAAATGTGTAAATTTAGCATAGTAACTTTGTGTTAATTTGCTGTGTAAAAATTTACACAATATTCCGTTTACGGTTGAAAAATATTATTTTAACACGTTGTTGTGTAAATGTGTGATTCCCCGACAAGAATTAAGGCTGTAGGTGGAACAAACGCGACAGAACAGACGTTACCACACGTGATTATACCTGATGGATCGAGCACACAGTACCTCCAGCATCTCCAGTAGAATAACAACTATAAATTGTTTTAAATATAAATAATTTGTGTATGTTAGTTACAAAATAATATAGTAAAATATGTAGCCTATTAATTTGTAAACATACAATATACTTAAAATTTCGATTTAAACCAAATTATTAATTTTAAACATTGTTGACGTGGTGTTCTGTTTAATATATAGCATGGACGATATAAGTAAAATTCAAGTTCCAAGATAGGAAAAGTACAATTTGGGTAAAAGCAAACGACATCAGTTTCCAATGCGAGGATTACGTAAAATTAGGTAAGTTTCTTAAAGTTCGTCTTTGCATTTTTTAAATTATTTTACAGTGTACTTGCAGTCGATGAAAAATCATACTATCAAGACATGGGGCGTCAAGATGACGACATTAAAAACGTTGGCTACATAGATACGATGAAGTTATACTGATCAAACAAATTTAAAATTTGAAATGAAGAATAAATTGTGGGGCTACCAATATGTGGAGTAAAATTCATTTCAATATCACATTTCTATCAGGAAACAAATTGACTGTATTTTTGCAATAACTTACATAAATTCGTGTAAAATTTACACTAGAAATAAAGAAATATTTAAAATTTTAATTATAAATGTGTTAATTTTTTACTAAATTTTATCAATAAGTACAAAAATTGGTTTAAGTATTTTAAATTTTTTTGTTTTAAGATTTTACACGCTGAAAAATTGAACTAACAAAATATTTCCGCGTAAAATTTAACACAATCACGTGTAGACCTGGATTAGGAATGTGTTATTTTGTGTAATTTTTAATAAATTTTTTTCCAAGTTTTTTGCATGCCTTTCCATTTCGAAAAAAGTTTTCTTCCTGGCTGCAATTACGAGTACTGCGTCGTCTGCATACGCTATCGTCTGTTGTCCTTTGTTTATTATATTTATCCTGGATCCCGCATTTATTTCAAAGCATTCTGTTTCCCAGTTATTTATTTTTACTGTGCCTTAGTGTTGGATAATGTAGCCTTTACAAATCTTATCTTATTTCCGGTACTCTCACTTCCCTCATTATTTTGAACAAATCTTCTCAGTTTACGGAATCGAAATCCTGCTGGAAATCTACAAACAACACATGTATATCTATATTATATTCTTAGCATTTTTTAGTAACCTGCTTAATGTATGTATGTATGTACTTATTGCGTCTCAATCTATATTGATAACTCTCTATTATGTATATTCTCAGTGTGCGTCTTTAATCTTTCATGTATAAGTGTAGAAAATACTTTATAGATAACCGGCAAGAAGATTATACCTCAATAATTTTCACAATTTTCTCTGTCTGGCTACTTGGGAATCGGTACCATTCTTCCTTTTTTTCCGTTTCTGGAAAAAAGTTTCCGTTCTTTAACTTGCCAGCACTCTTTCTATCTCCTGTGTTGACAGTTTTTCTATCTCTTCATTGTTTTCTACTTCTTCTTCTTACTCATCTTTTTGTTTTATGTACTCTTTTCTTAACAATTTCTGGAAGTAATCTTTCCATATATCCTTCACTTCTTTTTCATCTTTTTCCTCTTCTCCTCTTGTATTCTTAAATGATCTTGTTTTTATTTTGTAACATTTTGTTCGTCCTCTAATTCTCTTTAAGAAATCTTTTGCTCTACTTCCCCTGCCATCTTTTTCTATTTCTTCCATCTTGTTTCTCGTCCACTCGTCTTTCTTCCTCTTACATGTCTTAAACGCTTCGTTTCTTTTCTCTTTGTATTGTTTTCTATCTTCTTCTTTTTCTATTCGCAGTCATTTTTTTCTTGCTTTCTGTTTGTTTTCTATTTTTTCTTTGCATTCTGAATCGAACCACTTCTTGTTAATCTTTTTATCTGTGTACCCTAGCATTTTCTCCGTAGTTTCTTTAATTGCTTCTCTTATATTTTTCCATCTTTTATTAATATCTGGTCACACTTTAAGCTCTAAGCGGTACTTCTACCCCACCATAAAACTCTTTTAACCAGCAAAGCTCATGGCCGAAGAAGCAGTCCCTTCACACTAACGGATAAAGTAATGATCTGCTTAACTCATATAATGATAACACAATCGGATCGAAGCCTATATAGGTATAATATACTAGAAAATTAATTACAAACAAGAAAAAACAAGTTATTACAATATTAAACTTGTAAAATGGAACAAACAAAAATTAATACAGATGCAGAAATATGTCCTATATGTCTGGAAAAAATTAATATAAGATTATTTTGTATACCAAATCGTTGTGTTCATAAGTTTTGCTGCGATTGCCTGAAAGAATGGTTCAAACAGAATCAAACTTGTCCAATAGACAGAATACCTTTCCAATTTATCAATATTTTTGAAAATACTGCCTTGGTAAATACTGTCATTATAGATTCTAATAAACAAATTGTTAATTTAGTTCGTCCAACCAGGAACAGATATCCTAGAGAGCATAGGTTTGCCATAATTCGTGGTCCCTTTACAAACCAGTAATTGGTGAGTTTGCCAAAAAAAAACAACTTAAGCAAAATGTATTCTTTTTGCAATTTATTTCCATTGGAAGATCGACGACGATATTGTGTAATCTATACAGAATTGATACATACCTAATCATTATGTTTTTCAATTGCTATTAATAGCAGGGATCGGTTTTGCTTATATTACATAAATAATATATAATAATTTTTATTGCAATAAATTTTAAATAAAATAAAATAAAACAAAATAATATTTAATTAATTAAAATAATATGTACTACCTATACTACTAGAAATATATTGTAAGTTATCAAATATAATAGTAGTATTGTAGTATTCAATAAAGTAAACTCTATACCAAAAGAAAAGCAATACATTATAAGAGCAACACTGTGAAATGCTTTTCTATCAAGATAATTCCTTTGAGTTTCATTCAAAACGTTCGATACTACGCGTAGTACCAACAAGATATTTAAATGTAGATATTCATACCTAATACCTAATCACGAAAACATAACTATAATATTTAAGCAAATTGTTAGAAAAAATAGTCAGTATCTAACGAATATTGAATTTGGATAAAAATAAAGTATGTATTATGTTCAATTAATTAGAAAAAAAAATAAAGACAAATTTTTTGCAGGTTTTCTTATTAACTAGATGACCAGAGATAAATAAATTAGAAAATAAGTCTCGCGAATGCAATTAATAACCAATTTATGTACTTTCGAGTATAATATGTTGTCAGAATTTTTATTAAGCCAAATCTGGGGTTCATTTTAATTTTATTAATAATTAGTATTTGCATGTCAAATATTAGCTCAGTGTTGCCCTGTGAGCAGGAATATGAAGGAAAAAAAGTCTGGAGGTTAAGATTATCAAGCCGCTCTAATAAATTCAATATAAAATTCTTCAAATAGGAAATAAAGTAAAATTTTGATTAAAAAGCGTATTAATAATTAAGTGGAAGCTGTTTGTTGAAAAGAAGAAAAGCGATTGTTGGATAGAGAGCATAGAAAAGTAAAAAATAAGATTACCTATACAAAGAAATTGAAATAGAAGATAATAGAAAATAACATAATCAGTAAGCAAACAAAATCATAAATATAAATAAGTTATCAATTAGAAAATAAATATTAAATGAATAAATCAAAAATAATAAAAACACAAGACAGTTTTTAAATAAAATATTAAATAAGAAATTATGTAAGTTGAATATGGTTGAGTCAGAAGTTAATAAGAACAAAAATATGAAGTTGTCCGACGTTTCGGGCTCTTTTTATTGACCCATTTTCAAAGACTAAACATATACAAATAAAATAAAGAACAAGAAAATAACTTGAAAAATTTTTAAATTGAACACAAAATTCAAAAAATTAACAAATTAGAAAAAATAATTAAAATACAAAAATTTTAAAATTAGAGAAAATTAGAAAACATTTGAAATTAAAAATTATTTTGAATTTTTATTTTTAATTTTTTCTAATTTTAAAAAATTTTAAATTTTTGTATTTAATTATAAATAATTTTTTTATTCCGATTTTTTTCAAAATCCCCCCACGTATCTAAAATTTATGGATTATTTATGATAAATTTAATTAAATAAGAACTTGAAATTCTTTCATTAGACTTTCTAGACGTAGGTACTGAAGGTTGTAAACAAATTTTTATAAATTCATACTAATTTTTAAATTATTTACTTATTTTATTATCGAAGATTATTTATTTTATGATCTATACAAAAATCAAAACAACAAGGCTACATTATTATTATAATTATGTTTGTTCACTAATATAAAATGTAAATTTGGCAAAAACAATTTAATCCAATAATAGTTTTATTTAAAAAAATTAATATTATAATTAATACTTCTTTAGACTGACTCTTGTAATGTTGTTGAATTAATATTTTATATAATTTATACCTCTATACCATTGATCCACTGATCCTATTATACGTTAAGCAGATTATCTCTTTATCTGTCATTTTGAATGTGGATTTTTATCGTAGCAATATTTCGGCTTATACTATCTGGTTGATATAAATACAATTGGTTATGAATCGCTCATGTGATGCCATCAGAAATGTCAGCATCAGCTCAATATTAAATATAATTCTTCGACTTATATAATATTGCCATGTTCCAAAGTCCCCTTTGGTTTTTGGAGTGTTCGATTTTGTATTTGATAAGTAATTTCTATATATTTTTTTTGAAAATTTTTTGAAAGTTAAACTTGGATTTATTTAATATTAAAAGTTTGGAAATTTATTAAAGTAAAATTTTGAATTTTAATTTATTTAATAATTAAAAATTTGGATTTTTCAACTAGCCGAGGAATTTTTAAGATAAGAGTGTATTTTTTTCCTCGATGGGTTTGTTTGGGTTTTGATGACCCAGGAAAATTCATCTCATTTATGATATCATGCAACATATATTAAAATATAACAAACTTGCAGTGTATTTTTCGATGTAGGGTAGGCAATGACCAACTTCAAGGAGGTTATTGAAACTGAACAAAAATATTCTGCCACACAATTTACGCCAATTCCAGACCTTTGGTTTGGGTTGTTAATTCAAAGAAACCAAACTAAAAACTAATGAGATGGCAATTAAAGTTAGAGAAATACAATTACAAAACTGACAATGATTTACCAGTAAAAATAACTGAGTAGCCGAAACACTACTTCCAGTGAAGACAAACCAAAAGGGACTATCCAATTTCAACCATTACAATACCAATAATAATGAACACAAGTCAGTAAAAATAAACAAATTACAATTAGGTAAAACCAGCCATCAAAGAGAAGTCCATGATACATTAATTAATCATGATAAATAAGTACCAACTATTATTATGCAGACAAGAGCATACAAAAATATGTCTTTTTTGGTTTCTGAACACAAGAGCACTCAATTGACACATATCCAGACAGATTTTACAAGAACGAGCATAACTTATTGCACAAAACTCAAATTTAAGTGAAATTATTTATTTTTTTAATTAAACTACAATATTGTCTATACATTTTCTTGTTTAATCCCAGAAGATGTAACACTTCATTTTCACCTAAGTTTCTTAATTCATCTAGCCTGCTTTCTATCACTTGTAAATTGTACCCTAATATACTTAAATAATCTTTAATATGTTGTTCGTTAAAACCCCGAGAAAATAAACTTTTAAAAATTGAATCTACTCGTATAACATCCCTTCTCGAAAGAGCTGAACTGACTTTTAAAAATAATTTTAATTCTTCTTCTGTGCACACCAATTTCTTCATTAAATATTCTTCGTACGTATCATCACCCAATATCGATTTTTCTGTAACTTTTCTATTTATGCAAGACATAAAAGCAGATTCGGACATTAGCATAAACCACATTCTAAACTCAATTCCATGTTTTTTAGTAATATTGCAACGTTTTCTAATGGTATCTATATTTGACTTTAAGGCGTAACAACTTTTTAAATCAACGCCACTCACTCCATAACTTCGAAATAAATTAACTTTTTGTTCAATAGTTTTTAAATCTACACCAACCAAAAATTTTACTCTAACCATTATTTCTGCAACTTCTCGAACTGAAAGCTACGGAAAAAGAAAATTTGCATTATAACTGAAAACTTAAGTCATGTTACTTACTCGAAAAAGTGTAGCATAAAACTGAATCCGATGAACTGGATCACGCTGACCGACGAGCACTTTCAATCTACATAATCTTAAATTCAGCAGTGGTAACAATTCTTGAAAATTGAAAGGTAGTTGTTTCAGCAATTGTATTTTTTCACTTAAATTCCTGTCGGTAAGAAAATTTGCATTTTTGAGTACAGCTTCGTCAGCAACATTTTCACTTTTAAGTGATCTACAATTATTTGTTAACGATTTGCGCAGCGTAAATTTGAGTTCTTCGAAATTTTGAACAAGATTTTCGGCACTTTTAAAGTCTAAGTTATACAAGTCCTGCATACTCTTGGTCGCAACACCCTTACCAAATTTATATTCGTTGGAAGTGTTTTGATATGAATAATATACACAGTAACAGTATTTTTTGTTTACATTATGTAGTAGCTGCTTATTTGCACTTAAAATTAAATTACTTCTAACCATTCCAAAGGTTGCATAATAAAAACGTAACATATTTACCAAATAAATAACATTTCTTCTTTATACTAGACATTTAAAAATTTGTGAGGTTAAAACCACAGAACATGTTGCTACCAGTGGCGGCGTACAATATTTAAATAAAATATATTAATAAATTCTCGTTTATTAAAATATTAACTAGAAGAATAGACTTAAAACACAAAACAGAGAGTAGAATGGTATAAAAGAAGAAAAATAGAGTTCAAGGTTCCTCAATCCTATTGAACGTCATTTTTTATTAACCTTGTCTTTTGGAAGTAATGAAAATTGTGTAATTTTTGCCATTTGTATTTTTTGGAATATAACCACACTTTTACCAACTTTTACATTAATTTGTATTACTTCATGTTAAGTTAAATTTTTAAATGGCAAATCAGGTAAAATATTAATTAATTAAAAAGATATTTGTTGTAATTCTTACCGTGTTTAGTCTATTAAAACGTTGGGCATCTTTAAAAAATTTTCAAAAATAGAAAAAGGTATAGGTGTGCAATTACCGGAAGCTTACAAAAAATTTTATAAAGAATGGGCTCTGACAGAACCCGCCCCTGTTCATTATATAAAGGAAGAAGGAAAATGGAATCGTAATCCTCTAACCGGCGAAGTGTAAGACTTCTACGACTTGCTTACAAAGCTTTAATTTAAATTTTTAGAAAACCTATACAGAACAACCCGATACCGTTGAGGTTTCCTCCAGAGCAGGATAAACAACTTTGGGGTGGTGAAGGAATAATACAAGGTTTTCAGAAACGCACCAAGTGGCGAAGGCGTGTGCCTCATTTTTGGATACCACTCTTACACCGATCTGTAGTTCATAGTGAAGTTTTGAATAAGTACATGTCGGTAGTTGTGACAAAAAGAGCCATAGAGCTTGTCCATGAAAATTATGGGTTTGATCACTATCTTTTGAAGGTAACATGAAAATAAATAAATTATAATCCAGTTTGGTAATTTTTAAATTTCAGACCTTGGCTTGTGATTTGAGATCTTTGCTTGCAGTAGGATTAAAAAGAAAAATATTGCAAGATCTGCAAAATGGTTGCCCTGCTTACAAAGACCCTGTAAAGAGGCAAGAAGTATATGATCGTTACAAGAGTTATTTGTCTTCGGTAAGTAATTGGGTTTTTTTATAGCAATTTACTGTTAAGTAGAAAATTTCATTAGTACACCCCAGAAGAAATTGAGTGGTACGGATATTCGTTCGATGAAGCGGTTAAAAAATTTGAAGCTTTAGAAGCATCTAAACGAAAAATAGTGCCACTAAAGGAAATCTATAGAGCTAATTTAGTTCAAAAATTGAGAGAATTGAAAGCAAACTCAGAACTTGAAGGTGTTCCGTAAGTTAAGGTTAGATTTTATATTCATACTTTTTAATGCAGTTTTCATTCTAGGGAATCGACTTGGTTGAGCAAGATTAATCCGTTTGGTAAAAAGAGTGAAATACCTTAACGTTACCTTAATATTTATTTAGTGACATAAAATTTAATAAAAAGTAGTTAATTTCGTTATTTTGTAATTTTTTATACTTACAACAGATTTGAACCCTTCATAAGATGTCTTTTACCCAGTTCCACTCCACATTGTAGATCCTATAATTTTAAGCATAACCTGTAACTCTTGGTGGCATACTCAAGGATTCTGGGTTTGATCCCCATTGCAGGCAAACTTATTTTCTAATTGTTCAAAACGAAATGACGTCCTCAAAAATCTCTTAAGCCACCACACAAGAGCTGATCCTGTAGTGTGTCGCCCTTACATATTATAATGACCCAAACTCGAGCACAGATCTATAGTCAACTTAAATAATACTAGTATTTTTTTTATATTAATACTGATTAACACGTTTTTCTTTTTAATTTCCGAATAACTTATGATTAGTCATCAATTTGAAATGAAGTCCTATTCACCAATCAGAATTCACCCACAAAATATTCAATGCTGTCAGCGACATTTTGCAGCATACATCAATATAAATTTCATTACAAAAACAATTTTTAGAATCTTATCCGTCATCGATCTACCACTGACGCGCACGAACGAATTAACGAGATTTCCGCTACCATGATTTTGGAGTTGGAGCGGCCGTCGACGATGGTTTCGCCAAGTATGTGGACTCCGAGACCTCTCCGCTTCAAGTCCTATGGGGATCTTAGGTTACATGTTATCTAATTAATTTTTTATTAAAATATTTTTCGTTAATTTATTCATGCGCATCAGTGTAGTAGACAAACAACGAATAGAGTATTCTTGTCAAATAATAATCTTGGTATCGATTAGTTTAATATAATTGAAATTTATGTTAATAATAATATACTTAATTAATTTTATGTATAAAATATAAATATTTTATGTTAATAAGTCGCAAAACTAGCCTAAGCTGCTATTTACGAGTGTCGTCGTTATTTACACAGAAGAGACTATTGGCAGTCTCAAATAGAACTCTAAACAAGTGTAGTACAAAAAAAATTGTTTCCGGAATAAAATTGGTGTTTTTTGTGCTTATACTGTTTCCAAAGGTATTCACTTACCATTTATTATCTTTAGTTTAATATTTATTTACTAGTTATTTGAAATGAATACTTTTGATTCGCAATAAATTTATATAGTATTATATCTCGCTTAGATGCACATCATTCCTCGTCTCTCACCTAAATTCCGTCGTCAATGAACAAACTTACGGTGATATTTATAGTCATTGCCTCAAGGAATTTTTGGCTAATCATACCGTAAGATGATTTTGGCATATATTTTTGTTTGTTTTATAATGCCAGGTTCGGATTAGAAAAATTTTCCACCCAGGACTCGGACCATAATACCATAAAACGTCATTTAACATTTTTATTCAACTCTCGGACCTGTGTTTTCAGATACCTATTTGCAAAAACAATATTGATTGTTTTATAATCGAGATAGCTCGCTAAACTGGGCTCAAAGATGCCTTTAACCCTGGTTTCTTATTGTTGATGAAGGCAAATCATTAACCCAGAGAGAGGTCCATCGGCTCCAAAGATTTGTCACAATATTACCCTACCCTACACAGAGAAAATTTTTTGGTGTTTTGAAGTAATTTTTACTTCAATTGAAGTTCAAATCAGCCTCACACCAATTTTGAAGTAATTTTTACTAAATTTGAAGTAAATTTTACTAAATTTGATATAAAATTTACTCTAATTGAGGTAATATTTACTTCAAAATTATTGCAAGGATTATTTTTTCTTTGTGTATATCTATAGTTTCCCGATGATAACAGTTTGAACCCGAAACACGTCACAAATTTAAATGTTTTAAACGAGAAGAGTGCAATAATTGCAATCATGTTTTAATTATTAAAAAATGATAAATTTTAATAATTAGAAATTATCTAGCAATAAAAATAAATTGGTGTAATATTATTTAATTACAAATACGTACATGCGATGAATTAACCTTCAGTTTCAGATAATTATGATACCATTTCTCTATCAGTAATTTTCGATATTAACTTGTTTAATAAGAAGACTTACTTTTTGAACCAAGAAGAAAACTACTAATTAATACTTCCTAAAGTACTAGGTTTTAATCCAAAGAGAGACTTTTTATGACTGTTTTCGTGCTTTGGAGAGTATACGTAAAGCCGTCAGTCAGTATTATTTTTTGTATCGTTAATCAAAATATGCTGTTGCTTTTTTTTTATACTAAATTTAATTCTCTACAAAATAATTTAGATACAATTTCTTTTAACAGAGTCCGTACTTTGCGTTTCCCTTTTAGAGTGTAGATTAATTTGTGAAATCAAATTAAAATTTAAAAGTAAACAAGAAAATAAAGAGAATATAAATTTTTGGTATCGTTCTTGCATAACAGCTATTCTCGGCTGTACAGTGTACAAGTGCTTGTCAATTAAACAAAAATGTATACAAAATGATTCAAATACGTAGTATTACACATTTTTGTAAGAAAAAATTTTTTTTAAGTTCAAACCCTTATGGATTGGGTTCTTTTTTAATTTTTACCTTCAAATGGCGATAGCACCGAAACTACTAATTGATTCTAACCCTTTATTGTCTAAAATCAACAGATTTTGAATTATGAATAATTAACGGTCTCTTTCTTACTCATTGATCCATAGGATTATGGATAGTGATGGCGCCAGGAGGGCAGGGTAGGCACGTTCCCATTCTGTTAATTGAAGTGCCCACCCAAATTGTTTAGAATATAAATCTTTTTAGTCGTTTATTTCAATATGTTTTTAAGTTTATTTATATATTTTGTGTGCCTCTGCTCACCCCAAACATATTGGGATCAATTTGTGCACCCATTTCAAAAATGCTGGCACCGTTACTGGTTGCGGTACTGTAAGTATCTAGTAACTGTAGATTTAACATGTAACTCGCATGTTTCATCTGTAAAAGAGAGATATCCGTGCGAAGATATGCATCGGTTATGTAGGTTAGCGGTAGTTTATGATTTCTCTTTAGCGAAATCTTCGTGGTTACATAATTCCTTTTAATTGCTTTTACTTTGTTCGGGATTCACAGGTACTCTTGAAGGCAATTTTGTTGGGGCAGTTTACCACCCAGCTTAATGGCAACTTTTTTGCTCGGTGGGCAGTTTATCATTTTTTTAAAAGAAGATATCAAATTCGGGTTACCCAATTATATCTCCTATAGTTACCCATTTCCCCATAAGAGGTATCGAAATTGAGCCACCCTGCATTCGTAGTTTCAGTTGGGCTTTTCAATGATACCGTTTGTTTATGAAATTCATAGCCTCACGCTTTTATATCTTAAGATGTTTTCAAATAGCTTTGTTTGTTTTTATTTAAAAAATTATTTTATTTTTTACTTTTTAGTGCACAATTTTTAATTTTAAATAAAAGGTATTTTTTAATTTTTTTTGCCTGGATTGGGGCAGTTTACCGTCATCCGTTAAGATTCTCAATATAAATGTTCTCTGTATTCAAATACATTCTGGGCATCGAGTATGCAAGTTGTAATTGTAAATATTGTATTGATTATTTAAATAAATTATTTTGTAAACATTTATCGAAACAATATATCAATTGGCGACGAGGATAATTGGAAGAAGAGACTGTAAGTACATTTGAAAATTGTAAGACATGGTCGTTTGTGGTTGAAAAGTGAAAAGCGTCACAATTTTATTAAATATAAATACGAACAGATTAAAAAAATTATACTATTTTACTTATATACAAGGTTCTCACTGAATTTTATAAATAAAGTTTCCTCACTTTTCCAGGTTTTCCCTGACAAAGAATAAAATTTTCCTTGAGATTTCAATAAATCCCAAATTACTGGGAGTCAAATTACCGGCTACACGGTTAAATTTAGTAAAAAAATATCATCGGTGAAACTGCAAAACCTCGTTTACCCGTATAAGTAATTTTTAGCAAAAATGATTTTTCTGATAAAATATGTGAAGCTAATTACTCTGCGCGTGTGTGAGAAAAACCTTGTAACCGTTAATTTAGCTGAAACAAAGTCATTTAATTGTTTATTTAACCGTTTATTAACCCTTCGTTAGGCGCGTGGTCTACGATTGTAAACCACACTAATGTATTTCTTATGGAGCTTAAAATAGCGCGACTAACGGAGGGTTAACCTTGTTATGTTATTTTTTTGTTCCCTGTAAAATCTTTCTAACTGCATATACGAGGTCTTGCAGCTTCAACGACGATAAAGGCTTGTACACATATGAGGCAAAGCGAGACGGAACGAATACTTCGTTCGTGTACATTTGTGTTACCGAACAAGGCAACCGAGGCGGCGAACGAGGCAGCGATCCACTGATTATATATGTTACTGTCAATGACGTAAATTGGAAATTGACGGGCGGGGCAATGACGTTAATGCCCATTTGCGCTGGCCATTAACGTCATTAACCGGCCATTGACGTTAACGCCCCTTAACGGTGGGCAATGATGTAAATATTTTCATCTGATTGTAATATTTACGTCTTTGGCCGGAATGGCCATAATGGATTGGGCAATTATGATATTATGGAATAACTAGATACTCTAAAGAACAGCAAAATGACGATTTAAATTTGACAACTAACTGGCAAGTGATATTTACGTACATTATGTTGTATTCATTGTATTATAATATAGTATACTTAATCATTTATTAACAAAAATACTTAATATAAATTAAAAAATAATAAAATAAAATTTTTAAATTAATTTTTATTCTGTTACGAGAGTGAATTGCAAATTTGTTTGCTGGCGCGATAAGCACATTTATTATTTTTTACATTCACCCTTGCAATGACAACGCTTGTAACCCTGGCCTCCTAAAACACTGCTGCTTGTCTAAGAGTAATCTCATTTGTTTTTGTCGTATCACTAATATTTTCTAACAAAATTAACTTTTCAGTATCCCTTCAGGCCCGTAGCCAGGGGGGGGCACCTGGGGGCACGTGCCCCCCCCCCCCCCCCGAAATGTTCAAAAGCAAAAAAAATTTGAAAATAAAATAGGTAAATATATATATTTTTAAAGTGGGAACAAAAATTTTTTTTTCCCGGAAAAATTCTCGAAAGGGGAACCCCCAAAAAAAAATTTTTATAAGTGCCCCCCCCCCCCCCGAAATAAAATCCTGGCTACGGGCCTGTATCCCTTAATAACTAGTATTAATTGCTAGGGCACATTTAATATATTACTTTCAGATGGAATCTATAGAATAATAGTTTCATCATTGCCCTCCCCGTATTGGGCATTAACGTCATTGCCAGGACAATGATGTAAAAACCACACATGAAATTTTAAATGTCAACATCGCCCAAAATACATGCTCATTGACGTTAATGACCGAATTGTCATCATTGACCGTAACATATATAACTATTATATCGTCCACACCTAAACGAATTCTCTTTGATGTACCAACTCCGCTCGGATAGTGTTCATACGGCGTCAGGTCGTTCGCCGAACACCCCGAGGCAGTATTCTTCGCCTCGGTTCAACGTCCACATCTGATCATTCGTTCGGCCTAGCCTTGCCTCTGCCTCATATGTGTACAAGCCTCAATGTTATACAGGTATACATTTGAAAACGATCCACCATTAATTTCTCGTAAACTACACAAAATATTGATAAACAAAGCTTTCCTAAATAGTAAAGGGGAATAAAATAAAAAACTAAAGCAGCCTTCCCCTTTCGTATCAGGGACGTAGCAACAGGTGGTGCTAAATTTCAAATTCATTTAATCTATAGAATCTGTGTATGGTGCCATTTTTTTAGAATTTTGAATTTTGGGTTACTCGGTGTGATGAAGTAAGTCCTAACGCAACACCGAGTACGCATTCTAATCTTCCCTTTCCAATCTAGAAAAGCTTCTGTTACAGTTTTTCGATATTTTGTGCAGTTCACAAGAAACTTACACCTTGTATAATTATAAACCTACAACAAAATTATCTACAGTAAACAATAATTGTTATAGATTTAGATGGTTAATACGCAAATGGACTGCAAATACGTTTGCTCATTAACAAAAGAAACTAAGAAGATAGCATTAGATGAACTTCATGAAGATGATCATGTCAGAGATCAAGCTTTACATGAAATGAGAGATTGGATAAAAAAATCATCACATATTAAGAACTGTCGAACCGATGCACTATTTTTGCTAAGATTTTTAAGATCAAAAAAATTTAGTGTCCCATTAGCTTGCCAATTACTGGAAAACTTTTTAATATCAAGACAGATATATCCCCAATGGTTTCAAAAACTGGACTGCAATGATAAAGTTATGAAGGAATTAATAGATGCTGGATGCATTATATTATTACCAAAAAAACACGACGGGAAAGCTGTAGTCATGACTTGCCTTTCAAAATTTAATCCAAACAAATACACATCTGCTGATATGATCAAAATTACTACTTTAGTTTTTGAAACGTTAATGGGAGACGAAGAAAATCAAGTCAATGGATTTATTTTGATAACCGATTTTCATAATTACCAAACAGCTCACATTACCCTATTATCGTTTAAAGACGTAATAGGAATCTCACGATGTATGCAGGTAATGCAAAATTGGTATCTACCACAATGAAATTTTAATAAAAGTAAATTTTTGTTAAAGACTTCATTTCCTGGACGTCAAAAAGCCTTTCATATTTTTAATTTTTCGTCAATTTTCAACAAATTATTACAATGCGTGACTACAGTTTTATCGGCAAAATTAAGAAGTCGAATTTTTGTAAGTATTTTATAATAATTATAATATTAATTAATACAATAATTATTTATAGATTCATAATACACTTGAAGATCTAAAAACCAAAATAGATCCGAAAATTTTACCAAAAGAATATGGTGGTGAAGTACCTCATCAAGATATGGTGGATCACTTTAAAAACAAACTTCGAGAACACAAGCATGAACTTGTAGCTTTAGATAACATGAATATTGAAATTAACAAAAATAATAAACCTCTGCATGAAATGAAAACAGAATTAGGAATTGGAGTTGAAGGATCTTTTAAGAAATTACAAATTGATTAATTGGATTTTTATCAATCAAAAATTATATCAACATTTTTTATTTTTCGTAAACCATTACAATAAAATCTAAATATATTCAACATTCTAGGAAAAAAATATGGCACCAATTTATTAAATTTTACTAACCTAACTATTTAACTAATTGCGCAATCAAGTTCTCCATGTTTAGGTACGCATTCCAGTATTAGAGCGACCGCCCTCGTAATATACGTCATTGTTCCATAACATCCGCTGGGGGCACTATCATAAAAATGTTGGCAAATGTAAGCTGCTCCTCCGCATAGCAAACCACCGCTCTGTGACAGTTCTCTAGATTCTTTGGGTTTGGCGCAACATAAAGTAGCGTCCCCATTACACTTCATCTGAAAATTATTTAATAAACAAAATAGCTTCATTGATGTACAAATTTCCAACCTGATCTTCCAAGAACAATTCGTTAGCAGTATGAACCAATTGTTCGACTTGCAAAATTCCACCCATTGAAGACGAAATATTATATTCCGACACCAAAGTTAAAACCATCAAGGCTTCAACTACCAATTGACGATATTCGGGTTGAGGTATGGAATTTAAAACCGTCTCAAAAGCAAGGGCAAATTTTAGTTCTCCAGGCGTCATTTCTTGTGTTAAATTTTGTAACAAAACCTTGCCTGCTACATCGATACCGTCACACTAAAAATAGGTCCACATTAATACTGAACATCTCAACTATCAAAATAACTTAAATCACTGAGGCTTGTAAGGTTTAATCGGTTGCGCTTCAAGCCTTTCGAGGCGGGATGCTTTAACTTGATTGATTTTAAATAAAAGTAAGATGAAAGAAAATAGATGAGTTACCTTTTCTAACACAGACCAAACTCGAGGATAAAAATGTCGAGGAACGCGATTTAAGGCACCATCCAGTCTTCTACGTCTTAACCATTGACCTTGACGATCGCTATCGCTGAGAGTATCGGCGGTGGCGTCTACTCCTAAAAATCCACCTATTTGACTCTTCTATAAATAAAAATTCCACCTAGATCATCCAATTATTAAAATTATTAAGATTTCCTACCTTGCTGACGCGTGCAGATTTAGAACTAACAACCGAAAAGTTTCCTCGTCCCACTGCACAAAAAAAAATTATTATATGTAATTTTAACGTTTAATGACCAATTAATTAAAATTCCAGTTTATTTAAAAATTGAAAATAAAAAAAAAATTACCGCTACTTATGGCAAACTCTTTGCCACTAATGATATGATGCAACAAATTCTTCATCTCGAAAGGACTCAAATTTAATAAATGTTCCGACGCCTCATCTCCGTTACAAATTATAGTGCGTGACAATTCTGTGGCCATGACTTGAATTATCAACCCGACCCTTAATCTTAACATTTCCATAAACAACGTAGGTTCTGTACGTATAAACATGGCCAAATAAACCAACAATTCTTGAGTTAACATGGCAGTACTGTCATCTTCACCATAAGCTTCGTGTATCAATAATCGTAAATCACTTTCGGGCAACGGAGCAGTAATCGTGTGTTCGTTGTTTGGTGGCATACCAACTGTAATTTGTTTTTGACGAACCAACAAATCTGTAACAGCTTTAGCTAAATCTTCCACTCTTTTACCGAGGATTCCAGCCGTGTGACGCACCAAACCCCATAATTTTTGTTGACAGGCTTTCTCGTAAAGACCTTTTAATAAATCACGCACTGTTACGACTTTGCCGTTATCTAACATCCCGGTATTGTAGTCGGGACCTTGAGAATCGACCAAATATTGCAGAATATCGCCTTGTTCTTCCAAAACATCCGATTCTCTCAGCATGGCAAATAATTCTTCAACCTGAAACAATTTCACAATTTTAAAGTCAAAGTAAAAAAATTAGAAAATTAAGTTGTTTAACCCTAAACTTTGCAAGCACTAATTTTTCAGCATAAAATTCTTTCTGTCGGAGATTATATCTTTCGAAGTTTTTCAACCCTACCTGATAAATGGAATTTTTGAAACTATGTATCTTGTGAGATACATTGCCAATTAAAAAAATTATTCGTCAAGATTTTTGCACAGGAAAATGAAATGGGCTTGAATGCAAAAGAGAGATTAATGTTTAAAAATTATTGTCTATTCTTTTGTTTTGAATTTTGCAAAATTCAAGTCGAAATTTTTTTGGTTAATTTAAAAAAACAATTGAACGTAAAAATAATTTTGTTTTCTTGCTTGTTTTTAAAATAACAAAAATAATTAATTGGTTAAATCAATAAAATTTAATTGATTAATTTTTAGGCAAGATCGCTACACCAGAACTTCTGCAAAAGTAGGCAGATATTCACAGGACGACCTTTACCTTTCCAAAAATACTTGCATAGGCAAAGCTAAGCATGGAGCCAAGCGTTACCAAGGCTCATATATTTTCCTTACTCATAAGTTTAAGGCACGAATTTTCCTACAAATCTGTGCTCTTTTGAATAGTATTGGAGAAAAGTTAATCTACATTGTTTTATTGTAGCGCCATCTACCGATCTGTGATGTAATAATTAAAACAAAATTCAATCAATAATATAAACTAAAGCAACTTTTGACTCAAAATTGCCTAAAATTTTGTTATCAATTGCATGATATTTTAAAGAAATCCTGCCAGGTCATTCCATATCAGGTGGTCCAATTTGGTCGCTCAACCGTTCAAAAACAAATCGATTCCTATCAATGTGAAAAAATATTGTTTGCAAAGAAACAAAGTCTGTTCGTTTGCTTGCACAAATAAATAATTTAATTATATTATTTATTTGTTGGTACAAATAAAAAGGTTCGTTCATTGGTTCTTTGCCCACTCGGTTCAAGTTAGTGCAAGCAAACGAACAGGCCTACAGGCTACAAGATTGCATCACCTAAATGCAATTCTAAAGGATGAAAGTTTACCCTAAATGTTAACTTCTTTTTCTAAAAAACTGGCATCTTCAGGGGAAAGTTTTTGAAGAAAGGAAAAAATTAATATTTTTTTACAAAGAAATCGGACCGGTATTGGTATACCAAATATTGGTATTTTAATTTTTGCAAACCCTTATTAGACAAATATGGCAACCACATGGAAACAAAATGAAATAATTTAAAATGAAATAAGGATTATTTTGAACTACCAATAATACTGGTCTATACTAATTATGCATAAAAAATTAAATTTTTTTGAAATGATCAAGAGACCAAATTGGACCACTTGATATGGAATAATCCTGTCTTTATGACCTTATGGTCACACAATCCATATTTTTTGATAAAAATCCTTTTGACCGTGTAACCAGACCAGGCCATTACTATTTACCACCCCCACCCTCTTAGGCATGTCCCTGGATGCATTATGTACAATCATGCTTACTAGCGGCCTTATACCTCTTTGTACCGGAGAAACAGTCAGTGTTAAAGGTAAAGGATTTACCACTTTGAAAAAATAAATTGACTGCATTGAAACGACAAAGCTGCAAAAAGACCTTCTGTATGCAATGTCAGATTACAGCTAAAATATTAGAGATACAAAAAAAATATAATATATCAACTTTTTTGAAGGATATTTAATAAACAGGAAGACCAAAATTCAGATCTTTACTGATTAATGTTTTTTTTGCCGAAAATGGATCTAAATTGACTGGACTAATTGCATTTTTTGTACAGTGGATTTCCTTTTACAAGATTTCCCCGGATTTCAGTACACTTGTACATCAAATTTCATCAGCGGTTTCCCCCTCAGCTTTATAATTTTGTATGTTTCTAATTTTTTTGTATCTAATTTCTAATTTTAATTGTATTTTAAGTTTAATTACTGCCGCAAATACATATTATGCCAATAAAAAGTTTAGATCAATGTTATCAAGAGCCGTTTTACATTATAGCAAATTTGCAATTCAATCTTGTCACAATTTTGCTAGCAATTATTGTATAAAATTTCAAGTGTCATATTTGACAGAAATATGACACAAATATTGTTCTATATTTGTTACGAGAATAGAATAGGTCATAAATATTTGGTATCAAATTTAGAATGCAAATTTGTGAAGTAATTTTCATGTATAACACTCTTCTAAAATTGAATGCAATTTTTTGTCATAGATTTGCTACAAATTTTATTATAATGTAAAACGGCTCTAAGGTAGAAAGAAATTTTGTACTCACAATAATATTATATAAAACTAGAATGCCCAAGTTGTGCAGGCCACACTATCCCCTGCCCAAACTAGACTACTAATGTTATTCTACCTATCATCTGATTATTCATGGCCCAAAAGTGAACGACCCTGCCCAACTTGCAACGTGCCACTTTCAACCTCACAAACCAACACTCTAGTTTCAAGTAGTAAAATCAGCCTAATAGCGTGTTCCTACGCTATTCAAAAAACTCCCCAAAAAACTCAGATCTCTATCTCATCCTTGTAGATATCAAAATTCATAAAATAAGTCATGTTTTGAAATATTTACCTCGGTGTCTGCATATTGACCTTCCGTGGTAGTTCTGGTTCGTGCTACATTAATAATAGGAATCTCTCTATGAGGCGATTTATCCAACGCTTCAGTTACATCAATTTTTATTTCATCACTTCCAGAAGCGACAGAATGATCAACTACATCTTGTGGCTGACCTACACGTAAAAACCCTGATGGTCTGCGTTCAAGTGGTGCAGTTTCCATTCCCAATGTGTCGGCTTCAAAAAAACACATCAAGTCTTATAACTAAACAACTAGTACTTTACTTACAATCAACATTAATAGATCTTGTTTTTTTGATAGCTCCACGAACAGACATACGACGTTTTAGAGTTTTGATCGACTTCTTACTGGTTCCCGGTGCTTCCAATAAAAGCGTCTTCGTTGACAAAGTTTTCATCATGTGTTCTTCTAAATATTTTCTTACTTGAGCGTTCAATTCTAAATAAATTGTTAAAAAATTAAATAATCAGTTATTACAAAATCTAGACAACTTACTATCGGGTAAACCTTCTTCGTGGCTCCCCAAAAAACTTAAATTTGCAATGCAACTTGTGCTTAAAAATTCATTTAAATTTCCTAAAGCGACGCGAGTACCATTTATGTATCCCGATTTTAATTTTTTCATTGTCGTTATCATAGCTAACGGTATTTTGCCATTTTCTGTAAAATTATGTTAAAAATATTCATTTTTTAGATTTGCAATAAAAGTACTATAGCGAATTTACATTTACAAAAGCCTCATACCTAAAGCATATACATGAATGAAAGTTGGTGGTTTGTGTGTATTGATTACTGAGTAGACAGTAAAGTAATATAATCTTTTTTAATTTCCAAAATAGGTAAGTGTAAATGAATTGTAATGATTGCAAGTCCTGGTCACCATTCCCCTTCCATGCAATTTCTTTAATAAAGTTAGTGTCAATCCTCTTAGCTTCAAATTGCCATTCTAATCAAGTTTGAACTAATATATACTTTCAATAATTTTGTATTGTCGGCACATTGTTACCATTACTAAGAGTTTTCAAATATCCAACCACTGATAGAAGCGCAAAAACGAAGCATTAATTAATACAAATATTATTAAAAAATTTCTACAAGGGGAGAAGGTAAAATGGACCTAATGATTGCATGTATAATAATTTTATCAAGTTACCTATATGATGATGAGTAGCCAATAGTGTAACAAGTGGTCTACCAAGCATGTGACGCCAATTCATGGTTAAAAATGCAAGGTTTGTAGTAAACTTATTGGCCAATAGCGCACTGTCATGACTTGTATAATATTCATCGACATCAAAATTCTACCCCCAGGAAGAGCGAGAAAACATGCAACATACCACATACCACCTCGTTAGCTGAACGTCACAATAAATTAATATAAGATGCTATAAATTTCATACGTGATGAATCTCAAATGTTTTGATCGATTCATCCTGTATATTCAACCGAAAGCAAAAACCTCAAAAAACTTACTTATTAATAAATACCTGTACCATTGGTTAATTTTTTAAAAGGTGGCAACAACAAAACAAAATTAGTTTTTCAAATAAAATGCAAGAAATAAAGTTTCTTGCACTGTATTTTTCAAATCACAAACTACAAGTAGGTACCTAAATGTATGTTTCGACAGACAATGGTAACTAACGGACGACCCATTATGTTCTGCCAACTTGACTTTAAGAAGTTAATTTCACTCTTGTATATGTCAATCATTAGTTCATAGTCCGTTGCAATGTAATTTTGTGACATGTCCGTAAACTGTTTCAATTTCCATTAAAAATTGATAATTTTAATAATTAAGAATTCTTACCTGAGGCGTGAAAGCAAATATTTTATCACCCAGAGAATATAGTTTACTGGTGCTTAAAATTCCTACATCACGTGATTTTCTTCCAGAAAGATTCAACTTTTTATTCCTTCCTAATACAATAAGATATTAATGAAAGAGTTCCTGTAAATCGAACTACAATGGATTACCTAAATAGGTGTACATGTGAGATAATACTTTTGCAGGTTGTACTTCGATAGGAGCTACCTCTGCGATCGTTTGTACTATCACATCATGTTCCGCTAATCTGTCACGAATTTCGTTATCTTCCGCTAAAATCACAACTTGCACAACCACATCCGGTTTCTTTTCGGAGCACAAGCGCCTGTTTAATGGATCTAATTCGCCTGCTGCTATAAATCCTTCCTGCAAGAGTTTCCCCAAGATGTAAAGCGATTGAGCCCACATAAAAGGACACTGCCCCAAAGGAACTCTAACTTGAGTGCCAGGATCTTTGTATTCTGCACTTGCTAAATCTGCTGGTACCGAATATAACTCTGGCACCAACTTTAAACCGTCTTCCGATTTGATCATGATCTGCAATTTCGCAATAAATAGGATTATCTACTAAAGAAGATTAAAAATATTTATTACGTCTTCCAAATGTTCGACGTATTCCATGGCAGCTCCTTTGTTTCCTTGAAAGCAATAATCCAATATTAAGTAGCAATAAAATAGCGGCCATTCGCATTCGATATTTTCAAACATGCGTAACTCCCACGGTTCATAGTACAGTCGATGTGGATCCTTAAAATAATTTAAGTCTGATTATATAAAAAATCAAAACTAGCAAATGAAGACCAAATTTTTTATGAAAACTAAGTTTGTAAAACTTAAAAAAAACTTGTTCGTTATTGTTATTATGCGTTATTAACACTTTCGCTGCTGATGTCACGGATTCATGACACAAGCATTCCTGGACCAGTGCTGCCAACCCAGATCCGTGATATTGGTATACGATACCTGGATTAACCATAAATCTCTCAGTATCGCGCCAAAGTTGAGTGTCAGCAGCGAAAGTGTAAGTATATTATGACTAATCTTAATTGTTTTAAAATGATCTTTTCGGATTTCAGTCGGAAAAACCTGGTTATACCGAGTATGATTGTGGGGAATAATGTTACACAGTTTATCCAACTATGGAAAAAAAATTTATTGGAAAATTGGCCATTTTAGTATATTAAAATAATCAAAAGAGGGAATCTCTGGAGAAATTTGCTGTAGGTGCAAGTGAAGAGAAATCCGAGGCAGTTCTAAGATATCTTAGAAAATAGAAAATCCTAGAAAATGTTAAGAAATTCGAGATAATGTAGAAATCTTAAGAAATTCAAGGAAATCTTAGAAAATACTAGAAAATTTGAAATTCTAAATGTAGAAAATCTCAGAAAATCCAAGCCAATCTTCGAAAATCTGAAAAAATCTTGGGAAATAGAAAATCCAAAGAAATGTAGAAAATCCTAGAAAATGTTAAATCTAAGGAAATCTTAAAAAATCCAAGATAATCTTAGGAAATAGAAAATCCAAGCCAATCTTCGAAAATCCTAAAATATCTTAAGAAATAGAAAATCCAAGGAAATGTAGAAAATCCGAGGAAACCTAAGGAAATCCAAGAAAACCCAAAGATATCTTAGAAAATTCTATGAAATTTCAGAAAATCCTAAGAAATCGTAAGGCAACGCAGAAGAAAATCTTTCAAGAAATAAAATCTAGTGTACAAAAATTTGCCTTGTGATTCCCCTTCGAAAATAATATTATCTTTGTTTTAATTCATAACTGTTAAATTCTATCTATTTGCGGTAAAATGAACAATGTTTGCAGTTATTAAATAGAGAGAAGTTTTATTTAATTAAAATAATACATGACAATCATTCTCGATACTAGAAAACTATCTAGATGCTTTTAAGAAGAAACTATAGCAACTCCGAATACAAACAATAATATCACTTACTTCTTTAGGAGTCCTATATCCATCTCGCAAAAACCTTTTGCAACCATAACGTCCTTGCAACTTACTAAGAATGGTATCCCTCGTCATTTTAATAAGTGCTGGATCATCTACAGCAAAAGCTGGAAAACTAATAATCGATAGCAGACCACTATCCAGTTCCTTCGAATTAGATTCTCTGGGCAACATGGACTAAAATTTAATCAGAACAACTGTAGAACCCCAAAGTTAAAAAGATAAAATAGGTACCTGTAAAACAGCCTGACACTTTTGTGCCTCATCAGCTAGAACATGTATCACACTGTATGGACCACCTCTGGCACCAAAAAGGTCAAGTTCGTTCATAGCTTCCAATGCAGCTTTGGCCATTCCAATGGAACTGGCATTTAACTCTGGAAGCCCATGGTTCGTTTTATCACCTCGCTCCCAGATACCATAATCTGGTATGCAATAGGCAGATTCGATGTAAAAAACTAAATTTTGTACAAAAGCTACTTCATCCAAACTGAATACAATTTGCAGTCCTGCTGCTGTCATTTGAGCTAGTATTAAGAGATAAAGAGAAATTGCATCAATCTGCAAGTGTCCCCATTCGTCATCCCCTACGACTGTTTGACCTGAAGTTGATGAGTACTTAGCATGGAGGGAATCGAGTGGGTTTTGAGTTATCTTAAAATTTTCCACTTTGTCTTTCTGCAACATCATTGCCATCAGTAATCCTCTCATGAGTTTCACACACGATTGCTCCAATTCGTAGGCTTTCGCACGATCTTCATCCTGATCCGCAATTTTCTTATACGCCATTGATAAACCCCAAACGGCCAAGATACAATAAACGTTATCTCTAATCCAGGCATGATTATTGTGTTTACTAGCTGGAAATAACCCAGTCACAGGATTTTGATGAACCATTATAATATTTTGTACAATTCGTTGGTAATAGTCCAAACGGACCCCCGAATTACTTCGACTTCGCATTTCGATTAAATTATTTAATAAATTACATGCACATAAAAATTATCGTACTATTTATAGAACTAAACAACAACTTAAATTAGTAGAATGTCGTTTCAAAGTCGATTGTCAAAATTAGGTCAATCGTATACAAATAAGAAATTCGTGTGAACTAATCGCGGACACAAATGCACTACTACAATCTTGCGTCTAAAGGTATGTTCATAGTACAACATTTAATATTTAATCCAGCCCCTTATCAGTTATCACTCATGGCAGGTCATGAGTAGGGTTGCCAGATTTCTTCTTAGCTAAAAGAGGACACACCGCATTTCGTGGAGTCGAATGACCTTTTTTTTTGGCTTTTTCCCTTCAAAAAATACGGAAAGGAATAATAAAAAATTGAAACGCTTCAATTTTGCGCGAAAATCGGAAGAAAAAAAAAAGGGCCGCGGATTGGTTGAAATAGAGGACATCTTCTTTCAAACATAAAAATATATACCGGACAAGAAGTCAGCCGCCAAAAAGAGGACTTGTAGGCCTAATCATTAAACAGTTTTAGAGAGATTTTTACCTCCGATCAAAAAAAAATTTCAAACTTTTTTTTGTTTTGAGATCACCGTGTTTAGAAACGTCAAGATTTGCAAAAAATAAAAAGAAGTATCGTCACTTTTGCCGCAATACCTCCAAACATCAGCACACCAAATTTTATCCAGAGATACGATGACATAATATTCATTTATATGAATATTTAATAAATAATTAATTAAATTATTGATAACTGTCAGATTAATTATTAAAGTTTTCGAATGTACAGGGTGGCTCAATTTCGATGCTTCTTATGGGGAAATCGGTAACTATAGGAGATATCGAAAAATGGATGGCGCATCCTCGATCTCTTTTTTTGAGAAAAGTTTAATGGTTTAAACTCGAATTCGATATCTTTTTTCGTTTTCGAGTTATGGCTAAAAGTTAACATTTTCGACTTTTCGTTAAATGTCGATATCTCGGTTATTTGTAAAGTTATAGAAAAAATATTTACACTTTCTTCCGACACTTTTTTAAGGGCATTAAAATAGGCTAAAGAGATTTTAAATATCTAACTTAGTTTGCGAGTTATAATATAAAGTTATGTTTTTTTAAATAGAAACCATAGTTGGCTATGAAATATTTAAATAGAGTTTTTTATCCTCTTTTCAATTATATATAATATGTGGGATCTATTATTTCAGTTTCGTCCCATTAAATTAAAAAATGTTAAATAAAAACAAACTAAGATCGGAAAATTAAACGTTGGATTTATCAAAACAATCCATTATACATTTATATTATAATATTTCATAGTTTTCATAAGCCATTTGACACTCTTGTGAAATAATAGGTAATAGGTACTAAATAAAAATAAAAAGAGGTATCGAAGTATTAGGTACTAAAAAGACTCTTTAAAAACAACTGTAGACAATTGTTTTAGATGCCAATAATGATTTTGTATAGTGTTTTGTTTTGAAAAAGTCAACTTTTAATTTTCCGATCTTCTTTTGTTTTTATTTAACATTTTGTAATATAACGGGGTAGAAAGTGAAATAATAGACCTCACATGTTACATATAATTGAAAAGAGGATAAAGAACTCTATTTAAATATTTCATAGCCATCTATGGTTTCTATTTAAAAAAACAAAACTTTATATTATAACTCAAAAACTAGGTAAGATATTTCAAATCTCTTTAGCCCATTTTATTGCCCTTAAAAAAGTGTCTGGAGAAAGTGTAAATATTTTTTCTATAACTTTACAAACAACCGAGATATCGACATTTAACGAAAAGTCGAAAAAGTGAACTTTTGGCCATAACTCGAAAACGAAAAAAGATATCGAATTCGAGTTTACACCATTAAACTTTTCTCAAAAAAAGAGATCGAGGATGCGCCATCCATTTTTCGATATCTCCTATAGTTACCGATTTCCCCATAAGAAGGATCGAAATTGAGCCACCCTGTACATGTGATATTTTTACAAGCCATCTAACAAATTTTCACAAAAAATAGATAAATTAAGATTTCACTTAATATTTTTTGCAATTTTCTTGCTTTTACATTTGGCTTAATTGTTTCCTCACCAATACTTGTATTTTAACCTTCCAGTTCACGAGTGAAGCCTGTACTTGCATGGTAAACTATATGCAGTTTATTCTACCCGTGGACTGGATGTAAGGTTAAAAGCTCTATTAGCACACAAAATTTTATCACAATCGGTTATATAGTAAGTATAAAATGGTAAATAAAGATGGGAGTTTATAAAATTGATTAACAATAATTAATAGAAATAATTGCATTTATTTTAAATATTCATAACAAAACTTTTATAAATCAAAAATATAAAAAATATGGATAGTTAAACTAAAAAACCAAGGGGCCCTGTTCACCAGCAGAGGGGCACATCACCATCGTTTCCTCTGTAACTTGATATTTTAATTGTCTCAGAATCGATCGAACCTCTAATGAATCTTGATTAATTCTACCCGTAGGAACGGCAGGAAACTTGTATTTTTTGGTCAATAATCTAATTAAATCTAATGAAGATTGTAAAGTGACTCGCAGTCCTTCAGCTGTTTGAGTTGTCAAAAACGCTGTCTCTGGTATGATTTTTTTGGTAACCTTTTCTTCCCAGTCGTTTAGCTGTTGTAATGACGCCTCAATAACCTGAAAAATAATACCTTCGTATGTAATAAATAGAGCTGGGAATTATATGCACTGGGAACCCGATATCTTGTATGCGGCAAACAGTATAATATGCATAAATACGAGATATAAAATTAAGAAATTTTATGCCGCATACTGGATATCGGGTTCCCAGTGAATATAATTCCCAGCTCTAGTAATAAATTATGACAATAATTGCTTGTAGAATGTTAACAAATGAATGCACTACTTTAAAATCTTCACTATCAGGCAGTACTCCTCGATTCTCATGGCGATTCAGGGCATCAAACATTTGGTCCATCCATGAGCAAAATTCAGCCGTACTTTTCCAGCAATTTAGTTGTGGATCATTGGCTGCATAGTTTCGTAACGCATTGGCTACCGATTGACTAAATATCTAAAATAAAATCTTTATAAATTTACACACAAATATTTTATAATTTACTTGAACAGCGAGCCCAACTCTTAATTTGGAAGAGCTGTTTAAGACTAAATGCTCATTATTTATTTTTGGACACATCCGTAATTCAGCAGGAAATTGGCTCTCTTTTTCATACATATCATTGAAATGCCTCCATTCGATGAGAGGCTTGTCAGGGTCAATCTGTATAAAACGAAACTATAAATCACTATATTCTTACAATTATACCAATTGTTTTACCTGTAAACTTCCTATATTGTATAAGCGATTCCTTACTCGTTTTATAAGATGGGGTGTGTCAGAGAAAATAAAAATTTTGCGATCTGTTTCGCACGGATGTTTGAAATAATTTTTAAAGTTGCTTTTATGGCCACTGATTCCCAAAATAGACCAAAATTTTCTATTCGTTGCCGCACCATCAGTAATGACGCCATGAATTTTAGCTCCAGATTTTTCCAATAAAATTATAGCTTTGACAATTAGTTGAGACAAAACTTGACCGTTTACAGGTCCGTGAGAACCAAACACAGCCACAGGTTGAACATATGTATCATATAAAGGTTGAAACATTAATCTCAATTCGTGATTGGCTTTGTCATTCGTAGTAATTAATTTATTACTTTCTTCTAGGAAGTCTTCTAAGCCAACGTATGTGGGATTTTGTGAACAAACGTTAATACTATTTTCGTCTATTAACAAAAACCCATGTTTATGAATTTTTTCTTTTTCCGATAAAAATTTAGAAAATGTTTCGAACAATTCAGAATTGAACCCACTCTGCTTATCAATGATTACGAGATTTCTAAAAATAAAAAATATGAAATTATATTGTTAGTCCAGTAGTCAGGGGGCGTCCATTAATTACGTGAGGCGTTTAGGGGAGGGAGGGGGTCGAGCCGAATCTCACCAAATCTCACGTGGGGGGGGGGGGTCTCGGCAAATATCACGTAATTTTTTTGTGTTAACTATTCTTAAATAAAAATAATTAAGATAATTATTTTTTATTAATACATCAAACGCAATCAAGCACAGATTAACGTAAGTATTTACACTAAATATACGCATTTAAAAAATCTCACGTGAGATTGGAAGGAGGGGAGGGGATCGAGCCAAATCTCACGATATCTCACCATGGGGGGGGGGGTCTAAAAATCGCCAAAATCACCTCACGTAATTAATGGACGCCCCCTCGGAATACACAATAGATGCATTAATTCCGGTAGAGCTAATATTTCCATCTGTTGATCATTGATTTTCAGTATTTTGCCAACAAAAATTTTTGCAGCGGGCGCAAAAACAGGAAAATGTTCTTACTTTTTTCAGTGTTTAACAAATAGCGGTCAAAGTAAACATCTGACAGAAATTTTTTTTAAAGTACATTAAATTTTCTACCATTTGAGACTATAAAGAGTTTTCTATACGACTAATACAGAATATGAACATTCTATACCAACTATACGTATTAGAGTAACTTAATATTTTTCCGCGTGGTGGCGTTCGCTTAATGTAAATCGCGGATTAAATAAGGACTAAATTGAAATTGTAGGTAGGTATGAATTTATTATGAGTTAAGAATTTGATAGAATTGTGTTTTATGTATAGTGGCGCCTAGGCAAAGAAGGACTTTGCTGCAGATTCCAGATCCGATTCTTTAGACCATCTTCTGCACTTGCAAGAAAAGCTACACGAAAGTATGCGGGTGCCAAAAAACAGAACATAAGTGCAAAACTATTTACAAACATTGCAATAGGCAGATCTGCAAAAATATACCACCGCTAATCCTAGACTTTGACTCGGAGAAGAAGGACGTTCTTGACTACATCAAAGTGCTGGTTGAAAATGAAAACGCCGAAATTCAATTAATAGACCAACTGTTTAACTCTGATGCCACAAATGACCAGGTACAAAATAGTTGACATTGACTGGTCAGGGTCCTCTTAAGCGCCCAAAGATATATTTAGTTAATTTTTAAATTAATATTGTTACAAGGGGTAAATATCTCGAAAATATTGTGTACACTTTTTTGGAATTCCCTTGGAAATCTCTGGAATTCCTTGGAAATCATAGATTCAAATTAGTTTGAAAAACAAGGGCGGATCCAGGCAAAGTTCATGTAGAGGGCAAATTAATGAGGCTGGTGAAGAAAGTGTAAATAAATATATTTTGATAAGAATTTAGGTATATTTTTGAAATTAAAATTTTTTTGTAGATTTTGTTGGTTTTTGTCCTACACTTTCGTATATCACGATTTCCCCTCGGTTTCCTAGCAACAAATTAGGGAGAAATAGGGAGTTTTAGAATCTTAGAAAATTTCAAAAAATCAATGGAAATTTTACGAAATTCAAGAAAATCTTGATGAAGAGGAAAATTTAAGGAAATGCAGAAAATTCTAAGATATCTTAAAAATTCTCGTAAAATCTTAATAAAGCCAAGGAAATCTCGAAAAATTTAAAAAATAAAAGAAAAGCCATATAGTATTCCTAAGATTTCCTTGTATTTCCTATTTCTTAAGACTTCTTGGGATTTTCTCAAATTTCTCTTCACTTGTACACAAAAGCAGATTCAGGAAAAATTCATGGAGGTAAGTGAGGCTGGCTGGGAGAAGGTAAATACATATTTTTTTATAAGAATTGAGGTATATTTTTCAAATTTTAACAAAATTTAGTAATTTTATTGGTTTTGATGGGTCATGAGGAGGGGACAGTTACCCCATTACTTCCCCTTGTTGAAAATTATTGGAATTCCGAGTACTGTGTACAAAATTATTTTGAGATATTTACCCCTTGTTTTGTTATCATATCATTATATTCTACCTTGTAGAACATAAATCTTTTAAGTTGCATACAACTGATTTTTAATGTTGTTATTGTCTTTCACTCTTATCAATCAGTAAAATGATCTATATTCGATTATGACATTTTTTAAGTAGGAGCTGTAACTCGAAAACTACTGGAGTTAGAAAACTCCAAATGGTAGCAAAAATTGCTTTAAAAAGGTATAGCGTAAATATTCTGTGATATGCTTACTTTGACCGCTATTTGGCAAAAATTGAAAAAAATAAGAAAATTACTGAAATTCGATCTAGGCATCATCCCGTACAACATATATAATAATTAGCTCTACCGGAATTAATGCACCTATTTTCACTATTTTGACTGAACTATGTTAAATTGTACATAATAGTAATGTTACCTTCTCATTGTATTAACATATGGCAATGGCAAAATATTATTTTCGCGAATAAAATTATATCCTGACACAGACCGCAAATAAAGTAGCATACATAACATTAACCAATTTTCAGAATATCGGCGACCACTAGAATTTTTACAATGCGAAGCTTTTAATATTTCTTGTACAACGTCACACTGATTGTTAGCAAATTTATTAGATCGTAATCGACTAAGTACACGATCTTCAGATATAAGAGCCATTTTGTTTTGGCACATTTTTAAATTTTTTCGTAATGTTAGATTCATCAATTGTAGCTTCTTTTTCTGCTGTATAGATCTGGTTAATTTTCGTTCTAATCGATGTACATAAATCTTTTGAGATTCAACTAACTTTGCGAGTTCTTGGCTTTTTTGATCTTGTGATCTTTTGTCCTGCAAGTTAATTCCGTGACGTTTTCGTTTCAGTACTAAAGCTCGTTTTGCATTGCGACAGGATTTACATTGAGATGTGCGGCACAAAAGAGTGCACGTTTTATGCCTAATTACATTTCTTTTATCGCTATACCATACATCAGATTTCTCGTGATCATGAATTTCAGGTAACATACAGCCTTGACACACTTTTAAACCATTTATTAGTCGTACATATTCCTCTAATTCTTTAATACTTGCAATACTTTTCTTTACAGTAATACAAGGCGAATCTACCAAAAGTTTTTCCAATACAAGAGTGTTTAATTGTAAAGTTGAGTCGACAATTATTTCTTTCAAATTAAAACTATAATATGTACTATTCTTCATAACGCAAGTCAGACAAGAAAAACTAATTAGAGTTTTCCCATGGTATGTGATATTGTTTCGTATCCATGATGTCGGTAATTTTGTTGTACTTGTTAATAGATTAGTAAAATTAAAATCTTCAATTAAATTTAAATTATTATTCGTTTGAACATTATTTATAATATTTTCTTTCCTTTGGGTATCTAAACAAATTTCAGATGATTTGTTCACTTCCAGTGTATTATTATTTGTTTGAAAACCATTCGTAAGATTCCCTTGCTCTTTAGTATTTAGACAACTTTCAGAAGATTCGTTCCTTTCTTGTGTTTCACGAATAGGCTCTTGAATATTTTTTTTCTCATTATTTGACGGTATCACTTCCTGTGTTTCACAAATAGGCTCTAGAATATTTTCTTTCTCATTATTTAATGATATCACTTCCTGTATTTCACAAATAGGCTTTAGAATATTTTCTTTCTTGTTATTTGACGGTATCACTTCTGTCCAAGGAAATAAACATGGTACAGACCCAGTTGCTAATCGTGGACGCTGGTATGGCGACTAAAAATATTTGTCGATTAAATTGAATACAATATAATAATTATTAATTATTACTGTTGATAGAAATAAAAATAGCTTACCACACCAAGTTCAACACCTTCTGGACTTAATAATCGTCGTATTCTAATAATGTCACTAGACAAAAAATGTTTTTCACAAACCGCTTGTACTTTTGCCACTAATGGTTTTTGTCTCTTTAGAGCAATTTGCCACTTTTTTCTTAATTCATCATCTCTTGGCACACTAAATAATTGAACTTTTTCATTGGTCTTCGTTTTATAACTACCAGTACATCCTGGCGCTAAACAACTCGGCATGTCTCTTTGGCAATATCAATTAAAGAGATATTCGATGTAATTTTGTAAGAAAAGTTGTTAATTAGAAATTATAACTGAATTTAGTTGTTGTTGTTTAGTTGAACTACTAATATCCAATCGAACTAAAATCAACTGGAATCTTATGACCAGCGCAGGCAGCGTTGCCAACTTTTAGAATCTGGCGAAAAGCCATTTACGTGGCATTTGACATCTCTTTTACTGTGAATGGAAAGCTCTTGTTATTTGATATTTTGATATTGATATTGATATTTTAAGTTGTTCATATAATATATTTAAGTAAAATATACAAAGAATTATCTTATTTGTAAATAAATAATGAAACATATCTTTTCGATGACATCTTGTTGAAGCATGAAACAGATCAACAAATTTAAACTTAACAGAGTAACTTAGGGTAACGGACTTACAATATTACATCAAATATAATATGTTAAACCCAATAAACTAACAAAATCTGTTCACTATTTTACGAACTCGACAAGCTGGTGCTGGATTAATTTCGATGGTAATCGCGAAGGTGAAAAACCATTTACGTGGCATTTAAAATCTCCTTTACTGTGGTCGGAAAGCTTTTGTAAGAAGGTTATTTTTAATGTTTCAACTTATTTATAAAATATATACAGTAGAATCCGCTTAATATGATCTCGGATAATGTTATCAGTCGGTTATTGTGATCAGTTATTTGAAAACCGGCCACTTTTTCTTTCTTTTTTTCTTCTATTTTGTTCTAATCCAAGTCTTCTAAAATTCGCTTTTTTCTAAATTTCGCTAATTGTTATCCGTTATCAGTTATGAGTTAATATTATTAAAATGTCCTTGGCCCGAACTGATCACATTAAGAGGATTCTACTGTATTTATGTAAAATTAAATTGAAGTAAATATTTATTATATTATTTTTACACTATTATACAGAGGAACCCATAAAATCTCCAAACATAGATAACATTTTCAGGGATTCGCCCGTGGCTAGCGCTCGAGTCGCGGGAAAAAAATGTCGGGACAGGAATGTCCTCCACCCGGACATTTTATACATTTTACTAGAAACATAGTACAGTTGTCTAAAATCTTGTAGGTTTATCCGTTTATCCATTTCCGCTGGAGTCAGACTTATGACGTCATAATACTGCTGACTTAAATTTTCAATAATCCCCCCTCTAATCTCACGCGAGATTGTTTGTTTTATTTAATTTAGCCCAGTTTTCTCGCAATTTTACAGTTTCTTGCGGGGAAAATTAAATTATGTGATATTTGCCGATACCCCCCCTTACCCCTTAAACGCCTCACGTAATTAATGGGAGTCTCCTTATAACTTTTAACCGTACAAATACTTTTAAATAAATTACCTAGAATGTCGATCATAAATATTTACTTTTTATTCGTTTTTTTCTTAATCACAAATCAGTTTTTAAACGAATAATTTCGAGACCAGGTAGCAAAATGTAAAGGTTTAAAATATATAGCATAAAATTGGTTTAATTTGGATTTAGTTTCATTATAATATTTTAATAAATTTAAAAATAGTAAATTCCAGTAATGCGGGTTTGTTGACAAAAAATCGTAGCATACAAAAGAATATTTATTTATTTTATTTAATTTATTACAAGATATTTATTAATTTTCGAAATATGGGCGCGCATTGGAAATAAAAATGATTGTTTTATTAGAATTTATTAGAATCTCTTTATTTACGATATTGGTGACTTATAAGTCACATAAGTAATAAAGATAAGTGTGACTTATTAATTTATTAATTGTTTTTATTATTAATAATATTTATTATTTTATGTATTTATTTTATAGTTTTTTAATATAACTTTAGGTGTCTGTAGTCAAAATTGATAATTTTTTATTCTTTTTGGTGACTTAACATTTTTGAAAATAATTCGATTGCAGTGCATCTGAGGTAAAAAATGAATGAATCCTAAAGTATAGAGAATAAAATTTTACATAAAAATAAAAATAATTGATATACTGAAACTTGAATATTTTTCGAGATATGGCATTTCAAAGGATCATTTTCAATTTTAAACTGTACACTCCTATTTTCTCTCCTGTGCACTCCTATTTTTTCAAATAATCAATTGATACGTGGTTTAGGTAGTGTAACTCGATATTAACCATATCAATATTTTAGAAAACCCAAAAAATGCACTAAACACTTTTCAGAACTAAAATGTTTAAAAGTTAGCACATGTAAAATACACTGTAAGTATTCGCAAACGTTTTCACCATACTATGGCATCATCAGGCGATGAATTAGAATTCCTAATTCATCGCCTGATGATGCCATAGTATGGTGAAAACGTTTGCGAATACTTACAGTGTATTTTACATGTGCTAACTTTTAAACATTTTAGTTCTGAAAAGTGTTTAGTGCATTTTTTGGGTTTTCTAAAATATTGATATGGCCTATTTTTTCAGGGTAATTTTACTTTTTTAAGGTTGAACATGAAATTACACCATTTTAGGATAAATTTACTCTTATAAACCGGGTAATTTTCACAAAAATGTTGGAGTTTACAGAATTGTAAGGCAATTATGCAACTTTGTAAAAAATTACACTATACTGAGTAAAATAATACCTCTTCTAACGATAGCCACTTTCCTGCCACCAATTTTAGCAAAATTTACCCCAAGGTAAATACTTATATTTTCGAAATAATTTTTCGTTTTTTTAGGGTTACACATAAAATTACGCCATTTTTAGGATACATTTACTTTTATGATACAAATAATTTTTAAAAGGTAAAATTAAACCTAGATTTTTGGAGTGTAAATTTACTCTTTCTTCAGATTGCTTTATATCTTCGCGAATAACTACTATATATGTAGAATATTCTGGATTCTGCTATACTTGTAACTTGTAAGACAGCATACTGGAAATAAATACAAAAACTATTCGAGTCGAGACACTCGCCGCCGCGTTACCATCTCAACCAAGGGGTAAATATTCCGAAAATTTTGTGTACACTTGTTTGGAATTCCCTTGGAAATCTTTGGAATTCTTTGGAAATTTCTGGAATTTTTTGGAAATTGCTGGAATTCCCTGGAATTCTTGGAAATCAATGGAATTCTTTGGAAATCTCTGGAATTCTTTGGAAATCGTTGGAATTCTTGGAAATCTCTGGAATTCCGAGTTTTGTGTATAGAAATCAGGCCCGTAGCCAGGATTTTATTTCGGGGGGGGGCACTTATAAAAAAAAAATTTTTTGGGGGTTTCTCTTTCGAGAATTTTTCAGAAAAAAAAAATTTTTGTTCCCACTTTAAAAATATATCTATTTACCTATTTTATTTTCAAAATTTTTTTTGATTTTGAACATTTCGGGGGGGGGCACGTGCCCCCTGGCTACGGGCCTGATAGAAATTTTAATGAATATTTACCCCTTGATCTCAACTAATAGAAAACTTTTGGATTTTTGTTGGATAACCTAATTGAAGTATTGTAGTTTAAAATGCTATTTTCTCAGAAGGGGTTGCTCATAACCAGGACTGTGCAAAATAAATCTTTTTTGTATTATTGTATTTGAAATGTAAGTACAACGATTAACGTGTACGTTTCACTGCTGTTGCCAGTACCGTTTCTGAGACTGGTCTGAGAGACATTAAACAGTAAGACAAAGGGCATGAAATACCCTCCAGTACATCTGTAATTGTGTTCAGTTATATTCCATAATGAAGTTACTAGGTCAACAAATTTAAAGTGCACTGGAGGGCATTCCATGCTCCCCAGACCTCCCGGTTTGAACAAAAAAAAATTTGTGTGCATAGTTTTTGATTACTTTTATTACTTAAACAAGGAACTGTTACTCCTTCAGAACATTTACACCGGAGGATCGAGGGTATGAAATGTAGCCTCTCAGAGTAATTTGATTATGGAATACAACTTTCCAACCCGGTTGGAAAAATAAAATGTTGGTGAGCATATAATATTAGAATTCATTAAAATTATTAGCTCTTGAAAATAATATAAATTAGAATTATCAATATTGAACTACAGGACACAAATAAAACACATTTTTTAAACGAGCTTTCAAAAAATGTCTTTTTCTTTTTCAAGTTTAATATGAATTGAAAAACAAAAACAATGACAATTACAAAGCAACTATAAATTAAATTAATTTAGAATATTGACATTTATCCGACAACTTGATCAGAATGACAATACGAAATCCTGGTAATGAAAGAAAAAATAAAGAAGACGAATGTATTAAAAATTCTAATAAGTTGTCGTGGATTAAGAAAAACCAATGGTGAAAAACTTAACCCCAATATTCGCAAAGAAGTTAAATAAGTAGTGGACTGTAAATGCTACTTAGTCCCTCGATATCAGTCTTCCTGTTCATTGAGTTCCTATCTTTCTTCATCTCAATCATCTCATGTAAGTTACTTTCTTTGTAGAACGGAATTGCCTTAAGTATAGTGGTGTTTACAAAGTCCATGTTATGGCCATCTTCTAGTACATGTTTTGCAGCTGCAGTGGAGTCAGATTTGTGACATCTTATTGAAGAGATGTGTCCACTCCACGAATTTATGAATAAAAACTGGATAGCCAGTTACTGTATATCCCCACCACAATTTATGTCCAACCTTCCTTGGCCGCCATACTGTGCTAATGTTTAGTAACTTTCAGTAACTATAATGCCTTACAGTTGTCGGAGCTACAAAACATTGTCACCCTGACTTTCCAGTCTGTCATTTGGTCGCCAATTTCAAAGTATAGGAGGTTATAAGTTATAACATAACAATAGATGAACCCTTGTTGGGGTAGGTAGGTAGCATTTTAGCACAGTATGGCGGCCATCGGTATCGAAACAATAGTGGGGATCAGCATTAGCTATCCAGTTTATATTCATAAATCCGTGGTCCACTCATTCTTTTTTTCAGCCATTGGTTAGTTTGCCCGATGTATGTTAGATGGCAATCCTTACAATCAACTTTGTATACCACACCCGATTTTTGCTCATGAGGGATATGATCTTTGAGTTTCGAGAAGTGAACACCCAGGTTATTCGGAGATCTCAAAGTTAATTTAATGTTATGCGGTTTCAAAATAAGTTTAATTTTTTCGCTGAGTCTTTTGACATAAGGCAGTACAGCGAAACCTGAATTGGATTCATTGATGGTGGTGTTTCCATTGTAAAGGATGTTAACTCGGTCCTTAATAATCCTGTTGATCAGCTTTTTAGGGTAGTTGTTTTTCAAGAGTGTTCTTCTTGGAATATCAAGCGTTTCTTTACGATGGTCCCTGATGGATCGATCTATTAATCCAATGGCAGTAGCGATTTTCTGGCTTTTGTGGTGGTGTGAATGAAAATTAAGGTACCTACCGGACCATGTAGATTTTTGTGTCCATCTGTATTTAAGGGAGTTGTTGTGTCGTATGATTTCGATGTCAAGAATCATTGATCATTCTGATCAAGTTGTCGGATAAATGTCAATATTCTAAATTAATTTAATTTTTGTAATTGTCATTGTTTTTGTTTTTCAATTCATATTAAACTTGAAAAAGAAAAAGATAATTCTAATTTATATAATATTAGAAGGATCTCTCGTTCTTTAATTTTTTGGTTTAAGAACAAAATACATTTTCAGGTCGCGTCAGGACCCACCGTAGGGTCTGTAGATTATAAAATACCTTCCAGTATCCCACTAATTGTAAGAAGCGATTGAGAGACTTTGTGTTTTTCAAACCGGGGGGTCGGGGGGGGGCATGGAATGCAATCCAGTACATTATTAATTGTGTTAAGTTGTATTCCATAATCAAGTTACTGCGCCAGACTTTTGGATGTAAAGGTATTTGATTCTGAAAGAGTAAAAGTTTTTTTTTTGATAAAATGAATCCAAAAATATGTGAGCAAACTTTCCGTTTCTGAAACCTGGGGGTTCAGGGTACGTCAGTAATTGTATTCTATTATCAAGGTATTAATAAATAACTGATGTACTGGAGGGCATTCCAACAGTTTATGATGGCCATATTTTTTTATTTGATTAAATTAAGAACTCTCACTCTCTCAGAACCAAATAGTTCAAGAAATATGTAACACCCTTTAGAAAGAGTGAAAGATGTTTAGATATTTATTCAATGAAATTAAACCTTCAGATGCTCCGGTGGAAATGTAATTAGTTCTGAAAGAGTAAAAGTTCTTTGTTTAATAAAATTAATCAAAGATTATACGCACATACTGTTTGATTTTCAAACCGGGGGGTTTGGGGGGCATGGAATGCCCTCCAGTGCACTCCAAATTTGTTGACCCAGTAACTTGATTATGGAATACAACTAAGCAGCAGTGTGGCGTAAAGCACACAGGTGAAGTGACGGCGTCAGGGGTGGGCCAGGGTGGACACTTGCGCACCCTGTTGATTGGAGTTCCCAACTTTCAATAATGTATTTTTTAAGTTTATTTATAAATTTTGTGTGCTCCTGCCCAGCTATTTTAAAAATGCTGGCGACCATTAATACGGTGTTTTTTGTTGGAATTATTTTGTACAAACCGCATTATATCGAAACCACTCGATAATAGGAGGGAGTGTCCTAAAACTTCAACCACTATATATGGAAATCGCATTATGTACATAGTAACATAGTATCTCTTTGCGTTAGCTGGATATAAATTTTACTTTCATTCTGAGATAACCTAAAACACATCTAGTCTAGTTCTCTGAACTGTCGTTGAATAGCAGGTTTTAATCGCGAGGTGGATATTATACCTCGAGGCGATTAGCCCAATAACATACCTACTCTAAACTTCTATCAAATAAACATAAGTGACTCATCATTATAATAAAGCTGCTATTTTGAAACAATTTAATAAAAATAGAACAAAATTCATAACATTCGGATGTAAATTGTCAAAAGCGAACTTCGTATGAATACTTCGACAGTATAAACACCTAACTTGCCACTGACAAGTGATAAAATTTGTAGTTTGTAGTAACTACTTTTTGATTTGGTTTTATTGAAAACATGGTCTTATTTTACGCATTTAGACAAGCACAGACAATCGTAGTACTTTGTTCCTAGCTTTTCTTTTCTCTTTGTAAAAATATTTTATTATTTCAAAATCTTAAACTTCATCAGTTAATTTCTGTACTAGAGCTGCTCTCTTGGAAGCAACACTTTATGAAATAGTACCTAGTACTTTCAAAATTACGATAACACTTCGGAAGATTTTAAGAAATTCTTGTAAGTACCTGTAGGAAATAATAAAAAAAATACAGAAAAATTTGTAAAAAAGTTCTTTACTATAAAAGAAATATTTTTTTATATTTACATAACAAACATTACAAGTATAATAAGCATATAAAATATATATGTTCAGTCTATGTACAATAAAACAAATATTGATCCTATTGGTTCTGTTTATTGAACTGTGTATTGAGGTATATTTTAATAATTTAACGACTATTGTGAGCAATGACAAAAAAAAATCTACATTATTGTGTTGATGATGGCAGTGAAGTTGTGGTTGGTGATTTTAAATATATACTATAATATATTTATAATGTGGGAATATATACTTTTTTATGTACAAAATTGGTATCGCTAATATTTACAATTCTAATGACATTTTTTTTTAAAGCAAAAAACAAGATATAGTATTTTTTTATATTATATTTTATAATATATGCCCAAGCACAATATTATTAGGTACTATTTAAATTGGTCCCATTTGAAACAATTTTTTATTATATTATTATTATTATAAATTTTTTAAACAATTCAAATATTGGCATAGGTAATAAATTTCAAATTAAAATCACAAATATTGTTGTTAAATAACATAGTAATCATCACATTTTCTCTTAACTAGAATATTCGCCTTCAAACTAGTTTAAACAAGCAGATTACAAAGTAAAGCACTGTGTATAAGTGCGAAACTAATACATAGGGAGTTTGGTAAAAAAAATTGGATTCGTAAAGCTTTAGTGTTCCCCTATTTCACTTATTAGTTACGCCACTGGACTATATAAACGTAAACATAAGTCTTATAACATTTATTTATATTATTATTGTTGCATTGTTTATTTTCTGTACTGTTAAAGCGTTAAAACTATGGTGTAGTAAATGGAAGACCGACTGATTATTTGAAAATACAGTGGAAATAAACGAATTCGACAAATAATTACAGGTAACCTCATTGAGCGCTTCGCGCCATTCGTCAGCGCCATATTATTTTCTTCTCTTATAGAGAAATAAAAAATTTAATTTGAATTGCATTTTAAATAATATATTATTATGTAGTTTGGTTGAAATGTAGTTTTTTAATCTGCCCCCCCCCTCCCCTTCCCGCCCCTAAATACGTTCAACGAGGACTACCTCTACTAAAATTAATTAAGCAGTCTTGGCAAACGATCCCAACCTATATTATTGGAGATAAATGTTATAAACAAACTGGATTATAATTCTCTAACTAGCTTACTTTAATACAGAACACTTTTCTGTTGTAGGAACAGAGATTGCAAGGCAATTTGTGTATATACACTGACTAAGTGTTTAGTGACTTTCGTTTCTCCTTCCATTCTCTTAAAAAAAAAGACGAAACAAAATCAGCATAAGTATTTTCTTAAACTAGTTTTCAATAAAGCGTAATATATTGCCTTCCCCCGAAACCATGACTTGCACATAAATTCTTGTTTATCTTAGGTACAACAAAATTCGATACTCGCTTACTCCATTATTCACATGGATATAATCATTTTTTCTCGCACACAAACATAACACATCTTTTCTGCACCGCACATACACGATACTTATGACATTCATGACTTTCTCTTTCTTTTAATTATTAACTAAATATCACTAGAATCCTTTAAAAGTGAATATCTCTAACGTCGGTAGGAGTACCTGCCGATTCCTGGTCGTGGAGCTTGGAGGAAACCTTCGGCGAGGGCGAAAATTCTCTAGAGCCCTGAGTGCAACTCGAGAGATCCGTGTAGACCATGTTGCTTTCTGTTGCCCAAGACGATAACCTAATCATATTTTCTACATTTTTGAAACAGTCGCATATGTAATCCTATAAAGAAAAAACCAATTAAAATTTGCAAAAATTAGTAATTAAGATAATGTGCAAAGCAGTAGCCGGACGTCGGGTTAAAAGATCGTTATTATGACGCTTAACCTTGCGTTAAGATATTACTATGTTTGCAAACTTACAAAATGTGTGTTTAAAAAATTTCTACTTGGAAATTTTCGTTAATTAACAACGCCCAACGCTCCTTGCTTGCCCAATGTTTACATTGAAGTAAGGAAGAAAATGGCGAGCGTCCAAATCGAGATGTGGGAAAAATTAATCAGACTGTGGTCGTGCAAAACTTGATATGCGCAGAGCAAAAAAATGCAGTTTTCTTTTTAGGTTTTTCAAGTTTTATACTGGATTACCGATTTAAGTAATCTTACATTGCAAAGAAAACAAGAAATCGCAGGATGTGGTTGCAAAGCTGGCATTTTAAAATCTTGTTAAGTGGTTCGTAAAAACGTGAGTTTTAAAATTATATTTACCATAAGTGCGCGAGCGTTCTGTAATTTTCAATAAAATTTGCAAACCTGCCGAGAGAAGTCGGAATGTTTTACACTTGTTAATTGTCAAAAATTCGCTCACTTAAAAAACTGATGGTTTTATTGGCCAGTTTCTTTACGGCGAAGTAAACGTCGAAAATTTGGAATGCTCGCGATTTCGAAAGCGTATACTCGTTTTATTGGATGCCATTGTTTTGGTTATTACAAAAAAAATTAATACATACCAGTTCTGTGAGAGTAATTTCTTGTAATAAGCGGAGAAGGTCGATCGGAGATTGGCCACTTTTGTTGGTCCAGCCGAGCCCGCATAATGATGATGCTATGCATGCAGACGCAAGTGTGCTGGGAAGGTATTTGCAAAATTCGTAATCTGCAAGAAAAAAAATTTCCGAATTAAAAATTTGATCCCGCAATACAATGCGTCTATAATATTAATCAAAGCAATGACTGTATTGCAATGTAAAAAAAACAATTCCGTGAAGCTCATCGTTCAATTGCCAATATCAGTCAATTACATATTTTAAATGTCAATCATCAATTAAAATTATCCTTAATTGCATTAAAAAGTGCATATTTGACGCGATTGAAATTCTTCACTGAGATTTTTATGAAAATTCTTGTACTTCGAGTGGTCCTTAATTAAATTTTTTTACAATAACTGGAGTCTTTGGTTCAATTTAAAATGACAATTTAATTTACAAAAATTTGATAGTCTTGAAAGTACAGTAAATTGATTTTTGAGTCGATGCGGGTAGAAACTCGAAAATATTGTGCAGTAAATAATTAAAAAATTGTTTATTAACGGCACTAAAAGTTCGTTACGAAACAAGATCACTTCGTTGAAACCCTCATCTTTCTAATTATTTTACAATTAAAATTTACCCCGAAATTGCCTTGCAAGACTTGATTGCACATAATAAATCATTGTTTCAAAAATACAAAGCATTAAAAAATATCTACAGTGTACACTCGAAAAGATAAATTTGCTATCCCAGTGAACACCGATTTTGTAAAAAAAAATTCATTTTGTTTTTCACAGATACCTATTAAAATCAATAAAAAAGTAAAATCATACAAAATTTTGTATTTTCTGTAAATATTTTTGTATTTTGTGGTTTTCCGACCAACAACTTGAGTTTGCACCAACTAGAGTGAGAGACCAGGCTTTTCAGAGATAATTTAATTTGGAGTATTGGAGTCATTATTATAATCAGTTGATATAAAAAGTTACAATATTTAAAATTAATAATTGAAGGTATCGTGGAATAAATTTGATACCTTGACAGATGGGCGGGTTTATCTATACATTCAATTTATCCTTTTTCTTCCGTTGATAATATTTTGTTTATTTACCAAAATTGCAAGTTGTACATATAATCACCTGTTTCGCGTTGACCATTTATTAGGTTAGATTTCATATAAAATTTAATTTTAATAAATTTCGACCTTCGATCCCACAAAAATTGGCAAAATCGATTTAATATACCTACGTCGGCTATGGTGATTATAAAATTAAAAGGTTGAAAATTAAATCTTCGCACCTATTTTCCCATGATTATTAAAATGTTGGGGTAAAAAAATTGTATAATAATAAAATCTAATTTTCATCTTGTTCGCGAGTCGAAACGGGTAAATTGTGCTTTAAATAACGTAAACTAACTGCTTATTTATAATTAACACGATAAATAAACAAGAATTGCTGTTGCCATAAACTTATTCCAGCGTTCACGTTCATGCCGTGATTACACGCTGAGCGAGGGCGGTGTTGTACACTGAAAACCTCATCTCTTTCGTTTCGCAGACGATTAAAAGAGCGTTTTTCTATGCTTTAATTAACATTTTAGTGGTCAAAAGTTAATAAAAAAACTCTTTAGTATCAATCTCGAGTAACATTGCAAAATTGAATCATTTGTAATTGTAATGTCAAAATTTAGAACGGTGCAATATAATTTTCGTGGGGGTTAAACTGATGTGCATGCTGATGAAAGAAAATTAGTTTTAAATTGCTGGTGCAAGACGGGCAAAAAGACGATTCGCGAGAGCATGATGAAAGAGTTTACCAACCGCTGCCGCTCTGATTTAATATCCCAATTTAATTAAAAACTCTTTTTTGAAATAGTATTGAATGGAATAATTATTGTCGACCCTATGTAACCAAATTACGCAGTCGTCTGCTTTCACAAAAATTTCACATTCAAATGGGCATCGTTACATAATGTGCGAATTAATTGACAAAATATAAGAAAAGGTGGATGCCCTCCGTTCTGTCACACGAGGAAATGATGCACAAATTAGCAAAATTAACCTTGGGAAGGACGAAACCGTCGTTTCCTCATGAAGGAAATGTTGATCAAAGTATTCCGCGCGGTCTGAAAAAAGAAAATGGCACCACAACAAAAAAGCTTCCCGTTCTATATCGAACGGGTTTGGCAAGTTGGAAGGTTTTCTTCATCGGTAAATATCTCGCGAGACGAAACGATATACGAAAAGGCTTTTGTTAGCAATTTAAGTTAATTTGGTAACAAAGAAATGAAAATTTCGAGTTGGTAGTTGTTTTTGCGGTTCCCTTTTTCATAGTACCCATTGAATGCAAATGTGAAGACATAAAGCTTAATATCAATGGTCAGGTAGTTCTTAATAGACCTCAAAGGCAACCGTTAAAAAGATGTTCTTAAAACGCGGTTCCCAGAATTTCGTGTAAATTTGCATGCAACCGCGCCTCGAATAAAAAAGAAATTCGACAAGTTGGAAGAGCGAGTTCCTCCTATTTCGAACGTCAACAAAGAATAATACAGGTAATTATGCGGTGTGGTGGAGTAATTTTAAAATAATTTGAAATGCATTATGTTGATTAATGTAATTATTTACTTGGTTAATTTAACAAAGTGAAGTCAAAAAGTGGAACAAGAAACGCAGGAGTCTTAATGCCAACGTTACGAGCAAGTGCAGCCTTGACTGCAAGTTTCTGCCTAATTTGGTGCGTGAGAAATATATCTCGGTGCCGAGGGTGCATTCCGTCGTGAGGAGGGCTGATGCGATTTTCTAATTCAATGTGTTCTCGACATGAACACTCGCGGAGGAAGTACCCCGCGATGTCGATAATAATTCAGAGAGGTTACGAGACAGAAATTGGACGCCTGCTCCGATCGCAGTACAAATTCATTCACGCATGAACTGGAAAAGTTTTAAATTGTCATTAATAAAAAGCGCGACCAAATGTTGCTTAAGTTTTTATAGGGTACGCGAAATATTTTGGCTGCCTCGTGGGTCTGCGACATACACACAAGGCTAACCGGGATGACGTCAGAGGTCTTTGAACTAATTTTAAAGGGTCCTGCGACAATGACAGAATTGGTACAAATTAGCATCGAGTTGTGCATCAAACGCATCCGCCGATGACAATTCCTGGAAATATAAAGCCACAAGAGTCGGTATTGTACGGGAGACACCAGACAATCCATCTTATTGACTTGGGACCGATAACGTAGCAGTTCCCATCTCGTTACCAACGAAGCTATTTGATATCGAACTTCCTATGCTAGATACTTTTTCCAAGTCCAAACACCAGTTCGCAAAGCCCACACATTTACATTCAGTACGAAACGTTCGTTAGAGAGTCATCCGGGACAGTTGGCCGGCCATGACTTTCAACTGAGCAACTCTTACTTACCTGTTTGCTTACACAAGTATTTCGGGCATGTCAACTCACGTAATTATGAAGGTAAACATTGAGATGATTTGCCAAAATCAAATATCTCACCTTCGTGATGCCATTCATCATCTCGTTGGGCAATAGATATTGCAACGTCCCCGCGGGACTTGAGCCTTCAATATATAAAACAATTAACTCGATAGTTAACTACTAATTGGTCACATAACTTATTTAGTTTATGTGAACATTAAACTTAACAGGGAATAGCGAAAAATGTAATTGCTCCATGACATGACGTGTCGAGTTCAAATTTATTTAATCTTGCAGTTGCTTGACAAAATTATTAACCCAACCAACAAATATGCGGATTATTATGTTGTGCTGTTATAAAACGTTTACACAATAATTGGCATGAAGGAATTCCAGAAAGGAACACTCGCTTTGATATTGCAAATCTATAAAAGCATGGGAATGCTGTGGGTGTATTGTTTTAACGAAGTTGCAACGGCTTTAACTTTATAGGTCTGCGGTGCAGACAAACCAGCCATAGTCGAAGGAAAAGATAACTTGCACTACAACCACCGGCACCTCGCCTCGACGTTCATTACCCTTCCTTTTTGAAAGTTGAAACTGCGATAACTGAAACTGCGGGTGGCCATCACCTAAGACTATGAGAATTCCATGTGCACAATAACGAAACTGCATCGCGCAAAGTAAATATTAATAATCTTACAATTGATTAATTAAATGTTAATTTCAACTCATAGTCGAGAGTAGGCGCGATGGAATTCAAAGTCTTTAATCGATATTTCAATTCATTGGCCAGAAAAGCTTCTGTACACTATAAGGTTACAGATTGCTTTTGAATATGTGTGGCAGGTATGCCAATAAGTTGTTGTGACGACGAGGTATATGCACCGATATGTGAGGTCCATCAACACCAACCTCACATGAAGGATTATTACAATTACTATTATTATTATTATTTTTCCAAAAAACTACAACCCGAGTACCTACTAATATTTCGGTCGACCAACATACTAGATAAAAAGATCGAATTGGATGATTAATTAAAAATTTGAAAGTTAAATGAATGGTTAAACGAACTGCAAAGTCTCTGTGGGAAAATCTTGACAAAATTGCAAGGTCTCGGTCTCGCTTTGGGGCTACTATTAGGTTGTGTCGGCAAATCAACAAACGTCTGGACCTTGAGCGCAAAATTAAAGAGCCATTCGTCTTAAAAACCATAAGGGTCTACATATCTTCGAGTACATAATAAGCAGGTTAAATAAAAAATCATCAATAAAATATAAATGCGAATACTAACCTCTGGTACATAAAGCTATAAGGGTTTTGGCGTGACTGTTGGCCATGTTAAATTCAATTCCTACGGATTCGATGGGTAGCCTCCTCAAAATTTGTATTACAAAATCTTGTGCTGTAACTATGGATAAATCCCATTTTAAAGCGCTCATGACTAAAAGTTCGCATTTCTGAAACAAGAAAAAAGATGTCACTACTACGAATTGTATATGGAATGGCCGTTATAAATGTGGACGAGCACACGATCGCACTCATTTATAGACCATAATAGGTAAGTAGAACCATTGTCCGATCCTGTATAGCAATATTTATCTACTTTTGGCATTGTTCTGCAGCGCCACAACGGTTTGGAATTCTAGTTTTTGCAAAGAGAAAGACAGATAAAACAACAGAGATGCAGGTCGCGGCCACTGGCTCGCACGGAATGCCCATTAGTTCAGACTCGTCCAGCCTGTTCGCAAGATTCATTAAGCCAAGAAATTGGACAAATGAAATTGATAAAATTAAATTTGCTCAAAATGATACCAATCGATATCACCGAGCGCTTACTAAATATAATCACGTCCCCTTGTTATAATCTCGTTAAATGCACCACAAAAGTCCTCCTTTTAAAAACAAGTCCATTAAAGTTTAATTTATAAATTAATGTCGTATCAAATCGAGAAGCATTTCTGCAACTCGATCCAATTAATTACGAGTTTTCCACTCGACGCAATAATGTCGTAACCCAAATTGTGACGCTCTTTAGTCCGACGACGACGTGGGAACGACGTATAATTATCGCATCTTAATTCGTGGCACTCGAGGTGTGGTTTGGCAAATATTTCCTTTATAACAATTCATCCAGGTAAAGGTTTTTCAAGTGATGGTGAATTCGGCGATTCTTTTATGTCGAACGGCAAATAAAGAATTCAAACATTGCGATTCTAGTGAATCTATTATGAATATTTAGAAGTAATGTAACCTTCAAAACAACAGGTCAAGGTCAAGTTATGTCCAATTTTATTTAAAAAAAAAAAGCATAGACGTTCGGAATATTTGCGGTCGACTACGATATAAATAAAATTAAAAAGAATTATGTATGAGTAAGGTCCAGTTAAAATAATTAGAGCAATTCAATTAAAACTTAATTGATTTTAATAGGTCGAAAAGTGTGTGGTGTGTATTTTGGGAAGCTTGCGATTGCAAACGGCGAATTCGGGACGAAATGGGACCGCTCCGATTAAAGGTAAATCAGGTTAAATGGGGGTTCATTTTCTAACGCAGCGTTGAAGTCGCCAGGCCATTTTTTGCATTTAATTTGTTTTTTTCGCTGTTTTGGCAAAATTAACGATAAAAATTTAATTTTTGCATTTCTGCCGAGCCGGAAGATAAATTTAGAAATACCTTTCAACCAAATTACCGAACCTATAATTTTCCTTTCGTTCCAAAATGCAATTTTGAAACCGAGCTGCCGATTGAAACATTATCACAACGAAATTAGAATGCGTGATTGATAAATTAAATTACTAGATGGAAGGCGTCTATGTTGTGATAAAAATAGTAATTTAAATCGTTGGAATTTAATTGACACGACGCAGTAATCCAAACACTCGGACAGGAAGTTTTGACATCACGCGGAATTTTCCAGTAGGTAAGACAAAAAGTTTGATGGGAATGAACGAGAAGATTCGATGATCCTAAAGTTAATTAATTAGACATTAGAAGAAAATGTCCAAAAAACGTCGATTTATTGTTCGTCTCGAGACGTCCAACAAAAAATTTAAATTTCTAATAGCCCGACAAAAATTAACAAAAACTACAGAATTAATTCCGTCGAGAAATTTTCAAGGTTCCCGGCTGGTTTCGTGTGAAAGATAATAATCCCATAGAAATACAAAAACACGCCAAAACAGACCAGTCATCGTTACATAAGGAGGTGGCGGTGATGATAAATTAAAATGCAAGAAAGTGGTAAATCGCCTTGCAACGAACAAATTTTAAAGAACGAGTCCTGTATCAAGTTGAGGAATCTTGGCTTCATCAACGGTTAGGAGAAGAATGTTCGCTCAGTTCACTAGCCTCAATTGCCGACTCGCTTCTAAAATGCCGGTTTCAATACCACCCATCAAAATTTACCACTTAAATTGTCCGGGATAAGAGAACCAGCATGCATTTGTGGATTTACTTAATTAGACAATTAGCTTGTTAACATCAGCTATTCTATTAATAAAAGCGAAGAAGCGGTTCCGTCCCTGTTCGGTTCCAAAAAAGTTTTGGGCCAAAAATGCGCGATTAAAAAGTCGAGTAGACAAACAAACCGTAAAGCCGAGTCGAAATATTAATTTGTTGTGTTGCAATAATACGAAATGCAAATTATGATAATATATGACACGAATATAATGCGAGTATGTGATTTGGCTGGCGCCTAGAAAAAAAGCGAAACAAATAATTGCTTTGCTACTTATTCAAAAAAGAACGGCGCCAACGAATTTGTGAAACTACATGCGCACCCATTGTTAATACAATGTGATGTCACAAAATGAGAAATGTTTGTCCGGCACCCTTATTGAAGTTTGGGAAATGATTACAATGTGTTCTTCAGCTTGAAAGTCAAAGAGGATCTGATTTCTTCTTTCTCGGAAGGTGGAATAGGTCAGTGTGGCGTGTAGGGAGATGATGGAGGAGCAGGTACATTCTACCTGTTAAACTGCAACGAAATCCCTTTAAATCTGAACAGGTATGCGGCAGGTACTTTATGGCATTAATTTCCATTTATTGGTTGGATTTAAAGGGCCCGCCCGAAATTCCTCGTTTGAGGTTTCACACGAATTATATCGGCGATGCTCCGTTATGAATTAAATGTTTTAATTCTTTTGTATACACAAAATAGGCAATTGGATGAACATAAAATAATATTTGACTTCCTAATTTTGGAATAAGTTCATTGTACTTCAATTGCGTACAAAAAGTACACAAACATTAAAAAGATAATACATACAAAGTTATAATCAGCTGATTTTAAACGACAAAAGATCAGCTGAGTGTCAGTTGAAAAAGAAGAAATAAAATTTATTTTAAAAATTATATTAGTATTTGTTATTAGCATAACTTACAGGAAATTCCTATCGGCCGGGGCCCCTACTTAATTATGAATAACTCCATTCCGCCATGCCAGTCTCCTCCTTTAATCGACCAACTCGATGGTATCGAAAGTTCGCGAAAGGTCAAGCCGATCAGCTGTCTTTGACATTCGCACTATCATTTAAATATAAATAAGAAAACTAATTCATTCATAACTTTATTGCAACATCCTTGATACTTAAATTTTAATCTAAAGGTTCAAGTTCAGTAAGACAACGAATTCGCGTGCATTACGAAAAATAACCAATAACATCTTCGACGATTTTTATCAGCAGGAAGTTTGTCCAGGACAAAGTAAACTACTCTCGACGACAATTACCTTCCTAGCATCACGCAATCTTATCTCAAGGAGATCATTGATCAATTACTATGTATATAAAAATAGTGTTAACGCGTTTCCTGGCACATAGCACTGTTCTCCCATAATCTTTGTTGGCGCCTCGAATAAATTTATTTATGGTTCATGCGATTTTAATTAGAACGTCGGCTTAATTGTTTTCGATTAATCGACAACATTAAAACGACGATAACTCGGAATAAATATTTTAACCGCATCTCCTTCCCAGAACAAGACGAAAATCCTCCTCGGTCCTCGCATACCGAAGGTATATTTGAATAACAAAAAATTTATTATTAAGTAGGAGTCTACTAGAATTGTTACCTCACTTGACAAAGATTAAAAATGCAATCAACGTGCAATAAGAAAGTTCGTTAACTGTCAGTTTTGCATACCAAGATTCAATTCACGAAATAAACAGGTTCGAACAGACATTTTAAATAGGCAAAGATACATTTTGCCGATGCCAAGCTATTAAATCGATTCAGATATTAGACGACCAGTTTTAGAATTATTCGATGCTGCGAATGCAGCGCAAAGCTCCGCCGCCATTTTCTTTTTTTCCCGACAACTAATTTGGTTACCAAGTTCGAAATATTATCAAATTGACTTTCATCGAGTAGCGTATCATACGTAAAGCACAAAAACACATTTTTTTATGACAATAATCACAAGATAATAATTAAAATGTCGTAAATAACTTAAAAATAAACATCGCATTGAGGAGATTGCGTACTTTTGTAAATATAACATTTAATTTTTTCAGCCGAGATTGTAGCGATCAATTACTACTTGGACGACATTTCAAAGAGCAACCGAACGATAACAGCCTCAAATGTTGCTAAATATATTAAAGAGTCTATACATTGTATACCAAGTGAATGGCTGCAACTCTTCGGACGCAGATTTTCTCTCGAGAATTTTCCATTCGATTGTTTATTTCTGGCTCTAAATGCGGTTTTATCGTGACAGCATTTGTATTTTTTGACGATAACCCTGATCGAGAAAGAAGCTACAAAGTGCACAAGACATTCATCGCTATCGTGAACTACGGCAGAAAAAAAATTGTATCTACCAGTTCTTGGTACTACAGTTTATTTGGTCATTTTAAGATTGATTTAGAAAGTCAGAGACGGCCGTAAAGCTATAAAGTCATACATTGCCTCAATAACAGTACTAGGTATACATTTTTGTTGAAACCCAGGCTGTCGGTTGTTGGAAGCCTGAAAATGGTGTGGTTTCTTCCTGTAAACACGTTTGACTAGATTTCTTGAAATACAAATATGCAAGTCGAACTAGAAGATCTGAAAAATTCAGACCAGTTTCGTCTTCAAAATGGGAAACCTTCGATTTTGCTGGTTAATTATTATTTTATACCAGGAAGTGTTCGCTATACCTTTAAATCAATCAATATCGACGGTTAAATCCCATAAGTTCATTGTAACATAACATACCATAACATTAGAAACAATACGATGATAAAAATCTTGCGGATATATGTTGTGGTAATTAAGTTAAAACAATCAGGTTGCTGAGATTACTCTAATGAATGAGAGCAATAAGGAACAAGGAAGGGGTTACTTATCACTGTACGGTCACAAAATACCCACAATGACGATAACGACATAGTTAGCGCGCCAATTCATATGATATTACAGGATCGGACTATGCAAAACCGAGCGCAGCGCCACCAGTTTACAGTAGAGGTACTATTAAAAAAAAAAAATTGAAAAAAAAACTTACCCTAATTTGTTCAGCGGTGATACTATTGTCGGTGTAAAAAACTAATGTCTTTGCTAATAAGGGTTGGGACTCCCGCAATTTGGAAGCCACAAGCAAACATGTGGATCCTATTAACTGCAATTGGCTTTTATGTACTTGTTTGCATCCTAAGAATCTATCCATATAATTCATAGCCAATAGAAACACTTCGTCTTGGCATCCCTGTTCGTCGCACACCTGAAAGGAAAATGAAATTGAATTTAGTTGAATTTTTTTCTGATCCAATTATTTCGAGACAGGAAATTCTGCGGTTTCGTTTATGATAAGTTCGACCTTCAGATATGAACAAGTACAAAACTATTTCATTGATAAAAATTCAAGAAAATTGTTGGTTTATTACAAAAATGGTATTAAATCTAAAATTAGATATCCCAATTTGGTTTATTTGAACTTTTTGTTTTGACAATAAATTTTGGCGATTATAAAAAGATACATTCAGACGTTCTGTAAATAATTTCTACAATATTATCTTTACTCCAAATATAAATTTAGATACCAGCAATAACTAGCCATGAGAATTAATCTGTTCACATGAAAATATTTAAATGTTTCTAGAATGAAGGTGCAAAAGTTCAAATTTTTCGAGTTGTTCTCGTCAAAGTCGAAGACATCGACCAGATTGTAAATATAAAATGTATGGTAATAAAACTATAAATAAAAGTTTTATTCTTCTCGACATTATTTTTCATTTTGTGAACCAAGTGATAATGACTGTATAATACATAAATAAACTCATTAATTTGTTAGAAAATTGTTCAAATTAACTAAATATTCAGATAAGTTTGTGCTTTCAAATTTTTCTTCCTTTATCAAAATTATTATTATTATTCTTACAACTTTCGAACACACATATCGTCACCGATAACTCCATAGGTAGGTACATTGTCTCCATAAATTCTTTTTCGCTTGTTGCCTAATTTTTCATTCACATCAGGGGTTTATTGATCGCGCACTTCAATAACAAAGTAGCTACAAGAAGTATACCTGGGGGGTATTCCATACCCCCCAGACCCCTCGGTTTCAAGACTTGAGTTTGATCAAATTTGTCGATGCCCTAGGCGAAATAACTCTTAGAACTTTTAATTTGTCGACAATAATTCAAATTAAAAGATAACTTTTTATACCAATTTTAAAACAAATTTCCGAGCCTGGAGCTTGATTAAGTCGCGGTAGTACGCACCGGGGGGTGTGGAATACCCCCCAGAATACCATTAATGCGGGGGGAGGGGAGATTGCGGAAGGCTTCCCAAACCAGAATGTTAAATTTCAAAAATATTTTTATTGCTAACTCTGAATAATATCTTTAAATATGGGTAGAATAAATTAAGAACTATACAAGTCGCCGCTGTTCTAAAATCTTATTTCTAGGAAGTATAATACTTGATTCATTCTTCCAATCACAACAATGCTAACTAAGCTGCATTAGTCATCAAGATCGGCAAGTATTTGTAGCCGACATCGATTTGATTGCTACTATAGTTGGGGGGAGGGGGAATTTAAAATTAGTTCAAACACCCTGATAGGTTCGATTTCAGATCGAGGAACAATAATTTTTTAACATTAAATCTTCGCAAAAGTTGAATCTCCGAAGAATTTACAGATCAAACAGAACGTAATCGACAAAATGTTTAAAATTAACAAGGAAGGAAGAGTCAATATACCATAATATTATTTAAAAAAAAAAACAAATTTGTTTGTTAAAGCAACTTCCTATAGTAGTTGAAATAATTTATGAATTTTGCCAAGCAGAAAGTTAAAATTTGCTCTAGATTGCTTTCCCAAGTAGGATACAATTAATCGCGAAAAACATCCTTGATATAAACATAAAATTGATTGCCGAACTCCTACGAAAATCGGCCTTCCTTATTGGGATCAAAAACATTTCAGTCTAGTCGAAGTCTAGGCAGGTTAGAATGGTATCTGCATTACTTCCTTTAAACAACCACCCACTTTTTAGAATTATTAGCAACAAATTTACTGTTACTACCTTAATTTTTGGACCCTCAAATTTTTTTGTTTGGATTTGCTATCGCAAGCAGCCAAGGCCACACAGGACAACGGCCCTGGAATGCTGAGGCACCATAGGGGACATAATTTCCAATCAACAATTTGGTACTTGTTACCAAGTGTCATGATTTACCCGACATAGATTTTCCAAAATCGAATAAGGCCGGTTTGTGGGAGAAAACAAAAAGTTCAAGGTTATTTAAATTATGGTGGTTTATAACAAAAAATTAAAGCTTAACAAGAGAAAATCGTCAGGATGTGTAAGTGTGGCCAGCAAAGCGTAAATTTTGCTGTCTCGTGAATACTTGGAATATTAATATTGAAATTAATGAAGAATAATGAACTCGTTAGATATTTAAACCTTTAAATTGGACTTTTAAATGTCCCTTTAAATATAAACCGATAAAGACATTTAAATCGAGTGTAATATTATCCTACAATAACAATTTAAGTAGGCAATAATGTAAAGCTTTTCCTATCAGCTGATTGAAGCTCGAAAACATTTGAGCAGCAAATGCAGACGTTCTTTATCTATGCATTGTGAATAACAAACATCTCCATATTTGATATTCGGGATGCATTACGAATGGCATTCCGGCATTATCACCAAATTCATATCTAAATCGATTCATTTCGTGTTCCCAACGCTTCCAAACTTTGGCCGGATTTAAAAATCGAAAGCGTGAAAATTAAAAGTATAATTGTATAATCACGTAATTAAGAGTCAAACGGAATACCTAATTAAATTTAAAAGCCACTTGAAATTTTGTTAAATTTAACGCTACATGCACACGACTTTATTTAAATCGATTTAAAGTTTAAATGAATTTAAAGGGAAATAAACGTGTCTAAACCGCTTTGTTGTTTTTTATTTTAAATTTCTGATTGCAATTTTGCGACGATACTTACCCTGACGACGAAATTTTTAAAATGTTTTAGTGAAGATGGAGGATTTTAACTATTAAAAAGAGCAGTTTTCGAGAAATCTTACCTCCATCATCCACTCTGCCACTATCTTCCGCATATGGGCCGTTATGTCCTTTTGATTGTTGAGAAATGCACCCGGAAAGAAGTACCCATCTTCGGTCTTCAAGAGATTATCCAACACTCGTTGCGACAGTAAAACTCGATCGGAATAAGCTTTGGGTTCTGTTAGTGTTCCTTCGCAACAGAGCAACTCCAAGTCCATATTTGCAAATCCCAACTCACCGATTAAATTTTCCTACCTTTTTTTTATTTACAGAAAATTAACACATTAACACTTTTTACACTGCTTTGTAATTGAATATCACAGGGCTAAGTAGTTTTTATTATTTTATGAATAATTGAAATATTTAGGAATGTTATAGTTGCATTCGTTTCCAAGTTTTTGTGTTTAAATCTCGCGTTTTTTAATCGCGATTGTTCCAGTTGATTTTGTAGATGTTCAACGCTCAATGGTTATCAACGGAATGAATTCTTCCTTATACAGTCAGTCTGGTGTGGTCGGTGATTCCATCCCCACCATCACGAGGATTCCCGCTTTGGTCCGGAGTTTTCAGTTATCCGGTATGTTGCATCTCGCTCTTCGCTCCATCCATAATTTTACAGCCATTCATAACTTTACATCACCATAACTTGAATTATTTATTTGACTTCATTTAATTGCAAGTGCAAAACTGCGAAATCTCGGATTATATTTTTAAAAAACCTGCGTGTGGTCGTTGGCTGCACTTTCCGTACTTGGTAAAATTCCGATTCGTTCCGTCGGCGACATTCTTTCTAATTTAAAGCATAATTAGTGGTCTGGGGGCTTTACAGGAAGGAGTTAGCGGGTCAGGGTTTGAGTGAATGATAAATTGGTCTACAGGTTGGGACATTTAAATGTTTAAAGGGCGGCCGAACCGTTCATCCCTTGTCGACGACGCTTGGATCTTATTAGAAAAAGACGGAATTTGCGTTCAAGATCATATGGTCAATCATATGTTTTGTCGACTGTTGAGCTTTCGTCGGATGACTCGTACACATGTGCCACGACATCGTAGAGGTGCCAACGAAGCAACAACAAGTTATTTAATTTCGCGTCTGCTGCTGATGTTTTCATGTGAACGGAAGTTGCTATATTTATTATACCATACTTGCAAATAGTTTTTCGATTACCCCGCTCTATTTCAATTCTTTGACCCCATTATCGTTAGACACTCCAATTACCTCCTGCTCTATAATAACACCTCGGCGACACTATCATTTTTTAGTTCAACCAACGCCACGTTAGATTTGGTTTTTAATTTTTAAATCCAACTGCACGCTTCGTGAATACCATAATATGCTTTTTTATATTTTATTTTTAAATTACCTACTCTGTATAATTTAATTTCATAATTAACTTGCTTCAATAACACTCGACCCGTACAATTTTATTAAAGGAATTATAAATTAGGAACGAAGCGTGCAGGTCAAAAATAAACGACCAATGTTTCGAAAAATTCTGCGGTTAAATACAAGGACTGATTAAATGTTAAACGTAATTCCATTTGCAGGATATTGAGGTTTTCTAGTAACACATATTTTTTTATTTTATGCAAATGCCCATGTAGGTAACCTACCTAATTAACTCCATTATTTTTAAATGTCCATTGCTGCCAAGTATCGGGATTTAAATCAAATTTCGACAAACCTTTCGTCACAAACACTCCAAGACACTTTTGTTATTAGGGTATGGTCCAAATCCTCAAGTGCCATCCAATTCAGCAGGTTTTATGCTGAAACGGTTTGACATGGATGGGTTCTTAGAATTTTTTGTAAATTATTGTAGTGTTATTGTGCATAACAATTACTGTGAGTACCATAAAGATAAAACGAACTTTTTTAAAATAAAAATTGGCAAGGAACTTCTGTTATTTGTTATTCTCCAAGTGATTCCTTTACGTCATGACGTTTATCCGGGTGTGCCTGTAATTCCTAAACGGCTTATTAAAGACTTATTTAAATATCCTTCCAACGCATCTACCTATTGCTGGTGATTATCGCATTTTGTGGCAAAACTAAGAAATATTTTTGTTCCCATTGTTTAGCAATTTTAATATACAGTGAGTGTAGAAAGTATTCGTCACCTCGTATATTACCAATGTAAATTGTCCATTTTCAAACCGTTTTTTGACATATAAAAATCGCTTTTACAGCAAAACTTTTTAGAAATTGTTTGTTAAAAATTTCATTGTCTTGAATTTTATATCTATACATTTTTCTATTTTGTCGCCCCATTTTTGACTGGCAGCGACGTAAACAAGAATCTAAAAAATACAAAACATATTGTCTCCTGTATCTCAAAATCGGTGCAACAAAATAAAAAAATGTATAAGTAGTTTTTATTGCAAATTTTAGTCCCTACATTTTTGTTTATATACATTTTTCTATTTTGTCACACCGTTTCTGAGATACAGATGATAATATTTTTTGTATTTTTCAGAGTCTTGTTTAAGTCGCTGCCAGTCAAAAACGGGGCGACAAAATAGAAAAATGTATAGATATAAAATTGAAGACAATGAAATTTTTAACAAAAAATGTCTAAAAAGTTTTGCTGTAAAAGCGATTTTTATATGTCAAAAAACGGTTTGAAAATGGGTAATTTACATTGGTAATATAGGAGGTGACGAATACTTTCTACACTCACTGTAGTTTAAAATATGATGGTAAATCTAAGTTGATTTTTCGATTTCTTAGCACTTAAATCTTTCACTTTCGATGACAAAAATTTAATATCGATTTAATGCAGTTAAGCGTAGATGAACGAGTGTTCTTTGCGAAGAACGTTCAAGTCGTCCAAATGAGGTAATTATATACGAAAGAAGTAGTTAAAAAAATTAATGATATCCGATAATGAAGGTAGCCGAAGCTGTTCTTCTCAAAAAAATGTGTGGACAGTATCTTACAATAAACATTTATATATGAAAAACTCATCTGCGCTATGGGTGCCGCATTTGCTCACAATTGATCAAAAACGTGCAATAAGTGTTAATTTTTTTCTTAAGAGCCCCTACTAGCCTCTAGATCATATTAAATTTTTAGATCAATCGATTCAGCCATTCCGGAGAAAATTTTTTTTTTTCCATTTTTTACATATTTTGCTTTTTCTCGAAAACCAATTGAGTTAGCGATCTGAAATTTTCAGAATCTTATTATTTTATTAGTACCAACATATCCTCTGAATATCGTTTAAATATCTTTCAGGGGCCGAATCACCATGCTTATACCCCTAGGGTCTTTATTTGAATTTGAATTTGCCCCGCAAATCTGGTTTTTCCACTCGACCTGAACGTAACGGGATTGAATTTGAAGATGGCAGAAAGTCCGCGTTAGTTTTTATTAAGCCGCCAATAAAATTGTTTTCATTTGTGCAAAATAAAGTTAAATTTTGAAATAAAAGTAATATTGGATTTCGTGGAAGGTAAATATGTGCATATGTGCATCGCCTTGGCTCTTTTAGAAAAGGAAAAACAACAATAGGACAATATTATTTAAAGTTATTGGTTTTATTGGCCCACATTTATCGAAGATTAACGTGCTTTTTCATCAAGACAGTGCACTTTCTGACACTTCCGTGATTGCATTGGCTATAATAAAAAATATTTGGTATTCAATTAGTTCCTTATCCGCCAAAATCTCATGCTTCGTCCTTTTCTGGTTATTTTCTATTTCTTAACTTAAAAATATGGCTTGGAGGAAAAAGAATTGTATCAAATTACAGTTGAGATTCAATGTAAAATGGTTATTTTATAGAGTTTATAGAAAATTATGTTATTTGGATGGCATAAAAAAATAAAAAAGTGAATTGAGCTAAAAGACTACCTTGCAGAATAAAAAAAAAAAATTTCAATCGAACAGGGGTATTAATCAGCCCACCCTAGAAGATCAACTTTGTAGGTATATTACAGCTCTTTAGCTGCAAGCTTTCAAACTTGATTCGCTTGGTCTTTTTTTGGCTATATTTTCGTATTAAATGTTTTGCAAATAGCTCAATTTCAATACATGTCACGCGCAATTTTGACATTACATTTTGTAGAAAACAAAATTTTTAATAAAATAAAAAAACAAAAATTATTTTGAAAAAGTAAATTTTACAATTTTGTTTTCTATGCTTTAGGTAATGATTACATGGCACCTGATATGCACTGCATTTGTGAGATTGAGCTATGAGCTAAGTGAACTATATTCAAGTGAGGATACAAGAGAAAAATAACAAGGTAACTACTTCGTATATATCACCCTCATTTCACCACCACAAACCAACAAAATCTACTAACTTTTGTTAAAATTTAGTTCAGTTAATATTTTTTGTTGATTTAAAAAATTGATTTGGCTAGAAATATTTTATTTAAATTATAAGATATTGCTTGATTTTTCTAATTCAACGAAAAACGGTTTTACTGTGTACAGTAAATTTCTTTTAAAATATTTCTCCGGATTTCCTCCTTAAGATTTCCTATGGAAAAATTAGAAAAAGCAAAAAGATAAAGCTCATTTACACATTATATTTTACTAGCAGGAAAAGACCGACCGCCGCGGGCAGCTATATAGATGTTGGATCTCTTTTTAGCGGTATAATATTTAAATATTTAATTTTGTTTCCCGTTACTGGGGGATTCCCCGTTTTTCTATATTTTCCAGTAAAATATTGTGCCGTCGGTCAATTAAACCTTTTTTTATAATAATATAAAAATAAATTAGTTTCTCAACTTCAATTTTCTTTACCCTCACTTTTGCTCAAAAACAAAAAATTTCCCAGCTTTTTCTGACGAAATTTGTATAATTATTCTGTCTTCTGTAGATATTCTAGTAGAGTGGGAATTTTATTATATGTACAGGAGAGACTATAATTTCGACAGTTAACTTTCAAAGTAACGCAAAAGTAGCCAAAGGTTTAAATTTCCCTCACTTTTGCCTAAAAATTCAAATTTTCCGGTTTTTCCTGACGGAATCTGTAAAATTATATAAATTCTATATCTTCTCCAAGTATTCTAAAAGAGTGGAAATCCTGCAATATGTACTGGAGGGTGTTCCACACCCCCCAGACCCCCCGGTTTACAATTTTGAATTTATATTTTTATAATTAACTTTCACACTACCACAGAAAGTAGCTGCTAAACTCCCTGACCAGTACTAGACCACTGACGGTAGACAAAACAAAGGCAGCCCGACAGTCAACAAAAACTAAAATTTTGAACTTTTTGGGAAAAAATCTCATTTTGAGGTCTTCTATTTTCGGATTTATTGGAACTAAAAAATTCAGCTTGGGCTCAAATTGTAGGAGATGTTCACAGCTTCAAAATAGGATGGAATGACTTTTTCCGTAGAAAGCATCCTTATAGGAGTTTCGGGCCAAAAACTAAAATTAGTCGGAAAATGTCGAGGTTTTTCGAGCACCATGAAGTTAGCACAGGTCTTTCAAAGCTGCAAACTTGGTGTTACACTACTGGTAGGTATCCTAAGAACATTCCCCAAAATCAGAATCATGTGATTTTTTCCGATGTTGGATGTCTAAAGTCTATACGGTAATTAAATAAATATGCTTTCCAAGTTTTAATTTTTTCTTAAATTTCTCATTTTTGCTTAAAAATTTAAATTTCCCAGTTTTGATTTAAAAAAAATAGACCAATCAGAGTGTTTTTCCACCAAAAAATGACACGTTGTAGTAGGAGCAGCAGCGTGCTGGGATTTTATATATTAGGATAGTATTTCTAAGATTTCTTAGATTTTCTAAGTATACTTTAGATTTTCTAAGATTTTCTTGGATTTATTAAGATTTCCTAGATTTGGATTTCTTTGAATGTTTCTTTACTTGTACAACAGGTTTCCCCAGCGATTCCTTCCTCGAGTTAATAAAATTTGAAGATTATTCAAAAATTTGGGTAAAAATGTAATTATTCAATAATTGATTGTTTCGATAAGATTAGTACCGCTCAGGCGTTACATTACGATAATATATAGCAGTGGCGTAACAAGCAGTTGAAGGACTCCATGGGTGAAGTTGTTTATAAAAGACAGAAATAAAAGAAAATAATAAATAACTTATAGGATAGCCATAATTTTAAGATAAACAAATAACAAAACCACATTAAGGGCCGATTTTACAATAATCGGATAAACTTAGTATAACGTTATTCCCGGTATAACAACTACAGGGTTCCTACTTATTTGGAAAACCTTGGAAATCTGGAAAAGTCATGGAATTTAAGATTTCCCTAATTTTGTCAGGGAAAAGTTAGGGAATTTCTCATTTTTAGTGTCAAGTCAAGGAAATTAAATTTTCAGTCGAGGTAAACACTTTAATTTAATTTTTTTTTTTAATTTTAAAGTAAATGTGTTTATTGATTTATTGATGAATAAGAGAAGACTGCCAAAATATTATATTTCATTGTGAATATTAAAAATGAAATACTAATACTAGATTATTTCATTACATTTTTAATGGTTTTAATTTTTTTTAAAAGATTGAAAAAGGTCACAGTAGAACTGGGGGCCCTTTTAGCCGGGAGCCCGCGTGCGTCGCCCCCACCGTACCCCGGTAGTTCCGCCCCTAATAAAAAGCAAAAATATATTAAAATTTAATTTTGTATTATTTATAGTTATTTAAAGAATAACAAGAGTTGAGGCAAATTGGTCTCTGAACCCACGCTCTTGGTAAAAACATTCTTGAATGCCTCCACTACTCAAAAATTAGAGATCTAGAATCCCATGGACTTTGTAAAAACATCCCTAAAATTTTATTGCCAGAAAGTTTAAGAGTTCAGTTTTTCTGTCCACTACAGACGACTAACATCTACAGACGAAATTTTCTAAACTTATTACCTAGTTTCAATTTCAATTCCAAAGCCAAAATTTGGATACACCACTTTTTATGAAAGCAATTGTTTTTAAAGCAAAAATATGGCAGGCGGCAGTAAAGTACTTCAGTGCCTAGGTGCTAAAGTAAAAGTATAATGCTATAAAAGATAATGTATTATTCTGAGTTAACGTACTTTTTGTAGCTCGTCTGTACAAACTCACTTCAAAGGGTCAAATCTTAGCTTTTAACAAATCAATATATACTATTGCACCCATATAAAGTTGCACCAACTAAACTACTTTAAAAAGTTAATTTTTAAGTTCGACAATAATTATTTAATGATAAAGTTAAGATTTTAATTAAATTAACATTTAACTATTTAAAACTTTATAATTTTATAAGTTTCGCAGACACACCAAGTCTTCCAAGAACCCATTTGCTAGAATAACATCGCAAGCAATTCTTGACCTGTAATGCCGATCAACTGCAGTACTCCGAACCACATACAATATATTCAATCGATCAGTTGAAAAAGAATGCTAGCAATTTGAGCAACGTCAATCTGTAAAATTCGTTTGCATGCGTTTGCAGCATTACAAAAATATTTATTTAGAAATATTGCATTATAAGCCAAAAATCTCCACCATGTTTCTGATGCTATAGATCAGATTGGTATAAAAAGTATCCTAAACTCCTAACACTCGAGGATAGCCTGTCAACAACAATCAAAAACTTTGTTGTTTTTGTTTTTGTTTGTTAATATGAAATAATTATGTGTTGTTCTTTGTGTTTGGAACGCGAAACTTGACCAAGCTTGGCCAATGCAGCGTTATGGGGTGGCAGCGACACGCGGTGTTTCCAAACCGTGACCCACCAAGCGTTAATTTTGTCCAACACTGCTTTACAATATAATATATAATTTAAATCTAAAATAACATTATTCTGTATAATTATCTTACATAGTTAGTATCTATTATGGTTACAAAGTCTTCTGGTTATTGGCTTGTGGACATGATATCTTTTTTCAAGCGTCAAAGCGTAGGGAAATTTTAGGAAAGTCGCTTAGCTTGTTAACTTATAAATTTAAATTTTATTAAAAAATATATGAGATCAGACATCGACAGAAGTCTGGCAAGCTTTTCACACTCTTATTTTTCCCAATTTTCCCTATTTACATTTTTGAGATAACCAGTTCTGAAAAGTTATTCAATGAACAGAACGACATATTGAATAAATTATCCGTGAGGAAATTTAAATTTTTCCTTGATAGTGGACTAACATTTAGCGTTCAAAGTACATAAAAAATTTAAAGGCATTTTCAGTGTTTTAAAGATTATCTCCTTGTTGTTTGTTAGTATTTTAGATAAAACTTAATATTATCGTGACAATTTTGTATTTGCTTTCGTTTAAATCGCCATTAACCTCTTTACATTGTTTACAGTTTGTAAGTCGTTCGAGATGATTGGTTTTTTCACACCTGACGGTTGCAAATTTGTCAACCTCGTGGGACCTTTAATTTTGATCACGGTGAGATCATGAAGTGGAACTCCCTTTAAATCAGAAAATACTAAAAACGTATTTCGTGCCGATTAGATTAAATGAATTTATAAAACTATTGCCAATCGATAAGGCATTTAAAAAACAAATATTTATTAAAGGAATTGGTCAATTATTTTATCGATTAAACAAATGTTGAGAAAAATGCGATTATTAGACGATATTCTAGGCTTGGTATGTTCAGAAAAGCAGAAAACACTTTAGTATAGGTAAGTTGTTAATTATTATGTTATGCTGCATAGGTATGTGCATTGTTGTATAAAATAAATATGTACTTTGATGCATGTAAAAATTACATGTTATCGTTTTAATTTATCAGTAATGATTTCAGTGAAAAATTGAGAACAGAGGTTGGATGGCGTGCATATTTACCTCTCACGACAAGGATGGATGGGCAAAGATGAAAATGAAGATTACTTTTGCTTCTTATCAAATTAGCAACCACTTGGTTTGTTGGATTCGAGAGCCAATAACTGGAATTTGTGAGGATTCCAATTTCATCTGAAAACAAATTGCTTCCGTATACAAGATATCTAGCGCCGTCGCCCAACCCAACTACTTGAGAGCTTTTGGTTTTCTGTTTCAAATCCCCAAACAGATCTTTAACTTACATTATCGTAAAATTAATTACAAAATTAATGCTACGATGCCGGGATCCGATGACAAGTTGATGTAATAATGAGAAAAAGAAAACATATTTGGGTTAGGTACTTATAGTATAAATATTTGCGAAAAAGATAAAAGTGTATAATTTTAAAACTTAAGGCGTCACAATTTTATATCAAGTTACTTTAAAACCCACATGACGAAGTAAATCGCCATTTTTAAATCCACATTACAAATTCGTCTGGAGCTTATCTGATTTGTGCAACTTTTATTAAATAGCAAAAGTACATCCGATAAAGAGATTTTTTAAGGCCCTCCTCGGTTTACTTAAAACTAATGACTTCAAATTTAAGACGTGATTATTTTAATAAGATATATTCTCAAGTGCAAGTAACTGAAACATTTAAATATTTAATTTAAATTTAAAAACCACTATTTAATGTTGGATCTGCTGTTAAAAGGCAACCAACGATGCGACACGACCTTGTAAAATTTTATGGATGAAATACGGAGCAACACCCTTTACGTTATTGATAAAAAATTTATATAAAATAAATTTGCTGTAAAAACATGCACACCGTGTGCTTTGCTTAATGTACTGTATCCACTGATTGTTATATAATATCGGCAAGTTTCTCGCAAAATGCATAAAATAATAATTAGATCACTTAAACACGCTAGCTGTATTTTCATGATTTCATGCACTGATTTGCATGTCAACTCTCCGAAGAAGTTGAAGGTCTTGGTCTGTTACCAGGTGTTTTGACAACTTGTCAAATTTTTGAAAGTTCTTCAAAATTCACTCGTGGCGTGCCTTCCGGGAACAAAATATCTTCTGGGCGTCCTTTGCTCCATTTTTTCATTTCTTCCACACTATAATTAGGAATTTCTGTTAAATTATTCATTCGTTCATTAAATTATGCAAATTCATCTTACCGAAATGAAGAGCCAAAGTGCATTTGCATTTTCATTGCATATTTTACATTGCTGGCAAAGCAAGCACCACAACAAAATAATGAAGAACGTGAGAGAAGAACCAAATCCATTTTTTCACGATTTTAATGATTTACAGAAAATTATAATTTCATTAGGTAAGCAATTACAGTTTAATTGTATTCGTTTTTTCTTCTTCTGTTATCAAAATTTCGATCTTCCTAGCACACTCGGTTATTAAAAAGTGAAAACTTGGCTGTGGATGGACACGCAATATTTATACCAACGGAATTCGTTTACCTTTGAATCGTTCACCTCGACGTTCAGTAGACATCATTTACATTACATTTACTAAAGGACGTTTTTAACATTCTTCAACATCAAGTTTAGTATGTAGTAAAATGTGTATTAAAATGTAAAGGATACCGGCAACAACAATGCCCGACGGATTCGCAGTGCATTTGCGATTAACTCTTCATCAAGTCGACTTGATGAGTTTTTAGTATTCCGCAGTAGATAACTTCCTCCATATAGCTCGACCTCTTCGAAAGACAAATTAATACACATAGAATGTGACTAAAATGCGGTAAACATTTTCATTTTTCTACCTGTCGTCCATTAAGATAAGGGTGTTTCTCACTTTTACAGCTATCAAATTATCCGTAGATCTGTAGAATTGTCAGAAGATTGGTAATCTTGACATTAAATCATACCCAATTTACTTTCAATATGCCGACTGATTTACCACTAACAAGTATTTTTGGCAAACTCAGTAAAGATTATGAATTAAGAAAGCTTCCGTATTGTTCATTTTCTGAATAACTGAAAATTCTTGTAAATCACCCCAACATTGTAAGGAGTGAATAAAGTGACCACTTTATTGCTATGAAACGTTTTGATAAGATTTTCAGTTTCACTTCACTATAAAAGTGCGAAAATTAAGTGATTACTGCATTAATAAATTTAATGATAATTTACTATCAGCAATAAAAGAGTCCTTGTTAATTAACAAATAAACCCATATAAAATAAGGGGTCATTAAATTTGTATTTAAAGCCAGCATAAAAGTTTAAAAACTGTGGTACATTTTTATAAGAATTTATGGAAGCCACACTAAATCTCAATAGCATAAAAAGAAATTATTCGACTGGCATTTAAAATGTTGAGTTTTTCATATTTGAAAACCACCGAACAAATGTTTACAATACTTGACTTTAAAATTTGAATTCTGTAATATTCTGTAATAAAATTTAGACTCACTTCAGTATGTTATTCATCTTGATCATATATCAGGGGGACTAGTGGCGTACTTATTTCGGTATAACAAAAAATTTTTTTTTAATCAGTTGCATTATCAACATAGCTTTTTTTTCAGTGTACATAGTGATTAAACCAACCGAAGATAGTTACCCTTTTTTTCAATTCTTCTTTTAATCTGTGTATAATTCCAGATAAGTGTTAATAATTCTTATTTCAGCTTTCCCATCAAACCCGACTTCACCATGCTTATTTTTGCCAAAGTATCTTTTACAATCTTTGTTCGCTTTAAATTGTTTTTATATTCATAAATATTCGACAATTCCTTTCCACGTTTTTGGTAAACGTCTGATTCGTCTGAAAATGTCGGACCAAAATTCAGTTAAAATTCCAGTTTCCAATAATCCAAAATTTTGAAGTAACCCACTTGCTTCAGCCTTTTATAAGGTTTTTCAGTTTCATTATGAGCTAAAATAATTTGGCGCCCCTTTGCTGATCGGCGCCCCTAGGCAGTTGCCTAGTTTGTCTATTGGATAATCCGGCCCTGAGTATTGTTACACTTTGAAAAAGGGTTTGTTGCCCCAACATAGCTTTTAGTAGCTGTAACCTCAACAGTGTTTTTCTCGCTGCTACAACAAATTTTCTACTGCCACAACAAATGTTTTTCTATTCAGAATAAAAAAATTTGTTGATTCAACTAATCCTTTTTTTAATACAAAAATTTTGTTATGGCTGCAGAAAATTTGTTGTAGCAGCAAAAATGGTTCTGTTTTATATTTTTTCAGACTCTGATAAAGACCTGCATCTAGGTCGAAACTAGTTAGTTGAATAAAGAAAGACTTTTGAAGTTTTTACAAGCGATTATTAATTGCAATGATTTAGTTTTAGTGGATAGAGCCTCTATTTTGATTTTGACTCTCTGTGTGTACTGTCTCTAATAGTTTATATTGATTGAGTGGGACTTTTGGTATTTCTTTTTTAATATTTAGAATTTTAGAATTTTAGAAATATTAATTGCTTTTGACACAGTTGTTTAAACTCCAAAATTGATATTAGTTCAGTTATTACTGTCATTAGGTAATTTTATGTGGAAATAACTCAGGAACAGGAACAAATTACGTTTACCTAGCTCTCTAAGCCGCAAAACTTTTGACTCCGCCGACCTAATTTTCTTCCTTTCCAAAAAAATACCAAAAAATACCTATATTATAAATAAATAAATTTCTTATTTTGCTTTAAAATTTACAATCGGAAGATAAACCAGCCTATCTATTTCCTATGGATGCACATCAAAAAAACCCAAGTTAATTTTCCTGCATTGCACTGATACAAATTGGTAAATAGAAAGATCTCAAAATTTCCTTCTTTGATCATTTCTGCTTCAAATAAAATCAGCAATATGTAATATGCGGCCTTTGCGTAAATGGTTTTTGAAAATTTATTGAGCCAACCTAGTAAAATGTTTTAAATGTAGATTCTATTACATTTTGTTTATTTGTTAAATAGGTCAGACTCAACTGCTCCATAGTGGGCCAGAAACCGTAAAAACTGTGGACATGTAATTGTTAGAAAAATATTAAAGAAATTGTAATCTCTTAATGATGAAAGTAAGAAGGGTGAAGTATAAAGAAATCAATGAAAATCTGGAATTTCAAGCATGTATTAACCCTCCAGTACACAGGTGAAGCTTGTCAGACCTCACTTATATGGTATAATAATATAATATGTAATTTATTCTACCCGTTGACTGGAAGGGTTAAACGTAAGAAAACATACATTGGAAAATAGTTTAAAACATTAAATATTTGAAAATGATGAGTTTCGAGGAGTAAAATTTAAATAAATTACCAAAAAACTTAGAACATGAGGATGTATCCAGTATCTAGTTCGAAAAAATCTTTATTTTTTTTGTTCTACTGGTGGTTTAACATTTTTTACGGTTTTTTTACATTTACTACAGCAATATTCTTCTTCTTCTTCAAGTGCGTAGGCGATAACTTGATTTAAGACATGTTGACTTACTAAGGAATTTAATTAATGGGTGGTTTCCCATTGTCTACCCCTTAGCCCAAAGATCTATTTGAGTTTTAGATCACAGGAGTGTATTCCGCGCGACCAGGATTTGAACTGATGTACCTGATATACTGAATACTTGGCAGGCAATGGCAAACTACCGAAGTAATCTGACATGCAAACTCTTCATAAAAAAACCTAACATGGGTTAAGAAGATCCATAATTTCATAAAATATTATTTGTTTTTGATTTTAATAGAAAATATTAATCAATCATTTTCTTAAAACTAAAATCTAATATAATATTTTGTAAAAATTTAAAAATATTGTAGGTAATGATATTGCTAAGAAGTGTGGTTGCAAGTCACTTCAAGTGACAAACTTCAATTAACTATAAGTTTGATATAAACAAAACGTTAAATAATAAAATTTTAGCAATAAAATCATAATAAAAAAAAATATAAAAATGTTTATAATTACTTGACAGGCGAGGGGCGGTCATATTTCTAATTTCTGAGGAGGGGAGGGGGATTTATGAAAAATTAACAAAAATATTGAAAAATATATATTAGGTAACTACTATTTAGTAAGGACATTGCTTCAAAACACTACAATATATTGGCTTCGAGAGGGCCTCTCTGATGTGACAGATTAAAATTAAAAATATATTTAAAAAAAATATTATTAATTAAACTCAAAATATTCTCGTCCGATGGTAAATTAATGAAACGGGATATCGGGTATGCGGACACCAAATAAAACAACAATGTTATATCGTCGACTTTTCGAAGATTTATTTATGCCTTCATCCTCAGGACTGTGAAGTTTAGGAAGCTTGCCAAGTCAATGAATAGAAGATCTTTTTTACTGCGTTGCCGCGCAAGTGGTGCTCAACCTAACTTTATTAAAAAGAAATTGGATTGTGTTGCTCAACAACTCATTCCAGACAGAGATATTCTTGCACAAGCTGACAGTCTGATTATTAAGTTTAAGAAAAACATATTAGATATACACATTAAAATCACCATTAAGAATAAATCTTTCTTAAACAACCAACTAGCCTGCAGTGTTAATTTTTTGAAGCAAACTGTTCCGATTGCTATTGTTGACCAATTCGTTGATATTGAAAGATGGAAGTACCAGGGTTATTTTATAAATATACGGGGCAAGATGTGTAAAAGGTTTGATGCTCTACTACGTCATCAACGCCAAGCTGTAATCGTGGTTGATGACAATTGGGTCCTCAATCTTACAGAAACTCATCTTCCAGAAATCGTTACAAAGACTATATTTTTGGGACCGAAGTTTTCAATCACACCATCTCTGCGTGATTTTTCCATTTATAACTTTTTATCTGAGTACGAGGACACGGTTAGGAATACCACATTGCCTGAGCGGAAGGAAAAATTAAAAAGTAAAATTATTAATATTACCCATAATTTTATCAACAAACAGGACTGGAAAAACCCTATCAACAACCAGGTGTGGTCGACAAGAAGTTTTTTAAGAGAAAATCCTGAGCTATTGGTGTTAAAAGCAGATAATGGTAACTCAACGGTTGTCATGAATAAGAGTGAATATATCCAAAAGATGCACGATCTACTTGGAGATACTAACACCTACAAAAGATTAGACTAAAATCCCACTACATCTATTCAGACCAAATTTAATAAAATTATAAAAGAACTTTATAATAAAGGATATATTGACGACACAACTAGAAAGTCACTAACTAAATACAACTCACAGCCTTCCAGATCATATGGTCTCCCCAAAGCTCATAAGAGGGGTACACCGTTGAGACCGGTGGTGAGCTGCATTGAATCCCCATCGGTTCCCCTTGCCAAATACATCAACAACATCTTAAGAAGCGCAATACAATATTTACCGTTTAACATCGGGAATACAGCAGAAGCCAAGGAAAGGAGTGTACAGGGTGAGATTCCGAATGATTACACGTTAAGATCGTTTGATGTTAACTCACTCTTTACGAACATCTCAAAGGAAGCAGTGATTAGATCTATAACTAATAATTGGGATATCATCGGCCCCACATCTAATATCCCTTTAGTTGACTTCATAAAATTAGTATCTGCTATTTTGGAAAATAGCTACTTTATCTTTGTAACTTTTTTGGATCCATCGATTTTGAAATTCCTTTTTTGCTTTTGTATGTGGATGATGTCCTATCTGCTGTTCCTAAAAATAGAGTGGAGGAATGTATAGAGATACTTAATGGATACGATAGTTTACTTACCTTTTCTTATGAATTGGAGTCTAACCATTCGATCCCGTTTTTGGACCTCGGGGTGATTAGAGGGGAGGATGGATCGCTTTCCACTGACATACATATATAAAAAACCATCCTCCACCAGCAGGTTACTTAACTTCAACAGTTCCCACCCCATGTGTCATAAAATGAGTGTTAATAAGCACTCTAAAACATAGAATTGAGACTTGCGTTCCTAGGAAGTTAATTAGCACCAGACTTCATGACTTAAAATTGCAGCTTTTAGAAAACGACTACCCATCCAGACTAATAGACTGTGCACTTTTTCAGAAGAGCACGCCTCGGATGAATGTGCCGAATTCGGAAGAGGTTCAACTGGAGAAGACGAAATTTTGTAAAATCACATATCACCCATGGTTAAAGAATAAACTTGAACATGTCTTCAAGGAGGCTGTCAGCGATTGTTCCTTGAAATTGGCATTCTACAATAGTTTCAATTTGGGAAAAATTTTGTACTCTAGACCAAAGGACAGGATACCTATACTGGATAAAGCAAATGTGGTCTACAGGATTAATTTTCAGTGTGGCCAAAAGTACATTGGACAAACTAAACAGATACTAAGAAATAGAATTAAGCAACACACGTATGACATCAAGTATAATTCTAAAAAAGCAGGTTTCTCCGAACACATTATAGATTCCTCCCATAACTTTAAAGTGGAAGAAGTCGAAATCCTGGCCACCGAAAAGAATTTCTATAAACGTACTTTCCTGGAAGCCGCCTTCATATCCACTTTGGGATCCAATGTGGACAATTAAGGACTATTACCGAAACGTCGTGCTACATCGATAAAGCGAAACATCCGGGTTGACACCTGCACCAGTTGTCTTGGCATCACTCCTATTAATTTGTTTTTTCTCTACCTTTTCACGACCACCTCAATGTCTGTTTTTTGTTTTTTATTATTTTTGTTGACATTGTTAGTTCTTAAGCTTCACTAGTAGATGGCGCCAACACACAACACGGACTATGTTATTTTGGCGGTATTACACTTTGTTTTTGAAATTGTTTTATACCATTGGCTGTTGTTATCAAACGGGCCTTGTCAAAAATTTATTGGTTTTTTACCATTTGTGTTTTATTATTGGGAAATTATTTTAACTGTAATGTTCTTGTTTAACAAGTGTATTTATTTATTTATTTTAAACTGTACATATTATTTTATTCAGACAAAGTTAACGCCTGTTACCGTGTTTCGAGCCATCAAACATCAAATTATTGCGTGTCCATTGCATATAAACAGAATTTCCATCACGTTATTGAGGTGAGAATTAGTATTATTTTGCTGTTTACCGACGTTCACATGCTTGTCTTACTTCACAGTCCTGAGGATGAAGGCATAAATAAACCTTCGAAACGTCGACGATATAACATTGTTGTTTTATTTGGTGTCCGCATACCCGATATCCCGTTTCATTAATTATTAATTGAAGAAAATTATAAAGTTATCATATTTTACAAATACATACTAAATACCACAAATCTACTTGAAATATTTATATATTAAATTTTTTAACATTGAATAATCGAATTTATAATGACGAATATTTAGCTCTTCACTTGCAAAACTGAAAATTGTAAAACAAAAAAGAAACTTAAACCTTTTTAGAAAACTTTCAAAATAAGAACCGACACAAGTGGATCAAACGTCAAGTTTTGTATTATACATATAAATAAGTTACGGAAAGGGGGGGGGGGGGGTTATAGCCTCCCTCGAAACAACGTTATGCAGTGTTTTAAACCAATGTCTTTAGTATTCCATAAATATGACCGTCCCTGACACCACTTTTCAGGAAATTAAAGCTTAACAAATTAAGAACCGAAATGAAAATTACAAGATAATTAAATATTTGATTAAAAATGGTTTATTGTACTAAACAAAATAAAAAACGGACACAGTTACTTTAAGTAACGGCAAAAATCAAAGACTGCAAAATTAAAAATTTTTTACCTGTTAAAATATGATATGCTAGACTGCACGTGGATATTTAAATTTTAGTGTTGGATAAAAATATATTGTTAACTATTGAATTTTGAATTTTTGAAAATTTTACTGATGATAAAATAATGTTCCCCATTTATTAATTTAATAATTTGGAAGTGCAAATCAACTAAAATGGTTTGGTGCAGTTGCAAATATGAATATTATTATTTTTCGGAGGGTAATCCACCGATATTATAACTTAATTATTATTATATAATGAAATTTGGACTAAAACAAATATTACAAAATTAGTTACAACCTAAATCGAAGTTTTTCTTGTAAATTTGTAGAGCCATGAACTAAAATAGATGTCTTTGACATTGGACTTGATATTTTCATATTTATGATATCACTTCTTGTGATTTTTTTTTAAAGTAAACTTGAAATTTTTTATTGCCAACTGTTCATATTTTCATGTGTTGCCAATATAAAGTTGATGGACCTCAACTACATACTATAACAGCAAATTGTTTGTTTTAATATTTAATTACAAATTAATTAACGCTTTCCTCGTTGTTTTTTTTATAACAATGCTTGGTGGTTGGTTGAGCAGTAATTTTAAAAACCGTTGATTGGTTGGGTGAACTTATTTACTACCAAGGTTACTTCTTGTGATGTGGTACTATTAATTAATAATCAATGAGATCTGAATATTTATTTGAGCTATTTTTTGACTTTCTTCCACACTAAACAAACTTTATGAACATACACAGCTGAAATTGTTCAAATAATTCGTTCGATATCTATGGGGAAAATGTAACACATAAGAACCTTTATATTAATTTTTTTTGCATTTTACCTTGTAATATGTAGGTTAATGCAATTCTAGATAATGCATGTTATTACAGCGTTTGGGACCCCTATCGACCCCCAAAAAAGTTAAGTTCATTAAAGATTGAGATAAAATTTAAATACCGTATAACTCCTGATTAGTACTAAATTTTGTGGAAAAAATGGTTATTTGTGCTTGATAATTTTTACAGCACAAACGATAAATAGTAAATTATGTAATATTAGGTCGTAAATGCTCCGTAACCACGTTAGATAAGAATGACCTAGTGGTGTTTGATTTATATTAATTTTTCATCTTATCAAACCAAACCTCTCTTTGCTTAAATTGTTTAGTAGCTGAAACCGTTAAACGTTACACGTTATGTAAAGTTTGGCTTTTAAATGGATTTGTTTATATAGGACATTTAAACGATGTAAATAATGCTATCATATCATTCATTGATAGATAAATGCTTTAATTTTAATTGTGAAACGTAGTAGATTACATCGGACACGTATAAAATATAAATTATCAATTTTCTTGTATCATGTGGAAGTATGTAAGTACTTTGTAATTGATAGGACATTTGCTGGAATTTGCGATGAAATATCTACACATGAAGGCAAGGACGATGACGTCATATATCCGGTGTCAACTTTTTTGTTTAAGTGTCTCGCCTACGACCTCCCAGATCTTTTTACTTCCATCAGCCCCCCTTTGGTGAGGTCAATGTCGTTAACAATTTGAATGATCTTAAATGTTAACTTGGCAATCAATGGACTCCACACAGCATCTCGACTTTGCGTACTGAGGGCGCACGAATTTTAGTCGAACGAAAATTATATTGGCTGTATTGGTAATAGCCAAAGGAGAAAAGACATGATTGTGTTTTAAACATACTATATTATAGAATCTTCTCCTTCAAGCTGGTGGCACTAATCGACCACAATCCAGCAATGTAATTTGTTGTATTTATTTAATCTTGTTAGTATCTACCAACCCACCGTAGGTAACTAATCGCAATAAAAAAATGGGCAAAAATGTAAAATTGATTGCAGTCCATTGGAAGCAGAGTAAACTGTGGTAATGAATAATAACGTTTTTGAACCTCATCAGCAATGCAAGTGCAATTATTACTACAGGATAGCGAAACCGGTGGTTTATTGCTTTAGTTCCCATCACACAATGTATCAGAAGATTGAAGATTATCAGAATATAGTTCGAGAACCTCTCTCACTTCCACTTGGATATTGCCGCAAATTACTCTCATTACTCTTTCTTTCTTTAGCCCAATTTGAACTGAAGCTCATTAGTGCGAACCAAACATTTGTTGTGCTTGCAAAACACGCAAGTAATGTTTCTTCAGTTTCAGTAGACCATGAGAATATCAAGGATGTTTTTTTTAAATCGACACAAATTACATCAAGATACACAACAAGGCTTTTAAATTTCCTTACCTTTAATATTAAATTGCCTCAACTACAGGAAGTCTGATGAGCTCGAGACTGTGATGGTAGTAAAAACTGCAGCATTTAAATTTTAAAGGTAAGTTAATTAATAGCGAATCGTCTATAAACAAGATTATTCTAGACTAATTGCTTAATTTGTAAAATTACCGTTATTATGTGCTAGTAACAGTTTACATAATTACATTTAAATATTGTCTGTGAAACAGGCGCCGGCTGTACGGATATAATAACTGCAATGGTAATTTTTGAAAAAAAGACATAACAATTTGAAAAAGTTTACAATATTCCACCTTTAATGCGATTATTTATGTCATCGTGGATTACGAAAATGTAGACTGTCAGGAAAAGGAAACAATTAGTAAGTGGTAACGTCATTGTGAAGAGCGAAAGTTTAAAAGGCAGTGAGTGATACTTTAAAAAGATTAAAATTTATTAAAGGAAAGAACCGAGAAAAAGATGAAAAGATACAAATAATTATAAAATATTGCCGCATTTAAAATGCAAATTGTAATAATTAAAAGCCAGTAACACTTAAAAAATGTTAGCAAACAACCTGATTTATCAGTTCATTTTTCAAATGCCTTTTCGAATAGGTTCAAGGATTATTTTTGTTTAGCACTGAATTTTTGAACTTCTTTCGTTTTTCTCATTTTTGCTTTACGTTGCTCATACGTCCGAAAATCGTTTCAAACTGCTGCAAAAACAAAGAACATACAATGCTGCAATCCTAGTCGTAATTTCAGAATATTGTTACACTCATTGAAAAATTCCGAAATCCGAATATACATTGATAAAACAGTTCGGAGTTCATGCTGATTGCAATTTATAGTTATATAGGTTTCCCACCAATGGTGCGTCATCGATACATATTATAGATATAATATTTTGTAAATATTTATATTTAGGCGTCTCACTATGAAAGATTCACGGATTGAAATTGTCGTTGCATCGTTTAAAAATGTAGAGTATTTTATTAAATATTTGATATTTGAATTTCATTTAAAAATTAATATTGTAAACAAGATATTACTTCCGTAAACAAATTAAAAAATTAGAACTTTAAAATAGCTGTTATTTTACTATTTATGTTTTTTTGTAATTAGTGAGAGTTTATGATTTAGAATAAATTAAAGCTGATACGAATTTGAAGTTAATTACGTTTGTTAAGTGCTACTTAAATTGTTTCATTTTAATAATTATAATATGATACATACTACATAGTATTACATTTTGACAAACAATTTTTGCATTGGTTAGGCGTAGCGTAGCGTTATTGAAATTCTACATATACATATCTATAAAGTAGCTAAATTTGAAAGTGTTTTAAGAGGTTCAGAAGGTTCAGAAGAAGGGCAAGTTTTCCGGCTGTGACAATTAGTTGTCACAAATCACCTATATTGTTAGAAATCGATAGTATTCTTTTAAAATAGAAGTGCAAAAGCTAAAAAACGAAAAAAGCTCCTTTGTAGGGTCCGGATTTATAGGCACTAAAACACTTGAAGATATGCAGGCAAATATGCTCTAAAAAATTCAAAATTAACACTTAAATATGCGCTAGAAATGTTTATTATGCCTCAAAATGCTGGATTTTGCAATTAGTACAAATAATGAATGAACAACTTTTCTTAAAAGTTCAGTTGGTATTGAACTGTGATGGTTACAGCGAGAGTACATCCAGGGCCGGCGTAACCATGTCTGGCGCCCTAGGCAAAAGGTTAAATTTGCCACCTCTACTCAGAGCCGGATGTGAAACCCAGAGCAAACATTAAGGCTTCTTGGGTTTGTAGGTTATAATATGCGCTGCAGGCGAAACTTATTGATTTTTCAAAGTCCACCGCCTAGATCAAATGTAAAATTTTTAAAAGGGTAATAAATAATTATACATAGTTTATTATACTTAGTTTTTTATAAAACACAGGTATACATATACAATAACATTTTAAAAACAGTTTTTTCTTACTTTAAGTTGCACAAATTTAGCAATTAATATATAAAAACAATATGCCGATATAATTTTTTTCCCTTTTGCCGCCCCTAAGAATTTGCCGCCCTAGGCGGTTGCCTGACTCGCCTAATGGGTCCGCCGGCCCTGAGTACATCTTTAGAACAGTGGCTGTGCAAGAGTAGCTAGAGCCTGTAAGCAAATATACAAAAAGAGCCTCTAAAATACAAAGTATTAATTTTGAATTTCGTACATTATTTAAAAATCTGTTTTGAGGGATTACTACCCTTGATGGTCCCGGGCCCCTAAGCATTGTTTACATTCGCTTATTGATATCAATAGGTCGCTGCCTTAAAAATAAAATAGTAATAAACTATTGCTTTAGTATTTATTCTTTTGATTTTTGAAATTTGCACCCAAACTTTCTTTAGCTTTGGGCATTTTTAATACACAAATGTAAAATAAAATTCAATAAATATTTAGAAAAACGACGTACCAAGGAATATTTTTGAAGTGAAACTTTTTGAGGATGAGGCTCACTTTCGGTTTTTGAATATTTTATTTATTTATTTTCTATTATTCTTGACCGATATAAAGTTGAAAATATTAATCAACTTTAGCGTCCCAATATATTTTAAAACTTCAATAATATATAGTATAATATACATGGAGATGATGAGTGAGAGATGATAGGTGGACACGGAAGATGCTGCAATAGAGACCGAGAGCTGGAAAAAGAAGCACCGGACGCCCAAAAACACGATGGAGGGATGAGACAATCTATATAAAACAGGTTGACAACGAAATCGACTAAGAAACACTCAAAGGGGATATTGGGTCTTATGAATAAAAATAAGTTTATACTTCCGAGTACAAACTTGAGAGTATGAGCAAGAAGTATTAGTTTATACTTCAAACCGTATGAATAAAAATACTTTATTGTTTCCGAGTATATATGCTATAATATGGAGTAAATACTCTTATACCTACACCTGATTAAAAGAAAATATATGAAAATATGCACATTAATACTACAATATCCTTTTCGATTAATATATTCATCAGCATGTATATGTGGTTTTTTAATTCTTACATGAGTGCAATCGATAACAACTCCTACTGAACATGGAAAAGAGTATTTTTCTTGCAAATTTTATTTTGCTACTGTTATATCTGCGGATCTTTGAGGAAATTTGATCCAGTAATTACTTTTTTGAATAATTAAATCTATAACTTCTGTCACAATTATAGATACGGAAGTTTGATGAACACCTACACAGAGAAAAATTTTTGGTGTTTTGAAGTAATTTTTACTTCAATTGTAGTTCAAATAAGGATAACACCAATTTTAAAGTAAATTGTACTAAATTTGAAGTAAATTTTACTAAATTTGATATAAAATTTACTCAAATTGATGTAATATTTACTTCAAAATTGTTGCAAGGATTGTTTTTTTCTCTGTGTACATCTTCTGCTAATCTTGCTTGAAAACCTAGATCTGCAATATATCTCCAAAATTACTAAATTTGATATAAAATTTACTCAAATTGATGTAATATTTACTTCAAAATTGTTGCAAGGATTGTTTTTTTCTCTGTGTACATCTTCTGCTAATCTTGCTTGAAAACCTAGATCTGCAATATATCTCCAAAATATTTTCATTTTATCAAGTTTGGATATTGCACCACCTCTACGTTTTCCTGTATCTTCACTTCTCATTTCACTTCACATTTAACATTTTTTTTATCAAATCTGTACAAAACTTTGTAGTCGCAATTATAATAATTAATTTTTCTACATTTATACACTTTCTTGTTTCTTAAATTTGGAATAACTTGAGCCATAATACTGCATGAGTTTGCTAACAACCAGACTCAACAAATGGCAAGTAATTACTCGGTTATAATAAGCACCAACTAACTTTTATTCTTACCAAAAGTGAGATTATACTTACGAAATATGTATATAAGAGTAATTACTTAAGATAAGTATTTACTCGCTGTTTTTTATTCATATCATTTGAAGTATGAACTTGAAAAATTGCAGTATAAACTACATGCTCATTTTTATTCATAAGACCCATTGAGTACAACTTCTCCACGGCTATTCAATCGGCAGGAGAAGATTGGCTCAAATCTTTGAATCTGGCACACACTAAAGGGAAACCTGCTTCTAACTGGGTCGCCTGCGTCCACCCTGTAGTTGCAGCTGCCATGAACAAGGCGGGCAGACTCAGACTTCGTTGGAGAAGCTATCCACTCTAAGACTATATCAATCTCACACGCTGCTATAAGTGCCAACGATTTGGACACCCAAGCAAATACTGTCGCTCTGCTGAGACATGCCAGTTCTGTGCGTCCACGGAACACAATTCTCAAGCATGCTCAGTACAAGAAGATCCCGGTAAAGCGAAATGCGCAAACTGCATGAGGGATAATCACGCAGATATAAATCATCATTCATCCTCGAACATATGCAAAATTTACAAAGCTAGGTTACTTGACTTAGCTAATTCTATCACCACAATCGAAAACTTGAATGGATAAAACACAAATTATCCAAGTGAATCTGAGAAACAGCGAAGCTGCAACAGCCGACGCCTTCAGGCTGCTAACAGAAGGTAACAAAGACATTGCCATTTTTCAGGAACCATACTCATATGAATACAGGGGAGCCCATAAACTTTCCTACCACCCTAACGTCCTAGTAGCATTTATTCCTGAAACAAAATTCAATACATGCATAGTCATCAATAAAACCACACAAGACAAATTCACATACACGTTCCACAAAAATATCTCCTCTAAATTCTTCACAATTATCTCTTTATCTAAGCCACAAAATCTCCTCTATACATTGTAGGAGTCTACCTACCACCGTCACTAAAAGACATAGATGCCCCTCTATCCCAACTTGAAACCATTCTGAGGTTCTGTGGCGGAAACCAAACCTATCTTTGCGGAGACTTTAACTGCAGATCAAGACTGTGGTATGACAAAGTCACATCTAACAAAAGGGCTCTCTCACTCGAGGAATTTATTACACAACACAATCTTATAATACACAACACACCGGGGAAACCCTTCACATACGAAAACACCAGAGGGGGGAGAAGCAACATTGACCTCACGCTAGGAACCCCTAACACAGCACTATTCCTTAATGACTGGGATGTGACCTCACAAGTCATACTCACAGATCATAAAACCATCACATTCTACATGAAACACAAAGACACACACCACACTGTACTCAAGAATAAAAATCCTAACACAATCCCTATACCTGTCATCACAAAATTTCTCTCCCCCTAGACTGAAAACGCAACCATACTCTCCAAAAACCTCGACACTCCCGAAAAAATTGAATCCCTTACCCTTTCCCTCCACAATATCATTCAAAAACTAATCACCAAACATGCACACTATAAAAATCAATACATCGGAAGGCCAGAATGGTGGAACGACAATGTTGAAAAGGCCAGAAAGGCATACCTAGCCAAGAAAACCATATTATACCGGAACAAGAACCGAGAAAAAACAGAAGAACTATACAACGACATGATGTCCAAAAAAGAAATTTTTGTGAATAAACTGAAAGAAGCTAGAACGAAAAGCTGGAAAGACTTCGTAGAAAATGACATAAGCAAAGACCATTGGGGTACAACACATCTTGGACAAACTATACCAGACGATAACGAGAACACCGACTACCTAATTGAACACAAAATAATGAGGGCCGACTACAGGAATCAGAAATCTAGAAATTAGATTGATCGCCGAAGAAGAAATGAACACGCTTGTCCATAACACCCAAAACAAGAAAGCCCCGGGATTTGATATGATCCAGGGATCCTTCCTCCAGCGAATCTATGGAACCATCAAGGAAGTACTACTGAACTTAATGAACGCATGCCTGAAGAATTCCCACTTTCCGCACCTATGGCAAAGGGGAATTCTTCGGGTAATACTCAAGAATCCAACAGGAGACCACGGTTCGATCAAAAACTATAGACCGCTCACACTACTCCCTGTATTTGGGAAAATATTGGAGAAAGCAATAAAAGTTAGTATCACCGAAACAAGAAATCCGTTCCATTCGAATAAACAATACGGGTTCGTTAATGACAAATCAACAATAACCGCAATAAAAGACTTCGTAGATAAGATAAACGCGAACAAAGAAAAGAAAGGTTTCAAAAGATTAAAAATTTGGAACCCCATCACAAACCAAGCAATCTCTTGGTTATATATTTTATAACTTTATATTTGTAATTTAAAATAAAGATACTTAAGTAGGGATGAGATAAAAAAGACTGCGGATATTGGATGGTTGAAGTGATAATACATGGTGTCAGCAACGGCGCCAGCATTTTTGAAATGGGTGGGCACAAATTGGGCCCAATATATTTGGAGTGAGCAGGAGCACACAAAATTGAAATTGAAATAAGCACCTAATTAATTTTTTAACTCCAATCAACAGGGTGGGCGCTTGCCCACCTCTGGCGCCATTACTGCACCTGTGTGCTTTACGCCACACTGCTGCTTAGGTGTATTTCATAATCAAGTTACTGAACAAATTTCTAGTGCACTGGAGGGCACTCCATGCCCCTCAGACCCCCCGGTTTGAAAATCAAACAGTATGTACGTATAATTTTTGCAAACAAGGAACTTTTACTCTTTCAGAACCAATTACATTTCCACCGGAGAATCTCTGGGTTTAATTTCATTGAATAAATATCCAAACATCTTTCACTCTTTCTAAAGGGTGTTTCATATTCCTTGAACTACTTGGTTCTGAAAGAGTGAGAGTTCTTAATTTAATCAAATTCATAAAAAAATACGGCCATAAACTGTTTGGTACTGAAACCGGGGGGTCTGGGGGGCATGGAATGCCCTCCAGGACATCGGTTATTTATTGACTCAATAACTTGATAATGGAAAACAATTTAACCCAATTACTGACGTACCCTGAACCCCCAGGTTTCAGAAACGGAAAGTTTGCTCACATATTTTTGGATTAATTTGATCAAAAAAACAACTTTTACTCTTTCAGAGCCAAATACCTTTACATCCGAGATTCTGGCGCAGTAACTTGATTATGAAATACAACTTAATACAATTAATGATGCACTGGAGGGCATTCTATGCCCCCCAGACTTCCTGGTTTGAAAAACACAAAGTTTCTTAATCGCTTCTTACAATTAGTGGGATACTGGAAGGTATTTTATAATCCACAGACCCGCTGGTGTGTAAGTCGCGACCTGAAAATTGATTTTGAAGGAGTGAAAGATCTATATTTAAAAAAAAATCTTGTTTTTCAAATGGGGGGGTTTGGGGGCATGGAATGCTCTCTAGTGTACTTGTAATTTGTTGATTCAGTAATTGATGATGGAATACAACTTAATACAATTACAGATGTACTGGTCGGTATTTCATGTCTTTTGTCTCTCAGACAAGTCTCAGAAACGGCAGTGGCAACAGCAGTGAAACGTACATGTTAATCCCAGCGACGGCGGCAGCATTTTTTAAATGGGTGGGCACAAATTGGGCCCAATATACTTGGGGTGAGCAGGAGCACATAAAATTTATAAATAAACTCAAAAAATACATTATTGAAATAAGCACCTAAAAAATTTGGGTGGGCACTCCAATCAAAATGGTGGGTAAGTGCCCAGCCTGGCCGACCCCTGGCGCCGTCATTGCGTGGTGTAACAAATATTAATGTAAACGTTTTAAAGGTGTCAGACGTATACACAAGTTAATTGAATGTTGCAAATTTTTAAACAGTTATTTCAAAATAAAAAAGTACTTAAATTGTTTCAAACCCTTGCAAAAACAAAAATTTTTATTATTTAATTTGCTAAATATGCAAAATATATGCCAATAATAAGCAAATATGGATTTATAGACAATAAACCTCTAAATATGCACTTAAACTCAAAATATGCATTTATAGGCAAAATAAAAACTATATGAAACAACTCAGAAAGGCGTAAAACAGGTTCTCTTTTTAAAATTTTTTACGTGCCTGTACGCAAAAAAGACATGCAAATGCCTAAAATTTCGAACCCTACTCATTTGTATGAGGTGAAGAGCAAACAGTGGCGGCTCGTCAAAGAAGTCTAGGGAAGCTTTAGCCTCCTCTGAAATTCTGGACTATTAATTAGACTATTAGGGGAAAGGCTTGGAGGTTGCCACCCCATAGCTTTTTTGGTCATAACTCGTCATACAATCAACGTATTGTTGATATAATAACATATACAGGAAAGAGGAAGTATAAAGCCACGATCCTGCGCAAAAAATCATTTTAATTCTCAAAAACTAAAAATTTACAGCAAATTTTCAAAAGTATCTAAAATCGACACCTTGAAATTTCGGCTTGCAGGTTGCCACCCCTTGAAAAATTGTTGAAAATGTAGAAAAACTCAAGTAAAAACATATGATTTATATTAATTACACTTAGTGGCTGTGAACAAAAAAAAATGAGAGTAAATTGACAAAAAAAAAAAGTTAAATTTGAAAAAAAAATTTAATTTTTGTTTTCATTTAAATCTAAAAATATATAAAAAATGCATCAATTATTAGTAAATAATTATTTATATTAATTTTTGAAATATTTAAGAAGCGTTTAACCCCCCCCCTTTGCGCGGGAACCTGTGCTGGGTCGAGTTAGGGGCTTATGTTGCCACTGTCCCTAAATAGTCACTATAGTATACGTCATAATGTTAAATAAGAGGGGTGGCAACCTGCAAGCCAAAAAAGGTGACAACCTGCATTTTTACACCATTTTAGAATATACAGGAAAACAAACTTCCAACTCATGATATGTTTAGAATTATTTAAGAATAATAAAAATTGAATGAAAAAGCAACACAGCAAAAATATTTCCCTTAAATTTTCGTTGAAAATGTTCAATTTATGGGCATAGAAGGAAAACACAATTTTAATATTTCATTTTTTTACAAATAAAATTTCACATTTTGTTTACCAAACACCCTGTTATTGTGTTTGAGTGCATCACAATTACATTAAAAGCGACAACTACTCGTTTGTATTAGATGTCCGTCGAAATTTAGGGGATGACAATGTTAGAATGCCAAAATCCGGCAGGGGTGGCAACCTGCAAGCAGTGGCAACCTGCAAGCCTCTCCCCTACTATTTTCAAAAAAGTAGAAAATGTATTTTCGATTGTGAAAACTATTCTACTTATTAAAAAAGTAAAGTGAAGTTACCGCAGAAGCAGAATCCTCGCACTAAAACATACATGCAGAGAATATAGCCATCTCATGGACTGTAAGGCTTACTATGTACTACTGGTAATTTCGAAATTTCTAATTATTAAGCACAGATTAACCCGCAGTGACTATAATATGCATCGACTGAAACCTTCGCATAACTATAAAAATTCCGGTATCGATTTAATCTGGTATTGTCATCCAAAACTAGTAGCATCGTCCAAATTAATCAAAAAAAGGTGGAATGAGACCAAGGGGGGGGGCATCACTGTGGAAATCTGATGTCTAGTGTACAAGTGAAAGGAAATCTGAACAAATTCGAGAAAATTTGAAGAATTCCTAAGAAATCGCAGGAAATTTTGAGAAATCTATACTCGATGATTAGTAGAGCTCGGATTTATATACACCAAAATACTTGAAAATATGCGCACATATTTGCGCCGGTTTTCGTTAAAATATGCACTAAAATTGATAAAAATAGATAAAATATGCATTGCTATGCAAACTAAAAAATATCTAATCTTTCTAATTTTTCAAATTTTTTTAAATTTAATAATTTTAATAATAATTCTGGACGAATTAAGTAAAGTTTGCAAAATTTTGCATATGCACCTTTCGTGCATATTTGAGTAAATAATGCATATTTGGGACATTTTTAGTGTTTTTTGGAGAATTTTAATAGAGACAATAAAAAATTACCATTGAATTTGCCAATTTAAAGAATTAAATTTTTATAATTTTTTAAATAAATGAAAAATAAATAATTTTTAAATAAAATTTAAACAATTATTTTATTCAATTTTAAGCAATTTCATAACAAATCTGTTGGCATATCAATATTAAAGACCACGAAAAAGCATAAAATTCGAGCTATAATGATTAGGCGTCTCAGATGAGAAAGCTACGAGCCGTCACTGAGTCCTGAAATTCAGGACTGTTCACCCTTGAAAAGTGTCGTTTCAGTTCATCCTTGAATATAATATTTTGTTGTTTGACATCGTTTGACGAATCTGTGGATTTATGACGTGAAGTAAGCGTTTGAAGTGTTAGTATTTCATTATAATTCAAATTATTTAAACAATTTGCATATTAAATAAACAATAAAATTCATTTTTTAGCATAAGCATTCAGTAATAAATAAATAAAATGATTTTCATTTAATAAAATAAAATAATTATGATTTTATATAAAAAATTCGTTTCATTATTCATTTCACGTGCTTATTTTTAAAGTTTGATTTAATATTATTGCTCATGTTAATAATGTATATAATTTAATTAAATATTCATTAGAACAGAATATATTAAAATTTTATAATGAATATATTCATAAAACATTAAAATTGGAATTTTTTTATTATTACACGAAATCTTGTCCAGAATAAGTGTATTTATATTGTACAATCGAAGATTCAAAATCAATCTACTGTTTTTAAAGCTTTTTAGTTCTACTAAAATAAAGAACGATTTTGAACGATCTTATTTTCATAATCTTAAATACGTTATTTTTATCTCTGAATATTAAAATTAAAATTTAGTTACCAAATTGAAATTAATAATTTTGTTTTTTGGAGGAATAAATTGAGCTTTAAAAGAGGAAAATTTTGAATCTTCAATTGTACAACAAAAATGAAATTTTATTATTTTATTAATCTGTTCATTTTAAAATTTATAGTGGTATATATTTTAAAAAATTGAGTTTTCTTCCTAGTTCAAAAATTCCTATGGATACATATGTTGTCATTAAAAAATTAAATATTTGACGACGGCGAAATGGTCGACGGCAAGAAAGAAAACAAGAAAAACTTGACTTTATGCAATTCAACTTAAAGATTCACATTTTTTGAATTGTCGTTTTATGTTTTACATTTTATGTTGCTTCAATTTAATTGCTTCAACTGTTCCAGACCAGTTGTGGAGGAGGGGGAAGGTGTATGAAATACCCTTTTAGAATTAAAAAAAAAATTTGTAGCAGAAAAAAGTAGACATGTTAGTTAGTCTAATACTGCTCAGGTTTTTTTTATTTGATAAAACTCTCCCACCCTCCTCCTCTCCCTATTTCTTTCTCTCCATATCAAAATCTCCATATTTTCAGTCGGATTCAGTCTTTTATCGGATTATTTCTGAAATAACTCTAAAACTAAAGCTCTAAAAAATATATCTACATAAAAATGTATTATTTTTGCTTATGAAACTCGCAAGTTCTTGAAGAAGAAATGTGAAAAAAAACTACTCTATTTATTGTTTACAAAATGAATCTGCCAGATTTTTGTTCCTGTTGGGTCTCACATGGAACGCACAAAAATTTTCCATTCGCAGTATTTCTAGGTCTATGATCTGTTGGCCCCGTGTTTTTTGTGCTTACATTTTTTATCTTCTATAAATCAAAACATTTTTTTGTATACTATGATCTACACCCGTTGCCAATAAAAATATTTCGCACAGCAGTCAAAACCAAGCTAAGGCACCAGAAGAAATATAATACGATCTATTAAATTAGAATGAGGTTAGGATTAGGGAACCTTAAGAATTTAAACAATGAATTATCAAATTAAGTTCTTTCCGGTCGGTGGTGTTGTCAAAATATCTCCCGTTTCTTTCTTTTGCGTTTGAACACCGAAGATTAAAATTACCTGCCATTCATTTAAAAGCAATTGGAAATCAAAAAAATTATATTATAAACTTTTATAACTTAATTTTAATTGTTTTACTATTGAAACCAGTTTTACATACTTTTTTAGCGAATAGTTTTAATCATCTTTACAAGGTTAACACTATTTATAGAAAGCGTAACTTGCCCATTAAACATTTTCTACACAACAAAAAATACCTCCTTACATATCACATAAATTAATTACATGCGAATTTGTATACTACTTTACATCATGTGTATCTACAACTACCCCGACAAATTGCGAGGACACTGCACCCAATGAAATTTAACTTTTAATGACCCAAGCTTGCGCATGCAAATTTGACAAGCCATTGTATACCATATGTAAGTTTGATTTGAGAAGATTCTCAAAAAAGTTTAAAAATAAAACATTGGTAATACCAAAACACATCCCCCCCTGGGTTTCTGAGGGGGGCATAAATACATTTATTTAAATAAATTTTGGTACCTACATATAAGTAGTAAATACCTAAATAATAAAATTAAATTATTAATATTAACCAAGTCCATGGGCAGGATTTCTTCATAAGGGGGAGAGGGGCGGTTTAAAAATTCAAGATCGATCTGTGGGCTACGGAGAAGGCATCTGCAGACTACTCTGTTAATTAATTAAATTCTCTAGTAAGTCATCTTGGCTTTGGTCAAGTCAATTTTAATCAATGAAAATTACAAGGCTGCAATTAATGTAACATTATAAACGAGACTCTACTGTACTTCCAAAATAGTAAGTTAAAAAATTCAATTTTTATTTTTAGTACTGCGATGCTGATACGCCACTGGCCAAAACAACCAAAATAATTATGAAATTTTGAGAACTTATCTTGAAAATCTACCTCAAGGTAGAAAAGGTTATATCTAAAGACAAAGCAAGGATTGAGGAAAGAACAATACGCGAAACCTGCTTTGGAGTCTATCAGATATGGAACTCGTTGTAAATTTTGCTAGGTAACTTGAGAATTCGGACCAGTATCCAACTACAATCGGACCGACCAAAGTAAATCCAATAACATGCGGGTAATAATGTCAGCGCGTGGGAGGGCGCCCGAAACTGACGTGAGAACTTAAAACTGCGAAACACCGCAATTCATTAACCTAGGGGTTGTTTGTTCAGCTCTGTTTATGAAAATAATCGACCGATATAAGTTAATTTGTCTGATTGGTACACGTATGGTGGTAGAGTTAAAATCCTTTGTTGATTTTCCAAATCCAATACAAACAAGAACTTTATTATGTAGATACCTCGTACGAGTTCTCTTGATCTTCGCTCCTAAAGCCTATTAGCACTAATTTTTTTGTTTATGGTTTTAACGACACCGAAATATAATTTTTGTTTACGATCGTAATTTTTCTACCACTCCACAAGGGTAGCGCCATCAGCCATCCACTTGTTTGACATGAAACATCTTAAGTTTATACAGCATAACAAACACCATAAACCAAATACGTAGAAGAAGTTCGATTGTTGTTTTTGTATCATAACATTTGGTTCCAAACGACACTCATTACTGCAGTTTCAAAACGGAAGTGTCGGAAGCTCTTCATAAATTTCTTTGTCTCACTTTTGCATCCCGAACACAACTTCTGCGAGCTCATAAATTCCAAGTTCTGAGAAGCACTTGAACTGACTTCACATGCATATTATTATGAAAGTCGACACCCCTAAAAGACAAGTTATTCAAAACCAGGTCAAGTCTTCTAGGCGACAATGTTATCGAGTATCTTTTTGCTACCAGGGTGGGCATTTAATTAAGATTTTATTGATAATTTTCCCATAGGTACACCTGAACACTTTTTGGAAACCAAAATAAAAGAATTATATACTTGTTTAGCCAACCGCGACGGTTAAATCCGACAAATTATAAGGGATAACTCGAAAGATGAAGAAATATTGGAAATGTTGTAACTTATAAGGGTGTTTGGACTTTCTGCGGAAGCGAAACGCCAATAAATCTAACTTCAAAATTATAGAGCCTGAGATTTAAAATCGAACAGAAATTTTATGTTCGAATTACCACAAGGAATTTTGTGATTATTTTAATGATACACGATGAGCTTTTGCAAAAGGGATACATTTTCTTTGAGCAATTTTCTCACGTGGCGTGGTACGAAAATTGTTAAAATTTTAATTGCTTTCGTGTTCCTATCTCAGATTTTTGTGTGGTCTTTCGGTTAAAAAGCTTGACCACCCTTGTATTATACAAGGTGGTTGGATTGAATGTTTCTGTTGGCCATAATACTTTAACTTTGGAAATGTCTTCTGCTGAAATAATTTATCCGAATTCTTAATTTTCCCACGTGTCTGTGTGTCTATTAAAAATAGAAAATTTACAGATTAAGTGGTTTGTTTAAGCAGCAGCAGACTGTTGACTAATGATGGCACTAAAGTGTAACATGAGAAGTTGTAAATATTTTAGTCATTTAGTCATTGAGTTAGTAAAATTTTGCTATGTTAATTTTCATTATGAGGTAGTATGTAAGACGAAGTTATAATGGGAGTTAATTTAAGTTAATTGAAATAATGGGAGAATGAAAATTAAAATGTTTGCATGCTATTTTTACTTTCGTCTAAGATAATATGAAATTTGATGACTAACAAGAAAGTGTAAGAATAACCATTATTCCATTATTAAAGAGGAACTTCGGGAGGTCTTTCAAAGAATGTTTTCTAGCCATTTAATTCAGCAACAATGATTAATGACTTCGGTTGAGCTTACAAATTCACTTAATGAAAAGCTCGAAAAAATTTGGTATAACAATTATATAACTTTCTTGCATTGTTAACTATAAAATATACGCCTACCCTTGTCTAAAATTCAATTATTTTATTTAAAAAAAATGTTACCACTTTACATCGATCGTATCAACACGTCACAACTTCTTTGTCAAGTTCAAGTCCACCGAAGACCTTATAATATAGTATATTATAATAATATACATTTTTTTTTAAAGTTGTCACAGATCTTTTAGTCTAAAATTATTACCAAGTAGAAAAATATGTGTGTGGTTGTTTCTCAATGAGGAAACAACATTCGTAAGCTTCCTTGAATTAGTGTAAAAAATTCGAGTTTTTTATAAATTTTATTCGCTTTATTACTGTGAGCTATTTTGCGGCTAAAAACTCTAGTTCCAGTTTTTAGTTATGTAATATAATGTAATCTCTAATGATTGATTGAAAATCACCCTGTTACACGAATCAAGTTCAGTGTTATTAACTACAGGATCGGTGGTAGAGATATTTCCTTTTGTTAATTTCCTAAAATGTGCAGTGTCATGCGCATAGCATTTTATTTTCACTGGTCATCCAATAATAATAATGATAAATTAACCTTTGAAAAGGTTTATGTCTTTCGCACAGGATCTTATAACGAAAGCACATCTACTTCAAACTACTTTCTTTGATCCTATTCCTAAAGTGTAAAAAATGAGTGTCAAAATACCCTAAAATGTCTGTCAAAATACCCTAAAATGTCTGTAAAGTAATGTCTAGACCAGTGCTTCCTAAAGTGATCCGTACGAACATCCAGAGATCTCCGGGATCACTCTAGGGGGGTCCGTGGAAATTTAAAACTGATTTGGAGATTCACGAACGTCATCATCAGAGGCGCGCAAGGTTTAATATAAAATAAAATTTTTAAAAATTTTAGTCCGTCGGCAAATTGTGACCTTGAAAAGAGGCCCGTGGACCAAAACAGTTTGGGAACAACTGGTTTTAAACAATAAAGTAAAGGTAGTGTCAATTAAATTTTATTAATTAAATAGAAATGTAAATTAAATATTTAAATTAATAGTAACTACATTTATAATGCTGCGAGGAAGTACTCGACACCTCCAGCTTCCCCTCCCTTTGCCCCACACTTTAACGCTACGATTGGTATCACCTAATTTCAATTACAGGACGTGAGAACTTGCCCAAGGAGTAAATATCTCAAAATAATTTTGTACACAGGACTCGGAATTCCAATGATTACTATAGAATTCCAAAGATCCCCAAAGAATTCCAATGATTTCCAACAAAGGGGAGGTAACGGGATAACCGCCCCAACCCCCTCATGACCAATCAAAACCAATAAAACTACTAAATTTTGTTAAAATTTGAAAAATATACCTAAATTCGTATCAAAAAATATTTATTTATCTTCAGCCAGCTTCACTTACCTCCATGAATTTTTCCTAAATCTGATCATGCGTACAAATAAAGGGAAATTTGAGGAAAACCCAAGAAGTCTTAAGAAATAGGAAATACAAGGAAATATTAAGAATACTATGGGATGGACTCATTTTTGATTCTTGCAATTTTTTGAAATTTTTTTGGCATTATTAAGATTTTCGAAATTAAAAATTTCCTAGAATTTTCTGACATTCCGTTGGATTTTCTTGAATTGTTTTTTCTCTCTATCCTAAAATTTTCTACGTTTCCTTAAATTTTCTTCTTCCTCAACATTTTCTTGAATTTCGTAAAATTTTCGTGGATTTCTTGAAATTTTCTAAGATTTTAAAATTCCTTGAGATTTTCTGGAATGTCCCCGAGTATTTTCAGATTTCTTTTCACTAGTACGCCAGAGTTTTCTAACGATTTCTCCCTAGTTTGTTGCTGAGAAACCGAAGAAAAATCGTGATATACAAATTTGAAGGAAAATATTTGCAAATTTTAAGAATACTCCAGATGAGCTTTATATTTTAGCTTTCTAAATTTTCTGAGATTTTCTTGGCCTTCGTAAAATTTTCTGAATATTCTAAATTTCCTAGAATTTCCCATTTTCTACCTAAATTCTTATCAAAATATATTTATTTGCCCTCTTCCTCTTCTCACCAGCCTCATTACCCCCTACATGAACTATGTTTGGATCCACCCTTGATTTTCAAACTAGTTTCAATCTAAAGAATTTCTATGATTTCCAAGGAATTCCCGAGATTTCCAGAAGATTTTCAAACAAGTGTGCACAAAATTTTCGAGATATTTACCCCTTGAACTTGCCAAAATGTCGGAGATATATTGAGTAGAAAAATATTTGGAAATTAATTATCGAAGTCATTAGTTCCCAAAGTGGTTCCTACTGAAATTACCCAGTGATTTGGGTGTCCTTAAGCAAGGTCAGAGAGTCCGCGCAAGGTTTAAGTAATATAAAATAAAAAAATATGCATACAATTTTTTTTTCATTTAATTGAAATTAATTTCCGACTACAACTTTAGATTACTGTCTAACCATAGAAAGGAGAAAGCCTGATGTGTATTTCTTCATTTTTCTTACAGTAAATCTACATCGTAAGTCACATGTCAGCCATTTAAAAATTTTACAAAACGGATTTGGTATACGTCCATTTTTTAAGAAGTTATCGCCGAAGTTGGGAATCCGCAGTCGAGGAGCTTTAAATGGAGTCTCTGCTACAATAGAGGCTTGAAGCTTTAGCTTACTGATTGTTGGAAACTTTTATGAAAATACAGTAGAACCTCTCTAGCTCGATCCCCTCGAGCTCGACAATTCTGAGAATTTTTCTTCTTGCTGGACAGATAATTATGAGCTTATCTTGCCACGACTTGTAAGCACGTAGGCAGACAGATTGATTATCTACGTTATAATGCTTACATGATAATATAAATAATAAATTCTTATCGTAATCAAGAATAACATGATATTGTATTTGCAGATTTCAGTTACATGTTTTGATATTTATTACTACCGTTTCGTCGATACGTTCACTTCGTCGACAGGAAATGGGTCCCGTTTATGTCGAGCTTGCGAAGGTTTACTGTAACTGGAATTCATACAAAATTACTAGAATTTCTTGGAAATCACTGGTCTTAATTAGGGGCCGTCCATTAATTACGTAAGGGTTTAGGGGGAGGGGGGGAGGTATCGGAAATCTTACTGACCCTTACGTGGGGGAGGGGGATTCCGACGTATTCCTTACGTAAGTATACAACCGTTTTGAAATTTTTTTTAATAACTAATTTTTTTTTGGTACATTGTCGACCTTTTTTTTGATATTCACTATTTTCCAGGCACCCCCTTGAGCTTTTTTTCGGTTTTCACTGTTTTTCGGTACTCCGTTGAGTTTTAATTATTTAATTATTTTATAAATCCTTACGTAAGATGTGACGGGGGGGTGATGCCATAATCTTACGTGCCCTTATGTGAGGGGGGGGGTCAAAAATTACAAAAATCGTCCTGACGTAATTAATGAACAGCCCCTTAGAATTATTGAAATTATTTAAATTGGAACTTATTTGAAAATCATTAGAATTCCTTGGAAAATCTTTGAATTTTTTGAGAATCTTAGAATTCTTGAGGGAGTGTGTGGATTTCTTTGGAAATCTCGGGAATTTCAAGAAAATAACTGAAATTTCTAAGAAATTTTAGTGATTTAAATTAACGGAATTCGTTGAAAATCATTAAAATTCTGTAAATTTCTTAAAAATTACAGGTATTTCTTGGAAATTTCTGGAATTCTTCAGAATTGCAATTATCATTGAGGACCTTTGAAATTTTTTGAAAATTCTTTGAAAATTACAGGAATTCCGTGGAAATCTTTGAAATTTTACAAAAATCACAATTTTTGTAAACAAAATTTGTTTAAGATTTTCTTAAACGTCTGCTTAAGATTCTCTTTCGAAAAAGCAGACAAAGCAAAAAAGCACATTCATAAATGGTGTTGCTAAGATAACCCAATTTCTCAAAATTTATTAGATTTTCCAAGATTTTCTATGATTTCTTAAATTTCCCTAAGATTTCCTTTCATTTGTACACCAGATTTTCTCAGCAATTTTCCGCCGCTCTGAAGTAAACTGATTATTATTAATTGCTAAATTATGTTACTCGACTAAATCTCTGGTGATATAAATATTATATCACACTCGTGTTGAATAATTTACTTGATGCTCTTGTTACGTAATATACTATTATTCACAATCGGTTAGTAATCAATACATTCCTGACTTTTAATAAGTTGGGAAGCAGTTTATTATTTAGTTTCACTGCCAACCAATCAAAAAGCTGTTTTGTTTTACTTTCCAACCTACCCCTGGTTGGGAAGTGGCCACTTCCCGACCTGCAATGTCGCATGGATGGCAAGAAAAGAAACTAACAAAAAATGTCAAGTATCAAGTACAATTTATATACAAATTTAGTGCAAGCTAAATTATAATCTAATTTTATTTTAGTTACTTTATACGTCTAAGTTTAGCCAGAGTAATTAAAAATTATTTAAGCAGTAATATTAAAAACACGAAACAAATCTGTAAATTTGTTACTAATATAATATTTGCCAATTGTCAACACAAATTTTTTGTTCGACATAAACAGCAATTTGTTTTTAATATTTCATACTAACTTGATAAACAATTTTTATTTTCAAAAGTGAAATCAAATGAAAAGCAGTGTATAATTTAATTCAATTTTTAATTATTTCTTGTTTACAAACTGATTGTGAATAAAATAGTATACATACCTCGGTGTCAAGCTTCATTCCAGCGTCGCGCTTATAGTTGACTTCGGCGCTTCGCGCCTCAGTCAACTAACTTAGCGCTCGGCTGTAATGAAGCATTTTCCACCTCGGCACGTAATATACTATTATAAATATTTGTAATAATAATGTGTAATAATGATAATGGTATATTGTTTGAATCATTTGTTAATATCAATAAATGTTACGAAGTCACGGCTTAGATTACGGTCAATGATGACAATTCGGCCATTAATGTCATTGAGGCCATATTACTAAAATTTCCTCTAATTTTCTACATTTCCTATGTTTGTAAAATTTGTAAAATTTATGAAAATTTCTCCGGATATCTTCCAATTTTCCCGCTCGTTTTCTACTAAGTGGAAACACGATGGAGAAATTATCATATGCAAATATAAAGGGAAATCGGGAGAAATTTGAGGAAATCTAAAATATTATAGACTAACTTTATTTTGATTTTTCCATTTTCTGAGATTTCATTGGTTTTAAAATTTTCTGGATTTTTCAATATATCGTAAAATACCTTAGAATTTTCCATTTCCTAGAATTTCCTTAGACTCTCTAGAGTTTTCTGCATTTCTCTCGATTTTCTATTTACTAAATTGTTTTAGAGTTTCCTGAGATTTTTTTGAAATTTCCATGGATTTCTTGAGTTTTTCTATATTTCTACAAATTTTCTAAGAATCTGTTTCTTCAGATGTCTTCGAATTTTCCAGAATCTCTTCAAATTTCCCTTCACTTCTGGCGATTTCCTCTTAGTTTTGTACTAACCGCAGGCGATTTTTTTAAATAGTTTCAAAGTCACGCGCTTTAATGGAAATTTAAAATATGAAATACAAAAATAATTTTTCTTAAAAATGGTTTTCGTTTTTTTTTTATTAATTTAATTATAATAATTAATTTTTTGACCTAAATTAACTTATAAAAACAATCAGGATTTAAAAATCGCTTAAAACTTTTAAATATTTAAATAATATATAACTGTATGATTAGTTGTAGAGGGGGCCCGGAAATTTTAAAATAAATTTTATTAATTTAATTTAATTTTTTTCATTAATTAAATTTTTAATTTTTTTAAAATTTTAATTTAATTAAATTTTTAAATTTTAAAAAATTTAGTATTTTAATAATTTAATATTAATTAAAATTATTGATTTTAATTTAATTTTAAAATTATGATTTTTTTTCCCTATTTATTTTATGATTTATCGAAATACTAGATTATCTCCATATATTTTTAACCCTCGGTTAGGCGCGTGGTCTACGCTAATGTATTTCTTATAATAGCTTAAAATAGCGCGCCTAACGGAGGGTTAATGGTTTAAAAAAAATTTTTTAATTGAAAAGGTCACAGTACAATTGGGGGCCCTTTTAGCCGGGGGCCCGCGTGCGTCGCATCCACCGCACCCCGGTAGTTCCGCCCGTGGTCCGGGCAATAACGTTAATTCCCAATACGGGGTGGGCAATAATAAAATCACTATTCTACAGATTCCATATTCTATCACTCTTAGGACCAATCTCACCAGACAAAACAAATCAAGTTTTAGACAAAACTTATTAATATTACCTTGGTAATTCATGCTAAATTTGTTATTTTAATCTAAGTTTTGTCTTAAACTCGATTTTTTTGCCTGATGGGGTTGAGTTTTAGTGATAGCCGTTACCACCGGAGGATCCAGAAATTTTTTCTGGGGGGGGGCACAAAGCTCGAGACGGGCTAAAAATGTTCTCAAATTTGGGATTGTCTCTTTGTTTCCTTGTTGTTTTTAAGCGTCTGGGAGGGGCACGTGCCCCCGTGCCCCCCCTTAAATCCGGCTATGGCCGTTACACACCTTTCGTATACTTCGCCGAGTTTGGGCTTCTCTGGAGAGGTCGGGCGAATCACGGATAAATTAAATAAAAATCCCTGTACACTTATAAGGCCTTGAGAAGGACCGAGTTGCTGTCGTGCATACGTTTAGCCGTGTGAATGACAGCAACTCAGCCCTTTTCTAGTCCTCATAAGTGTGCAGAGAAATTTATTTTCAAATAAAATTCAAATTTAAATTTAAATTCTTTATTTTAGCATTTAAAATGTTGTTCTTTTCCCATAGTATAATGTAAACATTGTAATAACGTAGAGAATTATTTTTCTGCTTACATGTTGACCTCCGAGTCGCATTCACAAGCATTGGTCGGTTAGCAAACTAAATTCTTAGAATGGCCGGTTATAGAGTGTCGGATAATAGGGCTTCTACTGTTATTGATATTATTGAGCTCAACTAGTTTTTTAAGTCGAATTGCATTTATTAGTAGCAACAGTACCTATGTTTCTCATTACTCAAACAATTAATATTTACAAGTCATAAAAATTAAATTCTTCAGTTGCATATTATACTGATTGTTTAACTTTTGAATTAAACAAGTGGGCAGCAACTATGGAAAAAATTATATAATTTATAAAACGTAGAAAACTATTAACTGATTTATTTTATAAATATACATAATTATCAATACCACACACTTATCTAACTTTAATATTAGGTATAAATACTTTTATAACTCTTATAATCTACATAAAATACTTTTCATTTGTTTATTAAAAACATAAACAAAAAAAATGCAAAATTACATGATGCTGTATTTTGTTTCTAATGAAAATTGTAGGTTTTTAACCGGGACTCCCAAATGTAGTTGACCGGTTCTGAAAATACTTAGTTTTTCTGTACAATTTTATTTTTTTAAAAGCAGGTTTGATTTCAATGGCATTTAATCCAAAAGTTAGATCGTGGCAATTTGCTTAATCGGTTTACCTGAGTGATTTTAAAATTAACGTGATTTAATTTATAATAAATTACAAAAAGCTCTTTGTGACGTTAGATGCCACATATGAAATTTTTTCAATACTTGAAAATAATTTAACTCTATTTTTCTTGCAGATCGGATTTCACCTGTAAATTGAAATTTTGTAAAGTTGTTTAAATTTTCGAGCTCGAGAGTTCGAGAGAGAGCTGGTTAATAAGGAACTTTTGGCATTTTCCGATTAGCCGGAGTAGTCTCGCTCACTGTGATTCCGATTCTGAAATAGGCTTTTGTTTATTCTTTGTTCTCGGGACAACCTTTAAGATAAGGAAGAGATAATAACAAAAATATTTTATGAATCGAGTTATTCTTCGTTTTCATTAAACAAATTTTAAATATTATATTATCATGATAAACAACTCCGTAAAAATTAGTTCACAACTTATATTACTCGGATTTTACCACTTAACATCCGCTTTGATATATAATTTATCTGATGGAAACTGTCCCAATTGATAAAAATGTATAACTTCAAGTCTGGAATACTCTATAATGTAAGTTAAGTTCAAAGTGCTATAGAATGTAGATGCTGGATCACGTTTGACCATTGAAAAACGCAATCGGAGTTATCATCTTTCAAATATAAATTAGACACTAAATAGCTTAGTAATCGTCAATTACAAATGCATGGATCAGTATCGAAATGGATTTAATGACCATCGGGAAGGCTATAAAACCACTTTTATTTTGTCTTTTGCTTCTGAAACAAAGTAATTTAAGTGTTACATTTTAAATACACTTGTTACTTTATGTTATACCGAGAGTGTCGGTGCCGTTTTTCGAAAATCTAATTTTTTCATCAGCAAAACAAAAAATGTAAATTTAACTAATTAGTTTATTAATAAATTCCGAAGCGGCGCCTAAGTATACGCTTTCAATAGAAAAAGGTTCCTTTCAAAGCTAAATCACCTAAATCATTGATCAGCCCTTAATCTGTGATAAACCATACTCATCTTGGGATCCCCAGTGGCGAAGTATGGGAAACGTCCTTTCAGTGGAATGCAGTTTTAGCGGTCGAGTGCTGGTGTGGTCATAAATACTTTACCTTTTAATGTTACAATCTTTACCTTCGAGTTCAAGTGTACACGAATAATCTTCAGTTGCAGTAATTAAACAGCTAAATCAAAAAGTTACACTGCAAAATTAGAACAAAGTTTCGTTCTACATTTTGAAATTTATTGTGTGGAGTCCTTGTTAATTATTATCTCTTTTATTCACCTATAGCTATCGCAGACTGGTCTCTAATTAAGTGCCGACTTGGTATCCACCTCCTGATTAATACAAATCCTTTAGCTGACACCATAATCGATGAAAATATTACCGATTAAATCATTCTCATTCTTATTAACAACTTGCAATTAACACCCTTCATTAGTGTAATGGACATTTTTAATTCCCTTGCGGTTAATTCACACATTAATTGTTAATTTATTTTAATGACAGTGAATCAAAACATAACAATTATTATCACGTTTAATTAAACTCCATGAACATTTTTCGTAATTCATTGTGTGAAAATGTTCAACTGGAGGAAATTACAGAAATTGGCTGCAAGAAATAGATTACCCACCTTTGGAAGTTATCTATTGCACAGCATTCGTAATCGAAGGTTAGCAACATTTTTGTATTAAATTACTGAAGTGAACTTTTAGGAAGCCATTTTGCTACCTCCCCATTTAGAACTCCTCGTATTTCTATTCTCTGAAAGAAGATTTTCTATAAATCGAATCTACTTCGGAGAAGTTTACAACGGTTATCCTATTTATAAATATCTTTTTCCAAGAAGACAAAATCACTTCTTCAAATTTCCGGACAAAAATAGACATATCTGTCGAAGTGTTGTGAAGGGGGTTCCCCTAAAATTTTCATTAGATTAATTTAATTGTTTAATATTACTGTCGAAATTCATTTAGTTTAAATTTTATAGTTGCATCAACATTGAAATAACCTTTAAAATAATTTTTGCAATTTAAATTACAGACATAGGGTGCATACATAATTTCAAATTAAATTAAAATCTACATTTGAATATTAAAAATAAACTCCGGCAAATTATATTTTATATTTAACTTTTTGTGGACCCAAAAAACTCGACGTATTCTGTTCTAATTAATTAGACCAAGATTAAAATGAAAATTGTAACAAGTTATGAAAAAATTGTTCAGAATAACTGAACCGAAAAACTAGAAAATTATTTGAGAGGTTGTCATATTACGGAAACTCGTTAACTATTAATATAAACCACATTAATCACTTACCTCAACTTCCTAATCACTTTAAACCTACTTAAATGGGGAAATCAATTTTTATTATTTTTATTAATAAATTTCCTTAATTGAACAGACTATAAAATCGGACAATAACAAAAATGCATTGTTTTTAATTTTAATTTATTGAATTTCTTCGTCAAATTGAAGTTGACACTTGAATAATAACAATCGAAACCTTGATAAGGTAATTAATGTAATACAAGAAAATTTCAACACTTTTTAGTTGGATAATTTTCAATGAAGGCTTTTTCATTATTTACGGCGGCGTTAATTAATTTTTAATGGAATTGCGTTCGTATTTTTTTCTAAATTAATCGATCACTTATTGTATTAAGTAAGTTATATTTCAACATTTTTATTAGCTGGGTCAGGGTTATTGCAATTTGTAAACACAAAACACCAGAAACACAGCCTTACGAATTTAATAATTTTAAATAATCTTCATATTATGAAGAACTGTAAATAAATTAATATTTTTTAAATTATTGAATAGTTACTTCAAAAATTGCTATTATAATAATTTATTAATTGTTTCATCAAGTTCAAGTGCGAAAATAGTAATCACCCGTCCAGGGGGATACCCGTTTAGTAGGATATGTAGCTTCGCACGCTACCATAACAATTTTATGATTTGTAAGAACGTTTACACCGGATCGCCTTAAATTATCTTTTCGAAAATGTAAAAAAAGTTCATCTATATAGTATTACTAAAATTTCAACGAGGAAATAAATAAAGGACCTCTGTACCCAGCTTCCAAAGAAGAATTTTTGAATACACAGTTAACAGTAATTATGTATTTTTAGTATAATTATTTAATATCCTTTTATTAACTTGGCAGGGTCAAATCTCTCGCCGCCCTCTTCAAAGCTGTTGTCCCCGAGCTCAAATTAGCAATTACGCCGTTTTAATTTACTTTGGTTTTTTTTTCTGGTTCCATTTTACATTTATTTTCTCCTTCACGTAGGTAAATGTTTTAGTGCCAAGTACGTGTGTATATGGATGTCATTGGTCATTGAGTCACCTGTAACGACTTTTAAAATGCCATTTCAACGAATTATAACTTTAAAAACAACAAAACTGGAAACAAAAATTTTAATTTTTGTAATAAAATGGTACATCGGCAAATAACAAAACTGGTCTGCAGTGTATTATACCTAATGGCATAATGAAGCAGTTGATGCGGGTTAACATATAAAAGTACATTTCAAGACTTGATGGACAAGGTCACTGTTGAATTCACATATATGAAGTCAAAAATTAGCCTTAATAAGTGCAATATAAAAAAAAATAACATAAAGGTATATGATTTTACTTCTATTACTCTGTACTTCCATGTTAATGTGTAATACTTGAAAAGGCTCATTAAAATTAATGGACAAAAGCTTTATCTCTGCAATAATGGATAATAAATTAATACTGAAGCATATGATACGTTGTTGCTAATGAAAAATGTATTGCAAAGGAAAGAAACTCGGTACCAATGTTGATTTTGGAGAAAACTATCGGAATTGGAATGTTTTATAATATCATGGTTTGGTCTGCTTGTCTGATGAGCTCTAATAAGATTGAAACATGCAGGTATGTCGTTCTTGGAATTCCTGGAAGTGACTTTTAAAATTGGTATCCTTTTCAATCCAATGTTGTACGTGTACAATAAATTCTACAAGTTTTATTGTGATAGATAATATTAATGCTTTTTTAATTTCCTTTTATTACTGGCAAACACCAAAAACCATTTCTTAGCTGACCGAAAGGAAAATCAGCTAAAATTTAGAACGAAAAAGCTACCAATCGTATGAATTGATTATCGTTTGAGAGTTATTATGTAAACTTTTCTTTTTTTTAATAAAACTAAGTTGCGATAGGAAATATCAGTATATTATATCGCTTTAATGACGCAAATTTTATATTTAATTATTAATCGCATTGGGATTGAATTATACCGAAACGGAAATGACCCTACAAGATGGAATTCATAACAACTTCCAACAAAACTATAAACAACATTAAAGTTTACAATTGAATTGATTGGCAACAAGAATGTTATACTTCCAGGTTTTTCTTGTAATGGCAATGAGAATTACTAGTTCGTGGGTGTTATATGTGCTTACATTATTCATTCTACCTATAATCTGATTATTTCCCTCGCCACAACAAAACCCACTCGGCGCCTCTTTTGACGGTTTGTGAACCCTAGGTAAGAGGTAAGAGATCCTTGGAATTGGGTCTAGATTTAACGATTCCTCACCGTGAAAAATTTTTATGACATATAATTGCTTAAAATTTCAAATAAGAGCAACCGTGTTATTTATTACATAATATTATAATCATATTTTACTACTACGTCAACCAGTATTTACATTTTAAACCACTTTAGCTCGTCAGTTGTCATTTTAATAAAATTTCCCACAATTTTCATTTATAATTTAAATAAAATTATCGTGCATTTATTTAATGGTTGTACACTCGCAAGCTTAGCTGAGACTAAAGGGATAGAATGTACACATTGAAAGGATGAAATTAAAAAAAGGCAGCTTCACAAACATGAATCAAAAATTACAAAACAATATAAAATTTTAATAACTTGCTTGGGGCTGTTTATTGTTAAGTCAAGGATTCGATGTTCGGTTCTTTTGTTGTTTGCTTCTTCTACGTTTTGATGTTGATTTACGAAAATTAAGTAATCGATCTTAATAGCTCAAGATTAGAAACACTTCCTAGGATATTTCTTTTTAGACTGATTTTAGCTCTGAAATAGAATTATCTTAACCTGTCATTTGAAAAAAAAACATTTTTATATGAAATAAAGACAAGTTACTTGAACTCAGGTCAATGTGCAAAGATTCCAAAAACTTGAAGAAATCAAAAAAATCACCAATTTTTTGTTTAAATTTCCCAAGAGATACAGATATCTTCTAAAATTATTAATTTATGTCTAGCAATTTCATTAAAAAATGTAGAAAATTATTACATTATTATACTTATTCTAGTCTTTCATTAAATAAATATAATATAATGTATTTAAAAAAAATTGGGGGGCGTGCATTAATTACCTAAAAGTAATTTTGGTGATTTTTAGACCCCCTCTTCCCCACGTGAAATTGGGTGATTCGGCTCGACCCCCCCCCCCTAAACGCCTCACGTAATTAATGGACGCCCCCTTGTTAATATTATCTAATTAAAGCAATAAAAAGACTAGGTTTACTCACCAATATTATATTATTCGATAATAGCGCAACTTTTGATTAAATACCAAAAAGTCGATTTTGTAAGAAATTTGCTAGAAAAATTTTTTTTTAATATTTTGTTCTAAAATAGTAGATAGTTCTCAAGAAAAATTTTACCAAGGGGTAAATATCTCGAAAATTTTGTGTACATTTATTTGGAATTCCCTTGGAAATCTCTGGAATTCCTTGGAAATCATAGACGTTGTTTAGAAGATTGAAACTTTTGGAAATCAAAGGCGGATCCAGGCAAAATTCATGACGAGAATAAACAAGCAATAGTGTGGAGGAGCTGATGAATATATTTTGATAAGAATTTAGGTATATTTCTAAAATTAAAAAAAAAATAGTAGATTTCGTTGGCTTTTGATGAGTCATGGGGAAGCAGTTAGATAGTCCCGTTACCTTCCCTACCTTCCAAACATCTTTGGCGTGCAAACTTAGAATATGGAAATTCGATAAAATTCAATTACTTTAGAAAATCCAGAAAATCTTAGGAAAACCAAGGAAGTCAGAAATTAAAAATACTAAAAAATAAAACTTATCTCGATTAACTATTCTTAAGATTTCCTAATTTCACTTTTGTATTTCACGATTTCCCCTCAGTTTTCCAGCAACAAACTAGTGAAGAGAAATCTGAAAATATTCGAGGAAATTCCAGAGAATCTAAAAGAATATAAAAATAATACAATACGCAGAAAATCAAAAATTCAAAAAATTTAAAAAAGACAATTATCACATAACAGGTCTGGATTAAGAATATTTGAAATTAAGAAAATTCATAATGTAACGTTATTTCATGGTTATTACCAATCTTCATTTACATTTAACGAATATAATTGAATAAAAATTGAAAAATAAGAAAAATATTCAAACTAAACAAACTGAACTAAACCTCACAAAATTTTCATAATTTTATGATTATTTTTATTTACTTACTACTTATTAATTAATTACTAATTATTAATTAATTACTACTAATTACTTTACTTAAAATTTTTATTTTGAGTTCAAGAATCTAAAAGAGTTTTAAAATTTCAAGATAATCTCAGGAAATTCTATTTGTTTTCAAATATCTCTTTAGTTTTGTATGACGCTTTCCAGTTGGTTTTCCACTTAGTTAAAATCGAGAGAGAAATCTGGGGTAAAAGAAAAAGGAAATCTACAGAAAACCGGAAAAATGTTAAGAAATCCCAGGAAATCAAAAAAATAGAAATATCAAGAAAATCGAAAAGTTCACCCGAAAAGAATAGCTAGGTAAATTAATTGAAACTGAAAAAGCGGGCCAATAGGAAACGATCCAGTTAAAAAAATCAACAGCTAAAAAGGTGGTTCATAATTAAAAGGAAAACACCTTTTTTTATTTTTAAATTTTTTTGAGAATTCCTAGAAACTTAGAATTTTCTGATATTTTGTTGGATTTTCTTGAATTTTTCTTTTGTCGAGATTTCTAAGATATTGAATTTTCTATGTTTCCTTAAATTTTCCTCTTCTTCAAGATTTTCTGGAATTCCCCGAATATCTTCAGATTTCTCTTTACTAGTACACCGAAGTTTTCTAACAATTTCTCCCTAGTTTGTTGTTGGGAAACCGAATATCTAACTCTTTCCTCATGACAAAAACCAACCAAATCTACAAAAAAAATTTTTAATTTCAAAAATATACCTAAAATCTTATCAAAATATATTTATTTACCCTCTCTTTGCCAAACTCATTTACCACCTACATGAACTTTGCCTGGATCCGCCCTTGATTTTCAAACTATAGTTTAGATCTAAAGAATTTCTATGATTTCCAAAGAATTCCAAAGATTTCCAAGGGAATTCCAAAAAAGTGTACACAAAATTTTCAAGATAATTCCCCCTTGATTTTTTACATTTCCTCGAAATTCCTATTTCTTAAGATTTTATTTCACTTGTACACCAGATTTCCCCAGCAATCCCCTTCTTGTCTTCGACATTCTCGAGTAAACGAGGAAATCAGAATGTTTAAAAACCCCGATACGGTTGTTGTGCCTAATTCTGAATAATAGATTGTGTATTAGTTTTAACAATAACATTAATAAAAATTATTTCATAAGCTTTCAAGTTTCCAAGTCAACATCTGAAAAAGGCAATAAGCAATAATTGCTCAGAGCTTTACGAATTATTTATAATTTTATTGTGTTGGCTAAACCTGTAATCACATGACCACATGGGGAATCGAACTGTTTGTGATTAGGTTGGAAATTCACAAGAGAAGCAAAAAAATAAAAAGAGTGATTTTGGCCGAAGAGTACAACTCAATGCTTTTGGACTATGTTTCAAATTTCCAACATATTTTATCAAATTCGTCGTGACACTTTGGTGCGGAGCATTTCGTAAATTAAAGAAAATCAACATTATTGCAGAAAATCTATATCAGCAAGTAATTCATTGGTTTATCCCAAGTGTAAATCACGGGGTAGTCTGGTGTACGTCTATTAGGTAGTTTTTTGTACTTGCAGGAAGTCTCGAGTAGTCCCGCGGGAATTTGAGTTCTTCCCTAAAAAATCCACCCTTAAATGAAGAAATTAAATTAAATTAATTGAAATTTAAATAAAAAAGCCCTGTAAGCTTATGGGATCCTGAAAATGAATCGTGGAACGGGGCATCGTTAATGGTGGGGCACGACAAATAATTGTTCCGGGTTCAAATGCAGTTAGGCTCCTCCCACTATGCTATGCATAAGCGATTTTTATATATAAAATTTTTGATTTTTAACCCGTCGTTGGTACATTTAATTTCTTATTGTTATTGGTACACTGTGAGTGCGGCGCTCACACGTTATTTTTATATCATTATTAATTGCTCGATCAACGTAGAACGTCCAATTGTATATAGAAATATGTATATTTACCATTAATTAAAAATGTAATTTATTATATTTTGAATGTACTCTAAATAATTTTGTGCTATTCTCCAACGAGATGTTTGCGGAGAATTTGATTGTTGTGTACTAATGCTTAGGTGTAGGTTCAGAAATATCACTATCAGACTCCCAAAAATTGTTCTTCAGTCTCCTCCAAATACGAAATTAATTTATTGGCCATGATGAATTGAAAAAAATAGAAACACGTGTACGTACGAGCGTACGACGATGATAGAAATATTACGCGGTTAGCGCGACGCTGATTTTATCGGGGTTGTCGGAAGAAGTAGATATAGTCCGAAGTAGGAGGTAATCTGCTATTTTTGTCCATGGTTTACTAAATATTACCGTCTTACATAGTAGCTGATAATAGTATATTGTTTTATTAGGATGAAACGATAAACTTTTCGTGCCGAGCGGGGTTTACTTGGACGTTCTTAACTTGGACGTTTTTTGGGGCACTTTTTCACTCAACTTTGGTTTTTCTTATGAGCGCCATATTAGATTTTTGCATTTTTGAAAAGTCTTTTATCCTAATTACAACGATGTATCACACGATATGATCGAATCTTATAAATGCTGATCGAATCTTATAAATGCTGATCGAAATTGGGAAAACAATTTTGTTTAACAAATTAAATTTTGACAGATCTGTTGAATTTGGATTTTGAACGTTCACTTTTCCGTCAAGTTTACCTACTTAAAAACTAAGGTTTTGAATTAGGAACGACATGGTTTTTCTTATTATTTTTTATTTTATTTATTTATTTATTTTATTTTATTTTATTTCATTCTAGATGCTCGAATACTCCACCTTCCACTTCTAGAATAGTTCGCGAGATTGTCTTCTTATCTTAGCCCTAAAAAGTGATTATGGTTCTTCTCAGCTCATCAACAATTACAATTACCTATTATTCGAATCTTTTTCCTTTAGGTTCAAGTTCAAGATAATTAAACCAGTTCGCTTTCTTTTTTTTTTAAATAATAATCTAGCGGAGAAAAATAAGAAGACAATCTCTATCTCGTGAGCTATTCTTTGTTATATTTTGCGAAAGAAAAAATAAAAAATAAATAAATTAAAAAAATTTAAAAAAATAAAATTTAATTTGTTAATTTTTCCAAAGCACTCTTCCCAAAAACGATTTTTTCTCAAAAAGAAAAAAGATAAGAAAAAAAGAATAAGATTCGATCACATCGTGTGATACATCGTTGTAATCAGAAAAAAAACCTTTTCAAAAACGCAAAAATCCAATATGGCGCCCATAAAAAAAGCCAAAGTTGAGTATTGTAACTCGTACATCAAGAACGCCTTGGAAAATACAATGACAGATCTAGATCCCTTATGAAAAACGTTCTAATTAAAAACGTCTATAGTTCTTTTGGTTTCAAATTTTATAACTTAAGCAAACAAGCGAAAATTGAAAAACTCAAAGTGTGTATAAAACAAAATATTGCCAACAGTGCGCGCGTGCGGACAAACTTATGATTAAAAAATCGCGTTATCAGATAACACGCATTGATTTGAAAAATTGAACGAAGAAAAAAATGAATTGTCTGGGCAACAGATTGATAAAAGATAACAAGTATAAATAATTTTGTCTGCCACTGAATCCCGACGGGGAAGGTCGTGTTTTGAGTTCACGATTGAATCCCAACAGGGAAGGTCGTGTTTAAAGTTTACGATTGAATCCAAAAAGGGAAGGTCGTGTTGAGTTGACGATAGCTCTCGAAAGAGAGTTTGTGCATGTGTGTGCTTAGCAAACCAAGCATACACTAATGCCCGTACTAATAGTCACGGATCAATCCGAGATTCAAGATTAATTCTCAAAAATTACATTTCTAACTTCATAATTTCAAAAATGTACAGCAATTAACAATTAAATAGGTACAAACTTTTTATATTTATAATATTCATATTATGATAATCTTCGATATGTAAAATAATTTTATAATAAATTTCTTATTATAATTCTTATTCCATCTTCTGTAAGCACCTGAAGATATATCATAATTCGTATGGAACATGTCGTCACATTTTATGACTTATTTGCTTAAGCGTTGAGACTCTAGAATTATAAGATTTAAAATGCTTAGACTCCTGAAAGTGCAAAATAATCTTTATGAACTGATGGACAAATTTTAATATTTTTATTTGTAATTTAGTTATTAGTATTAGTAAGTTATTACTACTTAAGAGTTATTGTACTCTTACCTTCAATTATTGCTTTTTTATGACATTGGAAAGCAATGGAAGCTGATATGGGGTGTGCGACGGAGCTCTTAATGGTTCCACAACATTTTATAATATGAAAAAGTATAAAAAATCCAATTAGATTAGATTCTGAATTCCTAAAATTACAAAATCTAACTTATCTAATTTAATCTAAATTTTTAAATAGAAAACCTACTACATTGTTAATATCTCTGAATCTCGTTAATCCATTCGTGCGCATCAAATGAATATTCGAATTACTCTACTTGGCAACCCTATACCTGGTACTATCATAAAGTGCGGAATCTGGAGGGTGAGCAAATAAAGTAGCACAATGGGTTCGCATGAGTGTCTTTACGAACAAGTTATAGTTGTTTTCTTTGTAAAATTCATCTATTCTCGGCTCATAACCTGTTAACGTATAAAAAATGTATTAACAATTGTTACAACTTCCGCTTTTGATATTAGGATATAAATCGGAAAGCATTTTTTGCATAAACGCAGTCAATTTCAAAAAGAAGAAAAAGTTAAATTCTAATCTAATCATTAATCCAACACAACTCTAGACATAGGATTTAAAGCAAAGTAAGAGGGTTAAGTGAATAAAAACAGTTTTAAAACACTTCTGCTGCTGTTCGGAAACTTTGCCCCTCATAAATACGCCTATAATATTAAAGTAACATTTTCTTTTGTATGCAAAATATTATATAACTCACGACATCATAAATCAGAACAATAAACGTGATGAATAACACAAAATGATAAAAGGACAGGTTTTCAAATATTATAACGAAAAGTTTGGTAGTCTAATTTATAATATGGGAATAACGGTACATTGGGGTGCGTTAACATGGGGGCTAATAAATGTGAGATGGAGACCCTTACTTATGTTAGAACAGTGTTTGAAGAGACAGGATAAAAAATACGATTGCTTCGTTTAAAAAATAATATTGACATATACCCAAAGAAAGTAGAAACATCGATGTTCCGAATGACACATATACGTATGTGGTCAATTTAAGCGGTCAGACAGCCTGGGACATTTTTAGCTCTCCCCTCAGGACCCGTATGCGGCAGACTGCATAAGAGCCGGCGCTGCATTCTTCCGATGCTATCGCCCTTTCTAATATATGGTCTCGGCGAACTTGCATTGCAGGAACAAAGCTTATAGTTTTGCAACACCTATTCTGTTGTCTGAAATTGGAAACGAGTAACTCTTGCATCGTCGACTTCTTAAGCCGTCCTGAATTCAGTGGAGCAAGTTTTGTTGTCTGGAATAATTTGGAACAATTTCGGATAGGTATGTGAACTTCTCGTGTACATAAAAGAAGTGCATTTACATCGCTTTATTCTGCATAACGAGCATAATAAGAAGTATGTATGTTCTTTCAAAATTTAAGTAAAGGAAGTCGAAATTAACAGTAATTTTTGCAATTACCATATTTGCAATCCTTTTCATTCATTGGGTTGCGAGCTTTTTACAATATAATGTACACTTTACACGCGAAAACCTTCGGACCCAATTTTTGTTACTAGTATAATATAACAATAAACCGTCATCTGGAGAAGAGACGATAGACCATAAAAATTCGAGTGCTCAAAACAAAATAAACCAACTGGTTGGTAACTTTCTCGAACGTGCATTTAAAATTTAAAAAGCAGAGACCACTGACTGGAGGGCCAACCTTGAATTTTTACTACAATGCGTGTTTATTATAAAATCAAAAGTAGTTTTGCAAAGAATGCGCCATGTTTTACTTAGTTCCAGTGTATATTACAATGGAGCATACAATCATAAAAAATTATAATATTATCCTCGCATTGAAGGTATGAAAAATTTTTAATTTCAGACTAAAATATAAAAATTTTCTTTTTCTTTTCTGCTCGCCAAAGGCACTTATCCGATTAATCTTTTTGGAAACTTGGAATGTGGTTTTTACGAAATGGGCAAAATTTGAACTGCGAGTTCAAAAAATCGTCCAATAGTTGGTCACCACTGGTTTGCTTATATCCCAGGGCACAATACAATCTTTCAAACCAAAATTGAACTCGTCAGATTCTCTCACGTACGGTTAATTTTCTCCGAATTTCACTAATTATCGTTCACTTCGGTGCATCATTAATAATTTTTTTTGCAAAAAAGTACACCGCCTTATAAATCACAAAGAAAGCATGAAATTAAAAACTAAAGTAAAGTTTTAAAATTATACAGTCAGTTTCTATATTATAGTGCTATTAAAATCCGGACCGGTCGGTCCTTCGGTTAGCCTGTAGACTTCCTAATCCAACCAACACTGTATTGCAGTTTCCGACTTTTGCCAAAATTACAAAAGGAAAACGATAACGGATAAGGCAGGAAAGTGACTAACTTCGTTAGGATCACCTACTCAATTGTGTTTTGTAATATTGATAAGTAAAATTACCGCAAAGATAAAGTAAATACATACAGGATGACTATTTGTTTTGGTCGTCTTGAAGTGAAACCTCCACCAGATTCCCAGTAGAACTTATATGTTTTGCCCGTCTGGATTTAGGGAAAACGATTTTTCGAAAAAATTTCCGTGGAGTAAATAAGTAATTTAACTGTGTTAGCCATTAAAATGTATTAATAGTCCATAGATAAAGAATAGCAAGATAATGAATGGATAACAATGTCCGGAAAGTTGTAGGTTATGATTATCAACTGGCGATTAGCGCAACGAATTTTATGGGACTTCTGATATTTTGGCGTAAATTTGATTAAAAAAAAAATAATTGTAAATACGCACCCCATATTGTCATAATCATATTGTTAATAGAACGAACCATGTCGAATGCTATCACTTATCATTTTGCTGTCATATTTGAAAACTGACTTATGCGGGTTTCGAATTAATGTTAAAATTATCTAATAATATGAACAAATAACTTAGATAACTACGCCAGATGAAGTTAACAATTTCCTGTATATTGCAAAATTTAGTAGTACATTGCCGTTGCTATTATGAAGCATAACATATCAATTATGACTATGTTAACAAATTACATAATGGTATTGTTGATAAGTTGTTGGTTTTTTATTTTAAATATTAATTAACGCTTTCTCTCTTTTTTGTAGTTTTAAAGTATCATAGACGAAATTACTGATGAAAAAGAGGTGATTGACTCATCGCATAATTAGCAAATAAAAACTATCTTACTACACAAGAGATTAGCCGATTTTTGTTAAACATGTGGTGCTTATTAATCCAGAAAAAGTCAAGTTCCTTTGTCAATTAAGTTTTTCTAATCCAAAAAAATTTATGTGAAGTAAAGTTTTACATGTTGAAACTTCTTCATTGTTTACTTTTTCCTTTTTTTTTGACCTTGACTATTTGTCAATTAGCCAAACTTATATAATCTAAAATCTATTCTTTTGATAGACACTCGTAAGTAGTTTCTCTGCTCAACCGAGGCCAAAAATTTTCGTAATTCTTATTTTGTCTCGATGATTTTGAAACTTATTTTCACAATTAATTTTAATTTTAATATCCCCCCCCCCCTCAGAGACTTCACTAAGTTATCAAAAGTACAGTTTATTTGCAATATAAGCAAAGAATTCTAGACTCCAATCTTTTCAATTGGCCGTCTGTGGTGGTCCTCATTTTAAGTAAACTTCCTATTTTCAGTGAATTGATTCATCGTGCAAGTTGAATAGAAGTGTGGGTTCTTGGGAGTTGCACTTTATCGCTGAACTTCAAGTTCAACTTTAATTTTATGTTTTTTAGGTGCAATCTTAATAATTTATGCATTTTCTCAATGAAGCAACCAGTGTAACTACTAATTACTAATAATTAAACAATTTATTTACTTAAGTTTACATAAAATCATAAAACGAAAATATCAAAGTTCAAAGCAGTTAATTTTTTGATATTTGCATGCGAATAATCATCAATAATAAAAAATGAAGATTTCAACATAACTTTTTATATTTGTTCAAACAAATTTAACGCTAAATTCAGATTTTAAACCACTTACCAAAAATTAATTTTTTAATTTTTTTACAACATAGCATAGATAAAACACCCGTGTAATGGGGGCGGGGGTGAAATACAAAAAAAACAAAAATTTAATAATTCCAACTCCAATTAAATTTCATTTTTGAATAAAATTTTCCAGTATAATAAATACTTGGAATGCCTAAACATTCAAAATTTAAATTTAAAATAAAATTCCAAAATAAATTAAAATATTTCAGAATTTTAATATTTTTGTTTACACGAAATTTACCATTTAATTAATTATACTTTGCAAATTAAGTTTTATATCTTATAATTTTCAATCAATTTTAGCAAATCGCATCCAAAATATTTACATTCTTTCCAAATTTTGAGACCAAATAAATTCAAACAATCAAAAAAATGTATTCACTCGCAATGAAATTATTTATTTTTATCCAAATCACAATAAAAAATCAAATTAACAGATGCAAAATCTGTTTCCCACAGCTCTTGCGGCCATCTTTGCAGCAAAAGACCTCTTTTATCCGCCGAGTTGATCCAAGCTCAACTACATGGCGGCAAAACGAGCAATCATTGAAAATCAAAAATAAATGAAAATTACAAAAATTTAGAAAATCAAATATAGAAAAACTCAATTGGAATTTCTGATATATTTATTTTGTAAAGTCTGCATTTTTTTGAAAAAGTTTAATTTTGTTGCAAATTTTCTAACATTTCTAAATATTTTGGATTATCTGGTTTTCTCGGCAACTAGTTGAGGTTGCAACAACTAGGTGAGAAAATCGGGTTTTTCTGAATTTTAGTCTCTGAATTTTAAATTTCGATTTAATTATGAGTTTCATATTTTTGAAAATAATATACAGTAGAACCCCTCTCTAACGAGAGCTCAAGGGACTCTTAGTTTGGATTCTTAGTAAGTTAATTAGAAAAGAGTAGAAGTAGAAGTTTGGAAAGTTTGAAGTTGGAATATTGATAATACATACTATACTGATAAAACAGAAGTTTTGAACCAAAACCTTTTATGCATTGTATATAGGCAAAGCATAAAAGGTTTTGAATCAAAATTTTTCGTTTTGAAGCAAAAGCTAATTTTTTAGAACCAAAACGAAAAATTTTGATTCAAAAATTTTTATGCATTGTATATAGGCAATGCATAAAAAGTTTTGGTTCAAAACTTTTTTTTTATCAGTGTATATATTTGTTTAAATAATTGGATTTTATGGTATTTTAAAATGAAAATTAAAGGTAGTTTAAAATAAAGTTTGATATCATTGCGTATGGCCGAAGTAATTTTTTAAATTGAGTTTCTCATTTTTATATTGCAAATTAATTTAAATAAAATTTGGATAGTAAAGGTTAGCAGAGGTTTGTTCTAATTGGATCAAGAGTTCCTTTAGACCAGTGCTAAAGCCTTATTATGTACAATTTTGAGCTATTTATTAAAATTTACACTTTAATTACTTGAATTTTTTTTTTCGTTTATTAATGTAACATGGAATCTTACGTTTTTCGAGTAATTAAAGTGTAAATTTTAATAAATAGCTCAAAATTGTACATAATGATTAATGACTAAAAAAATATTTTTCGGATTTCGTTTCTTTGCATTTTCTGAGAACATTTACTATAGTAATGTATATTTTTTCTTACACCGTCAGAAAGTAGAGATTTCAACAACCAAAAAGCTCACCGACTTTTTTGAAAAAGCTGATATTTTGACGCGAGAATTTTCGATTAAAAATTAGGATGCTTTTTTTCGATATTAAGTCAAGATAAGGTGAAAAAATGAATATTTTAAATCAAAAAAATTACAGTGCATTTGAGACATAAAAAAGTAAGTTTTCACCAAATTTCGAAGAAAAAAAATTTTGTTGTGAAAGATAAAAATAAAAAACCAAAAACTTGGTTATTTGAATTTTTCCCATAAATTTTGAGGTTATGAGAAAAAATTGTAAACACTAAAGTTGTAGATCTTTTTATTATCTACAACTTTGCCATTCAACTTTTTTCCATAGGATTTGTAGTTCTACCGAAAATCGAGATCAACCATTTTTTACTCTTAAAATCTCACCCCCTTTCACTTCCCGAACTCAGATCGCCCGTAAATTAATTTTTTTTAAATTTTTGTTATATTCTCTTCCTTTTCCAATGGGTTTTATTCTACTATACTTTTTTTACCTTTTAAAAAATATCCACCCTGGACTACTTGGAGTTGAGAGATTTATAAGTTATGAGATGACTTCGGTCATTTCAAAGTTTTCCTATATCCTTATTCAGCGATTTATGATTTTCAAAGGTTAAACCGCAAAGGAATTTTATTGCACAAAATCTAGGAATTGCAGCAGAATTAACTGTAGGAATTGTTTTGATTTTCATTTTTCTTCTTCAGATCTTTTGATTTCATTTAAGCTCACTTTCTAATGACCTTTTCACCCTCACCTTATTTCTACACTGAAAAAATGAATCATCATATTGCTGAAAAATTCATTATTTTTGCGCCGATAAACAAAATTTATTATATTGATGAACAAATTCTTAAATTGAATGACAATTTTTCATGAATGTTATAAATTTTTCATCAAATAATGGTGACTCTGATTTACTTGTACTCTGACTTTTGATATTACAGTAGAATCCGCTTAATGTGATCACTTCGGGCCAAAGACATTTTAATAATATTAACTGATAACAATTAGCGAAATTTAGAAACAGGCGAATTTTAGAAGACTTTGATGAGAACAAAATAGAAGAAAAAAAGGAAGAAAAAGTGGCCAGTTTCCAAAAAAAAAAAAATGATCACAATAACCGACTGATAACATTATCCGAGATCACATTAGTCGGATTCTACGGTATTTATAAAAAAATAATTTTTCAACCTAAAACCAAAAAAAGCCCCCAACAAAACATTTGTAATTTCAAAAACAAAATTTAGATTTTTAAGAATTTTGTTTGTTTTTCTGAGAACTTACACAACCAATTTCTATTTCAGTCCACCAGATTAACATAAACAACATAACATAAAGCACGTTGTTGCAGCATAAAATTCAGCTATTGAGTTGAGTCAGCTGTTGATATTATTTACTAACGTCAGAAGCTGAATTGCTACCGAATTGATAATTTGGCAGCTGAAAACCAGCTGAAATTGCGCTTCGTCAGCTGTACAAAATGATGAATCAGTTGATATTCAGCTCTAAATCAGCTAGTATTCAGCGCCGAATCAGCTGATATTCATGTATCTACATGTAGCGCCCCAGATCCCATCAATTCAAAAAAATTAATTAAAAAGCTACAAAATTTTGGATTTGTTGCGACTTTTCGATGAAGTTATAATAATTTATTTCAAAATCTAAAAAACTGGACTACCTATTATTTCTAAGGGAAAGCCCAGTTTTTTGTGTGATTTTACCTCTCTAGAAAATTCGTTATTCGATTTCAAAATTTTGAAATTGGTTAAAATAAAGTGCTTCTGCCAAAAGTCAAGGGAGTACAATTATTATTGCACTATTGCCCTCCCCCCTCTGTATCCGCACTTGTCTTCAATTATTGAAATTGTTACAATTTGTCTTGTTTTTCTCTCGCTTGGTTTTTATAAATGATTAATCCAGCCCTGGCTATACTTTCTGTGTAAGAATTCTGATTCTTGCTTGAATGTAGAACAGTTCTTATAACGATATTTTTATTATATTTAAATAATTTATTAAAAATTTGATTTTGTCTAGAGGCCCAACAATATCTTTAGCTTCATGCAGGCCTGAAAAAACTGAATCCTGTTGCCAGTTCTGGTACAAATTGTATATGTTGTAAATTTTAAAAGCTCGACGGACACCTGATTTCTAATAATTCACAAAACATAGCAATATTATGTATATTATATTGTAGTGAATAGTGATCCTTAGCACGAGACTCTCAATTTTGTTTTGTTTTTCTTAATCCAATTCAAATTAAAATTTTTAAATTATTAAATTAATTTTTCAACAAATAAGTTTCTACCAGAATAAAATTTCGATAATTGTAAATGTGCTTCGCTATCAGACCAAGTGCTCGACATGCACACAAATTCCTTCCTTTCAATTTTGCATTTTTCAATTTAACTATGCCTTCCAATTTAACTTATTATATTTAAAAACCAATTATATTATTTTGATCATTCAATTTTCCAATTTCACTTTTATCATATCATCCAAAACATCAAAATAATTCCAACAATGTCCAAATTTCGGACAAATCCAAATCAAAAATCAACAATAATCTTTATTTTACAAATTTCAATCAAAAATCTCAAATCCGAAACTTTCACGGGACCTTCTCGCAAAATCGTTCAACCACCTCAACGGACCAAATTGTAGGAAGCGACAAATCGTTCCATTTTGTGCCAACTTAAATTACTTAAAATTTTTTTTATATTATTTACATAAAATTATTCATAAAGCAAAATTTGAATACACAAACAATCAAAACCCATATCTACAAAGCAATTTAGAATTACAAAATTAAAATTCAATTGCGAAAAAACTATTTCTCACAACAAATCAAATTTAAAATTTTCAAAATTTATAAAAAGGAAGAAAAAGAAGAACACGACAATGCGTATATAGAACATTAAATATTATTTATTGTAAATTAATTTATGTATCAAAGTCAAAGAAATTATTCGGTAACGAATTTTGTCGAATTTTTTTGGCTTATGTAATTTACTATAAATATTTTTATAACGTAAAAAATGTTGTCGTATTCATTGATACCCACATAGCCAATTCAAAATATTTGAGCAATGCCCTTTCCTTGAATACTGAAAGTGTAAAAAAAATTTTTACATTGAAAGATTGTATTAATTTAAAAACCCACGTACATATTTAAACCTTTTTGCTTCAATATAATGTAAATACAATATATTATTGTATATTAAATTTATTATTCATATAGTTGGTTTGTTGTAGTAGTTATTGGAAATTAGATCATCAATAATAATTATCTGCCACAACATACCTACTTACAAGTTATAGGAATTTTAAAATGTAGGGTGGTACATTATCGTAGGAAGGAAACATATTGATAAAAGTAGCTATTTCCATATAATTTTTACTTCCTCTTTTATTTTATTGGATATATTAAATAATTTTTGCTTTAGCATTTCTAATAACCACCACAATATTTATTATGATTATTAACCAATAAACTAATGTTTGTTCAATGAAGTCAGTTCTGCTAACATTTCGTTGTAAATCTTAAAAAAAATTAAAATTCTTCTGAACTCGTACGTCAGTTAACATGTTTGTTTTTATATTAACGTGTTTATTTTATATGAGCCAAACCGGATCTGGATAAATTAATGTATAAAAGTTATTATGTCTCCAATTTATTCCTCTACAATTAAATTAGGAATAACGAAATCATATCGACTCCGGTCCTGATTAACATCAGAACGTATTGACTAACATGAGAACCGGTCCTGAGTTGTGAGTAATAGAATTGCTATTGCCAATTTAGCAAATTACCTTTTCCAAATTTTATAAATTAATTACAGGCGCTTTATGTAAAACCACCTTCGGCAGTAGGAGTGTGAAAAAAAGAAAAGAACGAATGCCACCATTCAAAAATTTTGTAAAGACAGGATATTTTCATTCATAAAGCATAATAATCTGCAAAATGTAACTAACGCCCATTTAAATCAGATACTTTTATATAATAACACAGCAACTCTTTCATTTTTTATTTTAAATTATTGTTATTATTTCCTTTTGAATCACGACAAGTTATTAGTGAGTTTTAACTGTCGAGTTCTTTCGAGTGTGAAAATAGACGATAAAGCTTTGATATAATTTGAGTTCTTTAATGTTTTTTACACCAATCTTCATCGATCTAGTCATTTGGTGCATTCAATAAAATTTAACATCAAAATTGCTGATATCAGGTCCGGATTTAGAAAATTGTTGAATGGAAGTAGGTATTCCAGTAGGGGATCCTACAATTTAGTATTATTCTGTGTTGAGCTCGTTTTGTTTCAACAAACGAAATTTATTGTATTGATGAACTTTATTTATCATTAGTATATACTATAAATTTCTTTAAATTTACAATAAAATTGTTTCATTGTAGCGAAAATGATAACAATTTTTTAATCAATATGATGAGCTTGTTTCTAACTTCTAACACATTCACAACTCTGGAATGGTGATCGAAGACCAAGGAGAAAATTCCAATATTAAGTTTTGCATACGAATTTACTAGGATTTGCTGAAATTTTCTCAGATTTGTCTTCACTTTTATTTGCGGTCCTGTGAACCAAAAAATAGTTTTTGATAATTTAATGAATTTATTTTGTTGTTGTACACCTGTTGTTCTTTATTTTTGGTTTTATTTGACTTAAGTTGTAGCTCATTATCGGGGCTCGGAAGTTCTAGCAAATGCATATTTTTTTTGGAAAGTCTTAGAACATTGAAAGTAAGATACAAATTTGTTTCACATTTTCCTGATGCATATTTTTGGATATTTACTGCTATTTTAGAGCTTTAAGTGCTATTTGTAGGCATATTTTTATATAATAAAAGAAATAAACAAAATATTATTAAAAAAAAAAAATTTGTATCAAATTATATTATTATGCTATACAATTATTGTTACAACAGCGATATGTATTAGATTCAATTAAAACAGTACAAGATGTTCAAAAATCTGGAAATTTAGATGGTCTTCCCGAAGATTTAAATTTTAATGACTTGGTATTTTTTAAGTACGCACCACTGACGTCCGTAAATTTTGGACAGTCCGAGCCCTGCTCATAAATTTAAAAAAGAATTTTAAAAACAAAATAATCATCTATAGTCAATCGTTAATTGAGTTAATTCTTATTGAACAATTTTTTTAATTAAAAAAAAAATGTACCGAACAAAAAATCATCATTCAACAAATGAACAATCATAAATTATTTATCGTCAATATCTTCTTCTTCTGCTTCTTCTTCTTCGATCCTCAGACTTTGATGATTTTTGCTGATTACTGTTAGCTCAGTAAAGTAAAAAAGTTTTAAGTTGCAAAACACAAGGTGCATTATAAGTATTGATATTCATTCAATTTATAATTTTTATGCCGATGAACAAAATACATCATATTCTTTCATAAAAACTATGAATTTGTTCATCAATATGATAAATATTGTTAAGTATCACAAAAATGATGAATTTTCCGTTAGCTATTTTTCAGTATTAAAAAAATGGATACACTTACGAGTCATTATCATGTTTAATTATTATTAATGATTGATGATGATTATTTTTTATTTAGCGGATTATTAAATTTTATTTTGGTATTAAGCCCCTCTAGGTTATTCGTAACAATATATTATTATTTGATGGAAGTGTCTTTCATTTAAACCCGTAAGTAGCAAGGTGGATTTTTGTCGCATAAGTGGCGAAGTGGGGTTATAGCTACCCCAATTTTGTTTTAAGGAGATAAATACACTTTAGACTTTAGAGTATAGACGATGCGAAACACACTGCCTGAGGGGTACGTGGAGTCTGGTGGAATCACCTATCGATATTGTTAACTGGCGGCAATTTCAAAATCTGCTGGGAACCTCACCCCACCTCGCTACTTACGGATTAAAATTTAGTACATTTTTATATTCATAAATAAATTATCAAATTGATGATTTGATAATTGATTATTGATGATTTGACAATTGATTTTATTGATGATTGTTGATTCAAGCTAGATAAAAGATGATTGAAGATTGACGATTGACGATTGAAGATTGAAGATTGACGATTGACGATTGACGATTGAAGATTGACGATTGAAGATTGAAAATTGACGATTGAAGATTGATGATTAAAGATTAATGATTGACAATTGACGATTGATGACTAAAGATCAGGGACGTAGCAACCGGTGGTGTTAGTGGTGCCGCGCACCAGGACCCGGGACCAAAAGAGGCCCGGTTGCCCTTTCAGTACCATTTAAAGTTTATGCTATTTATAGAGTAGAAATTTAAAGAGAAAGAAAAGAAAGCAAAGAACACAAAAATTCAAAGGAGAAAAAATGAAAGACACAAAAATAATGCAAAAATATAAACTACAAATAATAAGAGCATTGGATTTCGTCTAGCTTTTACCATTGTTTAACTATATCGATATAGATAAACAATTATTTTACTTAAAGGTCAAAAAAAGCTTTTGAAATTGATAAAATTTTCATGTATCAGACTGGCCAGGTAAGTTTCAAATGTAATTATTATTTAATTTATGTATAACATGGTTAATCTGATAAATAAAAATTTTAACAAATTTCAACAGTAACTCTACTTCAACTCTAGATGAAATCTATTGCTCTTATCATTCGTAGTTTATATATATTTTTTTTTCAATAAAAAGTATCATTTTAAAACAATGAAGGGGTCCCGCTGTGATCCACTTGCACCAAAGCCCGGCTTTGACTTGCTACGTCCCTGCTGAAGTTTGAAGATTATTAGTTAAATTAGATATTTATTTTAGATTTCAGTAAAAAAAGTAAGAAAAATTGATCAATCAGTATGAATATGCATGGGTTTGATGATCAGGGCCGTATCTGAAGGGGAATTTTGGGGGTTCACCCCCCCCCCCCCCCCCGAAATAAAGCGCGAGATAAAATCCTAGAATACAAATTATAATAAAAGACTTTTAAACAATTTTTTTGACAAAACAAAGAATTTTTAAACAATAAAATATTTAAAAAAGATATGTTAAGTGCATTTTGAATATTTGCACCCGACGCTTCGCCGGCGCCGTTAACTTACTGAACAATAGACCTTTTTCTATTATGTATTATTGTTTAACCTGTTGGGATTTTCCCCAGCAGGTATCAGCACATATTTTTATTGTTAACGTCGGACCAAAGAAACCCTTTGGTCTTGAGTCTCAAATTTTGTTTCGACATAATAAGAACTCGCGAGTTCACACTACAAGAACTCCAATTTTGTATATATAATTAATGTAAATCTTTGTTGTGTTATTTATCAAGTAAATCAAATAGAAACCAAAATAATCGAAATTATTAATATAAGCCAAGAAGCAAGCAACAAGATATTTAAAAAGTATTTTAGTATCGCGATTTTTTAACTTTGCAGTAGAGCGATCTTGAAAATTTCAAAAATTTGACCTGCGGCGTTTAATCCTGGAAGTAAACACATTATTTATTTATCGTGCACGTGCACCCCCCCCCCCCCCGAACAAATATACGAGATACGGCCCTGTTGATGATTGATGATAAATGACTGAAGATTGATGAATGATGATTGAAAATTGACGATTAAAGACTGACGATTAATGATTGACAATTGACGATTGATTATTTGATGACTGATGCATGATGTTTAATGATTGAAGATTATTAGTTAATTATTTATTTTAGATTTCAATAAAAAAGTAAGAAAAATTTATGAATCAGTATGAATATACACGGGTTTGATGATAAATTATGAATGAAGATTGATGACGATTGATGATTGACAATTGATGATTGATGACTGATGTTTAATGATTGAAGATCGTATTAGTTAAATTATTTTATTCAGATTTCAGTAAAAAAAAGTAAGAAAAATTGATCAATCAGTATGAATACACATGGGTTTGATGATTGATGATAAATGATTGAAGATTGATGAATGATGATGATTATTATTTTATTAAATCAGTAAATTTTTAAGTTCATAATTAAATTAAGTCTTCGGAGGTGCGTTATACGGATACACGCATAAGACATAACATAATATTATGTTTGATTACTGCGATTGAAAAAAAGTGACAAAATATATTGGGATTTTTAATTTTTAATTTTTTAAAATTATTGTTAATTTTGAAAAGTTGGAGTAAATCTTAAAAAAATGGTTTGAATTGAAGTTTATTTATTTGTTATTTGCATACTATATTTTATAGAACATTATGGGGAGAGCTATTAGTAGCAAAAAATAATCTAAACAGTTCCTATGCAAATATTTTTCTTTCAGATTTACCCGCACATTTCAATATGTGACTTAACACTTTTATTCATTTAGGTCAATTATTGTCAATTACCTATTGTTTTTATTGTCAATTATTGTCATCAATCATCATGATATTTCTTAAGTGTCAAAATTTTGGATTCTTCTTCTTCTTTGCACTGTTAGACATTCTTGGGAAGAACGTTTTGAATACTTAAGGAGAAGTAAAACGTAATCCGAATAAAATTTGCTAATATATTATTTTACTGGTTCCCAAAAGTGGTCCCTACAGATCCTCATGAATCCTCGGGATCATTGAGAGGGTTTGTGCAAAATTAAAATTGATTTAGGCTTTCTGAACAATGTCAGAGGGTCCGTGCAAGAATTAATATAAAACAAAAAAATGTTTATACCACAAATTTTCATTTAAATGAAAGTAATTGGTGAAAATAAGAGTACATTTTTTTCAAATTTTTTTATTTGGGAATCTGTGGATTAGTTTCGACTACGAAAAGGGCTCCGTGGGCCAAAAAAGTTTGAAAACCACTGCTTTAAATGATCAAAATTCCAAAAAATTATTTCGAAATTTTAATTTAATCAAGGATGTTGTTGATATATAAGTTTAATTATGATTTTAATAGGAATATATTTATAAAAAAATTTCAAACTCTAAAATCTAAACTATATTAATATTTGACATTTAAAGTGAAAAATATAGACGTCAAAAAATTGAGAGTAGTATGTTTAAGGTAAAAATTTAGATTTAATTTTACCTTTGAAGATTATCTGAAATGTAGGAGTAAAACCCTAAAAGTAGTTTAATTTCATGTTTTTTCTCTAAAAGGTTGTAAAATTAGGCAATAATTTAATAATTTATCTGGGAATTTTTAGTGTTGATTTTCAAAATTTTCGAATGAAATTATAGGGCGTAAATTACAAATGTTAAAAGTTCGAGCATAAATTGCACTCGAAAATGACAGATCTAGTTAGACAGTGAATCTCTAAATCGCTCCATTCATTAAAATCATCCCTGAATATGAAATTTGCAATTTCGGATCTAGAAAGACGGAATTTTTGTTTTTAAGTTAAATTTGGTTATAATATAAAGTATTAAATAAATGTTGTTAGCCGTAGCACGGCTAGATATCAAGTGCGGGCAATGCACTAAAACAAGTGCTGCAATTTTTTATGTCGAATACACGTACAGTTAACAGAATGAGCAATTTACCGACTCTTATGTGAAAAATCAATATTTAAAATTCAATTATTTCGAAATTGAAGGAAAACTTGATGTGGATTTCTTATGTACTCGCTCCATTTAAAGTCATCTTTCAAATTCTACAGCAATTTTGTTGGCAACTGTGACTTACAGAACTATTTTATTAGTTAAAAATATTTTAGCATATTTTAGCATTTTGTTTAGTTATCGATATAATTTCAATTATAAATTACCAATATTAATTTTCGAGGAGTAATTTTCTCCAAAAAAACTCGAGTGCTTGCCTCTCAATTTTACCTTTTCATTTCTAATTTTGCAGGCGTTATCACCTAGGGGCAGAAGTAGTGGTTTGACCCCTAAGTCCAAACCTGGCGAATACTACAAGATGGGACAAAAGTGGCATTAATTTATAAGTTGTTAGGATGGTTTTGTTATTTTAATATTCTTTACAAAGCTTACGTGCAGATTTTTTTGCCTGTCAGGACAACAATCACATTTTGCATTTATAACTGGTTGAGGAGAAAATTGTCCAGCAACTTGTTACTGTTGTTCTTTGAGAGTAACCGGAAGTGATGGCTATGTGACAGATTTCATTGTCGCATTTTTAATACATAATAATAAATAATGGTAATAGCAATTTGCTAATAGTATTATAAATAATCTGCGAAATTACATTTCGGTTAAAAACGTTGATTTTCTAATAGGGGTTAAGATCTGCGAGGGTAAATAATTATTTGTAACAAGGGTGCATTTTGTTATTAGAAGGTATTGTTGCGTCTTAGGGTAACATTTTCGGAAACACGTGTCAAATGCGGGAAATAAAATTTAAGTAACCGTTAGTGAAGGGATTTGAATTCTATATGGCGAGACTTGTGGGATACAGCTTTTACAGGTGCTTCAACCAGTAAGATACATGTAACAATCATGTAACGGTCTGATAAAACTTTTTACGAACCAATGTATAAATGGGGCGACGTCTTCGAAAACGGGTAATTTAACTTTATCTTTGCGTTATACGATAATAAAGAGATTAAGATTATTACAGACAATAAAATCACTGCATATGAAAGAGTCTATAGTTGCCCTATCTAATGTGGTCAATTTTTCAAAACATCAAATTAATTTGTAATTTCCTCAAAATGGATCTTTATCGAATGCACAGGAAATTTCTCAACACCAATAATATGTAATTATTTCGGACCTTGAAACAATAGAAAAAAGTTCGGAAATATAGAAATTGTCCAATGACTCTTAGGTGGAACGTAATCAGTGGTCATTAGAGAGCTATTTGTTTCATCTGAAATTAAAAAAAAAAGTTTATCGTTTTCCCACTGTTTTTAATTAAATTTAATTAATTTCCTCTTGAAGATCTTGAAAAGTTTATAAAACTTGCAACAACCTGTTTTACTTTTAATGTTCTTTCAAGTGATAACTCACACTTTCATCTTTCGTCGATTTAGGCAGCTCATAATTAATAATAATAATAAAAATAAATTTTCAAGTGCGAAGATTTTCACTCTTTTTTCGACATAATTTTTATTTACCTCATGGTTGAATTTATTAACAAGGTTAACAAATTTGACGACTTCGGTTCAACAATCCACGATCCCAAGGTTTTTTATTTAGGCAAATTTTTTAGAGCATAGAACGACGGTATTTATAGTAAAGACAAGTTTTTTTCCTAATTGACCAAAATTTATAATTTCCTCTTTGGAAACTTGGGACAAAAAACAAAATAACGTAGAAATAGGCTTAGTTCGGATGCCAATGTTTTTTTGGTAAGATTAATGATTTTTTACATCGATTCCACTTCAAAAATTCAGAATCGTTCCTGTGATTAATGAATCTTGTAAACAAAATTAATTAATCCACCTATGGCAGTATAATCTTACCATTGATAACCTTTAACAATTCTTGAGCAACACAAAATGACGAAATTTAAATTTTTGAAAATTGGGAATTATATAAATTATTGGTAGTTTTTCATTTTTCCGGAAAATCGAACGCTATTAGTTTAATGGCTTTTAATTTTACCATTTGATACTTTTATTTTCATCTAAATTATTTTAAAATTTTCAGATTTACGACAAATAAATACATTTAATGTGTTCTAAATATTAATACATTGTAAGCGTAATCTTGTAGAAAGTAATTCAGTCTCGTATTTTACTGAAAAAATTGTTATATCATTTACGTAGTTAACAATTTATTATTAAAAGATTAAGATAAACCTTTTTATATTATAATATTTACATTTGGGAATTGCCCGATAAGTGTTGCACGAACTCGGTCAAAAAACGAAATATGTCGTTAAGAAATAAAAATGTAATTAAATTTTATTTTGTCCTGAAGATGACTTGGTATTTTTTAAACTCCTACTTGTAGAATTTATTGGACCATATAATATTTTGACTTTTATTTAGAATTTATTGATTTTTTCGTATAGGTATTTTTTGAATTACATGTTAAGTAACGATTCTTTTCGTCTTAATATCTTGAGTGGAACACATGGAAGTCTCATAAAGCTTTAATTTATTTATATATCTTATTTATTTCTTTATTGTTACTTTGTATAAAAAATACTTAACTGGCTAAGCCTAATTACCACTAATGTTTTGTAAGTAGATATAAATCTGTTTAATACTAAACTAGATCCAAAACCAGAACTAACTTGAATCAAGACCAAGATAAAAATCCGAAACAAAATTTTACGGGCTAAAATTGATATTTTTTTCATGCCTATAATGATTCTTTCAATAAACAGCAAACAATAACAATTTCTGATCAATAAATGTACTCTGTCTACCATGTATTTGTCTACAATTAATTTTTACATTTTTTGAGGTTTTCCTGTTGCTTCCTGATGTCTTATGGTGGTCTTAATTTTAATATTTTAGAAAGAATCGGAAGATTTCACAACATTTTGAAAAATTTTGTAATTTTTATTATGCAAACTGTCTTGTCGCATCAATTGACCCGAAAATGTTTTCTTGATTAATTGTGAATTGTGAGTAATGCTGGATTTTACATTGTTTTATATTTAAACTTGAATTGAACCATGGGTACTTGAATGTCGGTTCATTTATTTCTATTAGTTTTATTACTTACGTATTTAGACTTTGTCTGTAACTAACCACTAAAATGAATAGCATTCATCATTCATTGAACTGATGCAACACAGACAATTTCATAATAATATTAAGTTTTAATTAATATTGAAAATTAATCATCAGTTTTATTTTTAAGTGGCCTTTAAAGCTAATGGGACAATAACTTGTGTTATAAAATTTAACAATATTGCACTGATAATTTTATAAATAAAAAAACAAGTGATTGTTTGACAATAAAACAAAATACTTTCACTAATAAAAATCAAACATGGTAGTTTAGGTTGTCATTGTAGAAAGTAAGTCATTATCGAACGCGCTTAATATGCAAGTTCGGTAATAAAGCGTTTCTATAAATGCAACAACCTAGCATTTGTGCTTAACGCTTGGCCAACTTTTGGCAGTACTATTGGGACAACATTGGCCCAATAATGCAGGGACAAAATTGGCTCAACTCTTTATAGATAACCTCGGTCCTCGGAAAAATATAATTTGGATGAAATTGGAGATTTTTTTTGAATTTGATTGAAAAATTAGAATATTAAATATTGTAATTGATTTAAATAGTAAATTTATAATATTTTTAAAACTAAAAATTAAAGGTATAAAATTAAATTTGATATCATTGCATATAGGCGAATTATCTCTAAAATTTTACTTTCGTATATTGCAAATTTTATTTAAGGTGAAATTCAAATATAAATATAAATATTTCTAATTTTGACTTTCCCGAAATTTATTTATAGTGAAATTGATATTTGAGTATGTATAACCGGAATTGAAATTTAAAATGAAAATTTTATTATTTTAATTAAAATTGTTAAAAACCTGTCAAATGAAAATATTTTGATTATTATATTATGGATTCACTAGAGGAGGGTAAATGTCGTGTTACAAAATCTTCTATAATAATTTGAATTTATTTTCTAAGTTTGATATTTTGTTTTGGAAAATTTTTATTTCTTTGTAATTTTGGTACCCTGCTGGGTAGTTTATCGAGAAGATGACCCCCTAAGCAGGTTGGACAGAAATTTTGTCCGTTAGTTTTAATTGATTTTTTTATTTTAAGAATAAAGTAGTATTTTTGCGTAACTGATTTGTTTCTTTCAATTTAAAATTATTCAGAATAAATTTATATAAAATTAGTGAATTTTAATTAAGGGTTATTTGTTTTGGATTGTTAATAATTTGATTAGAAATTAGAGCGATCAAGTTAAATGGCAAGATTTGAAGAATTCTAATTAATTTGAATGGTACTTGTATGATATTGAAATTTTAATTTAAGACAAGTGTAAAATAATTTTGATACAGCGACAGATGGGTATAGTCATCTGTTAAATGTAACTTTCCCGTTTTTGAAATCTTTGAAATTTTTGAAATCTCCAAAAATGCATCTCCATATTACTAATTATTGTTAGTAACTGTAGACTGTCAAAACTGTCAACATTTTATTAGACAATAAATGTCAACAAATGTCAGTTTTCTCAATTTAAGAAAAGTAAAAGCACAGAGCATTTACTTACCACACTTGTTGTAAAGTAAATCACTTTCCGCACTAATGCATAAAAGCAGCTTATTATGTCAGTGGCGTATTTGGAAAATGCATTGAGGTTTACATTTTTTTGTGTCTCGTTCTCGTTAATCGATTCATGCGCGTCAGTTGTAACTAATCCTAATACATAAAATTCCAGCACGCTTCTGCTGCTTATATTAAACTAAGATTAGGACTAAAAATATATGTCCAATATTAATCCAAACCGGGAAATTTAAATTTTTAAGCAAAAATGAGGGAAGTTTAACCTTCGGCTAGAAAAAATTAAAACTTGGAAAGCATATTTATTTAATTAGGTACCTTACTGCTCAAGAAGTTTAGCAGCAACATTCTGTATTTGAAAGTTAATTATAAAAATAATATAAAAATATAAAGTCAAAATTGTAAACCGGGGGGTCTGGGGGGTGTGGAACACCCTCCAGTACATATGGCAGGATTTCCACTCTTTGAAGTTTTAAGCAAAAATGAGGGAAATTTAAAACTTTGGCTTGAGAATAATAAAGCTTGAATAATAAAATGAAAACATTTATTTTAGTGCCTTACTGCTCAGAGATTAGTAGCAATTTTTACGTTACTTTGAAAATTAACTGTCAAAATTATAATCAAAAGTGTAAACCAGGTGGTCTGGGGGTGAACACCCTCCAGTACATGTAATAAAATTCCCACTTTCTAGAATACCTACAGAAGACGGAATAATTAAAAAATTGGGAAATTTTTTGTTTTTGAAAAGTGAGGGAAATTAAAACGTTCGGCTAAAGAAAATTAGAATTTGAGAAACTTATTATTTTATATTATAAAAAAAAATTTTGTATTGCCTCACGGCACATCAAGTTTAGCAGCAACTTTTTGCGTTACTTTGAAAATATAGAAAAACGGGAATCTCCTAGTAGCGGGAAACGAAATTAAATGTTTAAATATTATACCGCTAAAAAAGAGATCCACCGTCTAGCTGCCCGTCCGCGGACGGGCTTTCCAGCTAGTAAATGAATAAACAAATAAATAAATAAAAATAATTTCAAGTTATTTAAATATTTAAATAATAACTATTTACCATTTCGTGGTAAATATTATTTTTATCAGGGGGGGTTTTAGGGGTACAATCCGAGTCATCCTTGGGGGTTGGGCAATTGCCCCTTTGCCCCCCCCCTCTAATAATGCCACTGTATTATGTAAATCTAATCAGTAAAAATCTTATTTGATGTCATTGTCGGTTTTAATCCCGTATGCTGTATTAGATTACACAATTTCCTACACAGTTTTACGCAGAACAAAAAAATCGTAAAGCTTAGACACTCCCAAAAATTTCTGGGCAAAATTGTGAAAATTTTATGGAATTGGGAGATCCCAAGCCCGATATATAATTGACATGGTAAAATGATATCCTCCAACTTAAAAATTTGTTGGCCAATCTCGGTTGCGAAAGATTCGTGATAAACATTCGAATAATTTTCATTATTTTCATTTCATTTTTAATATTTCATTCATTTTCATTTAAATCTTCTAAACCCTCCTCCCCCATTGGGTATTGCTTTCTGATCCAGTCCAGTTCTAAATAATTATAATAATAATCTCTTCTGATTTATTGAAACTGAAAAAATTCTTAATTTTAATCAAAATTTTAATCAGTTTAGTTTAAAAAATAACGGTTGAGCGCCTCCATTTCCCCACAAAAATTGCTAATAAATCCTATACATTACACAAATTTTGAATTTTTAAAATATAAAATTTTATAAAAGTTCAAAAATGTTGGTCATCCACCTCAAAATATATTAGCAATATATTCTTGTAAAATTAATAAAGAATCAAACGATAATGATAAAACTTATAAATCTTTTTGCAAAATAAAGATTATTCAATTTATTTAAAAAAATTCGACTGGTTGGGATTCTTCGGGCCATCATAATTATTTGTGTATGCTATAAATCCGGCTCTGAATTTGTGATATTATCTGAATTTTATAATTCTTTATTAATGTGAATTTAAACTAACTAAAATGCTTTTAGATTTTTGTAGAATAATGAATAATTTTAAATAATTAAAAAAAAAAGAATCAAATCAAAATATTAAGCACATTTGTTATAATTAAACCTATACTGCCGTCCTAAGAAAGAAGGTCCTATCTGCAAAACACTGATTCAGAGTTATTTAGACTTTTACGTATCTTTCAATGCCGTCGTCCGTTTTCATCGCACCAAGTACAAACTATTTAGTTAAAAAAACTTATTTCTGCTGTAGTTAGGACTTTCTTCTTTGGTAGATAAGTAAAATACATAGCATAGCATACATAGCATCAAAAATCCTGAAAACACAAATTTTGCAGATAGGACCTTCTTCCTTACGACGGTAGTATAATGATCTTCGGTTTTTAAAAAAATGCTGAATTAACGGACAACTTTCGGCATCATCCCTACAATTCGATACATAAATTAGACCCTCGGCAAGTTCAAGGGATTTCATATTTTCTTAAGCTTGATTTATTTTATTAATTTTATGCAATTAACCTGTTTCAAAAATAAAACTTTTTAATTGTATTACAGCAAACTTTACCAATTTTGGTGGCTTTATTTATGTGGTAACATTTTCATTCAAATAATTGAAAGTTAAATGTGTACTCCAATTATAATATCATTAACAGTGTTGTCCAGCGCCATCCTGGGTAAAATAATTATTGTCAGTTACTTCCAGAATAATAATTAGTTTCCGCTAATTTTATCAATTAATTTTAAAATACCGTGCAGACACACGAAAATAATTAACATAAAAATAACTACGGCGTAAAAAGAAAATTTACGTTTGGGAATCCCCGATTCGGTTTTCTGTAGATTCAACATTCTTGTTGGTAAGCCGGCTATTGTTTATCGAGATTTAAATATTGACGGAAACTAATTGGAAATATTCTGGAAATAAATGACATGAAACACAAATTACTCAACATAGCACTAGATAGTGCTGTCAAAGATTTGAACCAAATCGTATTATATACATATCAAGCTTTTTTTATAAAGTAAAATGTTAAATTTTTATCAATTTTATCAGCTCTAGTTCTATAAATAATGTGAAATCTATTCCTGAAGTTATTTGCATTTACGCAATTACTTTTCTCGCCCAAACTATCTATTAATTAGTAAGATACTGCTTAGTTTTTGAAATAAGCAATTAAAAATTTCGGTGTTTATTTATCAATTTTTCAAGTGTAAAAAAATGGTTTATGCAGGTCAACTATCATTTAATAAGGTTAGAAGTGGCTTTTAAATTTTAAATCTAAAAAATAGGTCATTTATGGGTCGTTGACTTAAATGATACGGACCTTTAAATATCTGTAAATATAAACATTAATAAATAATCAAATTTAATTTTTCACCACAAATTTTAGTCATTGAAATGTCATCAAAACTTTGAACATTTATGTGTTTAAATAGCCAGCACTGAAAAAACTCAATTTGTTTACGACTTGAAAATATTTTCTGCTATTTTAGTGCTGATAATTATTTCAAATATTTACACCGCAAACAAATTTTTTTTCGATTTTGCATTGGTAACACCTTTATTTATCTAATTATATTTGAAGACGTGGTACTTAAAAGTTGTTCTCTATTGTGACATATACGGAGTTAACAACTCTTCTGCTACACAAAAATTTATCAATGAAAGAGTACCAATTTACAAATGTGTCAAATTTTAAAAAGGACAATGGTTCTTGCTATACTTTCCGGTTTTATTCTTTAGTGCTCTTGACAAATCCACAATAATAGAACCATAAAAGTTACTTTTTAGCAAAATGGTAATATTCAAACATGTTTTTGCCAAAGAGTTTTTCAAGTTTATTGTTTTAATGTTATTTATTTTCTTCTATTTATCAATAATTCAAACTTTCAGATTTTTTTACCAGTGACTGTGGTATGATTATGTTAAAGTCCAGTTAAGAAAATATTTATATGATACCATTAACCAACCCCGGTTCTAAGAATTCGCCCTTTAAAAACATGGGAAAGGACAGGCCGCCAACAAAGTTACCACTAGATAAGATACAATCCAAATCGAGTAGGTAAGCCAGAATCTTTCTTTTCTGATTTTTAAAATTTTAGCACTTGAGGATTTTTCATGCATGACATAATAATTTTGCTGGAAAATATATTTGTAGGGTGGCGCGTACGAGAACAATAATTAACATGAAAAATAGAAATATTTCATTGAGCATTTAAATTGTGACAGTTATATCCTGCTACCATTCTTGGAAATTTACCTTTAAAAAAAATTGTGTTATAATTTTAGATTTGAAAAATTACTCGGCAATTATGCAGCGGTTGAGTAAATTCACATAAAATGTAACAATATTATATTATGCTAATGCACAAGTGGTATAAATTCTGGAAAGGTTAAAAGGAAGTTCTTTAAAATTTAAATGCCAGAACCACCGTAATATATTGCACCATGCTGTACTCATTATATTGTTATTATACGGAATTTAAAGAATCGCAATAAGTGGCTTTTTCCTACTGACTATACATACACCTACAGTTTAACGTGGAATCCGAACCAAAGCACACATAATTGTATTTGTATTGTGTCGTTATTTGTACATTATTGTGTCAATAATGCAGTAGCTTTTGTTATTCTTATTATTATTTTAAAGATCAGAATTGATAATGAAAATGTACCTTACGGCAAATTACTTGTCTGAAACACGCAAACAATGATGAAACGCATTTTTACAAACTTGAAGGTTAATTACATCTGGCTAACAATTTTCATTGCGTTATAATTACACTGTTTTCTCGTATTTCACACTTAATCATATATGCAATTAGTAAATACATTATTCATTGAATTGTTTTCTGATTTTTTAAGTTATTATAGATAAAGATTTCAGTTTGCATTCTATTTTATTTTTTATATCGAAAGTCGTGTGACTGATGGAAGTTTATGCAGTCACTCCGTAAATAGTTTAGATCAAAAGTGGATTAAAGTCTTAGAAGAAAATTCTTGTAAGAATTGATTGCATTAAACGAGATAATCTGCAGCAGCCATTTTTAATGTATAAATTATGGTATTTAGAAACCTGTATCTCGATTCGCTCAAGAGTTAACCAATTTTGACTTTAATCGTTTTTAATTAATATCCAATAAATGTTATATTATTTTACTCCTCCGCAAATCGGAAAAATTTATGAAAATATGCAAATATAATTTTTAAGAACAATTTTAAAATAGAAAACATCTCACAGTAGTGGTACAAATTCAATCTTTCAGTCATACTGGTCCTACTAATGTTCTCACACATTTTATTATAAAATTAAAAATTTAAAAAATTTAAAATTTTTTTAAAATAACAATTTTTTTAATTTTTTTTTGTCCATCGGTAGGATACTTTGCGTTGTAATTAAACTAGGAAACGACCAGACGAGTTCCTATTAAGTAAAATATCAGTTTATTACACCAAAAAGGATGTTATCAATGGGTGCAAGCAACAGTTAGTTTTAATAAATTAGTAGGTTCAGTTAATATTTAAGTCAGGTGAGACAAGAAATCATATGTAAATAATACTGAAAAAAGGTTAAGTTTAGCAAAAAAAGAATAACATCAGTATTGGTAATCTTTATAGATAAAGTGTTAAACCCCTTAACGCATTTTTTTATTTATTTTTTTGAAAGTAGCTAGGCAGAGCCGGATTAAGGATATGCGAGGCCAGGGGGTAACTCTTTTTGGAGGCCCCTTGGTCTTGCACGTTTTTTTGATTTTTGAAGGTCAACCGTCCTTAGATCAAATGTAAAATTTTATGTAAATGTAAACTTTAGTGATTTAAATTTTGTTGCTTTAATTTTTTTGAGGCCCCTAGAAAATTGGAAGCCCGGGACTGCATCGCTTTAGCCCCCTCCTTAATTCGGTTCTGTAAGATAGGTAGGTGCTTGAAATAAAGCAAAAACTGAACATTTGTAGACTAAAATATCAAAATGAAACAAACAGAATAAAATCATAACAAAATAAATTCTTGTTCACTCCCATTTAAAAGCATTTACTTAACTAATGGGGTACAGACACGTTGTGTATAAATACTAGAAAATAGCCCAAAACTAAAAATCACATTTTTTTTAGGAACAAATAACAGAAATATTGCCTAATGTCTAGATATATTGTAATGATATTTTATGGAAAAATTAATTTTCTACAAAACCACCCCTACACCTCTGTTTTGCTCCGGCTAGCTCAGATGATTTCAAATTTTGTAGCGTAGATCGTTGGTCTCACGTTGGTCTTAAAGGTTGGTCTCACTTTATGTGGCGATAACACGCCAGGCCTTGCTATCGTTTCAACGCACGTTTCCTTGAACAAATTTCCAACTTTGACTATAATTTTTTAAATTAATAATTATTTGATTGTCCAACATCCAAATTCAAATTCAATTAACATCCAATCCAAATCCAAAATTTTTGGATAAATCACAGTCGTCGAAATAATAAAAAATTTTCTCACCAAAAAATCAAATTTTATTTGTTAAAGAACAAATCCAATATAGCACAATTTTCAATCTACTTTTACAAAATAATAATAATAAGCCAAAACCTGGCCAAATGTACTACTGATGATTTTGAGATAACTCCGATTACACAGTTTAAACTGTAGGTGTATATGCATCAATAGATTAAGAAGCACTGGAACCCCCAGCAATGGCGGTGCAAGAGTAGTGAGGGCCCGTAAAAAAATAAATACCAAACGGGCCCTTAAAAAAACAATGTATTAATTTTGATTTGCGTATATTATTTAAAAATCTCTTTTTTGGGATTTACTACCCTTTATGGTCCCGGACTTCTAAGCATTTGCTTATTAATATCACCGCCACTGCAATGGGTCCGATTAAGTGGCCTAAGTGCGCATAGGGATATCTCCCAGCTTTCCTACCTAAAATCCAGAATCTAGAAGAGTGCACTGGGGGGTATTCCATACCCCCCAGACCCCCCGGTTTGACAAAGTACAGGTTTTCTATCATGCTCTGATTTTGATTCAATTAAATAGGAACTGGAAATACTAGAAAACCCAGTATCCAGGGTTCATATGGGAACCCATTGTACTACCTCCGATGCAGCTATCTAGATCGAATTCTTTCTAGAGACAGGATAGCTTGAGGAGTGACAGGATGGAGAGCCGCTGCGTCATAGGTAGTATAATGGGCCCCATTTGGTGGCCTAAGTGCACTTAGGGATATCTCCCTGCCTTCCTACCTAAAATCCAGAATCTTGAAGAGTGCACTGAAGGGTATTCTATACCCCCCAGACCCCCCGGATTACACCAATTATTTTGTGACTTAAACAATATGTTTAGTGTTTTACTTCCTGATATTTAAAAATAAAATTATTTTTAGACTTAGCAGTGAAACCAGTTTTTTCCGATTCCAAAGCTCTACACATATTATTTAATTCACAAAATAATTGGTGTAATCCGGGGGGTCTGAGGGGTATTCCATACCCCCCCAGTGCACTTTTTCCGATTTTGGATTTTAGGTAGGAAGGCAGAGAGATATCCCTCTCTGAGCCACTAATTGGGGGGGGGGGGGCATTGTACTACTTCCGATGCAGCGGCTCTCCGTCTTGTCACTCTTTAAGCCATCCTGTCTCCAGGATGAAAAGCATCGGAGGTAATACAATGGGCCAGTGGCGGTGCAAAAGCAGTTAACAAATATACAAAACAGGCCTCTAAAAAAACAATGTATTAATTTTGAATTGCGTATATTATTTAAAAATCTCCTTTTTTGGATTTACTACCCTTTATGGTTCCGGTCCCCTTATGATCCCGGGCCCCGAAGCATTGCTTACATTCGCTTATTGACATCACCGCCACTGACCCCCAGACCCCCGGTTTCAGAAACTAACAATTTTCCCAATATTAAGTAGTAGGAACTTTTCACATTGAATAACAGCATAAGTATTTGTACATCGCATTTTCATTATTTTTTGTGAAATTTTCTCAGATTTCCCTTCACTTGAAACTGAGAAGAGCAGTGGCGCATTTACAAATTTGCCGCCAGTAAGCGATTCAATTTTTGCTGCCCCTACTGACCTCTAAAATTTGCCGCCACTGAAGAAGAGTAACGCTGGGGAAATCTAATGTACAAGTGAAGAAAAACCTGAGGAAATCAAGAACATCGAAGGAAATAGAAAATCATACGAAATTCAAGGAAGTCTTGGAAAATTAGGAAATCTTAGGAATACCATAATAAATTACTCTTTTTGCTTTTTCAACTTTTTTCGAAAGAAAATCTTGAGGGTATCCAAAAGAAAATACGGATCAATCTTGACAAATTTCCTAGAAGAAAATTCAGTGTACAAAAATTCGTCTTGTGATTGGCTCTAAGATGGAAGAATGGCAGCTTTCACCCTTAAAAGCAGATATGAAAAATTGCAAATTTACTTTCAGTACGAGTTGTAACTATATGGCATTAGAAAAATTACAACAATGTCATTTGGATGCAAATGCATGCAAACTATAAAAATGACGTGGTCACCGAGAACAAAAGTATGCAAGGTCTAAGGGAGAAAAATAGAAGATTGATAAATCAACAAACTAAAAACGAAACCAGTAGATTTTTAATATTAAAGTATTAAAAATCGAAAGTTAACACGTGATCAACGACAATATCAATGAATAACAACGAAATTGTTCTCCTGAAAAATAATTGATTAAATTAATATTAGATCTACGAAGAAACTGTCCATATGGCTGACAGTCAAGTGTCTGCAACACATTAAGGTCATCTCAACCACCTTCCGTTGGAACAGAAGACATAGGAACAAATATTAACCAAAACTAATTAGAAAAGATTAAAATTAAAATACTTCTTGAATTAAAAATTAAAAAATAATTAGTCTTGGAGTTATCAAAGAAACTTAATACAACTTGCACCTTGCCTGGCTAGAGTGGGTCCAGTGATGTCATACTGGCGTGTTGTTAATAAAATTCACTAATATTATACATTATGCGTGGATACATTTCTTCGTAAAAGAGAAAATTCAAATTGTAACAAACCGATATTTTATTGCCTACTTACAGTGGGCCCTGATAATTGATTAATTCGTGTATTTCGAGACAAATTAATCTAAGCTGAGAGAAGTTCATAAAGGTCAGGGTTTAAACGTAAAGCAAAAGCAGGCCTGCGCTTTACATTACGTTCAACAAGTGCGAAAAAATTTTACTGACAAGTGGAAAAAATTAACAATTACTTACTTACTTTGGCAGCCGGCATTAATGCAATTAATTAAAATTACAGTTGATTACAGAAAAATATTGACTTGTAGTAATACAAATTCAAATTAAATTAGTGCAGGGCTCCTATCTGGCTAGTCGAATTGCATTTGCATTTGCAAGATTCGATGTTATCAGATTAAAATTCTTGTTTCTTCGCACGAGGAAGCTAATATGTAAAATCAGAGTACGATTTCGATTTAGTTTAGATATTTTTTTCCACAACATGGGGGTCCTGATATTAGAAGATACGGTATTTTACTTAGAAGAAAGATAAAATGTAAAGAATTTGGAAACGGCTCCCTGGTTTTGTAAAATTAAATAAATTGGTGTTAACGATACAACAGGTTCGTTGAGTTATTAGAACCAGATCCTGCTCGTTGAGCGTAAAAATTGGTTAGTTAAAAGTAATTTTACGCAAATCTTAACTTGGAATAATTATATTTTTGTTAGCCAAATATTTTAATGCGGTTGTTTGTTTTGTGAAAAATAAAAAAATATTAAATGAAATAAAACCTTCGAAACACAGCTTTTTTTATGGGAATAGGAATTAATCTATTGCACATATTTTACTATATATCGTAAGAAAGGCAAGTAAAATACCAAATACCACCCATTGAAAAAGTTTATGAATGAATTTAACCTGCTCTATTTCCTAAAAGAATCTGTACAAATCTTACCCTTGGTCGTATGTTGCGTACTTCAAGTGTAAATTCTTTCAATGAGCGTGGGATTGGTGATTTGATCTTATGGTCCTTTTCAAAACATTAAGGTTTGTACGGGGGGTCCGTATTGCAGTACTATTCATGGTTTAAAAGGCACGTACTCCATTATATAAAAAGGTTTTTACAAGAAAATTATCCTGCCGATAATAGACATTACACGGTCGGGGTTATCCTCATTGCTTCAATAACTGCAAAAAAGTCGCTTTGTGATGAACTATTTTAGTTGATTATTTTTGTGGTTTCCTTTGCGCAATTTATAACCAAAATTATTTCCAACCCGCATAGGAACACAAGTTTATAGTAATAAATATCATTTCTGACATGACAATACATTAAAATAATTAGTTACGATTGCTCTACACAATTTTGAGTAAAGAAGTTTATCTGCTTGCTTTGTTAATGGCTTCATTAAATTTGTATATTACTATGAAGATATACTAATTTGTGTTGTTTGGTACTTAACTGTTATTTATTACTTCTACTGCATAACTTGTCGAAATTGGAATTATATCAACAATTGCTATAAAATTTCCCATCTTACAATATAGTATATAAAAACAGAGAAAAATAATAAATGCAATCAACAAGAAAAAGAAGTATGTAAATCTTGATTGCTGTCGTAATAGTTTGGATCTATTGTTCAACCCATCGTCCCTCAAAAAAAAAGATCAATGAAAATTTTCTACCTAATATATTCCGTCATAACAACAATAACTTCGCGATTCAAAACGCAAACATTTCGAGAATAGAATGTGGAAGTTGCCTAATAAATTAAGAAAATTCCAGACGGTTTCGAAGAGATAATTTTAGAAAACTTTCCAATTTTTTTACAATCTGTAATAACTCAGCCGAAGGACTTTTGGGTTAGTGAAACTAGGGATGCCGATTCCTAGAAGAGCCACACCTTATTAAATGGATTGGATACCACCCGATAGAAAAATGTCCCTTACAGAAATATTTGGTGATTAATTAAATTTTAATTTTTGCAAATTACAATTCCCATTGGATAATTAACAATTTTATATAAAGCAATAAAAATAATCAATCAATTAATTTCTTTAATCATATTTACCAATACATAATAAGAGTGATGTCGGCTGCTTTATTTATTATATAAAATACAACTAAAAACTGGTTTCGCGTTATTTGCTTGATATAACATGTCTCGTTTATAATTATTAATAAACGAATTATTGTAAAACGCTTATTGAATGGAAAATAAATAACGATAAAATCGATCTAACATCAATTACTAGCTACATAAAAAATTGTTGTCTTGTTGTTTCCAGCATGACAATAAAAATGGCGATTTAGTGTGTAACGAGTTTAAAACGTGTAAAAATTTTCTCTGGGAAAATCCTTGAATATATGGCATTTTATAGCCACATTTTCAATAAAATTCACATTTTTTCGACAATTAAAATGTCACCTGCCATTAAATTTTCCATATTGGAAAATAAATTACTAGTAACGAATACATTGATTTATCCATAACCCAGGAGTACTTAGATATGTGATTTGTAAACTATTGGCCATAATAATTAGTGAACCTAAATGGTTATGGTCAATAGTTTACAAATTACATAAAGGATCTAAGAGCATAACAATGTTTGCTTTTTAATTTTTTTTTTTTGGTTGATATTACTGGACTAGTTCCTTACTTCATGTCTACAATTGGACCAAATACTTCTAAGAAGTGCCAGTCATTTTCAAACGGATTACTGTAATTTATTATATTTTTCTAATTCTTGCAGTAAGAAATATTATGCCTTTAAAGATGGGTCAAAGTAAAATAGTAAAATTGTAATAGTGTAGGTATATAACGGGGTTTTTCATTAAATATTTATTATTTATGTTAGAAGTCACATAAAAGGTTAAGTTAGTGGTCTAGGATTTTAGAAGTGGAAAACGAAAAAGAGAATTTTTTTAAATTTTTCTGTAAATCTAGGAAAATTAACCCTTGTGATAAAAAATCCTAACTAGCACAGTAAAAGTTTATAAGTTTTACGGTTAAATTTTCTGCAATTGCAGAAATTATGTTAATTTTGTAATTTTGAAGAGGTTTTAAATGAATTTAAAGTTTTGTCGTTGTAGTATGGTAAGTATTTATTACCCTTCCCTGGGTAATTTTAAATTATTTGTTATTTTCAGCATTTTTGTTAAACGGTCTTGGTTTTTGTCGATTGCACGTATTGGTTTTTTGGTAATCACATTCTGCAGCGACAGATGCGATTTTGATTTAATACATTTGGTTTTTGCGTGTTTGTTTTTGAATTTGGTTTTCCGTCATTGCATATGTGGGTGGTTTTCCGTTGATCTTTAACGCGTTGATCTTGAAATGTCCAAAATTTTTGTAAACCTCCCAGCAAGGGGTAAATATATCAAAAATTTTGTGTACACTTGTTTGAAATTCCTTGGAATTCCTTGAAAATCTCTGGAATTCTTTGGAAATCAGTGGAATTCTTTAGATTTGAACTTGTTTAGAAATCATTGGAATTCCTTGAAAATCCCTGGAATTCTTTGGAAATCCCTGGAATTCTTGGAAATCATTGGAATTCTTTGGAAATCCCTGGAATTCTTGGAAATCATTGGAATTCTTGGAAATCACTGGAATTCTTTGGAAATCATCGGAATTCTTTGGAAATCCCTGTAATTCTTTGGTAATTTTTGGAATTCTTGGAAATCACTGGAATTCTTTGGAAATCGTTGGAATTCTTAGCCAAGCTTCTCAACTTTGCTATTGACATCCACAGCACAGCTTGTTATTCTTTTTAATTTTAAATTTTAAAATTTGTTAAAATATGTTTATAATGAAGTCATAATATCTTTAAAACTGACTTTGATATAAATCAGTAATTATTTGATGGTAAATAAAGCTAATATTCCATAAAATTAAATTAATGTTAGATTTTAAAGTATACGTAAACTGCACACTGGTGTCTAAGATACCCATAAAATTTATTTTCAAATATTGTAATTAGCTTAATGACGAAAAGGCACCTACGAATATTCACAACTACTCAGATAACTTTGAACTTAATTTACAAGAATGGATTTTTTTTAATCATTACAGCACATGTGGCATTAATTTATATGACGCTTAGGGTTCCTGAGACCCCAGTGTGCAGTTCCAGGGTTAAAATATTTAGATTTTAGAGAATTCTAGGATTAAATTCCTTGACATCTAGGTATTTTTAATAATAAACCAATATGGTAACGCTGAGTTAGCTTATGGATGAAGTTACGATTAGGTTAAAGCAGTAACTTTCATGTTAGCATTTAAAGACAAATGTTTATTTGATATTGGGATGCAGGGGGTAGAGTTATAATATAGTATAAGTAGTTAAACCGACCGCTTCTGCAGCTCATTGGACTGGAGAGCTATCATAAGATAGATACTCTATCTATCATAAGATAGATACTCCTTCACAATACATATTCAAAAAGTTTGCGTAAGGCAACCGCAAAAGCTTTATTTTTTGCAGAAATTTAGATATTTTTTGAAAATCATCATCATCGTCATGCCTATTATATTTTTGGGTAACTTAAGTTTGTTGGCTTAGTGATGCTCTGCCTCTCCTGCACACCTAGACAAGCCGCCACTGCTATGCATTGATTGAGACTTCCGCATAAATATATAACTGCCGTTCGTTTAAAGGGTAGGAACGCAGTTCCTTATTGTGTGTCCAACGTATAGCTTTTGAGTGATGTAGTAGAGCGTCAGCCTTCTTTCTAAATTTTTGTAAAAGTAATAAAAGCTGGGGTGGGTTACATTCTTGCACTATACTTTATAATTAGCCTCCTAAATGAAAAAGTCACGCTCCGCCATTGGCAATGAAGCAATCTTAGGCCCTTGCGTATATTATTGAAAATGAACAATTTCAGGTTTACTGTTGCACATCTGGATTGATTTTAGGTCCTATCGCTTCCCAAGCCATCCTGTCTCCAGGATAAGCTACTGTATTTTGGCAGGCGGAGTGTCGCTGATTCTGTCTCTATCAAACCAGAAATCCCCTAGCATGGCAACTCTCGTTGACTCTAGTGACAAAGCACATGCTCTGCTGTATCTCCGACATCTGGGGTTATCTACAAGTCCCAGTGTGTTAAGATGTTTGTTCAGTTTACTGTGTCCAGTTAAAATCCCTGCAATTGCCCGTAGATTGACTGTGGACAGCATCAAGTAATATTTTAAATGATGTTTACCAGAGGCGGGTGCTTTAATTGCTGCCCTTGCTTGTCTCCATTCAGTTTCTGCTACCCATCTGCTGGAGTGCAGTCCTAGGATGTGTTGTTTTAGGAGGGGGTTGATAGTTCTGACAGCTGGTGCAATCCCCAGTGCTCCCCACTCCGGTCTGTAGTCATAATCGTTGGTTTCTGTTGGATTCAACAGGATATTGTATTTCCTGTCAGGGCCGGATTGGAAACAAATGATATAGGTACTATAAAATTGAGAAATTTTCAGTTGGTTTTATAATAATAGTAATAGTATAACTTAAGTCTTAAGTTTAAGTTTTTTCCCAAGGAGAATCGCTGGAAAAATCTGGTGTACAAGTGAAAGGAAATGCGGGAAAATCTTTGAAATCCGAGAAAATTTTACGATTGTTACGAAACAATACTGGTCATCCGTAATGACTCGTCCATGATGACTCATATGCATAATGAATCGTAACAATTTATTGCCTCGCAATAATTGTTCATTTTTATGCTCAAGGCCGTTGCAAACCGCCGAATTTTGAAATTTGATTAAACGGTCAGCGAGGTCAGAAATTTTCAAATTTTGTTCCGAAGTTAGTGCAAATATTTGAAGCCGAATATTTTATAAAAGTTAGCCGACAATTGTTCAGTTCAACGCGAAGTCGGTTGGTTACCGAGTTCAAGATTGCTCTATACATTTTACATCACCGGTTGCCTTTTCTTGGGATTTGTAAAACCTGGATAGTCACGATTCAGCCATTTTGCAGCAAGCAAGTTTGAATTAATTGATTTGATTTCAAGTACGACGTATGTTAGTCGAGACCAGTTATCCTTATTCTACCATTATCAGTAATCTATGTCCAGTGTGTTTTGTATCAAGTTTGTGCTACCGGAAGTTTTGGGTCACTATACATCCTGTTTGGTCAAGTCCAATCCGTCATCCGTCCTAGCACCTAGCAGCAGTGTGCAAGGAATCGTCACAATTTTCATCATCAAGCAGCGGACATACCGAGGAACACAGCAGCTGAGTGGGAAGCATTCTCTGTCATATTAAAAATTTGTAAACTAACCTGGTACTGAGTGAGTAAATTTTTTGCCTTTCCATTTATGCTGCGTGGTTTTATAGAAACGCCGGAGTTTCTCGTTTCTTGTAAAGTAGTTCGGGCTGCTATATTTGTGCTGCCGATTTCAATTAAATTTTGTTTGGAACTTGTTGTAACCGATATTCAGATTCAATATACCATTAATTGTTTATTTGAGTTTTATTTAAGTAAGAGAGGAAGCAATTTCATTTTTATTTGAGAACCTACGCTCTTTGTCTCCATTTTTAAAAAAGAGTTAGTTTTTCCATTTGGGCACCGCCACTTATTTAATTACTGAAAAACACCTATTCCAGGTGCGATAAAAATTTGCCAATTTGGTAAATTTCATTATAGAATCATATATGATGTAACAATTTTTTGTCAATTGTTGCGCGATCCCTTGACGACGACTTTTAGTACGTCTATGCTGTAAGGCATGCGCAAGGGATCGTAGAGAGCGCGTGTTTGAGCTGCGTTTCGGGATTCTAGGAGGCACTACGAGGATTGAAGACGTGTTTTAGTTTCGTGGGCTGAAGATCCTTCAGATAGGGCCGAATATTTGTAAAGAGTAAGCCTGCGAAGAAATCGTTCAGCGAAGTTTGATTTACGAAACCGTAAACCTCGTAATTAGTTAATAACGGAAACCTTAATTGTGGGATTTGTACCGTGGCGCTGAAAACTCAAACTGTCACCAATCTGCAAGCAACATTGAATGTTCGATTTGGAAAACGGTGTGTGGCCGTATGTGCATCTTTCTGATTTTTTATTTACCATCAACGACTACTGGAAGGAGTCAGTTTTGTTATACGATCAAGTGTTTAGTAGCGAAATTCTTGTTTGTGCGACGCAACGAATTCTGCAAGCAGCTTCGCAATCGAGCCGAGTTTTTTTCATCAGCAGTAGCCAGGGAAGTCATCGAGTCAATAGTTCTTGTGGGTTGTGGTTGCAGTACACTACTGGTAAACAAGCTTCTGTCGAATTACCACTTTGTAAACGAACCAGGCCTTGGTAAGTGTTTTTTTGATTTACCTAGTTTTTTACTGCAATTGCGGAAACGTGTAGTTTTACATCGGCTGGCGACGTGGATGTTTCCCTATTTGTGGCGAACGATTTATTTTATATCAAAATTGGAAATTGTTGTATCAAATTTAATCTTCATTATACGGTTAATTGTTGATAGAGTTTTATTGTATGCAAAGGAAGCAAATTCTTATTTTCAGAACCGACGATCCTGCCTCCGCATTAAAGAGTTGGTTTTCCATCTTGGGTCCACCACAATTATTAAATACTGGGGGAGATCTATCCCAGGTGTGGTGAGCAAGGTATTTTTTCAAAATACTGAAATTGCTACAATGATAATCTTGATACTTGTTACAAATCTGCTGACTATACTGTTGACCTGCAGATTTGATTGTATTAAAGCAGGTGTTCCTAACCTTTTGTATATAATTGGGAAATTTTGGATAATACTGGAATTGAGAGTGATGGCAAAGAAAACGCTTATGTCAAACCGATGGCGAAAAATTACATGAGATTATAAAATAATAATTTTAACTCAAAGAAAACATCAAGCTACAAACGCATAATTTGCAAAGTTTTACAGAGACTTCCCAGGGAAGCTCTTTTTTTTGACCAAATTTGCCTTCAATGTATTAACTTCGAGTCCCAATGAAAATCGGCATAAATTATCTTGATGCAACTTTGGTGGATGATATAGCAATAATGGTAACCCATATCAATCTTAGAGGCGTTGAGCTATCTACAATCTCTTTCCACATTATTAGAATCACTCATAATTAGCCGTAGCCTTTCTAAACACAACCATGGCGTAGCTTATTTTAGTACAATTTTTTCCACAGTGGTCCATACGGAACAAATGAAGTTGAGTTTGCGGCAGCATCCAGCGGCAACCAAAAATCTAAGTTTGAATCATTGCAGTAGATATATTTTTTATAGATGTTATATTATTTTAATTTCAAACGTTTTACTAAATTTTATAACAGTAACAGATTGTAAATGAATATAAAATAATGATTGACTAAATTCATTCAAAGATTTTACAACTTTGTGCTTGCTTTATTATTATTGTTTTATCGTCCAATTCCAGAATCAACTGTTTATTAGATAAACGATTTTTCAGAGAATTCATAAAAGGTTATTTTTCTATATATAGAATATATTTTAGATTTTCTTTATTCGGGAGTGAGGAGAGTTGGAATGTTAAAAAGTGATTTGGTTAAATTTATCGTCTGTAAAGGTAAATAATTCTTTTAGTACCTCTTTAAAGTATAAATATTATGTTGATTGACTTCTCAATTTAATTTAAGATTATTAGGTTCGTCGAACCGCATCATTATAAAATTGGTAATAATACATCGATACAAATAATCACAAGATTTACAATAATGAAAGAATGCAAAAGAGGAGTATGAAAATAATAATAATGGCTCTTATAAATAGCGAGCCGACATTATGATTAATTTTATTTTGCTTTGCAAATGTTTTATTTCCTAAAGTAGGTATGTTGACATCCTTAAAATAATTTTCAAAATAATAGTGCATTAAGAAGTTAGTATTGTATGGTAATGGCAATGGTGCATGTTCATGTAACATTACTTTATTAACAAAGTAAAGCATAAATTTGGGTGTAAAATGAATATTTGATATCAACAGGCGTGCACAGGATGTGAATTCTCCCTTTAAATTTTTAAAAACCTGTAATTATTCACACGAGAATTTACAATATAATATAGTAACACAACATAAAGTCATTCTTACTGTTTTATTATTTGTTTAACTACAAATATATACTACACCGAGTTATTAAGTAATATTATTTAAGTTGACAACTTGGATAATTTAATATTTTAAGCATTAATCGGTAATAATAACATCTTTGTTATTTTCCACATGTTTAAGGGATAAAACTTAAGTTTCACATGTCAAACCATTTACAAATATTTATGTTTGCATGCTCTTCCTTTAACACACATACTTTCCCATAACAAATTATTATTGTATTAAAATTCCTTTACACTTTTTATATTTTAATTTTTCAAGGATTACCTATTATGTACACAAAATTGTTAAGTTACTCCCAAATTTGTTTATTAAAAAATAATCACATATTTTTCTCGTTATTGTTATTTATATTATACCTAGGTGCTTGTGCTCTTTATTTATACATTATACGTTGTCGTTGTATCTACCTACAAATCATCGAGGTATAAATGTTTACGTAATTTGTAAATATTTTTGTTATAAAATTACACCTTCCATTTTTAGATTTGTTAATTTATTCCTCCAGTAAGTATGTTTTAATATAGTACACGGAATTCTTTTTTTACAATAAATTATACTGGTACATAGATGAATATAATATTTTACTAAAACTGACAAAAATATTTTTTGGAAAAAATCCTTGAACATAAAAGTACTTTTATAATATAGGAAAATTTTAAATTTAAATCACTTTTGCTTTATTGGCCTGGTTGCTCTAGTAACATTATTGAATTTTCGCACAATAATAATTAACAATATTGGCGCAATATTTTTGCTAATTATTCAGTATTTCCAAACTAAACTGGAATATATTTAAATGGTATTTGAGAAAGTCAAATTTTTAAAATAATCATAATTTCCATTTAATTTTCTTTCTTTAAAATCCAAATTCAAATTTAATTTTAAATATATTTCAACATAAAAATGGAAACATTAAAATTAAAATATAATTTGCCCATCTGCACTAGAATCAAATACAGTAAACCCTCCAAGCTCGACATAAACGGGACCCATTTCTTGTCGACGAAGTGAACGTGTCGACGAAACGGTAGTAATAAATATCAAAACATGTAATTGAAATCTGCAAACACAATATCATGTTATTCTTGATTAGGATAAGAATTTATTATTTATATTATCATGTAAGCATTATAAGTAATCAATCTGTCTGCCTAAGATAAGCTCATAATTATCTGTCTAGCAACAAGAAAAATTCTCAGAATTGTCGAACTCGAGGGGGTCGAGCTAGAGAGGTTCTACTGTATTGCATAATACATTGAATTATTTATTTTAAATATTACGAATTTTTCTATCAAATTAAATAAATTATGATTTAAATCTTTTGTCCAAATTATTTTTATCTTCTCTATCTCAATATTTTCCAACTATTCAAAAATTGCTTCAGTTTATTCCAAAATCTCTTCAAAATTAAACCAAATTGTTTCCTAAATTGGAATGTATTTATAATGTTTACGTAATATCTACTATTATATAATATAATATAGTATAATAATTATTAAATTAGATATTTTCAATTTAAAATAAAATCATTACAGCAACAGCCAATTATTACAAAATCTCTCGAATTATTAGCAGAAACAAAGTGGATTACCAAAAGCTAATTATGTCGTTTTATCAACCATGCCATTATACCTATTACCTTTTCTTACACATGCGATCTTTCAAGAACTCCAATTATTGGAGACGAGTAATCTTTGATTATGAAGCAACCGTTGCATTTGAGGAAATGTTATAATATTGAAGTGATGATGGATTTAGCTTCTTTGTAGGTAAGAATACAGTGTAAATCAGCGACATCAACCTAAAAAGGACTCATCACCAATCAACAACTGTCTTCAGGATTATAATGCCCATTAAAACAATTAATGATGATGAAATCAAAATTACATCCAAGCCTTTGTTATATCGGGGGCCCCAAGCTGCAGTTTTATTGCTTTCTTTCTATATAATATGCAAATTCGCCGCTGATCACATCGGTAAAGAACAAGAAATATCGTCCAAAAATGTATGGGTAATTTAATACCTTTGCACTGGTAATATTATATAAACATTCATATTTGCTTTGAGTAGCGTATAATGGGTAAATATTCAGGTAACATATTTGAAATTCCGCTCCCATCAATGGATGTAGTAACATATTTATTTGTTTATATAAATTTTAATCATTCTGTTTACACATTTCGGGCAAAACGAAGCATTAGATCCCGCATTTCTTAGAAAATTCCTTAATAGAGACAATTTAAATATCTCAGAATATACAAGAGATTTTTTTGAGTTCGGATGGTTTGGGTCTTGGGTGGCTGTAAAAAACTAGTTTCACATTATGAATCCAAAAACGCACGAACTGAAATGTTGACTGGAAGTACTTAGCAGAAACCCTATTAATAAACTACAAACCGCAATTTTTAAGTCTGTAGCCAAGCCGTTAATTTGTCTACTATTTCGATATAATTATAGTTATTATCTTTTCATTCATCACACGAGTTATTAAATTAGCTTGTAATTTAAATTTGCACATCAATTTAATTTTTTTCCCCTCATAAATTGATTTATAATGAATAATTTGTGTATTTGTAAAATATTAAAAAGCTAATAGTATTTTTTTAAATGTCTGTGTATACGAATAGCACGTGGCCGTCTCTTTCGTGCACGCCTACGTACATCTCGCACGCTGCATCGATGCAGCAATGAATGAAATCAAGTGTGTAACGGCCAAAACAAGTCCTGAAAAAAGTGGGGATGCACATGAATGAACCGATTTCAAGCCAGTTTAGATTTTTATGTCATGTTCATGTTTCAGTTGACTGTTTCGAGAGAGCCATCGCACGGTTTTACGAGCAACAACATTTTGCCGACATTGCAATTTCACAATTTTGTTGCCCAAATACTTTCAAAGCTTTTTGCAAAAACATTTCTTATATTGGCTGCCTAGCCAAAATCCTTTTCTTTTCGAATTTTGACAAACGTAGCTTGCCGAACAGAAAGAAACATTTCCCATGTAGAATAACTAACTTGGGATATTTAAATTTGTATAATTTAAATTTGACCTTTTCTTATATTGCCCGTGGATGACTATTAAAATATTACATCGACATGACATCATTTGCATTGTTACAGGAAGATCAAAGATCTCGCCTGTTTGATGATTTGGGTTCACCATAATATGGTATAAGTATGCTGTATGAATTTAAAATAAATTCTCTGGTATGTACCTCTCCCATGAAGCGAATGTTGACGCAAGCAAGACGTTATTATTTAATGCCGAGAACGAAAGTGATTCGATTTTTCACCTGCTAAGGGATGAATTGTGGAATCCTCCGTCGGTTTGGTTAAAAGGAATTCTAGGAAGGAATGCAGTGGTAGGCGGTCCACCGTGGGTAAAAAATATACAGGTTATTTGCCTACTTTCATAGAAATTAGAAGTTTATACATTTTATCATTTCGTACTGGCGCAGTATACAATGGTAAATTACAAAAATATAATACATAAAGAAGAAAATAATATAATAATTTAAGATTATATTTATTTCGCTTGTTGCTGGCATTGGATCGGTTTGGTTATGTAGTTACCGACAAAACGTGAAACTATGCGGTATAGCCACGTCAAAATAATACAAACAATACACATACAATCGTGTGGTCCGCAAGTATGTACTTCTACCTGTAGCTTCACATACTTATGTATACCTATATAAATATAATAATGTATGTATGTACCCATTATGTACTTCATCTCTTGTTTTATTTCTTCCTTTTGCCATACGTCTACCTACACCGTACATACCTTTCTTATGTTTTATAGTGCCTTGTACTCTGTATTTTATTATCGTTTCTAGAACTCTAATTACATGCCAATCATTTGTCCTTATGAATAAAATTCTTACACCTTGTTTAACAACACTGAAAAATAATGAAAAGTTAGTTAATTGCATTAGATTGTTTTCATTGTAATGCCACTTTTACTTTTAACGTTCATTGTATCTGAAAGACATATCACCGACTGTTAATTTCAACCATACAAAAATCTTCACAAACCAACACTTAATACCAAGTTGATATAACGACAGATTTGAAAAATGGAATATTCCATAAGTCTTTGCGTAACGTGGGTTCCGAACCACGGCAGACGTAATTTAATTTGGGAGTAGACGGGGTTTACTTACCACCCAGCCGTGGGTAGATCCCTAATTAGTGATTAGTCGAAGAGCATAATGGTTCTTTGCCCAACATTATTGTTTAATTGTTGTTTCGTCTGCAGAATTTTAATCTTGGACGTTATTGCTAAAAAGGCTTTAGGCGAAATGAGTAAAATAACAACAACAAAGACCCACCAGAAGAGAATTAGTTCAGAATCCTTGAACGGTCAGACTAAAGATTTTTATGTCTTTTTTTTTTCGATTATAGAACAAATCAACCTCTATTGATATGTTTGTAATTTCTTTACTAGACCGGAAATTATGCGAACTGCAAATATGTATATTGTATATTATACTATAAATATAAGAAATTCCTTGAAGTGACAAGTCATAAAGTCGCGATGATTTTTTTATCAGGTATTTACGACTTTTTAACACTAACCACCAGTTTTTTTAACGAGTCTTAAATTTTATTATGACAAAATGCTATTGTTACTGCATTGGGTAACGCCAAGTTCGAAATAGCACTAAAATTTAACAGTTTCAATTATTCATCCACCGACAAAAGCCTCCATTATATCGATTTACATTTGATTTTCTAAATGTGAATGGCGCCTATAATCACTAAATACCTGTGTATCAGGTAAAAGGGATGTGCACAAATATTTTGAACCGAATAAGAACTGTGAAACAAATTTATTAGCCATGCCTCTCATTCCTTTCATATTAATTTTATAAAAAAAGTTCTTATTTGTAATCCGAATTTACAATGGTATTCGGAGAATTTTTGAATTTAAGCTTCTAAGTATTATTGATTTCTCTAATTTATCAATCTAATTCAATTATGTCAAGAACATGATTATATCATAACAAATACTCATTTCAAATTGCCTCCCAGGATACTCTATACATGGAAATTGCCTATGGATGCAGACAGTATAGGATTGTGAGAAATCAAACAGATTTTATCTTAGTGAAACAATTAGGGTATTCACACTCCCTTGTATATTTACCATAGTTGTATATTTACAACACCTAAATATCATAGCTGTGAACACACCTATAATATTAGTTTTGTATTATAGCAATTGAAGGTATACAATAACCTCACAACTATTATTTTACTATCGGCACAATCCGTTTAACACAGTAATAATGATTTAGATATTAAAATACCTAGAAATTCGGAAAAAGAAATGTAATTAATGCTACCTGCAGTAGATTTAACCACTACAGATTCAAGTGGGTGATCAGCAGTACCTAGTCCGCCATATTGGTATTCAAATACTCAGGTAGAAAAACACGTTCGAGGGCTACTTAGAAATACAATACCTGGGTGTATTTGGTCTTATGGGAAATTCTTATACAGCCAAATACACCCTAGTAAACTTGTGTATATTTACTAGAGTGTAGAAATACAACGAAATATACAAGGGAGTGTGAATACCCTAAATGCTTCATAAACAGTGTAATATCAGTAAAATCATATCCATGATTGAAGAAGATAATTAAAGAAAGAGTACAGAACAACATCAATCGATCAGCACTCAATAGTGAGTCTACTTTGAAAACAGTACGTGAAAAACTTATAACAGTCTGAAAAACCAAGATATTGATAATACAGCTACTGAAGACTAGTGGAATGCAATGAGATCTGTAATAGAGGATATTTGTATTGAAAGTTTGTGCATACGTCTAAATAAATGGATAACAGACAAAATTATCGAAGTAATGGAGAAACATATAACTTTAAGAACCACAAAAAGCTATACAACCGTCTTCAAAACATTAAGACAAAAATTATGTGACCCAAAAAACATAGTATTTACTGACTCCTTCAATATGTACAACAAAGTCAAAGAAGCGACAGGCATAGTTAATTGAAAAAAGATTGGCTTATTGCACAACGAACACGGTATGAAAGGTCATACCGGCAACAGAAGAAAAGATACAGGAGTAGACAAAATACATTACCAAATTGTTCGATTACAATAGATTGGTAGAGCCCCCAGAAGCCACAAGGCAGTCGGTCCTGATAGGATTCCATGATAAACTAATAGAGACCATCAAAGACATTGGACGGATGGGAGAGATGTGCGTATTATCTATAATATATACTGGAACCAAGCATCTACCGCAAGAATAGACGGATGTGATCCAACAGCAATCGATATAAGGCAAGGACTGAGGCAGGGTTGTATCCTGTCTCCTTGGCTTTATAATGTTTACTCCGAGAGAATTTATGACAAATTACTCTACTTGATAATCGTAGGGTTAATTTGTCGATTGTGTACCATGGATCTTCATAAATCAGCTCTTTGACGAGCGCAACATTTTTTTCTTCTTCTCTTCATCGTGCAACTGATCTGGACCGTTTACGAATTACATTGCGCTACCATTTCAAGACTCATACACTGTTAACCGTACATAATTCTTGTTGAATTTTTTCTAGCCAAAAAAAACGAATCACATCACGAAGTTCACAGTTGGACGCAACTTTCAATGGAAGTTCCATGCACTGGCGTACCTAGGGGGAGGGGCGGTAGGGGCGGACCGCCCCGGGCGGCACATTTTTAGGGGCGGCATTTTGCGGCATGTACAAAAATATTTTTATAAAAATTTAAAAAAATATTTCAAAAAAATAATTTGTTTTTAAACATTTTTATTTTTTTTGAATAATATAAGAATCAATGATTATAATAATTATTAAAAAAGCCAGTTACCTATTTACACTGTATAATATACATCGATTTAGTTTAACCAATCAGGTAAAGATAACATGCTATTTTAATTTACCAACATTAGTAATGTTGGTACTATATTACTGCATCAATACTATATAAGGAGGATTGTATTAGGTGTTTAAACAAAATAATTATATAAAAAAATAGAAATACTGCATTAATCGAAAATTAAATAGAATTAAATCATGAAACGAACAAAGGAAAGCGGAGCTTCATTTAGAAAGAAAAAGAAAGCTAGAGAGGAAATCCAGAATAGTAACGCTGGAGCTCTACTGAAATACGTTTCTGTATCTCGTGAAAAAACTTCTTCTAATGTTGAAGAGGAAGAACATGTCTCAAATACTGGCGAAGAAGATGGATTACTGAAAGACTCCTCTGTATTCGGTAATGAAACTTCATCGAATGTTGAAAAAGAAGAAATACCAGCTTCAAGTACTGGCGAAGAAGTAGATGTTTCATCATGTTCTGATGAAGAGTGTTCTGAGCAACCTATATCCTCATTCTGTACTTCCTTGAAAGATATTGGACTATGGCCTGGCAGCATTGAAGACAAAACAAGAGTCTTTCTAGTATGTCAAGGAGTTCATCAGGAAGACATTAATTCAATAGAAAATAGAGGAAACTTTTTGGAGCTCGTTGACTTGATGGCTAAATACGACCCAGTATTATGTCAGCATGTACTAAAAATTAAGATGGGGAATAAATATAGTACCACTTACTTGTCACCAAAGATTCAGAACGAATTCATAGATCTATTAGGAAACAAAGTGAGAAAAACAATAGTTGACCAAATAAAGCAAGCTAAATATTTTTGTATGATGTTTGACAGCACTCCAGATGTTTCTCACAAAGATCAAACCAGTCAAATTATTAGATATGTCGTTATTGACGGAAGAGACGTGAAAGTTGTAGAATCGTTTATTGATTTTATAGAAACTAAAGGGAAGACTGCTGAAGAAACCACAAATATGATTCTATCGAAATTAGAAAATGAAAATTGCAGAGGCCAGGCTTACGATAATGCAGCGGTAATGGCAGGAAAGCTGTCTGGTGTTCAAAGTCGCATTAAACAAAAAAATCCAAATGCAGAATTTGTAGCGTGTACAAATCATTCTTTAAACTTGGCATGTATACATGCAGCTTCTACTGCTGTAAATTCCATAACATTTTTTGGGACCATCGAACGGTTGTATTCATTTTTTTCGTCTTCTACTCATCGATGGGCTATTTTACTATCTGTTACTGGTCAAGGTATTAAGCGCAGTGTAGAAACTCGTTGGAGTTCAAGAGGAGAAGCGGTGAGTATTGTAAAAAAACATTTCTTAAACATTTTAAATACTTTGGAACAATTGACATCTCAAGAAGAAAATATTAAAACCAGATCAGACGCTGGAATATTATCCCAAGCAATGGAATCCTTTGCTTTTCTGTGCTACCTCAATTTATGGGAACCCGTCCTTGTGGAAATTAACGACACGCAACAATACTTGCAAACCAAGGGGTTAAATATCTATCAATGTACTTTAAAACTGAATTCTTTAAAATTGTATTTCAATGGACAAAGGGACACGTTAGTGCAAAACGCAGTTACAACAAGGAAATAAATTTGTGAAGAGTTGGGAATATCCACTGAGCGTCGAGTTAGAAGGAAAAAAATGATGAGTGGTGAAAATTCGCGAGACGTGGGACTATCTCTAGAAGAAGAAATACGAAGAGAAATGTTTTCGTCATTGGATCGAGTTATCCAGGAAATAACGGTGCGTTTTGAGCAACTCCATGTCCTTGCAGAGAAGTATTCGTGTTTAATACCATCAAATCTTTTGAACGACAATTTTGAATGTCAAATGAATCACTTTGTTGACATTGACGAAGAACAGTTCCATATTGAAAGAAAAAGAATTCAGAATTTTATGTCTGTACCTGGTCTACAAGAAGAAACAAAACTTTGGGAAAACGAGCAAGGGCCTCTTGAGCTATTAACTTTTATTCAAAAGTATAGGTTGGAAAACTGTGTTCCCAACATAGTAATATTGTTAAGAATTTTTTTAACAATAGCCATCAGTGTCGCTAGTTGTGAACGGAGCTTTTCCAAATTAAAATTAATTAAAAATTATCTTCGTTCCACAATGAGTGATTCGAGATTGCGAAATTTAGCAATACTTTCAATAGAAAAAGAACTAACGGATGTTATAAATTTTGACGATATCATTCGAGATTTTGCAAATAAGAAGGCAAGAAAAATAAATATTTAAGTTTTTATTAAATTTTAATTTTTTTTTATCAAATACATTTTTTTATATTATATTTATATGTAGTAATATTTATATGAGGGGGGGGGGTAGGGGGCGGCAAAATTTAAGACCGCCCCGGGCGGCAAAAGCTCTAGGTACGCCAGTGGTTCCATGGTAAAACGTTATAAACAAAAAATAAAACGTGACGTGGCTAAAATTGCCAATGGTAGACCAAGACCACGTAAGTGACCAGAACATATTTGCAACAATGAAGGCATCCAGAACTTGCAAGAACTTGTGTTGAATAACGAAATTCAGTTAATTGAATATTTAAAAGGTGTTTATTATTTATTATTTTAAATAAATCAAATTAAAATTAAATTGGTGGCAAAATGGGAAAAAAAAGTGGTGGCGAAATAAGAGACTGCGAAATGGAACGATTATTTACTTGCTAACTTAGTCAAGGTTAAAAATTGCAGTTTTGTAAGTGATGCAGTTTTAGATCCAGCTTCGTATTTTAATATGTGTAATATGTGTCACATCTATCACACATTGGAAAGCCGCCAGTGATGTAAACTTTTGTCTTTTCACCTGACGCAAAAGTGGTTTAGAGATAAGTGGAACTAGACTCGATTATCTGTATATCTAAATGTCAAAGAACATCTTTACAGCTATAACAGGACCTTAGCTGTAAGCTTTCAAACAAATCGTGGGATCTCGTTAATCTATTCAGGTGCGTCAGAGATAGACTGTTATAACTATAGGGATCGGATTTATATGCACTAAAATATGTGCACAATGCATATTATATATGCACGGAATTAATTCGAATCTTAAAATATGCACTAAAATTGATAAAAATAGATAAAATATACATTGATATGCAAACTAAAAAATATCTAATTTTCGAATTTTTCAATTTTTTTCCTTTAATTTTTTAATAAGTACTATTTATAAAATTTAATAATTTTAATAATAAATCTAGAGGAATTAGGTAAAATTTTGCATAATTTTGCATATTTTTAACATGTGGTGCATATTTGAGCATATTTGGGCCACATATGGTATTTTTTGAAGAATTTTAATAGAGAAAATAAAAAATTATTATTAAATTTTGCCAATTTAAGCAATTGTCTTATTTAATTTTAAGCAATTTAATTTTTTATTTAAAAAATTATTTCCTTTTTTATTTATCTATTTAAAAAATTCTCAAAATTAAGTTGCTTAAAATTAAATAAAATAATTGCTTAAATTGGAAAATGTAATGATAATTTTTTATTTTCTTTATTAAAAGTTTTCAAAAAACACCAAAAGTGGCCCAAATATGCGCAAACATGCATTATTTGCTCAAATGTGCACCAAATGTTGAAAATATGCAAAATATGTTTATATCTAATTTGTCCAGATTTCAAAACGAATCTGTTGGCATATCAATATTAAAGAACATGCAAAAGCATAAAATCCGAGCTCTAGTTATAACATAGCGGCGACTCGTTAGAAGAGTGCAAGGGAGGCTTAGCCTACCCTAAAAAATAAATTAAAAAGTGAATTTTCGATTGATCAAAAGTTACATAGGTACTTTTTTTTTTCTCAATACTTATCCAAAAAGTAAAATGAGGCTACAGCAGAAGTAGAATCTTAAAATATAAGATTTGCCATAACTTTGGTTCAATGGATGGCGGAAGGTCAGAGTGGTATTTATACCCAAACCAGGGCGTGCATCATATGCCCAGGCGAAGTCCTTCCGTCCAATCAGTTTGATATCATTCTTGTTAAAGACATTAGAAAAATTGATTGACAGGCATATTAGGGACTGTGTCTTGGTAAACTCGCCACTGCACAAATACCAGTATGCGTACCAATCAGGCAAATCGTGCGAGTTAAGTATACATGAGCTTACTCACAGGATTGAGAAGGCTCTTGAAGACCAAGAAATTGCTCTGGGAACCTTCCTAGACGTAGAGGGGCACCATACCATGATCTTTAACTCAATCAAGAGTAACAACATGCTTAGCATGCAATCGGATAGAACCAGCACAGTAAGGGACTTCCGAAAACCATTCAGGGTAATAATACCTGAGAGGGGCAAGGAAAAAACCATACAAGAGCTGGGCAACCGATATGATGCCATCTGGTACACAGATGGATCTAAAACAAAGATAAGCACTGGAGCAGGTATATGTGGGAGAAGAACAGGGGATGCCTTTGGCATTAACCTGGGCTGCCACGCTACCATGTTCCAGGCAGAAGTAACTGCAATCTCGGCCTTTGCATCTGAACTGGTGCGGAGAAACTACGATGGTAGACGAATCTGCATCATGACAGACAGCCAGGCAGCTCTGAAGGCCTTGGAAGGAGTAGAAATACATTCCATAGTCGTTAAACAATGCCTTGATGCACTGGTGAAACTGGCAGTCTGCAACAGGGCATCGAGGGGAACGAAGAGGCAGATCGCCTGGCCAGATTGGCTGCCAACACAACCATGATAGGTCCTGAGCCCACCTGCGGGATCGCATACACGACCGCGAGGGAGGGGATCAGGGACATGTTATGGAAACAACACCTTGCTTACTGGGAGGGTCTTCCTGGACTGAGGCAGTCGCGGATGTTCATTGGGGGCCCCTCTAGGGAATCCAAGGGAAAAAATATTATCCAACTGAGTAGAAAACAGTTGAGGAGGATAGTAGGACTTTTCACAGGACACTGCTGCCTTAAGAGACACCTCAAAATGATGGGGCTGACTGAAGATCCTACTTGTAGGATGTGTGGTGAAGAGGATGAAACCCCTCACCACATCTTATGTGAATGCCCAGCTTTAGCTGGAAGCAGGCTACGCCACCTTGGCTTTCCATATCCGAGAGCCGAGGAGATAGCTAAAGCACCCTACAACTGCTTACTCGACTTTGTCGAGGAGACGCAGTTGTTTGAGTAAAACGTGGAACGAAGGGCACAATAAGCTTAAGCTTCGGTGCAGTGGGTGTCAGAACCACAACCCGTTTTTAATAATAATAATTGGTTCAATGGAAAATATTAAAAAAAAAGGTTTTTGTTCCTTAAGGGCAGGAGCACCTTCACTTTAAAATTATTGTATTGCAATATATCTAGCGCATAAGAAGAATACGCTTCTTTATTCTGTATCCAACGTAGCTCGTTCATTACGAAGTTGGGCGTCAGCATCATTTGTGAATTCTGCGCTTTCGTATATCTATAAATAGCATCATCCAAAATAATTTATTTTTAATTTAATAAATTAAACCGAGAGAAGAATTGCTGAGAAAATCTGGTGTACAAGTGAAGAGAAATTTTGGGATATGCGAAAAAATAAAGGGTTTTTCAATAAGGACCTAACAATTTATTGTATTTAAATATACACAGAATAATTGAGATATCGGACTGTTTATTCCAGGTGTAGTTTACATGTTAAATTTAAGTATGGAATTCAATCTCGTTCATATACTCATACAAGCACGTTTGCAGCGATCGATTCTATGAAGCCAATTTTCCACCACTCTTCCATACATATCGGCCGGAACGTTGGCAATTTCGCATTCGAGATTGTTCATGAATTACAGTAGGTTTGTTGCTGTCCAATAACGCATATTTTACTTATCGACAAAGCCATTATGCCAAAAATGAGCTTCATCGCTGAAGATAATTTTTTGATGAAATTCAGGATTTTCTTCAAACTTCTGCAGAGCTCAATCGGAGAAGTTTTGGCACTTCAAATAATCAAAAGGCTTCAGTTTTTGAGTTAATTGGATCTTGTAAGGATTTAGGCCAAAATCTTTACTCAAAATTCGCCACAAAATGTGGACTGTGAGATTCCAAATTCCTGTGAACGGAGTAGAATCGACTGATTTGGCTCATTTTGAACTGAAGCACTTTATTTTTGGTACTTCGACCGGACCACACAGGAACATTAAATAGTGAATATGTTGACTCGAATTTATTCACCACAGCATGCACAGCCTGTCTGGTGGAACGATTATTTCGACCGAAAATTGGAGTTATCAGAATGTCAGTAGTAATTTTTTTACATTTTTCAAAAATTTTAATCATCAAAAATTTTATTTTTTGAGTTTTACCAACCACAGTCACGAGTGTTTAAATATATAATTATATAACACATTAGTTCGATTTATTATTTGACAAATAAAAATAATTAATAATAATTAACGCTAAAAAAAGAAAACATTCATTAGAAGTGAATGAAATTTTCAGTGTCAAATCTGAGATATAACTAATGTATGTAGATTTTATCAATAATTAACAAATTAACACACAAAGTTCTATGACATTTTAAAATAATTATTTGGGAAAAAGATTTCAATTTTTTTAACTAAATACAGAATTTCGAAAAATCTGAAAGGAAAAAAACAATTTAAATAAAACATCAAATTCTATTTGAAAACTCGGCTACGTCTCGTGACTTACAATCCACCTCGCGATTAATAAGCAATAATTATTGTAATCTCTAATAATTAAATAATACATTATATTATTATCCTTGCTGTTCTACTATTAATATTATTGAAAATCTTCAAGATATAAGTACTACATATTTTATATGAAACATAAAAACAACACTCCACCATAAAATACTATTATGAACACGTAAAATACATTAATATTCACTTTAAAACACCATATTGACTTAAACCTTGGCTTAAACTATATTATATATATTACAGAGAAGGAACTGCATTGTTTAAAGCTATTTGCACTGTATTATTTTAAATAAATATGTGTTACGGTCAATAATGAACAATTGGAAGTATATATGTCCTCGATTTACTCTACAGATGCGAAGTTGCAGCATAGGCCCATTAGCTCAGTTGGTTAGAGCGTCGTGCTAATAACGCGAAGGTCGTGGGTTCGATCCCCCCATGGGCCATTTTTTTATTATTTTAAATTTAAACATACATTTTTTGTCAATCGTTTATATACTACCAAGTTTATAATTGCAGCGGAAATTATGTACTACTTCCTTAAGTTTAACGACTGGTTGTACTACACCTAGAACCAAATAGGCATCAACAATTTGATTGTATAATTGAACACCGGATGTAATGCCTATATATTAGAGAAATTCTAAAAAAGGACGGGCACGCGAAACACGTAGATTTCTGTCACTCTCAATTTCATTCATAGATTTGTGGTTAATTAATTCTAGCATTGATAGTTCACGTACCTCTGGACATTGTTATTTAGCGTAAGAGCTCTATTGAAAATGGATTAACAACGCTGGTGCCTTTACTCGAGATTTGGTATTTGGCTGTGTGCCTACCTCGAAGAAACAAGTCAATTAAAATTCAAATAAATTGTATTATCAGGGTCAACTGGATTAAGGCTACCTATTTTTTATATTACTAATTACAAAAGGAATTTCTGAACAAAAAAGTTTACAACCAATTAAAAGCAATGATTTAATAAAGTTGCTAAAATATTTTGCAATAATAAAATTAAACAAACAATTTCTATGCTCCTCAGCCGATGCGAAGGTCTCAAAAAAAGATATAATCATATTAACCAGTGGCGTAACGATCGACGAAACTTTTCGCGATAATGGGAGCGGCGTCCGAAAGAAAATCGCCGCTATATCATTGTATAAGTTAAAATGTAAAAAAAGAACATTTCTTGCAAGGCATTGTATATTTTAAGAAAACGATGGTTGTCTGTGTACCCTTGCATGTACTTTCTATTTTACCTTTACCGTGTCATTACGTACTTTTAATAAAAGTCCAAATTACCTACTTGTTCTTTATCGTATCAATTTCTTTTTAACACGCGAACTTACTATGTAATCATTGCAATATTCAACATGGTATTTCGATATTTTTTTATATGCTCGAAGCGTATGATTTTTTCAGATTTTTCAAAAGTAACAATAAATAAATAGATAGATCTCATAAGTTGCGTTTTTCTTATGCTGTATCAGTCGAAACGCGAAAAATATAATAAAATTAAACTATGGAAGCAAAATGAATTAAGTACTAAAATTGTTCCAATCTGAAGTGACATTAAAATTTAGAAAAATTAAGCATAATATTAATTAACAATTCCAAGAGTAAATCATTGCAATATATTATGTATTTTTATAAGATGGCGGTTAAAATGGCCGCCATTTTAACTTTTTATAGTACTGATATTATCTCGACTCCTAGTGGTCAGAATTCAATGAAAACATTTTCTTTTCTTCTTATGGTTTATTTCAGGCACAGACACAATTTCACTATTTTAAATTGGATAGAAAAGAAACAGAAAAAAAAACTTCTTCATAATATATTTACGTATATCGTATGTTCAGTAAAGATATTTCACCGTTTAAACAAAAAGCATGAAATATATTGCATATTACAAGCTTTCGTCCATAGTTTCAGACGAAAATAAAGTATCAGCAAAATTATAATTAAATAATAATCATAAAAAATAATTGGTGTATTAAACCAATTTGTGTGCAATCTCTGCAAGTGGTTCTGTATGGATATAATTTTCCATCTTTGAAATTAGCCATTATTGGTATCGCTATGTATGTAGTATGTCGGCGGCAAAATATTGCCGATCGTTTCCCATAAGTCTACTCGTTTTAATTGGTGGGTGGATCTTTCGGCAGATGATGTGCGATATGTAACACGAAACAGACTGGATTCAATGAACTTAATTTAGGAACGTAGCATAATATAGGTCTATTATAATTACCCATCATAGATGACCCGGATTCACTCATTCTAACCGTGACCTTCGTCTTGAATCACGATTCTAGTATTGTTTTCCATAAAAAATGAGGCCACTTTTGGGCATACACAAAAATTCCTCCTTGCAGGTAACCAAGGATTTTCTTAAAAAGCTCGAAAAAAATTTCGATCAAAATTTTTTCGTGATACACAGGACATTAAAGAAAAAAGAAAGTATACTATAACAAAAATGAACTTATCAATTTTCAAAATTAAAACAATATTCAAATAATACGTAAAATTCCAAGGGCACCCTAAGGTCCCCCGGGGGCAAGACGGTGACCGCGGCGAACACAATAATTTTGGGTGGACCTCCAAAGTGGAAAGGACTAAATAAGGTCATTTTTTTGCAATCAAAATTTTTATATCCTCTCGATTTATGGCGGTAAAAAAACTGACGCCTCTTATTTTTTGTAAAATTCCCCCCAGTCTAATTTACGCCGAAATTTAATATTTGCCAGTTGAAATAAACAAATAATAAAACTGAATTGAAAACTTAAATTTTCTTTATTATGCATTAATAAAAATTATATCACATGATAACACAAACACTTAGAATATTGGATAGGTTTATGAACCACATTAAAGATCGTTAAAAAAATAAATTAAAACTAGAAAACAATAAACTTATGTTCATATCATACATAGAGCAATGTAACGAAATTTTTACAGGAAAATGCGATGATAGTTCATCATTTGAATTCAATGAGGAAGAACAAAATTTACTTGCAGTTAAAAATTTTGAAAATTTATCCTTTTAAGTACTCAGAGTGTTTTGTTCTCGTCATACAAGTTTTGCATTACTTAACATACATACCCTACATAAGAGATAAATTCACTATATTGAAACAGGACAAAAAGCGTTTAAAAAGTTACAATAGCAATTATTATTTTTAAACACCGTGTAAATTGTTAAAAAAATTCTATTAGAGATACTATAAATTGTAATATAATTCCAAATTTGATATGGCGTCATATTTTTGCCCAAAATTAGCTAGTCTACTTACAAAATGTGTCTTCAAGATCACAACAGTAATAAATTAACTCTGCTTATTCTAGAACCAAAACTAATAAAATAGTAATATGGATTATTATATTTTATTAAAAATAAAATACGCCTCTCTTAACATTTTAGTTGACAAATCACTGGTGCCGTTTGTCGCGAAATTTAAGAAAATTCCTATGGCAGAACTTACTGCATCTTAGAATATTCAAATCTAGTATTTACAAGTTCTTCATCAGAATCCAGTATGGGCAATGTAGGATCACTAGAAACATTTTCTTCCAACCACTTTATGTCGTCTTCCACCGAATGGTGCTTGGGCGAAGAAGGGCGCTGATGATGGTTGATTCGAATTTTGACGCCGTAAGCATCGTTAACCAACTGTTCCTCTTCTTCTTCGTCGGCTATCTCCAATAGCGGCACGAAAGCATATCTTTGATTGTTGTTGGTTGGTCTCCAAAGTATCATAATTACCAACAAGACTGCAGAGAATAAAATGTGCCAGTATGCTTCTTCCATCCATAAATCTTTCCAGACCACCAAACAATTAATGAGACGATGCGTTTTAATGGAATAAATCATAAAAATAACGGAAGCAACAACAGAAAATATTAAAGTATTTGTAAAATGTCTGTACAAAGACAATTTCACTTCGTTCCTTCTCAATCTTAACGTTCTAGTAGTATTTACAAGGGCATTAAATATCCACCAACATATTGCTGAATCCAATACAGCCAATGGCACTGCAGCAACCAATAGATCCTTATTTTGATCATTTTTAGGCCTCGTTATTCTTAAGTACGATTCCGCAGCCGCTAAAAAGAAGTATAACAAACCGACTCCGACGACGCGATGCAAAGTGGCACCCAAACGGGGTTTAACGATGCCGAATCCCAAACTAACAACGATCACCAACATTCTTGCTAAAGTACGTTTAGCGCACGATACCCATTCCGCAAAAAGCATAATTCCCTGAATCCGTGTCCCCGTACTGTTAATACTTTGAATTTCGGCATAAAACGTAGCCTTTTCCAACATTCCCAACAAAATAACACCCCCAATCCAAAACTGTACCCGCAACAAGTCTCTCCATTGCAAAAACGATAAAACTAACCAAATTAATCCAAGTATCACATAAAATATACACATAAAACCGTAAAAAAGCAAAAGCGGAAAATCAGACGCCGATAAATAACCATAACTACTTTTCATTTCGACATGAACTCCCAAATTAAATTCTACCGCAATGTCACTAACTCGAAAAATCAAAACGTATACGCTATCTTTCGTAGTAATATATATAGGATGAGATAAATCGTAAGATTTTTCGTTTTTTTCTAATTTAGTTTCGTTTAAGATTATATGATCGTTACATTTGTATACTTGATCGGCGGACTTGTAATAATTTGTGTTATTTAAGGTCTTATTATTCATCCAAAGCTGAAAATAAATTTGGAAGGTCAACAGAAAATTATTGCGTGGCTACTACACAACTTACGTTTTTACCCTCGTTCAGTGCATCTGTAAAATCCCAACACAGCGATGGAATGACAGCCCAACCAATTGTCACATTACTGGTTGTTTCTTTGCTGGCTTCACAATTGACTAAAAAAAAATGAAAATTTTTTCGTATTAAAAAGGAATTTAATATTATTTTGTTAAAAATAATAAAGCGAATTCGGTAGCGTGATCGATACTTCTCTCACAATACATATCCAAAACTAAACGTGAGGGTACTGTCAAACCTTCAGCATAGAACATGCATGCAGATAGCAGTTAAAAATATAAATCGTTTAGCCTTGGCTCACGACCGGTTTCGGAATTACCCAAAGGGATTTACCATCCTCAGATGCAAACCGATTTGCAGAGAGTATTATGACTCTTTTTGCCGTATTTAAGGTTACTTAAAGTTACTATGCCGCTATTTTGATATATTCAAGTTGTAATATACCCAAGCTTTCTGCAAGTAAAAAAATGTAACATTGTTTTATATGCTCTCTGCATCTCAGCTATACTCGTATGCTGCTGTTTTATGGTTTATAGCAAATCAGTGTACGTGAGGATGAAAGCTTCCTATATAATCCTATAATAATTAGTAAAGTATAATAATTTATGTTTAATTACAGATATATTTTTAAAGAACGCTTGCAAATTTTTCACATTATACTTAATATAAGCGTGGTTTGAGCTAGAAGTATTAGTGAAGTAGCTTATGGAATGATTCAGTCTGATCATGATGGTTATCGTAAATGAGTGTGCACCTCAAGGTAAGCAATCCCTTTAGAGTAACCTTGAAACCGCGGTCATGCAAAAAGACTCTGATCAGAATGATAACAAAAGCTCAAATCTAAAGCCACCTTTCTAAAGATATGCGGCAATCAAAAGCGAGTTTTTGCTGATCCATGTTTTTGACTGCTATCTGCATTTATGTGCAATGCATAGGACACTACTTCTACCATAGTTTTTAGTTAAACTTTGAATGGGTATTGCGAAAGAATTTATCTTGCAAACCAAAGCCATTTTAATTTTTTGACTATCACATCTGGTGATATAAATTGTTTCAAATTTAATCTTGATATACTTATTTTTATTTGCTCAAGTGGGCAACCCCGTATAGTTAACAAATAATTTCTCTTCAGAATAAATTCCTTCAAAATAATCCGATTGATAATAATTAATTATCTATTATATAGAGACGGTCATTAGCTCAGCAGGTTAGCCGAACAATTGCTGATTCCAAAGTACTCAGATCGAATCCGAGCAGTCTGTAAAACTGGCGATCCCTCTGGTTGCCGCCATCAATTATTAAAAATAGGTTTACAGGCATTCCCCAATCCGGATTAAGCAACCATGGAGTCTAAATGCTCAAAAACCTATCTCTTACTCAGAAAAAGGCTGATTTTCCTGCAGTGGACAGAAAAAGGTTGAAGAAAAAGAAGTTAGGCTAGCCGAGCTACCCGGTTCAACTTTATTCTGACCGTCTTCCCTCGGAAGGCAAATGGCAAACCGCTGAGGTAATTTACCAAGAGAGCTGTTAATAAATGTCCAGAAGCATACGACAACGAAGAAGAAGAAAGACTGGTATTGGCTTGCTCGAAATGCGAATAGTTGTATTTTGGAAGGAAAAGAAATTAATAATTTAATTAAAAAAAACAAAATTAAGTTTAAGATATTTATAAAGAATTGAGATCAACCCCAAATCATAAGGATAAGTCATAGTAATATGTAATCTACATAAGACCAATGTATGTTCCCGACAAGACTCGTGAAAAGAAACCGAAAAGTTGTTACACTTGTAAAATATTATTGCCTTAAATTTAAATTCAATTATAATTTTAAGGCAATAATATTTTATAGGTGTAACACCCTCTAAATAGTCCGAAAAAAAAACAAACAAAAAAAAAGTGCAAATTTATCGCTATGGATTATGCTGAAACGGAACCTGGTGACGACAAAAACGGAAGCGTTGTTTCCTTAAACTTGGCATACCATGGTAATTTTGAAAAACAATTTTGAATAGGGCAGCCTTGATTGCTTTTCGGAATTTTTTTATTTACAAAACTTTGCAAATTTACCGACGGAAACGAATTGGGCCTACACGTGGAAGGATATTGGATTGATATTTTTTTTATAAATTTATTTTTTCTTAGCGTAACAAAATCGCTTCGAAGAATCAATATTTAAAAAAGATAAGCAAATTCTATTTTTTCTTTGAGAAATTAGGAGGTAAATTTTTGCCATCCACTCCTCTGTTGGATACCATTCGCACGGGATACCGCAAGCAAGCTATATATCGCGCGAGAGAATGGCGAAAGATTTTCAAAATTTACAATCTTGTCAAATTCAACGCACGGATTTCCTTTTTTGTGCACAAAATTTAGAGGTAAATTTTTGCAATCCATCTCTCGGCCGGGTAGGTACTATTCGACGCGAAATACCGCAGGAAAGCTATAGATCGCGCTTTCGGCTCTCAACGGTCACCCATCTGTGTTAAACTCGAAGCACGAATTTACTTCTTTGCGCGAAAATTTCGGGTGTAAATTTCCTTCCAACCCGGTCTTGCCGGGTACTATTCGACGCGAAAGACGGTGAGGAAACTAAAGGGCGCGTATGCGGCGCTCCACAATCCAGCTGAGCGCGATGCCGAGCGCAAGAAAAGTAAAAAAGTTGAATAATAATGAAAATCCGTTAAATTAAATAATTCGAGCGTAAATTTTCGTCCACCACCCTCTTGCCGGGTACCGTTCGACACGGAAGACCACAAGACGCTCACCGGTTGTCAAAACATGTCAAAATTTCATAAACGACAAAATTTAATTAATTTCCTAAAATTTTTAAAATCGAGTTGCGAGGCGACTCGCTTTCCGTCTAACACCATTCGCGTGCATCGGAAAGAGAAAACAATACATAATTTGGGTATAAAAAATGGTGGTCCAAAAGCAATTGACACTTGAACTTTTCTTATTTTCTTTATCATTTCCGCAATTTTCAACGAATTTTCACCATTTTCTGCTGGCCTCGAAGTTTGACTGTGATGCACATCACTGCCGAATTTCATGACATTTGGTTGCGTGGTTTAACCTGTGCAATTGATACTATTTCTTTTCATATCCTAACCACACACACACACTGACATACAGACCAACATTCAACTAAAATTCATCAAAAACTTATCAAGACGTGATAAGAAACATTTTAATATCAAAATTTTGATTTTTGATTGCATTACAATACTTTCCCTTATTTATTTAAGTATTAAGTATTTAAGTATTTATCTCAAAATTAAACAACTGTAATATGCATAATTAATTAAAATTTTCATAGAATATTATTTTTTATAATAAATAATAAAATATGACAGCTGTCAAATATACATCATCCAAAATAGTAACAACTACTCATGCGTCTCTTGTCAGAAACATAGTTAATGAATCAATCAATCAACCAAATTCAAATGCTCAAGTCTTAATTATTGCATTCATCATCAACATCCAGTCGTCCAGTGGCCAAACAGATAAAATTTAATGGGTTTATGACCTTTTAGAATTTCAAGATGCAAAAACTGACTCAAAGTTACAATAAAAAACTATATGGTAATCTAGAAACAAATGAGCTACAAAAAGTTACCAAAATTCCTATATTCAACCTTTCACCTTCAAGTTCTCGAAGACGGCTTCGTATCTATCCCTTATATTTTACGGTTAGCCACAAAATTTACTTGATAGTTACAGATGATCTTTGTCATGAGGCAGTCATTGACTTAGTAGTTAGCTCGATCAACAACTACTAATGCTGCAGTTCTAATCTAGAAAGACTAACTTTCTTATGACTACCTTTGTGCTTCGAGGAAGCATGGAAACAGGGGGAGGTGGCAATGGGTGCAACTCAAGCAAAACCGGAGAACTTTTTTTTGTTCTGAACAAATTTTCTCGAAGATAAATAAAATCGAACAGAAATTGTATCTGTGATTGGCTTCAAGGGAATATAAAGCCGTCAGTCTCCACCAGTATTACCCAAAGTTACAGAAAAATTCTCAAATCGGGTTTAAGCAATTTATTAGAGTAAGAGGTTTCCTTCAAAAACGGGTATCAATAACTAAAATTTAAATTTTTACAAAGGACTGAGATGTCCTTATAATCGAGTTTAATTTTACTACCCTAAAATGGGGCAGGGCAAAGTTAATTAATTTTCAATCTATGAAGTTAGTGAAATGAAATTAGTGTGCTATATCACATTGTGAGTTTACATTTAACTAGGACAATATAATTGACCTAGTTTTAAAAATTTAAAACACCTGTTGTTCAAAACTTCATTTCAGTTTGACATTAAGTTGACGGGATATTCAATTTACTTCTCAAGATTGTTATTAGAATTTGGAGCAAACTTAACTATAGAATCATTTATTCACACACAAAATGTTGTCTACACACTCAGCAATAATTCAAGTCCTCAAGAAACAAATAAAACGTATTTAGGAAAAAGTTATATGAATGATTATCTTTCTCATCTTTGTGGTGAGGTTTCCCCACAGTCACCTTCACCCCATTATAAGATAATAACTATTTTTATAAATCTTTTGGTGAAACAGACTTTTTCAGAAATTTATATTTTGTATTAAATTTCCTGTATTGGTAGCGGTACAGCTTATAGATTAAAATGTACTTATAAAAAAATAAAAACAAATAAACTTTATGGTTTCTTCAAAACAAAACCAAACAAAATTTTAAATTGCAATATAAAACAATGAAAATAAACAGATTAGCCATTTTTAATATAAATATTTTCTGATGAAATTCTGGAAAATTTCGACCTTAATAGCAAATTGTAACAACTGGAACTGATTAAAATATTATTTATTATCTCGCTAATAATAAAATGTAACTATATCGTGGAAGAATTGGATTTACTCCAACTTAATTATAGACAATTAAAAAAATTTGTATTCAGCATTGCACCATTAAATTACCTATTGTTTCTTTCAAGACAATATTGACATAATAAAAAAATTTGATTATTGTTGCATCCACAAGTTTATGCCTACATAAATTTATAAAGCAATACAGCTTCAAATCTTTTAAAGGATTTACTTATTGCATAAAATGTCACAAATATTGAATTTTCAAATCAAGTTTTTTGGTTTTTCCAGTTCAGCATGAACTGATTGAACCGTATCAGCATTAATCAAATATGCAAGATATTGGATAAATCAACAAATTTTTTATAATAGTTATCGCAAAAGAATATTTCACATAAAATTCAATTTATTGTATATTTTCTCTTATCAGTAAAAATGTAAACTCACTAGGGAAAATCATACTTTTACACTTTTACGTTTATATCGAGGTAGATATCAAGTCTTGAAAAGCAAAAGGGAAGGAAGGATTTTACTGCAGCAAAATTCAAAATTTACATCTTAACCCCTTAATGCATTTTACCGTGTCAGAAACGAACACTTCTCATAAGTTACAAATTAATGTGTGCATTAAGGGGTTAAAAATAAGTCAACATTTTTACTAACAACAAAAAAGCATGCAAACTTAATTTTAAAATAATGAGGTTATAACATACAATGTTACGAAAGGATACATCTACATTTAAAGACTTTTTTGCTCGTTAGCAAAGATATGATCAATTTTATGGCTATAACTATTAAAAAAATTGTATCCAAGAAAAGGTATGACAAAAGCCTTATTACTAATAATTTTTAAAAATAACCGCAATATGTCAGATTGTTATACCTTTGATGAAAATCTGCGATGCCTTAAACAAACTTTTCGCAACAATTAAATTGCTGTGTTCCTAAAAAAAATAAGAGTATTAGTTTTGCACATTGAAATAAAATAATAAGAAGTTCACCCTGGTTAAATTAAAATCCCATTTTCCTTCATCAGGTAAGGACCATGCAATAGGTAAGTTGATAATTAAAATTACGACTAAACTTAAAGATATACACATTTTATTTCTTAATTTATCCATTATTATTAAATTAAATAATTGTTTGCGTGGTTTACTTTTATCACATTTTATTTACATCAGATAAAAATCACTATACGTTCATTTTAAATGTTGATGTATTCAATGACAGATTTTTGACAGTTCCTTGGTTCGTATATTTTTAGTGCTACCAACTGCTAGTTTGTTGAATATATGTACAAGATGATACACAATAAAATCATACCGAAATTAATATTAAAATATGTAACGTGTCCGGATAGTGACAGTATCCGGATGTGGGCAAGTTACTTTTAATAAACAAAAAAATTATTTAAATTAAAATTATCATTTGTAATAATATGGTTCTATAAATTCGCTCTTATGCTTTACGAAAAAATAGGGTGGCAAACCCCCCTATGTCTTGAAAAACTAAAATATATATATAAGACAGCTATGTTTAAAAAAACAATAATAGGGCACTTCCACTCCCCCACTCCAACATGGCTGCCGAACAGCAGCTTGGTGGTATGGTTGAAGGTATTCGCCATAAGATTTGTTAAGGATTCAAGTGTTTTCGTTCTAAAAATGTATTTTTTATAGAATTCTAACCAGTTCTTTTAGCATTTTTACCTTTTATGACACGGTGGTGATTGTTTTATAATAAATTGGGCTACTAAAATCCACTATACTTGCAAATACAGTAGAATCCGCTTAATGTGATCACTTTGGGCCAAGAACATTTTAATAATATTAACAGATAACAATAAGCAAAATTTAGAAAAAAGAGAATTTTAGAAAACTTGGATTAGAACAAAATAAAAAAAAAGAAAAAGCCGCAGGTTGCCAAACAAAATGATCAAAATAACCGCTGGATAATGACATTATCCGTGATAACATTAAGCGGATTCTACTGTAATTGAATAAATTGTGTGTTATTAAATTTTTCAAAATTATTAACCTGAAATATTAAAAGTTACAATAATTTAATAATTTTAACAGTTATTTAAATGAAATACAATACAATAAATAAATAAACAACATTTCAGCTGTTATGTTTTGTAATTATTTGCCAGCATTTTTGTGTTTCAGTAATTTGTTTGACTTTCCGGTTCATGTTGAAATAGCAGGGCTATACAATCAGAATTTGTTATTTTCCAACTTCTGCCGGTTTGCCTTTAAACAAAGTCAAATATTTACAGAATAAAAAGTACAGTAAAATTAAATGAATGATTAAAATTAACCAAATCAAACTAGAAAATATCTTATTTAAATGGTTTTTCGTTAGTTTGAGTTATAGGTAGGGAATTTTCAAACTTGGGCGAAATTTGTATCTGCCGGGCTTAATGCATTCTCGACTAGAAGATTTGCTGATTTTTAAGATATAATTTTTACATTTTTTAGTAAACTCCTGAACTGTGCTAGTTACGATTATATCTTTCACTAAATCTGAATGTATTTATGTAAATTACTCAAAAACACAAAAATGCTGGAAACTAATTTATTAATAAACAGCTGAAATGTTGTTTATTTTTATTTAAAGCAATTTATTTCAAATTATTGTACCTAACATTTAATATTTAAGTCTAATAATTTTCAAAAATTTAATAACACAAATTATTCAATTACAGTAGAAACTCCATAATTCGACATAAACGGGACCCATTTCCTGTCCAAACATGGAATTTGTCGAATAGAGAATTGAAATAAATATATTTATTATGATATAAATATCATGTTATTCTTGATTACGATAAGAATTTATTTACACTATGCTTTACCCAGCAAACTTGATGATGTAATTTAAATATACAAATTTTGTAAAAAGAATTATTTTGCAAAAATGTTATTAGATACTTGCATAATATAAACTTTAAAATTATTTTATATTTTACGAATAAATTTTATAGATTAAATGACAAAATTGTGATGATATGCATTACCAAAATAACATAACTATTATACAATTAGAATGTAAATATTTTATTTTTATTAATTTCGAATAACCTCTTTTTCAAATTTAAATTATCCTTTATTTTAGCATTGAAAATGACGTTATTTTGCTATTATTATGTAAGCATTATAACGTAGGTAATCAATCTGTCTGCCTACGTGCTGAAATGCAGTCGTGGATTTTGATAAGCTCACAACTTGTGCGTCATAAGCTCATAATTATCTGTCCATTAGCATGAGAAATTCTCGGAATTGTCCAATAATGGAGTGTCGAATGATGGAGTTTCTACTGTATTTGTAAGTATAGTGGATTTTAGTAGCCCAATTTATTATAAAACAATCACCACCGTATCATAAAAGCTAAAAATGCTAAAAGAACTGGTTAGAATTCTATAAAAAATACATTTTTATAACGAAAACACTTGAATCCTTAACAAATCTTATGGCGAATACCACCAACCATACCACCAAGCTGCTGTTCGGCAGCCATGTTGGAGTGGGGGAGTGGAAGTGCCCTATTACAGTTTCAATCAGTGGCGGCTCGTCGTTTTAAATAATAAGGTGGAAACAACGTGTGAGGTCATACATATATTCGTAAATATTAGGTATTCGGCCTTCCATGACTCTTTGCACAAATTGCAGGACCATGGAAGTCCCTTGCACGGAATTTGACTTCCTTCGGCCCCAATTTATCCTTCGTAGGTCTCACTTCATTGAAATATTTACAACTCGTTTCTCATTGACGTTATTGGCCGGGTATTAACGTCAATGCCCAGTTTAGCGGACTTTTCACGTCAATGGCCGGACAATAACGTGTATGACGTTAATTCCTGAATTGTCATTGTCGAGTCATAAGGCAAATTTTTGAAAAGTAATTTTTCTTTTATGAGATTTTTAAAAGATTGCTTCGGATTTCCTCCTGGATAGCATCAAAATTTTCTTTCGAGAAAGTATTCCTAAAACTTCCTAATTTCTCGAGTCATCCTAACTTCTTAAGTTTTTCCAAAGATTTTCTTAAATTTTTCCGGATTTTCTCAGGTTTTTCTTCATTTATACACTAGATTACACTTAAATTTCTTAAGATTTTCTTGAACTTCCAAAGATTTCCTCAAATTTTCTATTTTCTTGGATTTTTACAGATTTTTTCAGGTTTTTCTTCATTTTTTTATGCACTAACGATTCTCTTCTCGGTTTAAAGTGAAGGGAAATCTGAGAAAATTTCCCAAGAGATAATGAAAATGCGATGTACAAAAAATTATGTTGCCATTCAAACGAAAGATCATAAAAAAAATTTGTTTATTTTTAAACCGGGGGGTCTGGTGAATACTCACCTACTGTTGAATCTGCATAATCGGAGTTATTCAGAATCATCAGTAGTATAGTCAACCTTGTGATCCATGTCGTGGTTACATTATTTGTATGTATGTATCTATCTATCTATCTTTTGATAGTTCTCACAATAGAAAATTTTGTTTATTTTTTAAAATTTTATTTAAATTTTTTTTAGTTATATAATTAATAGTTCAAAATTTCAGAAGAGAGTTATGCCCGATTTCATAAAACTTGTTTGTTAGCACTAACGAATAATTTCAATTGGTTAGTTAAATTTAAAGGCCCGTTAAAAGTTTTATGAAATCAGGCATTAATCTCTCTTGCCTCCTCTGACGAGCCGCCGGCGCCGCTGCCAACTACAGATATAAACTTTTATTTTATTTAAAATTCCCGAATATTCTTCAAATATTCCTAAATATTTGATACATACGCATTAATAATTTGGTGAATTTTTTGCAATTTATACTACGGCAAGAAGCTATCGTGAAAAACTAAAATCACAGACTTAACTTGATAATTAAAATAGATGCAGAGTCTAACTTGCGTTTCACTCAATCTTTTAACCAAAAGGCCAATCACTTTTTGAAAATCTGGTGTAAAAGTGAAGGGAAATCGGAGAAAATCTCGAGGAATAATATAAATATTTATTTTCGAGAAGTGGATGTTTATTTTTCCTTGATGGGAATGAAAATATTAAAATATCCATGAAAATCTCAGGAAATTTCAAGAAATCCAACAAAAATCAGAAATTCAAGAAAATCAAGGATTTGGAGCAAAATTATCGTTAAGCTTTTTCTTAGTCTTACAAAGTTTTTTCGTAGTTTTTTCGTAGTTTTCGTAGTCATACAAAAATTTTGTTTGATTTCTTCAGATTTCTTGGATTTTCTCTAATTTCTTTAAATTTCCGAGGATTTCTATGGATTTTCTATGGGAGACGCGCCTCCCAGTTTGGAAAAACTCTGGCCTAAACTATTCAGATTGCTCTACAAATATATGTTGAGGAACGTGCAGGGCTGGCCTGTATTTAAGATTTGTAGACCCCACTAAGCTGAATCTGTGGTGCGGGCCCTACAGGTTTTCTCATTTGGGAATAATTGTTATTTTAAGTAAACATATTACACTAGTAAAAATCCGGTGTTAAAATTAACACCAAAAGTCGTCTATATGGGTCCACTCTTTTTGGTGTAAAACTGCTATGTGGTGAATTTGGTAAAATACTGCAGTGTTACTTTTAACAAACATTTTTCTGGTAAAAATAACCAAAATTCGTAGTAGATGTTACCAAATTCTTGTGTAAACGTTTGACAAATTTTATAATAAGTATAATTTCACAAATTAATTGGTAATTTTTGATAAATCTTGGTGTACATATTTAACTAAATATTTTGTATATTTCTGATTATATCACGTGTGAAATATTAACTAAAAATATTGTTAAAATTAACACCAAAATATTTTACCAACAACATTTGGTTAATTATAATAGCAAATTTTTATTAGTGTACTTATAGGTAAATTCAAAATAAAAAAAAGGATTTTAAACAAACAAGTAAATTTTTAGATTATATCAGCGAACTTTTTTTAGTTTCGTGTATTCAAAATCGAAATTTTCAAACAGAATATTTTGCAGCCTATGTAGCCCTAGGTGCTGATGCAGGGGCAGATTAAAGCACCTCGGCGCACCTATAAACACATTGTTTTACTATGTAGGACATCGTGGGTTATTTTGTTTTTATAGCTGGCTTTATGGGAAATATGCATATCCCTACGATCGTCTTCCAGTATTTTGTTGTCATCTTAGCAGTTTCTTCTGTTTGTAAAACGCAAAATATCTAAATCTTATAGAATCTGGAAAAACAACAGTATTCCAGATATCCTCCTCTGCTATAAGAGTTTAAAATTCCAGGCAACACCCACATAACAGCGAAGTAAAAATTTGAAGACATCCGTGAAAATCTGAGGAAATCTGAAGCAATCCGAAGAAATTCCTTAAATTGATTTTCAGAAGTGATCGCACTTCTTTTCTGTTACCTGAGAGATCTTAGGTAATCTGTGGAAATCTTAAGAAAACGTCGATTTTGAAAATCTTAAGAAACCGTCGATTTTGAAAATCTTATGAATATTAGTAATAAGCTTTTTTTGCTCTTCTACTTTTTTGAAAGTAAATCTTAAGGCAATTCAGGAGGAATTACGAAGTAAAAATTAGTAAGTTAGAGGGCGTCCATTAATTACGCGTTTAGGGGGGGGGGGTCGATCCGAATCTCACCAAATCTCACGTGGGGGAGAGGGGGGTTCTCGGCAAATATCACGTAATTTTTTTGTGTTAATTATTCTTAAGTAAAAATAATTAAGCAAATTATGCTTTTCTAATAAATCCAACTCAATCAAGCACAGATTAACATATTTACACTAAAAATACGCATTTTAAAAAATCTCACTTGAAATTATAAGGGGAGGGGAATGGGTCGAGTAAAATCTCACGACATCTCACCAAGGGGGGCGGGGGGGTCTAAAAATTCTTTTTGGCGGAACCCTTGGATTTTTTCGCTAAACCCCATTTAGGAACCGCTGTACTATCCCAACAATAAAAATTTTTACATTATACAAATCACAAAATTCAAAAATATTTAGATATAATACAAAATTATGATAAGCTTTTAACAAAAGGAAAATTTTATTACTGTTAAAATCCCTGTTTTCAGGAAGTAAAGTGCTATTTTTCTTTCGCTCAAATAAAGAAAGAGAAGAAGAATGAAGCCATAAAGGCAGAAAATTAGCAGTGGGAGAAAGTAGGGAGAGAGTGAGTCCCGACAAATTTTTTTTTCCAATTGTTATTATTTTTCTACTATTGGGTGACTCTCCCATTTTTCTCCCGCTTTATGCTGCAGGACAAAAGATAATCCTCTTTACTGGGAAGTAAAGTAAGCCACTTTCCCTCATTTCATTTTGTTCAAATTTCATACGTAGGACAAATTAAATTCGATTCTTAATGCTGCTTTTTTTAATAAAAATCTATATTTTTAGTGTTAACAAAATTTTATTTTATGTATTTTTTCTCTGTAAATTATTTTGAATAAAATTTTTAATTTATACAATTTATTCTGGTTTAGTTTTTAATTTTAAATTTTTTTCAAGTTTTCTATTGATGGGTTGGTGTGATGACTAGCAAAAAAGGTTACTTAAACTGATATCAAATCCAGTTTCTTTACTTCTTTTTTAGGCGATCGGTGCATGGTTTAAACTTGAACAGCATTTTTGTTAGTACTGCAGATCAATTGTTATTAATAAGTATGTCAATAAATAATTCAGCTTGGGCTTTTTCAAGTTAATTTATGCGATCCTGATGGCGAATATTTTACTGTTAAGGTAGAAAGTAATAATAAAATAATTTTTTTATTTTGAAGTTTCCAGATGCTTTTCAAACTTTATATTATGTACTATACGTATGTATTATACGTAATGTTTGCTAATGGATTTCAGAGAGCCCTGTATATAGTTTATGATATATTATTTATAGTACTAACTACTAGGAGTATACCTACCCATTTTAGCTTGATAATCAGGAAATAATTAATAAATAATTAACTTGCTATTTTCGCATTTCTATGTAATTATAAACAATTTAACATTCCGAATTGTTTCACTCAAACTTCAGGAAAATTCTTACTTTAAGTCGGCTTGTATGTTTTACTGCGATAAAAGTAAAAATAACCGCAGTTACAGTCTATAGATGGACTTTGATATTTTGATAATTTACAATCACATAATGATTACAACAAAAAGAAACTAGAAAGTTTTGCATACACCTCTTCTCACAATCTACTTTCCTGACATTAAATAACATTAAAATATTTATTATATTTGTTTAAATTATATTATTTTATTATTATTATACAATAAATTATTAATAAACCGATTAATATCTTATAATTGAATAAATATTGTTTGATTTTTTATTATTATATCAATTAAATATTATTAATAAATTAATATTATTATTCATCAGTGGACCATATTTCATTATTATTGTTGCAACAATCTATTGACTTTAAATATAAATAATTTTTTTGTTGCAAAATCTTAGAAATTTAAATAAATTTTTATAGTCATAGTTTTTGGCCTTATTGAAATTTCTTAATTTTTTTTATTGATGATCAACAGATCGGCAAATTGTTTAAAAGGCGATGTCTAGAAGTAGGTAGTAAATATTACAAAAAATCGGGAAGTAATAAATTAGAATTTATTAGAATTACACATAAATTAATAATGAATACTAAAATATATAATTACTTTATTCATATAAAGTAATAATATTGTAATATATAAATTGAAAGATTAAAACAGTTCGTTTTATGTAGTTCGAATGCCACTCCTAATAATTTTGACCTTTGTTACAAATGTGGTTCAAAGGCTTTGTGTTACAAAAAATTACATAGAATTAAAGCTTAATACGATTGATAATCCGAAAATAATAAAAAAATTACAGAGGCGAAAAAAGCACGATTATGTAAAATAATATCATAAAAAGATGATACATAGGAAATACCTATAAAACTAGATTTGTTTGAATAGCATTTTTTTCAATGAATGAAAATGTAATAAAAATTTTCAATTTCTATTTGTACACCTCTCTATTTTCAAATTGAAAACCTAAATCTAAATTTTTTTTAGATTTAAAAAAAAGTTTGCCACAAGACATCGGATTAAAAACCAAAATTTTTATTCAAATGTTAGACAAAATATTAAATTGAATATATCACTGAAAGAAAAGATACGGTTTATAGTTAACGAATATATATTTGGAAGGTTTTTATTTGCAATAAATAATTAAGAATTATTGTTAAACAATGTCTTTAACTATTAATAGTCTTATGTACAGTGACCGTAAAAAGTATTCGTACACCTAAAGAATTCCAATTAAAAACGTTCTTGTTCCTTTCAGCAATAAGCAATTTCAAAAATTATTTATAAAACATTTAGTTCCATACTTACACTAACGATCGAACTAAAAAAGTTACCAAAAATTGAATAACTTCTAACATAAAAAAAATAAATTTCACTTCAACTGCAATACACATCACCCAATAAGTATTCGTACAGCAAACAGTAACATTAAAAAATAAAATTATAAAGTTTTTTTTAATATTTAGTGGGATTGCCCTTGGCATTAATAATTGCATGCAATCGCCTAGGCATTGAATTTACTAGATTTTGCGTTACCGAGGATGGAATATTAATCCATTCTTCCAGAAGCGCAGTTTTTAAATCATTTTTATTCGATATTTTATGATTTCTTATTTTGCGCTCAAGATAATCCCATAAATGTTCGATAGGATTAATATCTGGACTTTGGGGTGGTGTTTCAATATGTCGCGGTGTATTATATAAAATCCACATCCTTGTATTCCAAGCTTTATGCTTGGGGTCGTTGTCCTGCATAAAAATATAATCGTCTTTAAACCCCATTTTTTTAGCACTAACTGACAAATTATTTTGCAAAATGTCAATATACATTTTCTGATCCATAATTCCATCGATAAAGTGCAAATTTCCTACACCAAATGCACTCATGCACCCCCAAACTATAACTGAACCACCACCGTGTTTCACCGTAGGACACAAGTTTTCTTTATTAAGTTCGGTATTTTTTTTCCTCCAAACTAATTGCCTCCCATCTGATCCAAAAATGTTGAACTTAGACTCATCCGTGAATATCCAACGATTCCAAAATTCTTCTGAACGATATTTATACTCTTTTGCAAATTCAAATCGTTTTCTTTTATTTGCTGAATTTATAAAGTATTTTTTACGGGCAGTTCTAGCATGATACCCTGATTTTCGTAAAATACCGCGTACAGTTTCGGTTGATACACTTGTACTTAATGTGTTTTGCATTTCAGCAGAAAGTTTCGCTGCACTTATCTTCGGATTTTTCTTAACTTTAATTAAAAGAGCATGTTTATCACAAGCACTTAACTTTTGCGGACGGCCTGTGCGCGGTTTATTTGTCATTTTTTTTGTAATAGAATACCTATCTATAATTGTTTGTACTGTTGAACGTGGTCTTTTAATAATTTTAGAAATTTCACTCAAAGATTTCTATTGATTATGTAAATTTATTACAACTTTTCGTTCTTCGACAGTAGTTTCTGCACCTTTGCGACCCATCTTGATGTTTAAATGTCTACCGCAATACTGTATTACGTTTTGTATCAGGTAAATTACATATTATAATCATGGTGCTATAAATGTAGACAAAAGTAAGCAGAAAAAATGATTAGCAGCGCGTTTCATATTACCTGTACGAATACTTATTGGGTGACGCTTATTGCAGCATAAATGAAATTTATTTTTTTATGTTTAAAGTAATATAATTTTTGGTAATATTTTTAGTACAATTGTTAGTATAAATATTGAAATAAACGATTTACAAATAATTTTTAAAATTGCTTGTTGCTGAAAGGAACGAGAACGTTTTTAATTTGAAATCTTCAGGTGTACGAATACTTTTTACGGTCACTGTATATATTTTATTTATTAAAAATAAATGGTTTGTTTGGTATCAATTTATTTACAATTAACAATCCAAATTTTACCATAATAAATTTTCTATTAGGGAATTTTTTAAAAACATTATTCGTTATTAGTTTAAATTTTACTTATAGTAAAAAATCTCTAATTAACAGTTAATAAGCGTTTATTTCTTCTTTAGTCTTATGGTCTATACTTATTACTTTTTATAAATGAACCATTTCATTCATCATAAAAATACTTCATTTGCGAATTTAATATAATAACGACAATGCTGCGAGTGTAGACGCCAGCGTCGGACGACAATTTCATAAGGTAATCATCAACTTACTCTTGATTGAAATTGAAACACAAGTAGTTTTAGATCAGTTTTGTGTGAAGTGCGTTTTCAAAAAAAGTGACAATTTGGTTTCTTTAAACCATCATCAGTTGAGACAATTAAAAAGTTATATATTAATCGGAAATGGATTGTAATCAAAATCTTCAGGAGCTCGTCAAGTTCCTTGAGGATGAGGACAACGGTTTCGAAGATTTGATAGATTCTTGCAATCGTAAGTAGGTAAACATTTTCGTTTATATGCAAAAATTATAACATTTTTAACGCGGTAATGCATTTTACGAGTCATCTCAAATTAAATATAATTATTAGCCTCCTTATTATTAAGTATTGCAGTTTATTAATAATAAATAAATTTAATTGTAGTATAATAAGCTTGCATTAATATTAATATACTTTTATTAGTTTAAACTAAATTTATTTTATTATTAATAAACTGAAATTGTAATGAAATTAAAAATTATTTTTTATTAATAACTGCAAATTTTTTGACAATATTCTTGTTTAGTAAAAAAGAATTGTATTTGTAGCAAATGGCGTGGATAGTGTAGATACGTTAAAGCAAATTACTCTCGATACCAACGAATTTAAGGAGTTAGTTCCTCACTTGGGGCAAAGAGTAAAATTAAAATCAAAGTTGCTCAGTTACCCAGTAGAATTTTCAAACCCTCAATTATTATTGTAAGTACGAGTATTAACTAATTTATTAACTAATAAAACTAGTAGGTAGTAACACATTTTGTGCAGAGCATGTTGCACAATTTATTATTAAAACCAACAATCTTAGATAATAATTATTATCGGTTAAGCTCACGCTAAATATATTTATTTAATTAATAATCAAGTTGCACTTGTTAGCATCATTAGGAACATCTATTTCCTTAACAGTAACGGTGAAAAAAATTGCATCACGAATTTAAATTTTATTAATTAAATTTTTATATTAATTAGATTGTATTTGTATAGATTATTTATTAGATTGAATGATGTGAGTTAAGGTCTTTTAGCTTTTATTATTTATTTATATTTACCTTTTATAGTTACTTATAATAATATTCGATATTATATACTATGTATGATTAAATGTATGATTTATTATCTATTTTCTTTTGTTTTACTATTATTTTGTTTTATTATGTGTTAGATATAATAGCTTTAATAAAATTTTGTCAAAAAAAGTATTTATATATTTTGCTATATACCTTTCCCTTTCTCCACAAACAAATAACAATAATTATTAACTCTAAATTTAATTTTTTTTTTTAATTAATGACTAATAATATTATATTAATTATTTAATAATTTAATTTTGTACCTTTATTTGTGACCAATAAATACAAATTAAAATAAAATAAGGTTATTATTTATTATTATTCTACCGTTCACTTATAACTGCAACGTTCATTATTTATATTGAATAAACGTAGAAACATTATATACAAACCTTTATTTACTGTAAGTAAAACATTATTTATTATTAACAAAATATTGTTAATAGTTAATATAGTATTTAATTTTAATTAATATTCTTTATTAATAGTGAATAAATAACAGAGGTTATTACAACTAATGGTTTATTTATGTTTAACTATATTATTATTAACTATTAACAAATCTCGATTTATTACAAATAAAAGTAATATGTATTATCAATTCGCTATTACTTGCTACTAATAAGACATATTAAAATAATTTTAATAAGTTATTTATTTCTAACAAATAAATATTTATTCCGCCATAATCGAATAAAGCCTACATTAAATATTAATTAATTTAGTTAATTGTGAATAAATTGTTCTTTCAGTGTATAAGATAAATAGATTTTAAATCTTTTTGTAGGTTTGAATGAAAAGGACAGATCTAAAAACTAAAAAATACATGTCTTGTTATGTATATGTTACGGTCAATGACGTAAATTGGGCATTGACGTCAATGGCCGGGCAATGACGTCAATGCCCATTTACGCTGGCCATTAACGTCATTGACCGGCCATTGACGTCAACGCCCGTTAACGGTGGGCAATGATGTAAATATTTTCATTTGACTATAATATTTACGACTTTGGCCGGTCAATGACGTTAATGGCTAAAATGGATTGGGCAATGATGATATTATGGAATAACTAATATAAAGAACAGCAAAATGGCAATTAAAATTTGACAGCCAACTGGCAAGTGATATTTACGTATCTATGTTGTATTCGTTGTATTATAATATAATATAATCATTTATTAACAAAAATAATAAAAATTAAAAAATAATGAAATAAATTTTTTTAATTAAATTAATCATTTTTATTCTGACACGGGAGTGACCCATGGCACTTAAAATTCCAAATTTGTTTGCTGGCGCGACACACAAATTTATTATTTTTACATCCACCCTTGCAATGACAACGCTTATAACCGTGACTTCCTAAAACACTGCTTTCAGCTGTTGCTTGTCTAAGAGTATTCTCATTTTCTTTGGTCGTATTACTAATATTTTCTAACAAAATTAATTTGTCAGTATTCCTTAACAGTTAGTATTAATTGCAAAGGCACATTTAATATATTACTTTCAGATGGAATCTATAGAATAATAATTTCATCATTGCCCACCCTGTATTGGGCGTTGACGTCATTGCCCGGACAATGATGTAAAAACCACACATGTAATTTTAAATGTCAACATTGCCCAAAATGCATGGTCATTGACGTCAATGGCCGAATTGTCATCATTGACCGTAACATATATATAATAATACATTTTTCTATTTTTTCGCACCGTTTCTGAGGTACACACGCAAAAAAAAAGATATTGTTATAATAAGGGAATTCATGTCACTTCGTACTTTTCGTAGTTATCGTACTTTTAAATTTTGTAGACTTATGTGACATGAACAAACTCACCGTTCAATGTTTCGTAAATTCTTTCGTACTTGTATTTGTAGATTATTTTGACGTTTTGAGGTAGATTTTTAGTAATTTAATTATTCTATTCACATTTACTGACATTATTTATTGTCAAATATTTCTTGGTTACTATGTATCGCCAACGTATACTTAAATGTAACGAAACTACGACATCTACATACGACTGCGTAGACTTTTAATATTTGTAGTAAAATAATTGTTGTCGCACGAACAACAATTGTAGTAAAATTAAACGCACTCCTCATGCTGTTTATACTACATCAGCTGTAAAATGCATTTACGCATTGTTGTTCGATGCATGTAGTTAATTTTACAATTTTTTTGTACTTTTAACTCGAGAGTATTGTTGCTTTATCACTTAAAATAGTTGATGAACAAATAATAAGTACTTTATATCACAATGTTGTTAAAATTTAACAACAATTTATTTAATTTATTTAACAACATGTACATTTTACTTATGTTTGGTGTTGGCACTATATTTACAATCCATTGTAGTAGATTGCACTGCATTTGTAGTTACTTTAACAACTTTTTTTTCCGTGCAGAGGTGAATTTTTTTTTGTATTTTATAGAGTCGTTTTTAAGTCACTCTAACTCGAAAACGGTGGGATGAAATTGAAAGATGTATTATATAAACAAAACTGTAAGGAATGAATTTTGCAACAAAAAATGTGTAATAAGTATTGCTGTAAAAGCGATTTTGATAACCCAAAAAAGTCTTGCAATTTTTATTGTTAACATATAGCACTGGATAAATAATTTTCTAAGCCACTGTAGTTTCAAGGAACTTAAAATAAGAAATTTCAAGAGGATTTATGGTATTTGTAAAATGCATTTTATATTTAGCAGATATTTTTACTTTACTATTAAAATTTTATTAAACAATAATATAAATCTTAACGTTTTGCTTAGTTCTGTTAAATATCCCATCACTGTATTTTTTTAATTTATGTAGTTTAATTTATTCATTCAATCTAGACAATATTACATCATCATCGAAAAGAGAAAGACACCATGTATTCGTAGTTGCTCCCATTGAGGTCAAATATCTACGATAACAGTATGATCCAACCTTGAACTAATACATATCTGCATTTCTGGTAGTAAGGTGGCTTTTTCTTTAAAGATAAAGTAGTACTTTTCCTCCCACCAATTAAAATCGAGAGAAAAAGTAACAGCGAGAAAAAAGTAGAGGGGTCCATTCAGTGGATACATTTTGTATCTCGTATTTCGTTTTGGAACGTTCAAGTATTACGCAAGCAAGGTTAAGGGGGGGGGGGAGAGTTCAATTTTTTCTTACTTTTGCTGACAACGGGTGCGGAGCAGATATTATAAATCTTACATAAGATAAAACAAATTACAAAATAATAATGAAAATGTTTTCCAAGTAATATTAATTATTTACTTAAATCAACACCTAATTCTACTATTATTATGATTATATCGATTTTTTTGCATATTTTTTATTAGAAATAAATAAAATAAACTGAAGTTCAATTAGGGGAACCCCAGACATACTGCGACATTAAACAAATAATTGTTTGTTTTATTCTTTTACTTGAAATAAAAATTGTTTTTATAAGATTTTGAAAATTGTTTATTTAATGTCTAAAACTTGAATAAGCGTAATAAATTTTGAAGAATTTTGAAATTGAAGAATCAAATTGAGAATAGCTGATGAGTCAAAAGAAACGCAAGCAAACACACACATAATTAAACACAAGAATGGTTTTAGTCCGGGAGCTAGCGACACAAAATTTTGTAAGATTCTATAAAGATTAGTTTTAGTTTATTTGTGTCATATTAGACCTACAGAAACCTAAAATTGACTTTGTAGTCAATTTTAATATACATTAATAATATATTTTGTCTTTTTGGTCAGAATACCTAATTCTCTTTATCAATAAAATTTATACTTGTTAGATGTTTATATAAAGTTTGAAAGTTTGTCATAATATTATACTACAGGTAAATAATTAAATAATTTTATCCTTCACACAAAAAGACGAACAACGAAAAGAAAAAGACGAAATACAGTAAAAGCCCTCGTATCCGAAAATTCTTAGAATTTATCGCGTCAACCGAAAGATGCTTGTGAGCTTTATCACGCCGCGACTCCAAGGAATACGAGGGCTTTTACTGTATACTTAAAACACATCAATCAAACACAAATATGTTTTAAACATCTGTTGTCAATTTTACATAAATGTTAGTACCTAATTGATATTCTAATTAAAATAATGTCAAATACGGTTCAATTTTATAAAATACTACATGTTTTTATTCAAATAGGTAATATTGTAAATGTCACATCAACTTCATCAAGATATGGTCACGTAAATAATGCTTTGCGTGTGTAATGTTCTTTATGTACATACATCTATAAATATTCAGTGATAACAGTTAATCTTTTTGTAGTTTGCATAATAGTTGTATCAATTTCTTACAATAGGGAATATTTAATTTTTTAAATAATATACATGTAATTATTATAATGTGGTAGGATTACAGTAATCACTAATCACATAAGTTTTTGTCTGAAACCCATATTCTGCTAGTATAAAGCATTAATTAATTTTATTATTATTAATTGTCTTGTTACGTAAAACTCTTCACTTGCTCCAATTAATTGTGGTCATACAGATGAAGAAGAGTCATAGATATCAAGGAACTCCTTTGGTAATTACAGTATGAACCTATTCAATAATATCTTTTCCAAAAAAATTTGTGCAATAATATATTTTCTAGCAATAAACAGCAACGTGTTAGTGGGCAGAGCTACTAGCGGTTCACTTCTAACCATGCAGCTACTAACAAAATATTATAAATTTATTTAGTTAAGTATCTAATTTATTTTGCTTTCTTTCTAGATCCATAATTTTCGAGTTCTAGCTATTAAAGGAATGTTTTTAATGAGTGAAGTGGCTCAAAAATTCACTTTAATTTTATCACAAAAAGTGTTTTATTTGGATTGGATATTATTGCATAGGATTTTTTTTTGGAGAAAGATAATAATGTACATGATAATAATTATGTAAGGATATTTTTGGACAGGTTCTATAGTCGTAAACTCTAATAAACAACTAATAGCTGTATTTGGCAGCTGCACTAGTTGAGCAGTAAGCGAAATACCATTTAAAATGCATTACTATATAAATATCACGTGTTTTTAGCTAACAGGTAAGGGGCTGTCCATTAATTACGTAAAGACGACTTTTGAAATTTTTGACCCCCCCCCACATAAGGGCACGTAATATTTTGATACCCCCCCCCCCCCACATCTTACGTAAGGATTATAAAACAAAAATATAGTTGAGTCCCCCCCTCTCTTCCGTTTATATTTATAAAATATGAATAACAATAATATCTGTATATTATTCAAAAAATACAAAAATTTAAATTAAATTTTATATTTTATATGAATAAAAATTAATAAAGATTACATAAATTAATTAATACAAAATTTTTTTAATTAAATTAAAAGTCAGTTGTAGTCCAAGTCCAATTAAAAAATTTTATTTTAATTTAAGAAAAATAATTTACGAAACTTACGTAAGAAATACGTCGGACCCCCCCCCCCCACGTAAGGGTTCGTAAGATTTCCCATACTCCTTCCCTCCCCCCCCTAAACCCTTACGTAATTAATGGACGGCCCCTAACTAGGTATTCATAATATATAATAGTTTGTTGCCAGATAGCTGCTACAGCGCTCTATTGACCAACTAAATGCATGCTGCAGTAGCTACCTAAAAGTAGCTGTATTGCAACTGTGTTGCTACGAGCTAATAAAAAGAGTGGATCATTTTAGCAATATTGCTGTAAATAGGACTGTGAAATACAGGTGAACTTTGTTAAAGTGGTATTTGCTTTCCATTGCCAGAGGACTTCGCGGAGCGAGCTAGATGGGCAAGTTTTTTGCCTTCCAGTATCAGTGAGATTTGTTATTGTTATCACTTATTATCAGACAGCCCGTCACGAAAGCAAGTCATGGTTGAAGTTTAAGTGAGAAGTCACGAATTGTGATTTAATTCAGTTTTTTTTTGATTTAATTGATAAGTAGAGGGCGGCCATTAATTACGTAAAGCGATTTTTCGACCCGCTTTCCCCCTCGTGAGATGTCGTAAGATTTGTTTTTTTTTTAATTATCTGATATTTACCGAGACTCCTTGACCCTCTCCGCCGCTAAACACCCACGTAATTAACGAACGTCCTCTAACGATAGCACAGGTCTGCAAATCAAATTTTTGTTTCGAGCCCTGATACCATTCCTCCTGATTCTTATGTAAATTAACCTCCTGAATCCGAATATGACCTTCGTTTTCCCCCATGATCCACCTTTATTGAGGGATGCCATTCTCTCCTATCTATTTTATTATTTTTTTTAACAATTCTTTTAGTCTTTACATTTTTCTGGTAAACTAGAGAGGTGAAAAGTTAATATTTGTAGCAAGAAAGTTGATTTGGGAGAAGATTTGTCCCCTGCAATTGTAAAAAAAATCATTAAAGATGATCGAATTTTCAATTATTTTTGTTGTTTATTTTAGCAAAAAATAACAGCAATCACACAGAACCTGTACATATGCAAGTTCTCAGTGTTTAGGACCGGAAGGTCTGGGGGGGGGGTGTCGTACACCCTTCAGTATACCTGTAAGTGTGTTAAAAAACACAAATAGCAAACAGATTTCGATTCCAGTTTTAAAGTTATGATTCCACTGGGCATTACTGGATCTAGGTTATAAAAGACATTTGAAAAAATCTACCCCCCAGACCCCCCGGTTTCAAAAACTGAAAGCTTGTGTATGTTTTCTTTCAAACTTTCAAAAACAAAATCCTTAACTTTTCCAAGTCTTCCCCTAGCCCTAGATCAAAATTAAAATTTTTAAAATTGCAAATTTTTTATTTGTCCAGTTTTCCAAGAATTTTCCCTGCCTTCAAGCCTTAATTTCAAAGACTTTTCCTTAAAAATAAAAAATTCATCGACTTTCCCTGACCAAATTTGTATAATTCTCAATTCTTTTACTTTTGCAAGTGAAAATCCTGCTTAAACATTTGCCCTAATTTTAAATTTTTTGCCCCCCCCCCCGGCCCCTTATTATAACAAACTACAAGATATCCGCAAATAAGGGGTGGTTCCAGAATATTTTCTGGGAGGTGCAAAAGGATCAGACGAGCAAAAAGTGTTCTCAGATTTGGGATTGTCTCCTTGTACATCTTTAAGCGTCTGGGGATGGGGTGCCCCCCCCCCATAAATCCGCCTAAGCTCGCAATTAGTACCTTTTTTGATATCTGGCAGTTTATTAAATATCTTTCATATACCTATCTTGTACTTCGAAACCATACAATAATTTATTGTGATAAAGTTTTTCAATTATCAGTAACAATAAATAAAATTGACCTACGAGCACAGACCCCTGGAAATCACATATTGGTGTCGCGACGAATAATCTCCTAACAAATAATCCTCAAAGTGAATAATGGTTATTTTTAAATAAATTTTGAAATATACTTTTTTTTAATTTCAAGATCATTTGGTTGCCATTTACCTAATCTGCACCCGCCGCTGAAATAGCTTGATCCGGCACTGGGTAGCAAACGATTTTTCAAACAAATTTTGCACAAAGTGAAATTGGCACACCGGTTGGTGGCTTCAAAATATTTACAGACTAGTAATCACACGGGATTATAAGTTGTAGGGCCGGTATTTCAGTTGTGGTTTAAACTAAGATCAGAGTTTAAACTCAGTATCTGACCAATCAGGTAGCCATAAACGTAGGTTAATCCTTGAATTATATTTAACTAGCAACTGAAATACTGGACCGTAGTGTGTACCATTTTTATGTATTACTCTTTCTTATCTATGGTGTGTACTCAAAGATATGGTCTGCAGTAAGCACCGTAAAAATATCGAGCTGTTAAATCGTTATTTATTGAAGATAGCAGCACCGATACCGATGGAGTTCGTGCGTGTCGTTATAAATAAGTCGCAACGACGCTTGAAAAAACTGACAAGTCGAAGAGGAAAATTTTCAATGAATATAATAAATTTTAATTAGTTGTTTGCGATATTGTTCAAAAATTGTATGTAAAAAATATGGAATATTTTAATTTTTAATTTAGATACAGCGTCATTTATGATGAAGAGATAAAACAGAATTTATGTCCCGACTAGGTACATAAGTATATTATATAGGGTACTTCAACAAGCGTACGTCAACTTTAAAAGTGAATAAAATGAGTTGTATGTAAGTTACAGTAAAAAAATTTATTTCGTTTTAAAGATGACATCATTTAAATGGCTTCTATGGCTGCGTTTGCATCGGTCGATTCTCGAGGTCTAATTTCAGATTACTTTCTGGAGTAAATCGGACTAAAATTCCGCAATGGTTCGATAGATGTTGGTCTTCAACTGGGCAAGTGCAGTGGGCTTATTGCTGTAGTGCAGACCAACGATTTGTTGGCATTTCGATCATATCTGGAATCATTATAGTTTTCCAAAGTATCTCACACTCAATTCTTTTTATTCAATTTTTAAGTTGACGTGCCCTTGTGGAAAGACCCTATATTTATTTAAAATCTTAATTTATTGAAATTTATACCATGTGTCTTGATCTCAAAAATATGCTTTTTATAAAAAAAAGGTTGTGCATCACTGCTGTAGCAGAACAAAACAAACAATCATAATTTCTTGAACTATTTTCGGTCTTGTTACCGCTCCCCCCCCCCCCCCCATCCTTTAAACCAAAAGATATTTCTGTCTTTTTTTTTCTCTCAGATATTAAAAAATAATTTACCCCATTCTAAGATCCAGTATGATTACTACTGTTCTGATCATCGGGCACTCCTAATAATTAAAAATAATCGTTTTCGATAAACTACTTATCGAACTAGACGATTTGTAAACAAGCAGCTGGATTTATGTAATATACAAGAATAATATCTAAGTTTTCTCGATTACATAAATTACATTTAAATATTTTCTACAGAACTGGAATCGTTCTTGTCAGCCACTATGCCAACTTTCTCCGATATCGACGTCAATCGGAAACATAGTTTTTTAAAAAATGTGGTTTTTTGAAAGCAGACAATAAAATAGTTTTTGAAACTTGTAGTGTTATTGTGTTCTGGCATGAAATAATACATCGCGCAATACGGGCGCAGGCGTTAGAGGAAATATAAAATCAATTTTTAACCGGTGCATACATTTCACATAGAAACGTTTTTTCTAAAGAAATTTTGCACTTTGTGATAATGAAAAGTGTTAGTTTCGATTTGCATTTTTACATACTTCGGTGTTATAAGGAAAAGTTATGTAAATAAATTTATATTTCGTTTAACTGCTAATTAAAATAAATTAATGTGTCTCCGATTCAGGTCGAAACCAATGTTATAATGTGGACTTTAATAAAAATTATTTACTGCAATATAAACTTTCGACTATTTAGTTTGACAAAACAATTTCAACAATTTATTTAAAATGTGCGTTTTTTAAAAAGGAACATCGAGAAAACGATGTGTTACTTTATTATTAGTGGAGTTTTCGTATCCATCGTTTTTTTATACAACACTTTGGAATTGCATTATTTTTTAAGAACTACACTTACAGTTTTGGTCGCAAGATTTTTTAAAAAGCAGGCCTTCATTCTAGAAGAAACCACTGTAAAAGGTATCCTTTCGTTTTTTTATTTTAAGAGTATGTTTTAATTATTTCAATAATTACGAAAGAAAACTAATTAAATTATTAATTTAATGTATTTTTTGACAATTACTGTCAAGCACTTAAATTTGAAATTTTCATTAGTAATTTAATTTAATCATAAAGTCAGTTAAGACATAAGGTTAAGTTCAAGAGTGAAACACCAATTACGATCAATAAAAACAGTTTTTCTGTGTAGTATATTGTATAAATTACAAATTAATTTGCAATTTTTTTTTATAGGAATCTGCCTAACCACTGATATAGACACATTTTTATATCATATGAATAATGCTCGATTTTTAAGAGAACTGGATTTTGCCAGGCTGGATTTTTACGAAAGAACAGGGTTATATAACTGCATCAGAAAAAAAGGTGGAACTATAGCAATGGGTGCTAGTACTATAAGATATAGGCGTTTTATACGATTATTTAATGCCTATTTAATTAAATCTAAGGTGAGTCTTGAAAATATAACTATATAAGGGAAAAGGAGTTTATCATTTAGAAATGGATTTCCTACATAATAATGCAGAAAATTCCATATAAGCAGTAATATTAGGCTTTCTCGAACCCGCATGTAGTATGGATTTAATTTCAATTTTTGAAATATGGTGTAACATTATTGAGTTAACATAAATATTTAATTTTACACTTAAATTCTTTAAGATATTAAAATCAAATGCATTATGAAATTGAAATTTTAAAAATTAAAAAAAATGACAAAATTAATAAGAAATACAGAATTCAAATTTTTTTTTGAAATAATCTACTTTTTTAGTATTAAAAGATAAAACCGCAACAGCAGCCTATGTGCAGAATTTTTAGGTCATTTATTTTATGATTTTATGATTTTTTTAAGAAAAATAAGAACCAGATAATATTATCCTCTGTGCGCCAGCTCTAAGAAATTTGAATGCAAGTGAACAGAAATACATCTCTAGCCAGTTAGCTGGAATTTAAGTTGTCTTCTTGCTCACTATCCATCAAATCCCGAACACCAACCATGTCAAGTATAGCCGCAGACGTTAGATAGTCCTAACCAGGTCTAAAACTCCAACAACCAAATCAAGCTAAATTCACAACTTGTCGATACCTTTGAACCAGCAGTTAATCACTCTAACTTACTATGCCAATAACTGCCTAAAGAATTGATTGAGCAGAAATCTCTCCAGTTTCCAATTTATTTCCTCAAAAATAAATTTCATAGACTTAATTTATGACAATTTTTTTTCTAAAGCTCCATAAAAAAATTTATATCTGTTATCTACGTTTGGTAGTCGCGGAACGCCACACAAAGAAACATATTTTGTCAAAAATTAGGGCCTACCCTTCCCACACTCTGACTGCCAGCCTACTACCGTGTCAGTGCCGGATCAAGCTATTTTAGCGCCTGGTGCAGATTAGGTAAATGGAGCCTAATGGTCGGTTAAATTCATACCAAATGATCCACAACCAAATGATCCTGGCACAAATCCTGAAATTAAACAAAAATTTATTTCAAAATTAATTTAAAAATCATTATTCGCTTTGGGGATTATTTGCTGTAAGGATTATTTGTTAGGAGATTATTCGTCGCGACACCAACAGGTGATTTCTAGGGGGCTGTGCTCTCCTATACAATATTCATTAACAATCACTCCCTGATTTTATAAATCTAAAATTGGTGTGATCAATTTTATTACATAACAGCCCTTCTCTTCTTCAGAACCAATACATTTATATGTTGTGACAATAATTTTATACAATCAGTTGGATACTGACGTACTCGGTACCACTCAGTGCGTAATGCCTAAACCTGCAAAGGTACTTATTCTTAAAAAGTGATAGTCTCTCATTAAGTAGGTAAGATCAATCACAAAGCATAAGTACACACAAGTTTTCAGTTTTTGATACCGGGGGGTCTGGGGGGTGTGGAACACCCTCCAGTACACCTAAACAAAATCAGTCCCGGAATCTAGCTTCCTATAGATTTTTCCAAATGTTTTTTGTAACCTAGATCCAGTAATGCACAGCGGAATCACAACTTTAAAACTGGAATTGAAATCTGTTTACAATTTGGAATATGTTCCGTAGAATGTACACCTATTTGTGTTTTTTAACACACTTACAGGTATACTGGAGGGTGTTCCACACCCCGCCGACCCCCCGGTTGTGAAAACTGAAAACTTGCATATGTAGATGTTCTGTGTGATTGCTGTTATTTTTTACTGAAATAAACAGCAAAAATAAATATAAAATATTAAGCAAAAAGACGGAAAGATTTTAACTTTTAAACAAATATTAACTTTTCACCTCTCTAGTTTACCAGAAGAAATGTAAAGGCTAAAATAATTGTTAAAAAGATAATAAATTAGATAGAGGGGGGCATCTCCCAAAAGCGGTGGATGATGAGGGAAAACGGAGGTCATATCGGATTCAGAAGGTTAATTTACATTAGAATCAGGAGAAATATAATATCAGGGCTCAAAAATAAAAATTTATTTGCAGACCTATTATCATTAGGGGACGTCCACTAATTACGTGGGCGTTTATCTCATGTGGGGGAGTCTCGATAAATATCACATAAATTTTTTTTGCACAAAACTGTAAAATTGCACGAGAACTGGGGAGAAAGGGAGAGAGGGTTAAACCAAATCTTACTGCATCTCACCAGGGGGAGAGGGGGTCGAAAAATCGCCTCACGTAATTAATGGCCGCTCCCTACTTATTTTACTTTACCAATTAAATCAAAGAAAATATTAATTAAATCACAATTCGTGACTTCCCCCCTTAGCGTTTAGTGAGTTATTTATTGATTTGATATGGAGCCCGTCCGTTCAGATATTCTTTTTATTCAAAATTTAATATTTTATAGAAAATTAAATTAAAATCGCACAATTTTGGAGCCTTTTGAATTTTGACTCTGGGTGCTGCGGCTCCATTGCACCCATGGTTTATCCTGCCCTGGACCGTGCTAGATGGCAAAAAATGATGAGTGGAATTTCATATTAAAATAAACATCATAATTTGTGTGACTGTTCTTTATTCTCTTATTTCAAGAGGGATCTGAAGAAATTAATTTTATTCATTAAGAAATTAATTTGAACAAAATACTTAACAAATTCTAAAAGATCTACAAATAAGGTAGTAGTTTTTTGTTTTTGTAACGGATTTTTTAACTTGAATATTACACACACAAATTATTTGCAACTAAAATTAAAAATCAGTAGTACAAAAATTTAAAACTTAGGCTGATGATATAAAGATATAATTATTTTACTACATGGATATTATATCTGACTGGAGTGTCCCAGAGAGGGTGCTTTTTACCCGTCCCCCCTTTGTCAGTAACAGTTTAAACAGTTCGAAAACTTAACTTTTCAACTAGAGTGCCTTTTTATTTCAAAATTTACTTCGAATAGTTTTTAAAGATCGTAAAACTGTCCACTTGCACCTAACTTGCCGAAAGTCCATTCTACGATAATGTATTTAGAAGGCTTGTTACAAGTCTGGATGCCTTACCAACTAAAGGTCAACTAAAAAGATATTTAAAATTTTTTGAATTTCTTGAATTTTTGGATTTCTATGAACTTTCGGCAAGTTTCACGATCGCTTAAAATAATGGTAAGTTTGATTTTATATTTTGAATTGCCAGTAGGAATCTGATGAGATCAGTGCAGTGTCGCGAATAAAATTGCGAATAAGATCGAAACCTGTACTTTTTTGAATTTAATAATTTTTTCTTGCTATTTTTTCATTCGTCATTGATTCTAAAGACGGCCCTGCTTACCATTGTCCTACTGCAATTTCTCTTATTAGATTAAAATGACCGCTATCTCAACGAAAATTTCTTAATTAAAATTTTATAAATAATTTTTTTTTATTAAAATCAAAATTCTTAATTATATAATCGTTTCAATTTAAAAATAAAAATTGTAAGTTATGAAATTAAATTTATCAATTTAACATATTAAAAATTAAAACTGATGCTTATTATAAAATTTACTTCATAATCATGCGAAGAATTATAGCTCTTATGATTTACAAATAAGTATAAACAGATCAAAAAACAAAATCAAAAAAAACAAAAATTTTACTTGAAATATTATTTATTAATTTCTTTTTTTATTACAATATTCAAGTATTGGTTGTATTCTATAGTGCATAGTCCATTTCATTTAAGAAAATAGTAAGAATTTGTACTAAAACGACGACCTCGAAATGTTAACCAATGAAATTGGTTAGAAATTAGGCGGCTTCACACTAGCGAAATTTACGTGTTGATGACAGATAACATTTAATTTTTTGTTTTATATTAAATAGTTCCTATGCAGTATTTCTTTATTTATTTCATCAAAATCGCATTAAACTTGAAGTAAATTTGTGAAAATAAGTTTTGTAAAATTATGTCGTAACTTTTAAACATTCTTGGTTAGGCAACACATATAACGCATTCAATTTGAATTTTTAAAATGACGTTTCTTTATGTGAATGTGGTTTTGCATTTGACCTGCCACCTACATTTTTAGTATCTGGGATGGACTATAGTATATGTTTAGTAAAAATGTCATTGCAAAATCTCATAAATCCATTCGTGCACGTCCATGGAAAAAATGCTGACTTGAACTTTTTTTGTCGATCACAATAATAGGTACCTACTTGACTATGTAAATTAAAAAACAAATTTTTACATTATTTTTTGGATAAAAATCAAAAACAATAATATGAATAATTATTCTTCCACCTAAATATTTCTTAATGACTTCTGTTCCAGTAAAGTTATCTCAAGCGTGGTGTAAGTTGCCTATTTTCGAACACTTCAAAGTTGTATTATGTTATTATTATATTACCTGTGATATTAGTAACTTGCCTCTCAAATGGCATGTTCCAATATTGTTCACGATTTTTGCCCTAAAATTCACGTCCTTAGATTTTATATGAGCATAGAAAAGTAAGGAATAAAAAGCCACAGAAGAAGATATTAGCTTTTGGGGTCACAACTCACAAGCACTCAATTGTATATATTGAAGTACGTCGCGCTATTGTATTTTGTGTAGCGTTCCATGACTAGCACTTGCAATAATGGCAGAAGACATGTTATTCACACTAAATATACATTATAATATTATATAATTATCACATAAATATTAATTATGCATAACGTGCGGAATAGTCATCTAACTAAGACTGATTATTTTGAAAGCTTGCCAACATGCGGCTCCTGACTTGCAAATTCGTTTATTTGACCTTTAGATCCAAAGTGGTTTTCTTATTTCAATATTGTACAATGTATATATGTTACGGTCAATGATGACAATTCGGTCATTAACGTTAATGGCCGGACAATAACGTCAATGCCCAGCTTAGTTGGGCATTGACGTCATTGACCGGCCATTGACGTCAATGACCATGCATTTTGGGCGATGTTGACATTTAAAATTTCATGTGCAGTTTTTACATCATTGTCCGGGCAATGACGTCAATGCCCAATACAATGATGGGCAATGATGAAATTATTATTAGTAGTGATACAATGGGAGTTCTGGACCAATGTGACCTACTTAGAGAGGTTTTTTGACAGGTCGATGATTGATGGTCACATTGGTCCAGAACTCCCATTGTATCACTACTATTATTCTATAGATTCCATCTGAAAGTAATATATTAAATGTGCCTTTGCAATTAATACTAGTTATTAAGAGATACTGAAAAGTTAATTTAGTTAGAAAATATTAGTGATACGACCAAAGAAAATGAGATTCCTCTTAGACAAGCAGCAGCTGAAAGCAGTGTTTTAAGAGGCCACGGTTGCAAGCGTTGTCATTGCAAGGGTGAATGTAAAAATAATAAATGTGCGTGTCGCGCCAGCAAACTTTGCAATTCTAAGTGCCATGGGTCACTCCAGTGCCAGAATAAAAATGATTAATTTAAAAATTTTTATTTAATTATTTTTTAATTTTTATTATTTTTGTTAATAAATGATTATATTGTATAATACAATGAATACAACATATTATGTACGTAAATATCACTTGCCAGTTGGCTGTCAAATTTAAATTCCCATTTTGCTGTTCCTTATAGTAGTTATAGTTATTCTATAATATCATCATTGTCCAATCCATTTTAGTCATTAACGTGATTGACCGGCCAAAGACGTAAATATAACAATCAAATAAAAATATGTACATCATTGCCCACCGTTAACGGGCGTTGACGTCATTGACCGTAACATATATACATCATTCACATTTAATGTTGCTTTTAAGATAACCTATTTTCCATAACGAATTCAACATGGAAATTTATTTCTATATTACATTTAAATTAACAAACAATGACCGGAGATGGTTGCCACACTTTTCATTTTTAAATATCTTTGGAAAGATTTTACCAAAATCTAATTTTGTAGTACGAAAGTCAAGTCTTGGAAACTAATTTCAAATAATTATAAATATTTTTTCTGTTTGATAAAAGTTATATGAAATTTAAAGAGAAAAAAAAGTGTCCAAGTTACCCCGTATGTATATGTATATAAAATATTCTGGTAAATGTGCACTTAACCCTTATGTTAATACCCAACTTTACCAACGTTGTTTAGCACCAGGGTACCCGGGTACCCATTTATTGTAATATTGAAATTTTTAATATTTCAATAAAACAAAGAGTTAAAAATAATTTTTTTTAAATATACATTGTTTATTGAGTATCTAAGCAAGTTTAAGAAGAAAAAATACTATGTATAAACTAATAATAAAAATCTGATTTTGCCTTTGCATACTCTTTCCGAATTATATAAAAATTAACTCCTAATTTACCTCGCATAGAAAAAATTAAAAATACTAAATCTCATAAGGGAAGATCAGTAATCGTGAAAAATATTCAGAAAATCAAAATAATAAGCAAAAACAAAAATGCAAATAAAAAAATATTACAAATAACTAAAATTTTATGTACAAAAAATTTTTTTTTTATTTTGTAGACCAAAAGTTGTAGGTAATTTTGTAGTAATAATTTTTTGTCATAATAAACTTTTACCTATTTCATTGCATTTCGAAGTTATGATGGATTCGGTTTTATCGCTTCAAGTAAACCCCCCGTTCCCCCTTTACAATTTCATACATCTTCAATAGGATTCGTGCCACAACAAATCAAAACTTAAATTTAAAATTTGGAGTAATTTCGTTACTTCGTTTGGATGCTATACGCACTCATACAGAAATTTTTCAAAAATAATAGAAATGGATTAAGGGAACTCCGAAACATAAAAATTTGTTAAAAATATAGCAGGTCAATTTTTTTTTTTTCAGATAACAATACTTTCCTTACTAAGAAGTTCGGAAAGTAAAAAATCGGATGTGCCCATGCCCATAACTTTATCATACTTTTAAATAACAAAAATATAAAGAAATAGGATATTTACACGATTATTGATTAATACTTTTTTATTATTATTACGGAACAGAACATAATAAAAAAATAAAATTTTAAAAATAAGAAAAAAAATTTTTTTTTTTAATTTGAAAAACGAATATTTTCAAAAATTGGATATTTACACGATTATTGATTAATACTTTTTTAATATTATTATAGAGAAGAATTTAATAAAAAAATAAAATTTAAAGAAAAGGAAAAAAATTATTTTTTTTATTTACAAAATATTTTTTTTTTTGAGTTTCCGTGTACCGATTTTAACCAAAATCTAATCAGTTCTAAGTCTCAATATGTATGAACTAAATACGAAATTTTGTTAAAAAATTCCTATTACTTTTTGAGGTAGAGCGCACACAAAATTTGACCACACACACACACACACATACATACATGTCCATGCATCTTTGTGGCAGCCCGACCTATACACCCAATTGTGGCGATTTCGTTGTTGGTCACTGTGCGCATAGCACATAAAATTACAATTTATTTACGCTAGGAGGCGCTCGTTTACTCTCCGTATTTTCGAAGATAAAAATACAGACTATAAGCAAGCATGTGGCATCCGTTGCCACATCAAATGCATTTATCTGAAAATGTGTATAGGGTTCCACAAGCAATGTATTTGCTGTGTACAGTGTGTGTTTAGGATGCCACATTTAGTTCCCCGTTTCTCTCAGCAGGGAGCGCGCCATTAGAAGCGTATATAATATATACAACCAACGATACAAAGTTTCTGAGCTCAATACACATGTACCAAATTTTGCTTCAATAACGTTATATCATTAAGGTTATTTATAAAATGAATTAGCCGGAATTAGCTGAGATGTTTTATTAAATAAAAGTATAATAGCAATCTTTTGCATTTTTGATTTAAAACTTTAAATTGAATTAAAATTTTAGAATCATTTAATAAGTTACATGCAATACTATTTCCATCAGTCTGAAACCAATCAAATTCTTTTTTGCAACAAATTTTACTAGGAGGTGAGGACACCTAATTATTGAATTTAAAATTTTCAATTCAAAAAATAATAACACCCGAATAAAACTTATTGTGAATTTATTTTAGTGGAAGTCTTTTTTAGTGGAAAATATTCGAGCTTTCATAATCATTTATGTGTATTCTGCCAATTTTTAAAATTGACTGAATGTTTATTAAAATTAACATAGTTATAATTATCAATATTGAGCTATTGGAAACGAAATAAAACACAAGTTTAAAACGAGCTTTCGAAAAATGACATTTTCTTTTTCAAGTTTAATATGAAGAGCTAATAATTTAATTAATATTAAAATTAACATTGAATAAAGCAAACTTTTGAAATTTTCATTTAGCTCCGAGCCACATACGTTCTGAATATTTCGTCGGCATACAAGCAAAAGTGAGCAACTGCATAAATGGCGAAAATAAGATGCTCGACTAATTGAGTTGAATAACGATATAATAATAAAAAAATAATTAAAATTTTAATATAATAAACTATATTAATTGTATTATGACTAAAATTATTGAAATTTGGCATTAATTGTCTTATTTTATAAGCGATATTCAAAACTTGAGTTTTGCAGTTGGTCACTTTTGCTTGTATGCCGATGATTAATTAAAAAAAAGATCTTTTAAATTTTTCTTTTAACTCCGAGCCACATACGTTTGGTGCCGCTGTTTAAATTTGATTTTAATATTCAATTAGATCACCAGATGATAAAAAAAATTAGCGATGTGTAAAGGCATTAAAAGTTTATCTAATCGTTGAAACATGAAAACCAATGCTGTTGAAAAATTTAATTTAAACTTAAATAAAATAAAAAACAGAATCAATGTTAAGCAATTCACTTCACGCTAAAGTTTATTCATAAACTTTTATTTTTCAAAACTGACATCCAATGATTTTTTTTCACCTTTCGATTAAATCTATAATTATCTTTTAATTTAAAAAATTGTATCCTTGACTAATTATGATAAGCTTTGTGGTAACTACTATAAAATTATTAATTATTAATTAAAAATAAAATTCGATTAATTCTAAGTATAATTTTTATCTTATAAATTTAAAAAATTGTAACCTTGACTAATAAATTATTATAAGCTAACGTAACTCGAATTCAAAACTTTCCAGTGTATTGTATGCTTTTCTATTTTTTTATTAACCGACTACAAAATAAGGAGGAGATTTTCAATTCGTCTGAAAATTTTGATGTATGTTCAGCGATAATTCGTTACCACGTTGTCCGATTTCAATGATTCTTTTTTTGTTAAAAAATGGGTAACACAGGGGTTGTCCGATATAAATTTGGTCACGATCAAAAACAAAAATTAGCAAATTTGATTAAACGCATAGGCTGCAGAATATTCATTTACATGATATTACTTTATAAATAGGTACCATTACCATGCATCGCATGCTAGATGTAATGTGAGCTGTTTTACAATAAACAAGTTTGATAATAAGTGAATACTTTAGGTCAGATAATAAAAAATTTGTTTCTTTTTTATTTTATGGAACCCCATATAAATGACGAGCTTTTTTTTAAGCTTTTTTGCATGTTTTTAAGAAACAATTGAAGGTGACGACTGCGGAACTGGATAATATTTGTAACCCTAGTATTACTTAATTTTAATACATAATATTAAATAATTTTTGCGTAACCACGACGACTCACGGTGATGTAGATTTGAAAAAACTGGGATATTATCAGTTTATTGAAACTTCGAATATTGCAATATGAATATTGAGAAGCAGAAAAGAAGGCTCTTATGGGAGTTTTATTTAAATGTGAGGCCCCAGGTGCAGCCTGATTTGGAGCCCCCCCCCCCCCTATGACCCCAACAAGAATGGGATGGTTCACTAAAATGATAATGAAAATGAAAAATTATACCTTTTTTATTTTTGAAATCAACAAAAACATAAACCCATAAAAATATAAACATAAATAAAAAAAATTCTCGTGTAATCAATTCACAGTTAAATTCTGCGTAGTGCTCGTTTAAAGTGGAACTTTTCTTGCCTTCATTCTTGCGAACTGCAATAATAATAGATTCATAATCTAAACAATTGCACTTCATTTTCTATAAACATGAGTGACAAGCTACTCAAATACGTAATTGACTTAAATAATTCTTAAGCCGTTAACCATAACACCGAGGGCCGTAATACCGATTTTTTTTGTTTCCAGATTTTCACGGAAATATCCATTTTGACTTTCCTTGAATCCATTTTGACTATTTTTTTAACTTTTAATTTATTGATGTTAGTCGTTGAACTATAGACAGGTCCGATGATGGGGGGCGAGAGTCGATGGAAATTTCATCTGGACCCGGAGTTTCTGATGGGGATCGGAAACAAATTTTTTTATTATCTGACCTAAAGTATTCACTTTTTATCAAACTTGTTTATTGTAAAACAGCTCACATTACATCTAGCATGCGATGCATGGTAATGGTACCTATTTATAAAGTAATATCATGTAAATGAATATTCTGCAGCCTATGCGTTTAATCAAATTTGCTAATTTTTGTTTTTGATCGTGACCAAATTTATATCGGACAACCCCTGTGTTACCCATTTTTTAACAAAAAAAGAATCATTGAAATCGGACAACGTGGTAACGAATTATCGCTGAACATACATCAAAATTTTCAGACGAATTGAAAATCTCCTCCTTATTTTGTAGTCGGTTAATAAAAAAATAGAAAAGCATACAATACACTGGAAAGTTTTGAATTCGAGTTACGTTAGCTTATAATAATTTATTAGTCAAGGTTACAATTTTTTAAATTTATAAGATAAAAATTATACTTTTTTTTTTTTATACTATAATTAATCGAAGGGTGAAAAAAAATCCTTGGACGTCAATTTTGAAAATACACATTTATTTATAACAATTGTTTCAATTTTTAAGCATTTATTTTCATGTTTCAATAGAAATTGTAGGTATAAATGGTAGGTAGGTATAGTATTTTTAAGCTTACAATTTTTATTTTTGAAAAACAATTTTCTAATTTTTCTAATATCATGTCTAAAAATAGAAAAAGAAAAATGCACCGGATAGCACAACGATTGTACGTACAATATGATCGCAGACGATCATATTTTGTAGTAGTTACCACATAAAGCTTATCATAATTAGTCAAGGATACAATTTTTTAAATTTATAAGATCAAAAATTATAGAATCAATCGAAGGGTGAAAAAAATCATTGGAAGTCAATTTTAAAAACAATAGTTTATGAATAAACTTTAGCGTGAGTAAATTGCCTAAAACATTGATTCTGTTTTTTATTTTATTTAAGTACAAATTAAATTTTTCAACAGCATTGGTTTTCATGTTTCACTGATTAGATAAACTTTTAATGTCTTTACATCGCTAATTTTTTTTATTATCTGGTGATCTAATTGAATATTAAAATCAAATTTAAATAGCGGCACCAAACGTATGTAGTTTGTAGTTCGGAGCTAAAAGAAAAATTTAAAAGTTCTTTTTATTCAATGTTAATTTTAATATTCAGAACGTATGTGGCTCGGAGCTAAATGAAAATTTAAAAAATTTTATTCAATGTTAATTTTAATAAACATTCAGTCAATGTTAAAAATTGGCAGAATACATATAAATGATTATGAAAGCTCGAATATTTTCCACTAAAAAAGACTTCATCTAAAATAAATTCACAATAAGTTTTATTCGGGTTTTATTATATTTTGAATTGAAAATTTTAAATTCAAATATTAGGTAACTATTTTAAGTGTCCTCACCTCCTAGTAAAATTTGTTGCAAAAAAGAATTTGATTGGTTTCAGACTGATGGAAATAGTACTGCATGTAACTTATTAAATGATTCTAAAATTTTAATTCAATGTAAAGTTTTAAATCAAACATGCAAAAGAATGATATTACACTTTTATTTAATAAAACATGTCAGCTAATTCCGGCTAATTAATTTTATAAATAATCTTAATGATAAAGAGTTACTGAAGCGATGTTGCAAAATTTAGGACATGTGTATCGAGCTCAGAAACGTTGTATCGTTGGTTGTATATATTATATGTATACGCTTCTAACGGCGCGCTCCCTGTTGAGAGAAACGGGGAACTAAATGTGGCATCCTAAACACACACTGTACACAGCAAATACATTGCTTGTGGAACCCTAAACACATTTTTCGGGAGTTTCGGGTCTGTGTAAGCGGTTGAACAAACCAAAATATATATTTATAACATCATTCATATCAGCTATTAAAATACTTCCATTAGCTGTAGCGTTTAAGACACTATTATTTCTCAAAACAAATTCTAAAACTAAATAGTGTGTGTGACCAGAGGGCGCCACCATACCAAGTGACAAATGTAGTCACAATCTGGTTAAGAGTATCCAAGATACAGACCCAATTGTGGCGTACTACACACAAATTCAATTCCCGCCATAACTTCAACGGTAACGCCTCCTTTTAATTGGTATTTTGCGACCTACTCTCATAGAAGCGCTAAGTTCAAATCGGAACACACTAAACAGCTATAATAGCCGAGTTATGACGAATTTTGCTGTGGCTTCCGAATGTATGTTGCCACAACTAAAGCGTACGCCACAATTGAGTTTAATGCACACACAGGTTGCCACAGTTAATGCCACACAAACACACACACACATACATACAGACATTTTTTGGAAATGATGATTTTCCGCTTCTGGGATCCCAATATGCCTAAATTCATCAAAATCTCAATTTTTTTTTTCCGCACGATAACAATACTTTTTCATACTTTGTATGATAAAGTAATAAAAAACGACGAAAAACGCGAAAGAGCTATATGCAGCAAATGTCAACTGCCGGTTTGTGATAAACATTCAACAAATATTATAAAATGTATGAAATGCAATAAATAATATTGTTTATCACAAAATAACTATTATGTTTCTTTATTTTTACAATAAAGTTTACTTGCATGCGTTAACAAAAAAATTTTTTAATGTATTTTGTACAAATACCGTTGTAGATACACTTGGGGTACCCGGGTGCCCGGGTAGGAATGGAGCGATGGCTGAAGTTTAAACTAGTTTAAAAAAATAAAAAAATAAAATAATAATAATTTGAATTTACGATTTGCTTGCTTTTAAGCTAAATAACGACGATCCTGGAGCTCAAAATGAAATTTTCATTTTTTTACAGTTTTTTTCATACAAATACAACAAGGTGGGTACCCGGGTACCCGGGTATTAACATAAGGGTTAAGCTGACACTTATGGTAAATGTACATACAATGTACTTTTTCCAATAGAATTGGGAATATCACGAGCGGTGTATTGAAGTATTGAAATGTATTTTGATAAATTTCAAAATTTTTCTACATTCATTTTTCTAGAAAAATACAATTCCTTAGAATATATTGCCCGATTAATTTTTATTTAATTCTTAATAAGTAATAATAATTTAATCATTAAGTATTTGGGAAAACCTAATTTTTAAAATATAATTCTCATTGAAATTTCATAAAAATCCAAATTTAATTTTAAATCAATTTCAACATAAAATGTAAATTTAAAAATCAAATGATAACTTGCCCATCTGCACTAGTATCAAATTTTATTTCATATTTATTTAAAATCTTTTAATTTTACTATTATAATTTTACCATTAAAATCAATTATTATCTAGATTTTAAATCCAAATTATATTCTTTTTCATAAATTTTCAAACGCTCATCAATTTTATTTCGCAAAGTTATAAAATTTATTTATTAAATTACAAAAAATGTTGGCGCGACGTCAACCAATTCGCGGCAAAACTAAAATTTACAATATTGTATTAAATTATTTAAATGAAAAATTAAATAATTTCACCCCAATATATTTCAAGTGAACTGGCGTTCGTGGTAATGTTACCCTGCTAGTCTTAGACAGTCTTAATTTTGCATAATATGCAATATTTGGATGTCAATTTATAGTAAGAGATTCAGACTTCCATTGCTTTTCTGGAATTGTTCACCCAAAGTTGGAAGCAGAAACTTTTACTTTTAAGTGGAAATTAGCCTGGAAAAGTCGCTTAAAAGAACCTTTCGAGAACTTCATAGATTATTGAACTTCCTAAACGATGGTTTTTAGCGCATTTTATCACTTGAAAACGTTTCGCAAGCAATCATTATAAGCAATGAAAATTAAATTTACTTCCCGAAACTTCTGTAAGCTGTTTTTTCGAATGTTTTTAATTCTAAATCACCGTTTATATTGCAGTTCAATAATTTATGAAATATTATTATTTAAATTACTACGAAAGGTCGAATAGGATAAAAAAAATTTCATTTTAATTAAATGCAAATTATATAACTATTTACAACCAATCAAAAACATGTCACATTGTTCGATAGCTCGAGAACGATCCCTGCAATCTCTTAATTCTAAATTATTAGAATATTAACTAAAATTACTATCTATAACTAAATTTTGAGATTCTATTCAAAAATACCACAAAAAATAAAAATTTAACAACATGGAGCTGAATATTTGTCACAGAATCCCTCAAGTGGGTGAACGGGTCAAATGAGTTACTTTGATCTACACAGATCAACTATTTTTATTACTCGCTCCCTATTTCTACAAATAAGTTTCCAACACTCCCCATCGATTTGTAAACTTTTCTTTTATAGAATTTCCGATTACTTCAGTATTTTAATTAACTATACTTCAGAACATGTAACGGAAAATTTTTGTACTAAATTTAAACGGGAAATTAATTACATTCAAGTTGTAACAAACACAACTTTGAATAAAACAAGCCGATTGCACAATATTTTCCGTTTTATTTCCGCATAATTTTATGTATCAAGTTTAATTAATTGGTTTTTTTAATTTTCAGATAATATTTTGGGACGAGCAAGGTATTTTTATGGAACATCGTTTTATAACTCCTAGTGATAAATTTATAAATGCAATTGCAATATCCAAGATGCGTTTGATAAACTGCAGTACAGATGAAATTTTAAGCGAATTATTTCATATAAACGATAAAGAAAATGTGGAAAACGGGGTCAAGTTAATAAAACCGGAATTGACTTTAGAATTGGCCAAATGGATAGAGAGTAACGAAATTTCTAGCAAATTTTTGCGGAGTGCTAGCTAAATATGCAAATTAATAATGCTCTTAGAAATAAGGTAGCCTTAATTGCTACTTCAGTCCAATGTTTGTTTTAATGCATAGCTTAATTTTTAATTAAATATGAAGGTTTTAATTGTAATTAAGCTTGAGATGATTTCATTTTTCAGTAATTATAAAGAAGTGGCTTTCCTGACTTTCGGTCAAACAGTTCAGAAGTGGGATGACTCTTCCATAATTTTGAATGACTTTGACATACTTACGAATGTAACTTCTTCATAGTTCTTTACTATAATCTATCGATACATAAAAGCAATGAATTTATAACGAACGATATTGTTATAAAATAGCACATTACAAAATAAATAATCAAAATTGGATCGCTGATAATTTTAAAATTTTTACTTTTTAATTATTTGAAAAAGCGAACGAGTGCTTTGGCACTAAAAATGCATGTATACAGGGTGATTTTATTATTAAAAATGTTAAATGTTGATTTGTGTTTTTAAATAGTTTTATATGGTTAATCTTGAATCTATAATATTATAATAAACGGATAAAAGGATAAACGGAAAAGACGAATTTTACTGACTGACGGACGGACCAGGGACAGATATATCATATGATTTTAATATAATATTATATTCCACGAAAATGCAAATTTTAAAATTTCGTGGGGGTGGGGCTGTTGAAAGCTTTTAGTTTAAGGAACTGGTTATGCTTAATCTGTCCCTGATAAAGGGGCTTCACGTATAAAGAATTTATAGTAGCGTTAGTGAAATAAAATATTCTAGTCAAATATTTTTGAATTTTTTCTTCAACTGTAAGTAAATTATTGTATCAAAGTAATGTGATCTAATGTAAAAATTGTATAAACATGGAATTTATTACCTTTTGATCATGACTACTATACAGCATATTTTTAATAATTTCCAATTAAGTACAGGGTCAATGTACCAGTGGATGAATGGCACCCAATAATGAAGCTTATAATTCATTTTATCATTTTATGCAACGATAAGTCACCATATTCTCAAATGCATTTAATAAATTTTTAAATTTCAAAGTGCAGCACATGTTTTGCCACTGATCTATACCGAAATTTTAATCAAATTAATTTCATACAAAAAATTAATTTTGGATCCGACTTGATCTTCATTCACTGGTTGACCGATACATAATTGATTTGACTTTGAAAACTTTTGCACTTCTTGACTTCACTTCTACTGCAAAAGTAATTAATAATAAACTTTTCTCAAAAAAAAACTTGTACTGTGTATGATTTTTAAAAGTAATTAAATAAAAGATTTAAACATGTTTGAATGCGTTTTATTAATATTTTAAACCATGTGTAGCTGACCAATCTTTCAGTTTGGAATATTGCAAGAATTTAACTAGTTATTTATAATATAAAGTTATAGTTAAATCATATGGATTAACTTGATTTTCTTAATTATTAACATAATATCATAAGAACATCAATTTTCAGAGTCGACCTTTTATCAAAAAGGTAATCTAGACTCTAGATTCTAGAGCAACCCACTGCGCACAACAAACCAAACTTTTGCAAACTTCAAATATTGAGCAATTCTTAAAATACAATAAATTTTTGTTTTTGTACTTTTTTTGTAGGTATTATTGTATTTGTTTTAAATAGTTAAATTAATCTTTATAATTAGTAATCTGTATTATTTCCCACTAAATATTCAATTAATTAGGGTATTATAAATATTACTACGTTTGTATGTAATTGTATGAATTGTATATAAATGCAATGGAAAATGTTCAAATATAGTAATTTATATAATTAATTAATCAATTGATTATTACGAGATTTATTGGGAAATTATACAGATTACTAATTAACAGTGGCGTAACAAGCAGTTGAGGGACCCGTGTGCAAAGTTGTTAACGGGGGCCCTGTTTCTAAAAAAGGCAAAAAATGAAAGAAAATAATAAATAACTCATATACAATATAACCATAATTTTAAGATAAACAAAAAAAACTAGATTAAAGGCCAAATTTAGAATAATCGGATAAACTTAGTATAACGTTATTCCTAGTATAACAATTACAAGGTTGCAGGGTGCCACTTATTTGGAAAATCTGAAAAAGTCAGGGAATTTAAGATTTAAGATAAACAATTTAATTAAATTTTTTTTTAAATGATTTTAAATTTTAAAATTGAATTTATTTTATTTAAAAATTAATTTTGTTTAATTAAAAATTTAAAAAAATTATTGGGGTTAATTTAATTTTAAAATTAAGATTTTTTTACCTATTTATTTTCTGATTTATCGAAATGTTATAGAAAATTTTTATTCTTTGTCAGGGAAAACCTGGAAATATCAGGATTTGATTTGGAAAATTTAGTGAAAACACTGAATTATTATTGGTAATAATGGTAATACTAAGTCTAACTTTATACTAGGTTTATCCGACTATTGTAAAACCGGCCTTTTTTTTATTATTATTTTTTAACATTATTTTTTATATTATTTTAAATTTTTTTAAAAAGATTCCTGGGGACCCTTTTAGCCGGGGGCCCACGTGCGTTGCACCCACCGCACCACGGTAGTTCCGCCACTGCTAATTAATAATAATAGTACAGCTCTACAGGCCTTGTAGGCCCATGGCTTGAACAATCTTTCTCCATCTCTTCCGATCTCTCACCAGAGCTGTCCAGTTCTCTACACCCATTGTCCTTAGGTCTTCCTCCACAGCATCCAGCCATCTTCTTCTCAGTCTTCCTCTTCTTCTGGTACCTATCGCACCCTGTCGTAGGACTTTGTGGGTTGTTCTCTCTTTCGGTAGTCTTTCAACATGTCCCAACCACCCGCTCCTTTGGGCTCTGATTATTCCAATTATATTTGTCTTTCCATAACGACTCATTACCTCTACGTTATCCAGTCTTCGCCATACACCATCTATTTGTCGACCGCCATAAATTCTTCTCAGAATCTTTCACTCGCACCGTGCTACCTTTTCGCTATCGTTTTTATTTAGCGTCCATGTTTCACTACCATATAGTACTGCCGGTCTTATCACTGCCTTGTAGATTCGTATTTTTGTTCTTTGTGATATTTGTTTGTTACGCAATATTGCACCTAGGCTTGCAGCACTTTTATTTCCTCTCGTTATTCTTGCGTAGATCTCTTTGCTGTTGTTGAGTTTACTCGTTACTAAAGTTCCCAAATAGATGAAACTTTCCACCTTTTCAAAATTATATTCTTTCATTCCTACTCTAACCGCAAGTCCTCTCTCAATTGTAGATCCGTTATCCTTTGCGCCCATAACCATATATTTTGTTTTTGCTTCATTTATCAGCAATCCCATGTTCTGCGCTTCTTTAATGAGGTTTCTTATCATTTTCTGCAGTTCATGTCGACTTTTGGAAATTATCACACCATCGTCCGCGTAGGCCAAAACTGGTAGTTTGTGTTGTATACCAAATTGAACAATACCGCCGACAAAGAATCTCCTTGTCTCAAACCATTTTCAACCTCAAAACTCTTAGATATTTTGTTAGCGACCTTTACATAGTTTTTAGTCCTGTTGAGAGTCATCTTTGCTAATCTTATTATTTTATCCGGTATTCCCAAAGTTCTCATTGCCGTATACAGCTTATCTCTATTTACCGTGTCATACGCTTGTTTGAAATCTATGAAGATGGTGTATAGTATTACTTTATGTTCATAGCAATTCAGCTGTATTTGCTTCATAGTAAAAATTTGGTCCATTACAGATCGATTGCTTCTAAAGCCACATTGGTAGTCACCAACAATTTCTTCGGCAAAATCGTTTATTTTTCTTTTATTTTTGTTGCTAGTATTTTGTAAACCGTGTCTTGCAATGCTATTCCTCTATAATTTGCAAAATTAGTTTTGTCTCCTTTTTTGTATATTGGACATAGTACTGCGTTTGACCAGCTTTCTGGCATTTTTTCTTCGTCCCATATTTTTTGTATCACATTTGCTATTTCGAGTTGTAAACTTTCTCCTCCATATTTGATCAATTCTGATCTAATTCCATTTTCCCCAGGGCTTCTGTTGTTTTTCATATTATTGATTGTTTTTAAAATTTCTGTAGCAGTTGGTGGTTCGACAACTAGGTTTTGTACCATTCCGTTTTCATCCTCGTCTTCCTCGTCGTCACTTCTATATTCTTTATTCAGCAGCTCCTTGAAAAATTCTCTCCGTCCCTCCATTATATCCTTTTCTCCGCATATTAGTTCGCCTTCTTTGTTTTTATATACTGTCGTAGTACTTTTGTAGCCTAGTTTCATTTTCTTCATTCTTCAAAGTAGCTACAAAAAGAAAAGACTGGTTTAACGAAACATGTACAAGAGCAATTAGAGAAAGAATGAAAAGCAGAGAGAACATGATAAAAAATAACACCGAAGAAAACAAAGAACTTTATAAAGGTATGCGCAGGGAAGCAAAGCGAATATGCAGGAAAGAAAAACGCAAATACAATGTGAATAGAATAAAGCTTTTGGAAGAAACTTCTACCAGATTACTAATTATAAAAATTAATTTAACTTTTTACAACAAATACAAGGCCTTTTTGCCGTTTTTAACCAACTTGTTTTATTAGAATTTTAAAGATCGTTACTATTTTATTACTAAAGAAACAACAAAACAAATTTTGAAAATTTTATATTCCCTTTAAATGCAAATTAAAAGTGTTGCTTTTCATTTTCACAGTACTGTATATGCAATTGACAAATTAATACTAGAAGAACTTAAAAAAAACGAACATGAACAGAATAATCGCGGTAAACAATGACTACAGACTTTAGATGAACAGCAAAACATTTTTATATAGCTAAGGGCTTCCTAATCTGCAAAACTACAAGAAGTGTTATCGTTAAACCCTAGCCGGGATTCTTTCGAGACCGCTACCTATAATTTGATTATTAATTCCAAATACTTGCTTTGTAAACTCATAAAGTCCATTTCAGTATGTTACTTATATAATTTTTACTTACGAAAGTAAGGTTTTGGCACAGAAATCTTTACCAGGGGTACCACAATAAAATAAATTAAAAAAATGAAAATGTCATAGTATCTTCGGAAATGTTTAACAGATTGAGATAAAATTGTATGAGCTGATAAAGCTCTTAAATTTATTTTAGAAAATACAATAACACCCCTCTATAACGAGTACCGGTTATAACGAAAAAAAAAAGGGGAAAAACTTTTTAAAGAACCCTGGAAAATGTTAAAAGTTAACTTAAATTAATAAAAATATTATATTGTCGTGTTTGTAAGTTTTGAGATGAAGTCTTACGAAAATAATAAAATAAAAATTTATTTGTAAATTTATGTTTATTTTATTTTTGATTATTTATTTTGGTTTATTTTTTTTTTCTTGTTTATAATTGTATTGTGTCGCGAAAACTTGGCTTCATTAATCGACCTGGACGAGGCTTGGCTTAGTTAGTGGACCTGGACGGAAACGAAAAAAGGGATTCGATTAAAATTTCGATAAAAATTCTTTCAATTTCGTATTAAGTGTGGTTGGATTACGAGGAAGGTAAACTTAAAACAATAAAGCCTGTATTAATAGTGGAGCGGACGCCACTAGTACATTGCATAAACAAAATGGATTTTTTTTAAAGTTAAGTTTGTAGGCGTTTTTATTACAAAATTTATTGACTTTTTTTAATTTAGCAAAAATTTATGTGAAAAAATATGAAAAAAAAAGCATTTCAATTTATATTAATTTTTTTAGTAATGTAGCAAATTTATTTTATAAAACATAAAACTGTTTTAAAAAGGTTGCTTTTATACCCGATCTTACTCTGCGTCTACTCTGCCGGTATTGTATTGGGTTTATATAAAAGTGTTGATATTACTTCATTTTGTGGGCTTACCAGCATTTATACATCCGTGTTTTCAAGTTTTTAAGCGATTTGTAATTTAATTTGTAACGAGAAACTTTATTTTATCTTATTTTATTTGAATTTGAATTTTCCGCGCAAATCAGGCTTCTCCAGTACACCTGGACGTATTTGAAAAAAAAAGTAAAGGGAATTCGAATTGGAAGATGGCGCGTGTGACGTTTCCCGAATTTAGAATAATTTATTATTAGCACTAGTATATAAGTATATTTTATTGTTCATAATATATGTGACGAATTTATTATGTCATGGGAACAAAATGCATTCGAACAACTTAAAATAATATATAAGTTTACACGCCCCATTAAATTTTAGGATTTAGGGTATAAATTTAAGATTTAATATAAGAATGTAAAAACGTAAAAACTTGGTCAGTTATAATTGTGCTCTAGCATCGACACTTTATAATTCAATAAATTCAAAATTTAAATTGTGTTATAATTTTATTAGAAAAACCTTTTCAAAACATAACTGGCGCAGTCGGTACGATTGGTTAGAGCTCTTAGGTAAAATCCCTAAGACCGTTTGTTTCAACGATTTACTAACCAAACAAGTGCAAATATAATTGTTATAAATTCTTTAAAAAAAAAATCGCGACGCGAGAAAAATATAAAGTTAAAAGTGACTAAAGTTAAGTGAACAAGTGAAAACACAAGTGCAATAAAAAATTTCTTAAAAAAATTCACTACGCGAGAAAAATATAAACTTAATTAAAATAAAGTGAACCAAAGGGATAATCTACAAAAAAAACAAAGTTTCAACTACAATTAAATTTAATCAAGATTATGAAGAGATTCGCAACGCTCTCAACAGTCTTGGCTATTCTAGTGTAAGTAGCTCATATTGTTTTCCCATTATTATTTCTGAATGTCCGAAATAGAAATTAGCGATTTATTCTGCGGCTTGAGTATTGCAATTAATCCCGAAAATCCAATAAATCCTGTCATATTAAACGAATCAATAAATCCTAGTGTATCAAATAATTATAATAATCAAACTGCAAATAATATAATCGAAATGGCTCAACTCGATAAATTCCAAGTCAACTTGATACCCACCTACGATGGTAATCCAACAACGTTATCAATTTTTACCACAGCTTGTGAACGTTTACTACGTAAATATGCGACAAATGATCCGGGAAGAAACATAGATGACCTACTCGTCCAAGTAATCATAAGTAAATTAGAAGGTCGGGCTTTAACCCTTATCGCAAGTCGCGAAAGTGCGACAAACTGGGAGAACATTAAAAAACTGTTAATCCAACATTCCGGTGACCAGCGTGACGAAAATTGTCTGTTAGGCGATTTGATGAGTTTAAAACCCCACAAATCACAATCACCGTTCGAATTTGGTATGCATTGTCAAGATGTGCGCAGTTTGTTGTTAACCAACTTACAATTACGGGAAAATGACGCGAACGTTCGATTAGTTAAAACAAAAATTTATGACGACTTATCTTTACAAACTCTTTTACAAGGGTTAAATGGACAACTAGGTTTAGTTGTCAGATTAAAAAATCCTAAAAATCTAGAAGAAGCGATGAAATACGAGACGGAAGAAGAAAATTTCATGTATTCTCAAAACAAAACTAATGCATTAAATTTTCAACGCAATTACCATCCAATTGACAGGAAAACTCCAACTCAATATTCAAATTTTCACCAACAAAATCAAACTTTTCCACGTCAGCAACCGATAATACGACAACCAAATTTTAATCCACCAAAACAATTTTTTAATAAATTTTCGCCACAGCAACCTAGTACCTCCGGTTTTAACGCAACTAGATTTCCGCAACAAACATTTAATTCACCATCAGGTAGATTCCAACAAATGGGTCAACGACCCCAATACTTTAATAATGGACCTAGATTTGAGAACAAACTTCCGCAATCTTTCCAACCTGAACCTATGGACACATTATCAGCCAACACCCGTAGATCAAAATATCTATCAACACCCAGATGGACATCGCAAGAATTGTTCTATCAAGATGTGGAAGAAAATCGAGAAGAATTTTACGAAAGCACCGAACGCGATCAATACTTTGAAGAAGCTATCGAAAACGACTTAACTTACCAATCAACAGAAGATCCAGACTCTGAAATAAATGTAAATTTTCGGGAGGATATGATTAACAAATATACAAAATAGTAGAGACAATAAACTTAAACACAACATCCCGTACAAAACTGCCCTATATTAAAATTCCAGAACTTAATTTAAAAATAATGTTGGACACAGGGTCAACCAGGTCACTAATTAATCAAGAAGTTGTTTATAAATATTTTTTAAATCAAATTTATAATGAAGGAGCACACATCAATTTACCCAATGTAACCGATCCTAACTTTACACATAAATTTTATATTTTTAATTTCAACAATAAATACCAAGGACTCCTTGGTTTCGACCTATTAAAAATCTTGGAAGCCGAAATAGATCTTAAAAATAAACTCCTAAAAACAAAAAATAGAATAATTCCTATTTATTTTGAAGAAGAGAACAACGAAAATCAATTCCAAAGTTATCACATCACTATAGAACCGAGAGTACAGAAGATTGTACAAGTACCCGTAAATAAAAATATTCAAGAAGGAGTTATTAATTATAAAAAACTAGCACAAGGAGTAGAAATACCTGAGTGTGTAGTTAAATGCAAAAATAACTATGCCATTACAACAATAACTAACTCAAATGAAAAACCAGTTACAATTAGATTCGAAACACCCATGAACATCGAACCGTTAGGCGAAGACATCTTAGTTAATCATATGGAACCAATGGATATTGACAACCTACAAAATTACGAAGAAATACTAAAAAGGAATGTACAAAATATCCAAATGGACCACATGAATATCGAAGAACAAATCGCAATTCGAAAACTATGCACAGAATACAAAGACATTTTTTACCACGAAGATATACCCTTGAGCTTCACCAATCAAGTAAAGCATCAAATACATCTCAATGACGAAGTACCGGTTTTTACGAAGGCATATCGACAACCGCCTCTACAAGCAAAGGAAATACAACGACAGGTTGACGAAATGCTAGCACAAGACATCATCCAAAAATCAAGTTCACCGTACAGTTCACCCGTACACTTGGTAGCAAAAAAACCGGACTCTTCAGGGAAACAAAGATGGCGCTTGATGATTGACTACCGGAAGCTAAATGACAAGACCATTGGGGATAAGTACCCCCTGCCTAATATAAATGATATACAGTAGAATCCGCTTAATGTGATCACTTTGGGCCAAGAACATTTTGATAACATTAACCGACTGATAACAATAAGCAAATTTTAGAAATAAACGAATTTTAGAAGAATTCGGTAATTTTAGCAAGAATAAACTAAACTTAAATTAAAATGCATAAAGCAAAGTGCACATTTAGCAAAATAAAAATAGAAACACGCCATGAAACGGGAAACTTCATTAGTTTTTGTATAGAAATTAAAACGAATGATGTGCTTTGTCAAGATATATAAAATTTCAATTACAAATCAGAAAAAGATACTTAGAAAAAGAGATTATTGTTAGGAAATTCCTTGAAAGTGATAATAATAAGCGGCTTTTTGATCACATTATCCGGTTGTTTTTGTATGTAAACTAGTTGAAGCGGCCGGTTCCCAGTCAAAATGATCACAATAACCGACTGATAACATTATCCGTGATCACATTAAGCGGATTCTACTGTATTAGATAAGTTGAGCAGATGCCAGTATTTCACCACTCTGGCTTTAGCTTCAGGATACCACCAAATCGAGATGCATCCCAATGATATTCATAAAACGGCATTCAGTACACCTAGAGGACATTTTGAATGTAAACGTATGGCATTTGGACTCAAAAATGCCCTTGAGACATTCCAACGCACTATGGACAACGTTATGAGAGGAATCGAAAACGAGATATGTTCGGTCTACCTTGATGACATGATTGTATTCTCAACATCACTGCAAGAACATCTAGAAAAATTGAGAATAGTCTTTGACCGACTCAGAAAATCGAACTTTAAGGTAAAATTAGATAAATGTCAATTTTTGCAAAAGGAAGTGGCATATTTGGGTCATGTAATTACACCAGACGGGGTTAAACCAAACCCAGATAAGGTTCATGCCATTAAAAGGTTCCCCATTCCAAAAACCCAAAAGGAAATCAAAAGCTATTTGGGACTTTTGGGTTATTATCGAAAATTTATTCAGGACTTTGCAAAACTAACTAAACCACTGACAAAATGTTTAAAAAAGGGAGCTAGAATAGAACACAATCAAGAATTTATTATCCAAATCCAAATTCTTATGAATGACCCAGTTTTACAATATCCGGACTTTGATAAAGAATTTATTCTTACTACAGACGCATCCAATGTTGCACTTGGAGCAGTATTATCCCAAGGTAGCGTAGGAAATGACCGGGAGGTAGCTTATGCATCAAGAACGCTGAGCGAAACTGAACAAAAATATTCTACCATAGAGAAGGAACTGTATTGTTTGGGCAACTAAATATTTTAGGCCTTACATTTTTGGAAGACCTTTTACAATCTACACTGATCATAGGCCTTTAGTTTACCTTTTTAATTTAAAGGAACCAAGCGGGAAGCTGATGAGATGTAAATTAAAACTAGAGGAATACGACTACAAAATTGTATACAAAAAAGGAAAATATAATACTTATTTGAATGCATAAATTAAATGCATATTTAAATGCATTGCTCTAACTGTCTAGTAGCATCCTTTAATAATTTATTGTTAAATTTAAAAAATAAGCATAATACAATAGGTAGAAAATCAATAATTCAAAAAATTAAAAAGACATAATTATCACATAACAAGATAATTATAACAATTTTTTGAATTATTGATTTTCTACGTATTGTATTATTCTTATTTTTTAAATTTAACCATAAATACATACTACTTACCTCAAATTTACTTAAAATTTTTATTTTGGGTTCATTTATTGTTAAGTTTATTGCTTACTTTGTCGGTTTTAAGTTTTAATTATTAAGAAAATAAGTAATTTTTAATTTTGTAATTAAAATCTTTTACTAAAAACCATAATCCGATTGTAATAATTTTATAATATGTTATTCTGTCTGTGATAATCCTATACTTTATACAATTAATTGAAAGAGTAAAGTAGTAATTTATTGATACTATTAATGTTTTGGGAGGGTACAACTTCATCGCTCTTCCAGTACCAGCCGCCACTGGTACACAAATATTTTAATAAATTAATTATGATATTGTGGTCAAGGGTCTAGAAGTATTGGATACTCTCCAGCATTGATATCTGAATGACTTCCCAATTTTGGCGTATAAATTAAATACAAGGAATGTGCTGAAGGCCCGGACTCATACCTCCGGACCCTCCGGATTTACATATTATGCTTTGTATCTTTAAAAACCAGTTTTATACTAACAGCTCAACGAATTTTTACAATAAATTTTATTAAATTCGTTCAACAACTTTCCATATTGTTCGTAAGTACTAAGTACACTGAAAAACAAGATACTTCAAAAATTAAAAAATCATTGTATTGATGTCTCAAAAATTATTAAATTTTTTTTTGTCAAAACTTCTAAAATTTGTTGGAAAATTTCATTAAACTTTAGTTCATTTGAGCTTAAGTATTATTTATCCGGGGTGTAACGTTATACGGATGTTGATTGGTTAATTGTTTATTGTGTTTATCGCTTATTGGTTCGTTGCTATAGGTTAGTTATACTTATGATTGTTATACTTAACTGACTATTGTAAAATTAACTTTTTTTTTAAGTCGGTTATCTTTTTTATTAAAAAATTTTTTATTTTACATTTTTAAGTGATGGGTAGATCTAATAAGGATGCTTCTCTAATGAGGGAACAATAATGGCTAGTTGAAACGGAAGAAGAAGATAGAAGCACTAAGTATTTTATTCTCGGATTGTCATAAACCTAAAATACAAAGTAGCCTCCCCATTGCGTGCGTATACTCACGAATTACAAAAAAAATTTTGTTTGATTTAAAGTGTTACTTTTAAAATTACAACTCTAGTAAACATTGCTTTTTGGAGTTCCGTTGTGTGCCTTCGTAACTGGTCCAGTCTAGTCAAGCATGTCATTAACCATAGTTGGGTACCTTTACTTACCTTGTTATTATGCTGGGATTGTTATAAACTTAGCAATACCTCAATCATTATAAAATTTTTATTAAATTTTGAGGAGTTTCTAGCTGCATCTTTGAAGTTCAAGGTCAAATACCAATTAAATTTAAATGGGACCAATTTAAAACTATGCTGAATCTAACGCAATAAGAATCATTAAAATCGGTTCATTAACAAAAAAGTTATGGGTGAACATACGAAAAATTAAGGAATTCCCTGCTGTATCTTCGAATCTCAAGGTCGAATACCAACGAAATTTAAATGGGATCACCTTGGAACTATGCTGAATCTAACCCAATAAGAATCATTCATTCATTTGAATGAAGACGAATATAGAACCTCCTCCTTTTTTGAAGTTGGTTAAAAAGCGGGCCTTAATGGAATAACATTAAGGGGCCATACCATGAACGCTGAAAATTTGAGTGATTTTCGGGAATTTTTTGAAAGAAAAGTACTCATTTAAATGTTTCAGAAAATTTAGGATATATTTGGCTATATTTAACCTATATTACATAATTTTTTCATAAAAAAATATTGATATCCAAGCGACTTATGCGCTGCCTTCGGAAGTCCCAAAAGAAAAAGTTCTTCAACTGCTGCCATGATTCCCGCCGATTGCGTAGCTGAAACCGAAAAAGAAAATAATGTCGTTAAACTGGAAGGTATTTCCTGTACAATGACGTAGGATTTTTGAAAAATATCAAAATCTGACAAAATGGCGTAGTTATGAAAAAAAAGTCTGGTTTTTTCCTATAAAATGGTCGTTTCTTCAATGCCAAATTGTCAATTTTCATCCAATCAAAATTATCCTACATCATTGTAGAGTAAATATATTCAAAAGTATTCAGTTCAAATTTCAAGTCAATCGGATAATTGCTCTTTGAGTTACAATGGCAGCAGGTTTGAAAAATGTCATTTCGAGAAATACGCGTTTAAAGATTTAACTATCGATTTTTGTAAGATAAAATGATATTAACCATAAAAACTGCTGATCAGCTATACCTGGCCCATACAATGGACCTTCCTCTTCATCAAATAATGTCTGCTGAGGGGTTGAAGCTTTTCTCCAAGCTGTTCGTCCCTCTTTTGAGAATGCTTCATGACGTAACTCCGCCTGGTTGATTTGGCTGTTATCGCTCTCCATGGCATATTCTTTTGCAATAGGACTGATGATGACGTCCATTACTAACAGCATTTTTAGAATAGCATAAAAACAATCGTTAAATATTGAAACTGCAAGGAAATTAGCGAGCTCGATCGTTTTTAATCCTTTATGAAGGTGCCAGAGCAAGCCGTTATAATTTTTATTGATATTCTGCTTATTCCCTTCCTTGCATCGCTCTAGTAATTATTTTTTATTTTTAATATTACTAAAATAACGTTTTGTGTTGTAAAAGTATCGGTGCTCCGCCTATAGGCAGATTGGGCATTTTATCTCTCCTCTTTAGAAGGCTGCCATTCGGGGAGTATTAAAGATACGGCCTTGAAATTTTTACATGATATTCTTGAAAGTATAAACTGTCAAAAAAGGCAGAAAAAAATAAATTGATTTTATGAAAGTGTCAAACTGAATTTATCGCATTGAAGAATAAAAGTTTAACACACTGGTGACCTGGGACCATAACCTGTTATCGTTAAGCTCTACAAGGTGAAAAATTATACTCCTTTTACTTTTACAGTGTATAATTCGATAGCTGAACTTACAGACAAACAGAATTACAATGCAAAACAGTTTTTGTTCGAGCAATGTTAAATCCTTCTATACGAATTTGAAGATGAACACCTGGTATATAAATAGCCATAATTTAGTATAAGTACAAAATAATGTTAATTGAAGTGCATATTGTGTGTTTATTTTTAAACACTCAAGTTTGACTTATTTAACTTACTTGTTTTGAAAAGTGGTACACAACCAATACGGAAAGTTGCAGTTAATTTTAATTGGATAGAAATCATTAAGACTTGATTTTGTATAATCGTACTTTGCTTATTAAAAGCAGGAAGTAATTCTGTTTTAAGGCAAAAAAGTCACTCTGAGTTTCAAAAAGAAGCTAAAAGTTTACCTCGTTTTCAATAATAAATATTATATTAAATACTTATTTATTATTGTGAAACAGGTAAATGAAATGAATTAGTTCAATAACGTAGTAGAATATTAAACAGTTTATTATTTTTTCTTCCCAGGAAAATATCTGCCTATTTCATGAACGGTTAAACAATATTCCCAAGAGAAAACTCGTTAATCCATTCATGCAAGTCTGTAGTCAATGGTCCTTAGTAGGAAAGTGCCCACTTCTTAAAATACAAAAATAGACAAAGTTTTAATTGTATCTAGTATTTAATTAATAATAAATTTTAATTCTATTAAGATAATAATAAATAATGGATATTCTTCAATTTTTCTTCAAAAAAAAAGTTCTTTGTATGTTTCCCTATACAATTCAGCTATATTGTATTTTTGCTTCTTGGTGCACTTATTTTATTTTGTTTATTATAAACTATTATAAAAAATAAAACGTAACTGTAATACTGTAAAGAAATTCTGAGAACATTAAATTATTGAAAACATCAACTACACAACATAAAACACATAATGGCTCAAGCAATTTGCAGTTAAATGGAGAGGACGATGCAGAAATACGTATTATGGCATTCGACATCAGTGGCGGCTTGTGATTAATTACAATGAAAGGGTAGGTGTACTGTAAAAATTAACACACTCCGCACTGTGTAGGCCTAGTGAGAAATGTTTTCATGTCCGTTCATAAAATATTAAGTAATTACTTTCAGTTATAATGAATTTCATTTGGTTCGGGCTTGTTTATTACAGAAATGTAATTACTCATGAGAATTGGTTTTAAATCTCGTCGTCGCACCGTAAGATCCGTCACTGCCGAAAGTGATGCCTGATAGTTCAAGGTCCGAACTTCCTACTGTACAGGTTATCCGCTAGTACACCTTAGTAGCAATCGTAGCAGTTAATTCATAATTCGTATTCCTATACCTGACCACACCACGCACTCATCGAAAAGCAACTGCCGCGTAAACATCGTTCAAAATATAAGTTCAAAATGCTCAAAGTCGAATTTGATTTTGAATGGGCCGTACTGTACGGCACCATCGCCATAGCTATAATAGCAATTGTTTTGTTAATGTTTGATATTCAGTACTTTTTAAGAATGGCTTTTGTTGTAATATGGGGAAAATTATTCGAAAATAAATTGCACCCTGAAGACGTTTCCACAATTTATGGTAAGCATTTTTATTAAATACTTCAAACTTCAATAATATAGGAATTGGTATACATAGGTAACCTATAGTAATATACAATCTTGAGAATTAATGTAGGATTCAAACAATGACCAATATTAATTCTTATTAAATTTAATATCTACCTAAAACAATTAAGGTGTAGTTTATAAATTCATTAGATTACAATAATGACGCAACTCCAAAATTATCCAAATTTTTCAATTGTAATTTCCTTTTAAATTAAAATATTGTTATACTATAGAACAGGGATTCCCAACCTTTTTTTACGTTGATCCTCCCCGGTCGTTATGAAAATATATTAATATCCCACCCCCCCTATAATTTTTTTCATTGTTATAATAAAAAAACACACATCATTTTCACGACATTCGTTTCTCAATAACAAGCATAATCGATCAAATAGATTTTTCTTTAGGATGTCCAAATATGATTATGATCTTTTTTCTCCTGCCTAGGGAGGCGCACCCCACTGGTTGGGCAGTCCTGCTTTAAACCATTTATTAATCTTATCATAACGTAAAATATAATTCACATATTGTGGGTCCCCTATATGTGGCTTAAAATTTACGCGGAAGTTGTAACGAATGATTTAATATAATTACAAAATTTGTGAGAACTGTTAGAACTGCACTTTGAAACTGTCAGGCGCAAGCGCATATTAAAAATTACAAGTAAAAATGGCGTTTACGCATGCGCCTGGTAGTTTCACTTGCGTAGTAATATAATAAAAAAAAAAAAAAGAACCCATGTTGGCGTAATATTGGGCCAATATTGAACGTTATTGCAAGATTCAATATTGCGCCAATACAGTAAATACAGCTACAGCCAGTAGCTTGGTGCAATATTGGGCCAATATTGATAAGCAATGTTGCCTGCCGATCTGCAGCCAATATAGGTCCATTATTGCGCCTATGAAGAAAATCGATATTGCACCAATATTGACTACCTTGGTGCAATACATAAGTACATAATAATGGACAAATATTGCTTTTCAATATTGCGTCAATATTGTAAAATGTTCACATTTGAATATTGGCCCAATATTGCGCCAACATTTGTGCTACATGGGAACCGGTTATCCTGGGCGTCCATCGCATTGAATAGTACGCAAAATATTTGTGACAGATATGTCCTCCGTATATAATTATAATGTATTTTATTAATTTAGTCCAGATGAAATGCTTTGTAGAAAAAACAATCAAAATTTAATGTGAACTTAAGAGAATTCAATATTTAATAATATTTAAGAGAATTTAATATTTAACATTATTCAATGATTTAACACCTAGAATACCTATTTTTTTTTCAAAAATTTTGAAGTAAATAAAATAGAATCATAAAATACCTACGTTTCTTTCTCTAAACATTCTTGATTACAAAATTGAGAATTTGTGAACCGGATCTATATTTAATAAATGCTTAGTTGAGCTTCAACGAACCTGACAATTTTTGCAGTCCATTGTTTTGACTGTTCTTTCGTCTTAGGTGTGAAGTGATGGGCCCATGTTTCATCCTTGGTTATCAATCAACGCAAAAATTCAGTTTTATTGCTCTGAAACATCGCCAAACACTCCTCACGACGCTGGTTTTGTTCCACTTTTAAGCAAAAGCAGCACCCATCTTGCGTACAGCTTTCTCATGTTCAAATTTTCAGTCGATATGCAATGTATGGCACTTTTAGAAACTATTACTATTATTGTAAACAATACTATTTTGTGGATTTTTTTCACAATTTCGTCTTGGTAGCTCAAACTGTCTCGTACGACTCCCCTAGAGTAGAATCTAGCTCGGCTGTGATATTTGTTCGAGTGAGACCCTTGAAAGGAAAATATTATATCACATAACGATGATAAATTTTTGCCATAATTTAGAAAAAAATTTGTAAATTAATTCTCTGATTGCTATTGATAGCCAAACAATCACCTTAATCGCAATCTATAATGTTAGGAGGTTAGGACGGCCCGACGCCGCCTGAGCTTCTAGTAATCAAAATAAAGCAGAAAGTCTGTGTGACCTACACCATACGTCACAGCCGCCTGTAATTTTGTTATGCGGAATTTTAAAAGGTCGAGGAACCCCGTACGAGGGTCTAAAAATGTTTTCCCAACGACAGCACCAGAATATATTAAATGGGTGGGCACAGAACGATACACAATTTTTTACAAAAATTGTGATCAGTTTTTTTCAGAGAGAATAACAGTCATGATTACGTCGAAAACCACTTCTTTAATGAGGGCGTCAAAGAAGAATAATAAACCTATAGAAAATAAGGTTTTATTGTAGTTTAGTTTACATTGTAAACTAATGTAGTTGATACTTCCGCAAAAATAAAACATTGCCTTGGGCAAAAAACAATAGTATTCTATAAATAATGTAAATTGATTATTGTAATAATAACACTTATTGAAGGAATGAATGAATAATTATTATTCATCTCGTAATTCTCCAAAATTAAAATGAATGTAAATTTATACAAATAACAATAAAATCATAAAAAGAAATTTCCGGTGGGTTTCCACGATTAGATATTTTCGTAATAAAAATAGGTACCTCATATTTTTGAGGCCTAAACTTATTATCCAGTTAATAAAGCTTATTGGTAACATTACGAATCAAATTGATACGCTTGGATGGGATGCATATTTTTGTCAAAATAAGCACGGTTTGGGCACTCAAAGAGAATTCTCCGGTTGCATTCCAGAAATTATACAATGAACAAATTCATATTGCGGGTGCTGAATGAGTTAGCCGAACATAGGAAATTAACATGTAAAAACTTATTTATGCAAATTCCTGCTTCCCTAATTATTTTAGAGAAAAAATGAAAGACGCAAAAATAATGCAGAAATATAAACTACAAATAATACGGTCATTAGATTTCATCTAACTTTTACATAAAAGGTCAAAAAATGCTTTCAAAATTGTTAAAATTTTCATTTATCGCACTGGCCATGTAATAAATTCAATTTAAATTATATTTTCCAAAATAATTACCATGGAAACTTTCATGGCCAGTTTGATAATTGAAACTTTTAACAATTTCAAAAGCATTTTTTGACTATATAAGTAAAAGCTAAATGAAATCTAATGCTCTTATCATTTGTAGTTTATATTTCTGCATTATTTTTGTATCTTGCATTTTTTCTCTAAAATAATTAGGGAAGCAGGAATTTGCATAAATAAGTTTTTACATGTTAATTTCCTATGTTCGGCTAACTCATTCAGCACCCGGTATATTAATTACAATGCATTTTTTCCTTAATATTAAGAAATTTGTTATTAATTCAGCGAATTATTGTTCATTTATTAAAATTTCATTGATTCAATGAACCTTTTCATTAAATATAATATGACAGTTATGGTTGAGCGTCATCATTCTTTTAATAACCGAACCATGGCCATGATATAAAATTCGATATTATAGATGATTATGAAAATATAATTTGTATTATATATCCGTTAATTAAAAAATTAAGAATTTTAATTGGGAATTAACTTTAATTAATTATTATTATTTAGTGCGTCAGTGGATGAATATTTATATTAATTATTATTACATAATCTTATCTTCCAAATTCAGTTTATATTAAAATTTTGGAAAAAAAATTAAAATAAAAATATTCTCTAAAAAAGTGGTATCTAGTAGTTAAACCATGGTGGTGCTGAGCTAATTTTGAGCAAAACTTTTCTAAGTTGGCATTTTTGTTATTTCTATTTATTTAAATAATTATTTGTTTACAATTGTAGGAATATGTACAACGAGTGACTTGGATATTATGCTCAGGCATATGAATAATGCACGTTATATTCGGGAATTAGATTTTGGAAGATTTCATTTTTACGAAAGATCAGGTATTTACAACATGATTATGAAAGTTGGTGGAAATGCTTTCCAAACTGCCAGCATAATAAAGTACAGAAGAGCAATTCCGCTGTTCACTACATACAAAATCACAACAAAGGTAGATTTTACTTAATTATTAAATGTTTCCATTTTTCATTGCTTAATTTTTTTAAAGTTAATTTTCTGGGATGAGAAGGCATTATACTTGGAACAACAATTTATTTCATTGAATGATGGTTTCGTACGTGCAATATGCCACAGCAAACAAGGAATAGTCGGCGTAAATGTTCCTGAAGGAATGGCAAAACTTTTAGGCAAAGATGTTTCTTACAAATTAAAACCGTTACCAGAATTTGAACATTTTATTGCCTGCTTAGACGCATCCAGCGCTCGATTGCGCAAGAAGGATTAATTTTTAAGTTTGACTGCTTAGTTTCAATTAAAAAATATAATCGATCTGTTATTCTTTTTTTCATTTTTGTCGGATATATTTTATATTTTAATAAACAAGGTTTTGTGAGTTTTTGTTTTTATCCACCTCATTTCGCAAAATTGTACATTGTGATTACAAGAAAACACTTCTTGGATTTTGTTTCCAATAACTTTTATTAAACAAAATACAAAATTGAGGAAAAGAACTTGAACTAACTAATTATTTTTCCTAACTAATCCAATGGAATCGGAAGATTCATCCAAAATTTCGGGACTATTACTTTTAGACACATAATACGAAATCCAGTTTCTATTGTGCGCTTTTCTTCTCCTTATCTTCATATTTTCTTTCTCAAATTCTCGAACGATCAAATCTTGTGGGTATTTTCTTAAATGTCGCGGAGTATTTTTAGTCGAACAATTATGAATTTCGCCAATGCTTGCACTGCATTTGCAACTTATTTCTCCATCTGATTTCTCAGAAATGGTCAGTGGTTCTGAATTACTGGTACTTTCCCAGGTTTTATTAAAATTTGTATGTATGGTATGTATCGGTTTAGAAGCGGAGGCATCTGATGGATATCCATTATTTCGATTCTGAGGATTACTTCTACTAGAATCGCTTCGTTCGCTATTATTTGCAGAATTCTGTCCATTTTTACCATCATCGTTTCTATGATTTCTCTTTTTATCTCGAATAATTCTGGGCTGTGTTTGTATTTTACTCAAATCGGGTAAAACTGGTGGATTAATAATTGCAGCATGCCAAATGTCGGTCTGAGTTTGACCTTCGTTCGTAATATTCTCAGGCAATTCCATTTGAGAAGTAGAAGTTTGAGTGCTCATTTCAAGAGTTACTGCATTTTCTGGAACTTGATATTTTGAAAAAACACCCTGTGTATTACTAGGTGTAAAATTTTTTGCCAATACCACGTCTTTCATTGCATCGGAGTTAGTCAGTTGCGATATAAATGTCATGATGGATTCCTCTTCGTCCATTTCTTGTGCTGTTTTATTTTGTATTGGATTGCTGGGTTCTTCAATTTTCACGCTTTTACGTTGAACAGTTTCGTTCCCATTATCTTCTCCATTGATAAGATTGAATTGCGAAGTGTCATCTTTGTTTTGACTTGTATAAGAAATGCTCGGTAATACCGCAATCTGATCCAAACTTTTATTACGATTTTCCGTAGTATTCAGTTCAGTTGTGGCCAATTCTTCAGAAATATCCTCCAAGGAAGTTTGAAGAGAAACATCGTGAGTTACGACAAATTCGCTGTCGTCCATGTCAATATCATTCCAAGCACCGCTAGAGCCTCTCGGAAAAGTGTTATTCAAATTTTGCACCTGGGCTTCGCGTAGTTGCTCGGTATCGATTTCCAATATAACATCCTCGGTAGTGTCTGAATAAATAGAAGCGTTATCGGGCATTGTATTCATAAAGTTATTAAGATTAATGTCTATCATACGGGGTGCCGCTTTTTCCGGCGGAGGTTTTGCAAATGGTTCGATACCCTTGAAGTCAATCTCGGTTTGTCGTAGCGACGATCTTCCAGAATGAAATTTGTCTTGTATTTCTGGTGGTATAGTAACATCCATAAAATGTGAGCTTACAAATTGTCCCGATTTTTTACTAGTTCGCACAGCTTCTTGGTAAAGCTCGCGAACCTTCAAAATGGGATCTTCTTCAATTTGTTGTAAGTCAATATCATCTTCTCCTTCCAATGGCACTTTATCGTTATTATAACTATTTCTTGCAGTATTCTTTGGCAGTCCATTCAAAATTTCACTAAAATCAGAATCTGATGGTTTTGAAGTATCATTTGACGTTATAAATCTTTGGAATTCGTTTATAGGTAGAAAAGTTTCGTTACTTAATTCTCTCTCAATAGGCTTGATATTTTCACTTGGCTGCACTTGCTGCTTTACCTTACTTCGGGAAGATGCAGCGCTGACGATGTTACTTTCTAAATCAACATTCTTAGGTCCATTTGGATTAACAAAAGTTTTATAAAAGTTAACATCTACTGAAGATATGTCTACCTCACTTCCTTCTTCTACGTCGATATCTATTTTATCGTTTATCAACTGAAAAGATTTAAACATAATTTCAGTTTTGGGATCTTTTATAACGCCCTTTACATATTCTTTTATTAATACTTTATCCGCTTTTCCTAATTCGATGTAAGTTGATAATCTGGAAGATCGTTCAAAAACGTCTTCGTCGTTATCATCTGCCGGTGGACTTACTACAACATCAATTGCACTGTCGTCAGTTTTAAAAACACTGTTGAAATACTCTACATCATTATTTGTATCTCCATTGGAAGTAGCATTTTCAAACGTTTTATTATCATAATTGAAACTTACAACGGAACCGCCAATACTGACTCTTGCTTTATCATAACTGGATGTGGGCATACTTTTTAAAATGGATGGAATGGTTGGCAGGTTGCTTGCATTAGTGTTGGTGAGGCTGGCATTATTTGTGTCCAATACTTCTTTCTTACTTCTATTGGTACATCCGCATGGGTATGCATTTTTTGATGTAGGTTTTGTGATTTTTTCCGTACTATGATGCTTCACAATCACATAACCAATATTATTATCTTGTATCATTTCTGCTTCGGGTAAACTTTCAGTAGAAGTAATAACAATGTCCGGTACTTTTTGCATCACTAATTTTCTGGGAATATTGATACATGGCATTTGTTGAACGGTAAGTTTTGTCTTCGGCTCACTTATGATTTCATCCACCGGTTCATTTTCGACCGTAACAATTTCATTTTCGATCGGAACATTTTCATTTTCCACCACAACATCTTCGGTTTGAACCGCAACATTTTCGGTATTTAATTTCAAAGGTTTGTCGTCATCAAATTCGTTAAGAGATTTGGCTTCTTCCATATCCAATACGTTGAAAGATGTACCTTGGCTTACCACATTTACTTGAAATGAATCATCGGTTACTTGAATTGACACGTTCACTTTATCTTCGTGCGACATAGGCATACAACCTACGCTTTTACCATAAGGTTTACACAAAACTTTTGCTGATCTCTTCGTAACGGCAACCGGTGACGTACCTCTATCCATGCATATTGCCTTTGGCGACTTGGACTGATAACTAGAATAGTTGCTTATTTGAATAGCTAAATTTTGCATCAATTCTTCTGCCTTATCCAACAAATTGGAAAATGCTGACGAAGTATCGCTTGCTTCTTTCGCGGATCCATTATCAACCAGTTGCAGATCCTGCAGATTCATATTTTCTTTTTCTCGAGTTAGTCTGAAACATATAAAAATTAGGTCTGTAGTACGTGAATTTGTTTAATTTACATTTAGGTATTATGATTTAGCTGCGAGTAATCTAATTACAATGAAATGAAAATTTTAGGATTATTAAAGTTTATTAAAGTACTAATAATATAAAATATAAATAAGGAAATAGATAATAGGGATAAAAATATTTGAAAATAATAAAATATTGTTATAATTATAAATCTAATTTTAAATTTCAATTTTATTTAAATTTAAATTATTTTTTTGTATTCCATTTTTCAGCTTTTTCAATCTTCAATCTGGAATAACCCAACCAAAGGGTAGGCTGAAATTTGAATTTGCAAAATAAAAACAGAAGCAGATCAATAATAAAAGGTATCCACAAAAGATAATGAGAGGTACTTTCCCAATATCTTCAGCAATTGGATAATATATCAAACCGTCAGTTTTGATCACTTATATTGTTAAAAATCGCTGGAATTCCTTTTAAAAAATGGCGAAACCAAAAAAAAATCATTTTTATATCAACTCCGTGGGAGCTTAAAAAATATGGTAAGAAGCACAAAAATAGTCAACAGTTGGCAAATTCAAGATTCAAATTCAATTTCTTTGAATTTCCTAAGATCTTTTAAGATCTATCCTATGATTTTCGAACTACCTCAGATTTCCTATTTCCTAAGATTTCCTTGGAATTCCTTAGAACCTTAGATTGTTATATTCCAAATCTCCCAAGCGATTTCCCCTTCGATTTGACGTCTACCTTGATGTTGGTACATATTTCCTTAATTTTCTCTGAAGTTAATTAATATTACCGTAAATTTAAATGGCACTGTGTTTAATTATTAATTATTACTATGCAACTGATACGTAGTGATGCCTTCGTGACGTCACACTGTTTTTCTTCTGAATTACAAACGTTGTATCTTCGGAACGATACATCACAGCCGAATGCTGTTTGAAAATTTGTTCTTAAAGCTTGAAAATCTTAGATCATGCTAACAGAAATCTCGTTAGTCGATCCATTCATGCGCGTCAAGTTTAACAAATAATATTATATAAAATTCCCTTATTTAGGGCCCTAAATAGTACACAATATAAGACTTTATTGTGTATTACTCAGAGCCGGATTAAAGGTGGGCTGCAGCCCGCAGCCTCGGGCTTCCAATTTTCTAGGGGCCTCAAAAAAATTAAAGCAACAAAATTTAAATCGCCAAAGTTTACATTTAAAAAAAAGTTTTCATTTGATCTAAGCGCGGTTGACCTTCAAAAATCAAAAATTTTCGCCTGCAGCGCATCTTATTAAAACGTGCAAGACCAAGAGGCCTCCAAAAAGAGTTAGCCCCGGGCTTCGCATATCCTTAATCCGGCTCTGGTATAACTTAGCATAGATGAAGGGGGGAACTGCTGAGAAAATCTGGTAAACAAGTGAAAAGAAATCGAGGAAATCATAAGAAATCTTAGAAAACCTGATAAATTCCAAAAGAATATTAGATAATTTAAGAAAATCCAAGGAAATCTAGGAAAAACAATCTTAATAATCAGAAAATCTTAGGAATACCATAGATGAACTTTTTTAACTTTTTCGAAAAAGAAAACCTTTCTCTTTTTCTTAATGCAATCCAAGAGAAAATCTAAGAAAATCCTTTACCTTTCGTAAAAGATATTAAATTAATCCGGGCAGTATAGCTGCAATAATAATGAATTATGGTAAACTAGAACATAAAATAGTCGATAATAAAATGATCGATAGTTTATTCAATTATTATTTATGATTAAATGTTTTTTTTATCATAATTCACAGGGACAAACTGAGAAACTGAAGCTATACTTTTCAAGAGGAGAAAAGTCCTGAATTTACACACTTTTATGCACATGTGGGATCCTCTACAACCCCAATAACATTAAGGTGTCTATTCAGACAGCAGTGTCCTGTAAGTAATCCTACTGTCTTATAAAAATATTTTAATAAATATTGGAATATTGAATATTGATATAATTTCTAAAGACAATTTTAAGAAAACCAAAAAATTTGAAAATGAGTAAGTTAGACAATAGAAAATTATCTAAGGCTTTTTCATTGGAGGAGGCTAATCATAAAATATAGTGTAAGAGTGTAAGTTCATGTAACTTAACCATCACTTTTTTTTTCAATTATAAAAGAATTAACTGAGATGATGCTATTTACAGATATACAAAAAACTGCAGGTTAATTTGTGTCCGATGGTGAGAAATCTCTTGCGAGTAATCTCAAAAACATCAGTAGTACAGTGAAACCTTGCAGTCGATGTTATGACTAAATTATCTGCATGTATATTCTAAATTCTGCTTCTGGGGTAGACTCATGTTATTTTTTGTATATGTATCGTGAAAGATGTATCTATCTTTTCATATATCTCTTGATTTAAAATTTACTTTATATTCCTCCCTTGCCTCCTCCAACGAGCCTCCGCTACTAAGAACAGAGAGGAGTAGTTCAGGTGCAAAGTCCCTTAGAAGCCTGGGTTATGGAATAATAAAACTACGCAAACTTTTATCACATTGATTATTTATTTTTCGACAATCGACATCAAGTAACAGTTAAAGATTGTACAAGCCTGAAACAATAATGTCAGTTGGTTCATGTAACAACCATTGTTTTACAACACTGACATTGTCAATACATTAAATTATCTGTGCATCAAATCACAAATTTGCACTTTCTAATTTAAAAATGTTTCGTTATTTTGTAATGAGCCAAAGCTAAACTTAGAATTTGTTTATTGACTGAAATTGTGGCGACACAATTATCGTCACTTTCACTTCAGCTGGATCAACACGCGCAAGATTTATTACAAATGTTAGAAAAACTGCAAAAGGCAGATCGAATCAACTACAAAATTGTACTGACAATAGTCGGTCATAATAAATTTGTTTATATTTTCTTCCAATACAAATTAAACAATATTTCTGGTAAAAGCTATCAAGTATGGATATTTACAAAGTTTACACAACAAATTTTGTGGTCAATAAAAACGTTTCTATACAAGTTTAAATTTTAAAACAAACATGAAGTGTGAAAGCTTCTGACAAAAATGATTCAACGAAATTCCAAAACAAACTTCAAAGTTTTAAAGAGTCTTCGGTTACTTATTCTACACAAAAATTGAATTTTGAGGCGCGGACAAGCAAAAAGGATAAGGAAAGCTGAGGATAAGGGGAATTATAAATATACAAGATATTAATATTAATCGGTAATTTTTATAATTATATCGTTCTTACATTTACCAGCGAGTTTTGGAGTTCCTATTATGAAGCAAAATATACACTTCATATTTTTTTGACTAGGTTTACTTTTTCAAAAAGTTTTACTATCCGTAAATTAAGAATTCATGGCCCGGATGTACCGTACTTTAAACAACAACAAAATCATATGATCGTTTTTGTTTACAAACAAAAATTAATAACCGACAAATTTATAATAGATATTATTTACAACGCTTTCAGACTTGACTATATTTGACTAACAAAAGAATAAATAAACAAAAATCCAACAATCAATTTCGGCAACCGAAGTTGCAAGTCTTTACCTTTTTATTATATACAACCAGTCCATAATAATTGTTTTTTCAAACTATAAAGACTACTTGTGCGCGTTTTTTTACAAAAACAAAAAAATAGGTACATTCCACAAAGATCGCATTTGTACGAATTTTTTCCAATAGTACAGTAATAAAGAAAATGTTTCATAATTTATTTACATTGTATCGTTTATATAATATGTACACAAAAATTAAACTCAAGAGTTCGTTAATTCACAAAAACACAACAGAATGATTCACAACATTCTGCTGCTGCTGGGGTCGACGCGTTTTTAATCTTGAAAACGGCAAGAGTTACAATAATAATAATAATAATAGTAGTAATAATAATAATAAAGACTAAATAATCAAGTGTATTTTATAAAAACACAAAAAGCCAATTTACAAACCAGACTTGTAATAATAATAATTTGCTGATCATCGTTTGTATCAACACAAACTCAACTATATACAAACATTTCGGCGCAATCTGGCGCCCAACGCTTTATGCAAAGACGGATAGATGGACTAATAACCCGACTTAATAATTTGTAATTTTTTTTAAAATAAAACCTTAATGTAAACGGACACAGCCTTTCTTCATTTCAATATTTTTATATACTTTTTTTGTATTACTTTAATTTATTATATATATTTTTCGATCGAATACTCAAACAGCTAAATTCCCCCAAATACCAACAACAACCTGGTCGTTGTCGTCAAACTTTTCGCCAACAACAAATTCGAGACACGTATCTCTCCTTAGCGAGACACATTTTTTCTCTCGACTAATAATTATAATCGAGAACAATATAAAGAGAGCCAACACATTTCTTATATCAATCTTCTTCGAGTTAGGTTTCTCGTTCCTTCTTTACTTTATAATCGTCGCCCAAAATGGTTGCTATTTCCCCTTGCATGAACGCCCACGGCACATTTGAATTTGCTAAGGGACATTTCTCTCCGCTCGGACAATAAACCTGCAAACAAAAAATATTATGTCAATTATTTTATACATAATAATATAACTTTTATTATTCATGGCAATCAAAAATTATCAAGAATTTTATTTTGGCAAGCTTTTTGTTTGTAAAAATACAAACAAGTACTATGTGGATACTTTTCGATGAATGAGAAATTCTCTTGCATTCTTTGCCTTTTTTATTTATTTTATTTTCTGAAAGTTTATATTAAAAGAATGAGATTGATGTCTTTAATTTTTTTGTGCCATTAATATTAAGCCCAAAATGAACTTTTAAAAACCCAGTGACGTCACCAGGAGGTTTTGCAAAACGTGTCAACCCTGTAAAGAAAATGAGTAAGAAATATATCCCTATATTGTGGTTAAGACAAAGACAAAAAAACTTAGGAACTTGAAATTGTTTTAAATTTGTTACTTTTAAATACTTTTAAACGTCAGAATTCAATTTTGGACTTAATATTAATCGAAAACAAAAATTAAAAACATAATAAATTAGTAAACTTTATAGATTGATATTATTCAAAAGTACTAATTCCAACTGTTAAAAATTTCTCATTCAGATAATTTCAGGGAAAAAAATTTCAACTAATGAACTTGTTTGTGAATTTTGCATAAATATAATGAACAAAATATAAACATACATTTTATAAATAGAAAAATTTATTAAATATAATTTTTGTTATATTTTTTATAAATAAATGTTTTCATCAATATTATAAAATTTTCACAAATCAAGGCATTCGTGCGCATAAAAAAGTAATTGGATGTGTATGAAACTTAATAGACGTAGATAGAAGCAATTTAAAAAATTTTTAAATTTCAATTTCAATTTTAGGAATACAATGTGGGAAGAACAATAATTGAAATATTAACAAAACCGATTCGTAATATTTAACACATTTCCAGTAAATTCTAATAAACAAAATTGCAGAATAAAGACAACAGTAAGTTGTTATTGTAATATAGAAATACAAAAATAATTATAAACTCGTTAATCTACTCTGGCGGGTCAGTATTATGGTTTTACAAATATTTTTACAACTGTCCAGACACACACTATAAGACAGAAACACATTAAAACATAAAAGCTGAACAACATTGTGATTAAGAAAACAGTTAGTGAGGAGAGATAAATTTCAGCACAGATTATAGGCCGTTTAGAGTTAGTAAAAAAACCATCAGTATACAACATTCATTTTTAGTTCTTTAAATCAAGGATTACGCGGAAACAAAAACAAAGAAACTGCTATTTTTTGATATACCTACCAACAGGAAGTAAACCAGGTGGTAACCGAATATCAACATAGTAATCAAAGCAACTGGAAATCAAACCAAAGTTCAAAAAACATTAACCGTTTTTAAAATATATAATATGTACTTTGATACTATTATTTTTGTAACTGACGGAGATTATTTTATCTAAAGCTTTTTTAGCTCTTCCAAATCTACACTGAACGTTGATAACTTAAAAAAAAATTTAATGAAATAATTGGAGAAGGAAAAAAGTAACCAAAAGAGAAATTGATTGAAGTTCAAGGTACAAAAAAAGTAGGAAAAATAAAAAAGCAAACAAAAGAGAGCTGGAGCTCTTTGGAATTCAACAAATACCAGCAGAAACGAAGCCAGATTCACCATTAGCTCCCAGTTTGCCCAAACATTTTCAATTCTCTAGACTAGAGAAAGATCGCTTGAAACCTCAAATAACTTAAAACTAGAAGTGACAATACTGCAGAGCAACCTTAGAAACGGAATTGTGTCTTTAATGTTACCAATTCCTAAAAGAAAATTTTCAAACATTCTTATATTCCTGAGTGTCATCAATCCAAGAGGACTTGATATCTGAGCGAAAGAAAATCAGGTGTACAAGTGAAAATGAAAATTTGGGGATAATCTAAATTCTAGAAGAATGCTTCATTTTAGGAGCCGGGGAGAAGATTTGTTTACATGTTGGGTTTTTCCGACACAGATGTTCTATGTACAAGCAAAGTGAAATCCTAGAAAGAAATGTCGGGAATGTACTGTTGTTCGTATAGTTTTTTCAAGGCAAAAATCCACCGGGCAAGGGAAAGAAAATGATCTTATCCGTTAACTGTCCATTTGACGCGCATGAATAGATTAATGACATATTTTAATTTAAAAAAATCACTAGCCAACAGAGACCCACAGAACTTGAAGCGAAGAGTCTTCCAAGTTAGTAAGTCTCCAGAGTCCACACAATTGATAAAAACATTCCTGAGGCAAGACCAAACTAGAAAATCACGGATTTCAAAAGAGAAGTGATCTCGGAGCCCCTTAGTAAAAACATCCCCCAAGGCAGCCTCGACTCGAAAATCATGGACCATCCGAACGTCACTTCATCTTTGGAAATCTTTTCCGAGATATTTACCTCTAAACTTTCCTTGTGCTTAGAAAATAGAGCCCATGGTAGTGAACATAGTATCAATTTCATTCCAACTTTGTCAACAGTTTTAATAGTACACTGTATAACAAGTGTAGAAGTGACGTGAAGCAGTAAATCACAGATAATTAAAATTGATAGCCAAATACAAATGGGAAGGAAAAGTGACAGTCTCTGGACTATGCACGAGATATTTTATCGAGGCGTAATCAAGGTTTTTACAATATTACCCATAACACACTTGATAATTTAAGATTTTAATTCACTAAAATCTAGATAACAAAAGTTAACATACCTCTGATCCGGCTCCTTGTCTTTTAATGCTATCTCGACTGCATGGAAAACAAAACTTATGATGAGGTACCGACGGGCACTGTACAAAATGAGTATCCTCTAATCGTTCTTGACACAAAGTACATTTTAAACTAGCCGCAGGAGGTGCAGCCGGCGCTACACCGTCGTTTGATGTTGGCAAAACTTCTCCAGGACCTAGTGCACCGGTATTTTCACTAGAAGTCACCGTTGTCGACGATACATGACGCGATCCCGACGATCTACGTCCACTAGAACTTGCTAAAAAGATATTCAGTTAAAAATTCCGAAGCAAGTCCTCAAAAAATTTACATTACCAGTCGAATTTGGCGAATGTTGGGAACCTCTTGAAGCAGATCTGGGAACGGCGTTTGTTGGCGGACTACCTCCCGCCGAACGCGGACTTCCTGGAGGTAAGTTATCGGCAACGGACATTAGGGCTGCCATTGGACTTTGGCCAGATCCTTGTGTCGGTTGATTTTGTTGAGTTGCCGGCGTCGTGACACTTTCGGGCGGCGAACTCGTTCGCGTATTTAACGGCGAATGTGAATTTGCAGTTGTTCCACTTGCAACCGAAACCGTTGTTGTGTAACCTGAAATGAAATTTTAAATTAAGTACAATTGCGGTAAACCAAAAGAGGAAATCTTTCTATGATAATGTACCTAATCGGGGAATCACCAAGTGCAGCAAAAAAATTTGAACTTTGTTTTGAAAGTATTCAAGTTAATCTTTGGGAAGTTTCTAAATATACGGTTATTAATGAAAGTTAAAAATGCGTAAGTCGATAAACTTGGTGCAACCTTATCTTGACGCATCTCACGTGTCATCCTACTATAATGCCGTTATAACAAGATATAGTATACACGCATAAGCCAGCGAATGATATCAAATAGTGAACCACATCCAAAGCCAAGTTGGTACAAATCAGAGATGCAACTAGAGGGGGGGGGGGGCTAAAGAGCTAAAAAAAGTTGTTATTTTTTTGCCACCCAAATATTGAACCTAATTGCGTCATTGGTACAGGGTAAAGATCGAGAGCTATAAAAATGGAAAGCTCATGAAATCTACCACCAAATAAAACCCAAATCAGCAAGTTTGAGAACCGCTGTATTTTGCACATACGTTTTACATCTCATAATGGAAATAAAATAATATAGACTTTAAACCGGTTGGTGCGATTAAATTTTTTACACCTGTGCAATAAAAATGATTCGTGCGATGGATAACTATACAAAATAGCCAAGTGGGCAAAATATAAAAGTCACGTGACTTATTTAAATTTTTCCTTGAGCGCAATTCCGACACGTGTTCACGTAGTAACGCTAAAAATGCGATGTGTACCGTTATTCGATTATAAAAATGTTTTCCGTTTTTCTGATTATCAAGAGTCGACTCTTTTTTTTATAAAGCCGATCATGGTATAATAAGCAATAAAAATTACTCGCGAGTACAAAAAAGTTGTATAATTTTGCGATTAAATTACTTTGAAGTTAACTGAGTTAACCGTAAAACAACCACACCTAAAAGCAGTAAATAAATCGGCATTACTGCTTGTTACCGATAAATTCGCCAACTATTTGAAGCTGCCCAAGGATGTTCGACCTTTAGTTCCAAAGAATTTATCGATTGATCAGAGCTTCAAGAAATTATAACTTTTATCCAATTATCTTAAGTGGTTAAAGAAAGGTTCCTCGTAAAATAAAACTACACGATCTGGTTTAGAATGATTTCGGTCGACCAATCAGAAACAAGCATTGATGAGCTAAACGATCGCAGCGCCATTAGCATCCCTGCTTTTAACTTTTAGCTTAATAGGTTCTGCAGTGCTTCGATTGTTTCGATTCGATTGAAAAACAAAAACACAAAACACGTCCATATCTCATTCTAAAAAGCCATAAAATCCAGAGTGTTATATTAACACTCCATAAAAAATTTTCATGTGGGTTAAAGTCATCGTACAGATAAAACAAACTTTGCCATTTCAAAAAGTTGGTCAAGTCAACAAATTTTTATTAAAACAAATAAATCCTTTACTCTTGTACAATGGTCATCAATTTTCAACTGGCATATCGTTGGATATTCGCTAAAGGTAGAAAGAATATCTTTTTCAATAATAACTCATTTCAATAATAATTGGAATAATAACAAATGTGAATGTGAACAAACATTATTATTACAATGTCGACTAGGTATTTTCATTTCAAAACCATTCAGTCCTACAGCAATTTAAAACCAACACTGCTTGAATGTTACTTTTAACCCCCGCACATCGCAATGGTCGCACCTGCCATTTCCAATAGGTATGTTAAACGAAAGCTATACAAAAAAAATTCTAACCTATGATGAAGATAAATTTGAAATTGGCATACTCGTTCTCGAGTTATTCCAAAAGAAACTCAATAATTTATGAAGTTTTAATATTAGATTAAAATTAAAAATTAACAGGTTAAATAAACAATTTAAATAAAATAATAAATTGACGATAACAGAGCCGAGCTTCCCCCACAAGGAAAAATTAAAAATTAAAATAATAACATAAATCGGCCCAAAAGACAACAACTATTGATTTACCAAGTTCGACTTTAATTTGTATTTCTGAAACTCCAGAAAAAAATTGAACCCTTTTTTATTGTTATAAGTGGTATGAACAGCAGTTTTCTAAAAATTGAGAGTGTAAGTTTTAACATAAAATATAATGTTCATTCAGCATTTTGCCAGTGGCGGCTGGTACGTGGAGAGCGATCGAGTGCCGTCTCTCATAACAGAATCTTATCACCAGATTATTCACGTTTAAATTCACAATTTATCATTGTTGTACTCCACTGCTTATAAGTTGCACTTTACTATTTCAGTTCATGATGTAAAGTGGACGGTTATCTTTTTCTGAACAGAATTACCGAAGCACTACAAGTGCTAGACTCGTAAAATTCATTATACATAGGATAGACGGTTAGTTTAAAAACATTACTAATGTTTTGTGATATTCTAATTACTAGTAGTATTATCGTCTGTATATCCTATTCGCCTCGGGTTCAAGGCTACTTAGTGTCGATTACTTTACCTGTCTGTTTTTCTTTTCATATCAATCGATTTCAATTTTATGCAACAAAATTATATTACTGAAGAGAATTAAATTTCTTACAAAATTACAAAAACAGACGGTCATTAGCCTGGTATGTTAGCCGAATAACTCCTGACGCTAAGGTACCCGGTTCGAATCCGGAAAGAGTCTAAAATTTCATATGATCGTCTCCGTGCTTCGGAGGGCACGTAAAGCCAGTGGTACCCCTAGGGTTGATAGGTGAATGACGAATCTAGCAAGCTACCCCAAATGTAAAACAATTAATATTATGCTCACAGCACTAATAGTGACTTTGGAACACCACCGAGGTTGCTGTTGGTAATAAACAGATCAACAGGATATCAAAAGTTAAAGAAGAAAAAATCTGGAAAAGAGGAATAAATTTTTTATCTCCAAAAGCTTTAAGAAAATTTTAATTGTTTGAAATGTAGATTTAACTTAATTAAAAAATTAAATAGAAGGAATAGGCTAAACTGAAGGTAATCTTTAGTGGTAGCTATTTCACAATAATAATTACAATTTTATTCATGTTAATAATTTTTTTAAATTGATTATACCTAGGTTTAAGCAGTCACAAAAACTTCCACTCTTAATTTTTTGAAAACGGCTTATCGTAGCACTTGGAAAAGAAATCAACTACCAGGTTCGTGGTTGAAATTCCACGTTAAATTGTGATACAGTGAATTCCGCTTACAATAATGAAATTTCAAGCGATGAATAAAAATTTTCCCCTACATTTCGATAAATCAGAGATAAAAAAGTAAAATAAATACTAATTTTCAAATTAAATAGCTTTCCTTGACTGAAAATTTAAATTCCCTGACGAATTTTCCAGACTTTCAAGACGAGTGAAAACCTTGTATAACTGACAATTTCAATAACTGTGATTGTACGTCAACTGGAAAAATTTTAATTCATAATTTAGACTCTTGTTTTTGGTATAAAATAGTTATTTTTGGTCCAATTTGTGGTTTAAAAAGAAAAGTCGAATAAATGATACTTGAGATTTTACGAAAACATTAGATCTTACTTTACAAAGCAAAATTGTTTATATAAAACAAACAGTTTCGTGACATTCAACTAACTTTTACTGTATTAATGAAAATATTCATTGTATTTATGAATTTGTTCATTGTTATTATGAAAGTTTCCAAAGTAAGTTTATTGGTTGAAATTTTTTTTTATTTGTTAGCAACTGATGAAACAAAGAAATAAATAAAGAACCCATGCCCACGGATTTGTCCACCCAATAAATCGGCTTCTTTAAGATTCTCATGCTTGCCAGCATTATAAGGAAGATAATTTATCAATCACAATATAATTTTTCACGCCTCGAAAGATAATAATATCCCGACATTTACTAGTTTGCTTACATCAAAAATCAGAGTTGCCGTGGAAAAACAAACGCCTACAAATTTAAATTTGCCAAAACACTTTTCATCAATTTTTTTTTTTTTCAGGACAACTCCTGTTTGCCCAGCCGAATTTGTTTATTTTTACAGATTAAACTATAACTAAAGCGGAAAATATCAAGTGTTTTGTATCATCGGACGCGGAAAAAAACTCTCTTTCGATTGGCAATATTTTCATTCTTGTCGATTATATTGGGAAGCGGGAATCCTTAAAAATCCGAATTTGGCATGTAAGGCGTGTCAGCCGGTATACGGTGCATTAAAAAAACAAGCAAGTATGAATTAATATGGCCTTGTAAAAAAAATTGTAATTCTTGGCACGCAAAAAGAATCACGTGTACTTCTTTTGCATACAAAAACAAAACGAAATCTGGAAGTCCAATTATGTGTATATTTTTAAAATGAAGACGCCCGAAAATCTGTTCCGAGATAATAGGAGGGAGATCCACCACGTAGAAAAAAAAAGCAAATAATATGCTGATGAAACATACATTATTGCTATTCGATATCGCAGCAAAACGTTATGTTCGTGTTCACGTGACCTCAATATGAACAGTGCTGTGACGTTGCACCATGACAATTTTAATGGTCGTATTGTTTCGTGACCGTTCGGAGCCAACCGTATGTTAAACAAAACACGTTTTTCTGGTCCGTATTTTTTATCTAAACAACGGAAATGGCGTCATGTGTCGCTTCACGTTACAAGACCTCGTTATTATCATTTTTTATTTAAATTCCCGTTCGAAAAAATTTGCACAAATGAATTCGAATTTAAATGAAATTCCAACATGCAAACATACTTTTCAATGACCACACACCACAATGTTTCCATATTCGTCAATTCAACAGGTACCAAAACTAAAGAAACCGTACACGGTCCATGTGCTTTCCTCGGTTGAAACAATAATAATTATTTATTGAAGTAGTTACGGTCGAAAATTCTAAAAGCCATAATTTAATTCATTAGGAAAATTTATAGTTCGACACGAATTCAGAACAAATGGAAAATCAATCGGATACTAATGAACATTTGTGTAGCCAATCAAAATCGTTGGTAAAAGGAATGTTCCATAAATCGATAGGATCTTCAGGTGAAAGGGCTCTACAATATTATAAAAGTTGAAGCACTTGAGACGGAAGATAATCTTGGATAATATCACTGCGGATGCATGAATAACAAAAAACCAATATTCCTGATATAGAAATGGTGTCACGTAAATCCCTGGCAATTTTCTAGGTATGCACGAGAGGTGCAATGCAATTTATCTGTACCACAATTTTATTATCAAGTCAAATTGGCAGTATAGATTATGAGTAATTCTTGCAGAGAAGGCTAAATATGAAAAAAAAAAGTGGAATAGTGCTGTTTTGGAACCAAAAACGATAAATTGAAATACCTGACGTAAAATTCCAATCAGTAACACACACTCCATTTATTGGTAATAAAAAACTGAAAGCAATTATTTTTTAATTGGTAAAGCCGAAAACATTGAACATAAATAGTCCTTGATAGCAGACTTGAAAAATTGCGAAAAATCCTACAAAATAGTCATCAAAAACACAATGTTCGACATTTCGAAATTGTCTGACCTACGACAACGTTGTAAAAATCGATTGAGCCACCCTAGCAACTATACGTTGAAACCCTCGATCATCCAAGGATTTTATTATCACATGCGATTGGAATGCGTAACAAATTGCGAGATAAAGCACTCCGGTTATTAAAATGGTTGTTTAAATCCAACGATTTAATTACTCATTGTTCGCGAAACAAACATCTTTCACGATTTCAAAACACAATAAACATTAATCAATAAGCGTGATTCGAATCTAGAAACGAAATTAACCTTATTTTTTTTTATCACAACTGCCACGATAACAATCGAACCGAGTTATTAGCCACATTTGATAAAACTTTTAATTTTCCATAGGACCTTGAAGTCGTCCGAAAAACAGGTGAAACGTTGACGTTCAAAATTACAGTCCACCCTAATAGATGCATACGATAAAGTCTAATTTTCGTCTGACCTACAGAACAGACTTCAAAAAAAATCGACAAACCGTACAGGTGGTTGGTACCGTTGGAAGATGTTATTATCTATTTCCTTGGTAAACAGCTGGCCCGACAAGGGTGAGAACATCTGCTTAACATTTTTACTTGAATAACAAGGAAAAACGCATCGCCTAACAATTGTGAATTCAAGTACGCAGTATTATCCTATATCCGGTTAATTGTTTTATGTATTTTAAAGATGTGGTCGATCCCCAAGATAAACATTCCATTACGGAAGAAAGTGGTCAAAACTATGGGAAAGGATGTGAGTAATAATTATTAATAGAAGCAAGCAACTTATTCGATTCCGATTCAAAGCTTAGGAAATGAGAATCCGTTTCCTTATAGACAGGTCACTCATAAAATTCGGTAATGGTGGTTGAATATGTTACCAATAATTAACTATACTTACTGTATGTTTTACTACTACATACGAAAATAATAGATATGCGACAACTCGGGCATGACTCGGTCAGGTTTTCTCAAAACGGTGAAACCTTGCCAGTTTTCGAGTTATTCCAGAAAAACTGCGTAAGTTAATTGTATGTTTGTATATATAATTCAATGTATTGTAGATACTACTAGATAAAAGTATACTACGTAATAATTATTATTACATTAATAAATTGGTTGGTCATACAATGCTATTTCTTAGCTTTGTAGTCGTTTGGTTTTTTATCTATTTTAATTTTCAAGGTCATAAATTTTTGACATTTAAGCATTAAATGAACAGATATCGCATTGTATGATTTAGTATTTTTAAATAACGAAAAAAATTTATTAGAATATATTGTTTTCGCAATGTTTACGAGCGTAATCGGTGGAAGCAAATGGAAATTTAAAAACACAAATGCAACGTAAACAGAATATTCCACTGTTGGCCACTTGAAGTAGCTCTTTCATACATTGATAAATCAAAGTTGGCACTTAACTTTTAATTAACGTAGATAAAAATTCAACAATCGGTCCAGATAAGCTTAGATAAGAAAATGTATGTGTAAATAGAAAATGACAAAAGACCAACAACAGCTATCTCAAAATACTTAATTAAATTAAAAATGCCAATAAATGAATCTGGTGTAAAACCAACTTTTCAATTCCCAAAGAGCGAGAGAAAATGCAAAACTAGTTTGTACAGCAGCAGCAGCGCAAAAACTAGAAAATTAAACGAATTGAATTAAAAATTCCTTGAACTTCTTTTGTGTACTGCTTTGACCTTTACAAGGTAAATATTTCTATTATGATTTAGCAGTCAAGTTAATAGACAAACAATTATTACATTATGTATTGTGTTACGAGAAACTTAAATAGTAATCTGAAATCCTTGAACTCTTCTCTAGGTCTTTGATATTTTCATTCTCACCATGATTATTTGGCCGTGAGAAAAATGTTACTAGATGTGGAAATTTGCAAACTCGTCCATTGTTTCGAAGCCATCAAGGTGGATAAAAACAACGACGAAAAAAAAACATTCTAATATCCAAAAGTCAAACTTGGCAAAACCCAAGAAAAACTTTGATTTATGGATGTGCGACCAACGCACTCAACACTCGATACGTTTTGGATCCGATCCATTAATTATTATGAAACGAATTGGTGCAAGCGTACCTGGCGATGATGCTTAATGCTATTTTTGAGTTTGCTAGCCGATTCCAAAAAGTGGATCCCGTGAAATGATGAATGAAAAACTCGCTCCTGTATCACCAGAAATGCAGCATCACTTTCTATAATTATAGTGTGCTGTGAATAGAGATAAAGCGGAATTGCCCCAATTCGACGGAATCTAATCATTGCCCGACCTATTCACCTTCGGCAATCGATAATCTACCCCTTTCCGACCTTGCGTTAAACAAACAATTGCATACACGTAACTCGAAATTAGAATTCCTCAGAGGTCGACCAAAAATAAAATATACACAAGCAACGGTAAATTAAAAATGGGGCCGAACATTCAGGTAGCGAGTAGTAACGACTCGAAGACTAAATGCACGCCTCGTTGGTTTTGGTCGTGAAAGCTATGACGTAGTAGACGAGCAGGTAGTAATAATAATAGAAACCGGTCATTCCGATAAAAACCGGTTGGCAGAATACTGCAAATTGTTAAAATAACCAGCATTTAATTTGGCAAGGGCAGCGTGACGTCATAATTATGTTAACCTTCGAGTGAAAGTAAACTACTTGCTCTCTTCCTCGACAGAAAGAATAACAAAAGAGATGATGAATTTTTCTAAATTCCAGTAAACAATTGCACACTGTTGCATTTGTTTTATTTTTACAAAAACAACAAAATCGTGAGTCACAAGTTTCGGGATTGCGTTTGCGTGACATTAACACACAAAATTATTTCTTCATCGCAATTTATAAAAATAAATATTACGTCAATGTTCGACTCGTTTACACAAAGTCGACGGCTAGAAAAGTAAGCGCGAGCAGGGAGTAGGACCGTTGAACCGGATGCACGGGCAAACATAAATTTTAGCGCATTTCTAGCAAATTGTTTATCAACAACTCGTAAGAATTGCAAACTCGGCGATTTATGGAAATGCGTTTTACTACTAGGTAGAGGTTGATAGGGTACTCTAAATATTACAAAACAGAAACTTGCGATTATTATTGCCTCACCGTTTGGTTTGAAACCTCCCGTTGCCGTGTCGAAAGAAGGAGTTCTGATCGGGTGTTTTTCTTGTTTAAAGGTCCTCTCTGAAATAGCGAAAGATTGTGCCATAGAAACTGCGGGAAGGGATTCGCCTCTGGTTAGGGGAGGCCTGGTTGCGTTTGGATGTTCTTCGACAGACATCATACGTTTTGCACCGTTCAAATCGCCGTTAGTGTGATGACCATGATGATCGTCGTCGTCGTTGCTGGACAGACCTCTTTTGAGGCCTTGTTGAGGTATGGATGTAGGTCTTCCGTTAGTAACGTGATGGTGTTGTTGCTGTAAAGAATGATGGGTCGCTGCAGCCAAATGAGCAGCGGAAGGTAATCTAACGGTAGCGCGACCTACTAAAGCGTCGTGTTCGGCGGCCGTTTCTTGTAACGGCCGAGACATGGACGTGGAACCTCTGGGAGGTTGGGCAGACTGTGCCGCTTGTTGGTATTCGGCCGTCAACATTCCGGATCTCGAGTGATGCAAGCTATAGCTTCCGGAATGATGACCTCCGGGTGCTTGTTGCCTGGTGGCGGCCGCCACCACGTCTCCATTTTGATGTTCGTGATTTGCTGAACGATGACTTTTAACGTTATGACTTGCACGCTGTTCTTGAAAACCGTGAGCCCGTTTCATTTGACGCGCGTTTTCCAAAACAACGTCGATACGATCTGCGCCCTCATAATTTACACACCCTCGACATACAGCTTCTGAAAAATCGTGCACCATCGCCCACGGCATGCGTGGGAGGTCGCACAGATAGCACTGTTGTCGTTTCGCTTGCTGCATTTGCATAACTGACATGTTTATCACCAATACAATTCACAATTAAATCAAACAAATTCAAACTAATCAAAAATTCGTGAGCATGCGACTAACCCGTCCATAACTAAATGTAACAAATAACGCCAACACGCACGCACACCGAACTAGACAAACGTTGAGCACAAACTAAGCCCCGTACACCCGACATGAAAACGAATTCCGCACCGCGCACCCCACTTGACAGACGATGAGCTAAACTTGGGAAGGGATAACTGGTCACAGTAATCGTTATCGCTTGTGACGTCATAGGCTGGCAAATGTTCAGCTATGAAGCAAGCCAATGGCAACATAGCTTACGTCACGCATAATACGATGCGAGACGCACCATTCCAACGAACTCAATTAAATTAATTATCACCGTTAATAATTACGACCCGGATTCGGTATTAACGGCGTTCCTATGCGGGTTCGATTACAAAATCAACTAAAAAATATCATTTCACTTTCTCTTGATGCACACATCGTGTTTTTCTTTTAAAATTTATATCGTACGAATTTTTGTTGGTCCGGCCACGTCTTGATAAAATGCAGCTAGGATATCCCGCGCGATGCGACATTTGCGCTAGGATCCATAGCGGATCCAGCACAATATTACATAACATTTTTTGTAAACATGAACGAAAGGAATTTAAATACAAGTTACGAAACCGTAGGTCCTGATGAATAATTATTATCGATTAAATTTTGTCCCGTAGTTGACTTTTTCAGGTCTACCTTTGTACGCTGGAATTGCGTCTAGACAGAAAGAAGATGGTCCGGTTTTGTGATATTGTAAAAAAATTCCGTTGTAAGTTGTAACTTCGGTTGTAAGTAGGCTGCATCATTCCGTTGGAATGTCAACAGTTACAAAAAAAAATTTTGAAAAACAAAAATTGCAATCCAGAACAAGTTCGAAATTATGTTTCCTGTGTTAAATTTTTAAGGAAAATGCAGTTATATTATAGTCTAGGGATCTGTACGGAATATCATTTGGAAAATCTGCAACAAAAATATTTTACGAAAGATGAAAATTTAGTTGTAAAAGAAAACGGTAAATTGAATCTAACCGTAATCACTAGAGAACCCAATCATTATCTTGATAACTGCAAACAAGGGTTAAAAATACAACTCGCATAAAATAGTAAATTCTTTTGAAGAGACCGTAATTTAGGTATTCGAAGGTAGAATCCGACCACAATATGCATTCTTCTCCCGATCCAAACAAATACAGATTTACGATAGACCCACAAGTTTTAATTTAAAATTTTTCGTAAACCTACGGTCGACAGAAAAAAAAACGAATAACAAATTCAAACAAATAACATTGTTTGAAATTTTGCTGACAAAAATAAATTAATATCCAGGGAAAAATTAAATACTTCAGACACCGAATCAATTCTCGAATATGGCTTAAAATATCTCTCAACTAAATATAGATTGCTTAATGCCTTCAAGTGCAAACCCAAGATCATACTCGAAATAATAAATAAACTATGAGTGAAAATTTATTATTTTTTTTTTCAACAAAAATTTGAATTAGGTCAACTAATTCGACCTTTTTCGAAATTTTGACCCATTTGTATATTATGGTAAAAACTATAAAGTAAATGCAAAGGAAGCTTAGGCTACCACAGAAGCAATATAATTATGCAGATGGTTTAGCCATCACCCATCACATATACGGCAAGATTTTACAGTACTTACTAATGGTTTCGATATTACTCCGAAGAGAGTAAGGTTCATCATCATCTGGCATATATGATTAACCCTCAGGGAATATGCGTCGACTGAAATCTGCGCATAAATATATGTCACTATCGATCTAACGCGGTATTGCAATATGTCTAGCGGATAAAGAGAATGCACTTCCTTATTGTGTATCCAACGTAGCTCTTGCATTCCGTAGTTCCGTAGTTCAGCGTCAGCCTCTTTTGTAAATCGTGTACCTTCGTATACCTGTATACTGTATATAGAATCATCCGAGCAGTAGCGGATCCAGAAAATTACCATCAAGAGGGGGGACAAAATAAGAAGTAGGAGTAATAATAATAAAAATCAATTTTTTTTTATTTTTTGTATTTTAATAAATTAAAAATTTTGATGTGTAAAAATTTATGTTTTTGAGCTTTAAGGGGGGGACGATCATCCCTATCGCCCCCTGGATACGCCACTACATACGAGTTAATTATTTTTTTATTAGAAAAAGTAGGGGTGAGGTTACACACGGAAAAAAAGGATTTCTTAAATGAAGAATAAATATTTTCTTGAAATTATTTATTTCAATAAAAATAATAAAATAAATAATAAAAAATTTCAATAAAAATATAATTTCTTCGCGCAATAAAATATGCTTGTATTACAAATATCAGATTTCTTCCAGAAAGAATATTTTTTAATTAAAATATTTTTTTCTTACCAAAAGAAAATATTTTTGTGCGGCTATTGAAAACAGGGAATTTCTTAATTCAAATGGTACTTATTTGAACCAAGTAATTTTTTTTCCGTGCACACTTACTCTACGCTGTATGATTATTCCATGAGCCACATCGAGCCGCCACTACCCCAAACAATGTCTATTATGCACGTCTTGTTTGTCTGTCTTGTGTAGATTTCTACTTTATAGGGCTTTGTTACTCTGTATGACATTTCATCAATTTCATCGGAGTACTAAAGCTTAAGCTTCAATACAGTAGTGGAATACTTCACAACAACCACGCAAAGCCCCACCCCACTTATGTTTGCCATGTTCTAAAAATTTTGATTATTCCAATTTACTCGACTGATATGAAAAAAAAACTGCAAGAAAAACAACAGAAGAAGGCGAAGCTTAAACAAGGTACAGATGGGTAGCACTATTGTGAGTCTAACGCACTAACCGCCAGGCTTCGTAAGCAATAACATGTCTTGGTTTTTATATGAGCCAAACCCGAGCTGTAAATTGCAGCGGTGGCTCGTCAGAGGAGGCAAGGAGGCTTAGCCCCTTCTGAAATTCTGAACTATTAATTAAACTAATAAACTAATTTTCAATAAAATAAAAATTTTCGATTGTGAAAACTATCAAAAGATAGATACTCTTCCATAACACTTATTCAAAAAGTAACACTAGGCTGCCACAGAAGCAGAATCTTCAGCCTATCACCTAATACATGCAAATGATGTAGTTATCACATGAACCGCAAGGTTTTACCATACTACTGATGATTTCGAAATAACTCCGATTACACAGAGATTAAACCGTAGGTGAGTATGCATCAAGCGATTAAGAAGCACTGGAGGGTATTCCATACCCCCCAGACCCCCCGGTTTAAGAAGTAACAATTTTTGTTCATGATTTTTCGCTTCAATGACAATTAAATTTTTGTACATCGCATTTTGATTATCTCTTGGGAAATTTTCTCGTTAGGGAAATTAAGAAAAATCTGAGGAAATCTGGAAAAATCCAAGAAAATAGAAAATTTGAAGAAATATAGAAAATCCTAGATAATCCGAGTAAATGTAGGATATTGAAGGAAATCTGAGCGAATGTAGAATATTCAAGAAAATCATATGAAGTTTAAGGAAAGTCTTGGGAAATTAAGAAATCTTAGGAATACTGTTATAAACGACCTTAGGCCATCCAAGAACAAATCCGTAGCAATCTTATAAAAATCTCGTAAATAAAATCTATAGTATAAAAAAATTAACTAAATTAAAAGAGTAGGTCATAGCAATAGATATTAATAAAAATGGCAATCTAAAATAATAAAAAAAAATCAAAATTATCAGGACCAAATATAGACCTCTACTTTAGAAACATATTTCATATTCAAAATAAAAATTATTGCAGGAATTGTCATCACCTCACCAGTTTTTCATTCGCTCGACTCGTTTCACTCGCCTCGCATGATAAGAAAAGTTAATATTTCTATCCTAATGAAACAATATACTATTTTTGTTTATGCAGTTGTTTTTATTTAATTCATTTTCCGAAAAATTTAAGAACAATATTTTATCCGGTTAAGGCAAATCTACATTACACTTTTCATTTGTTTAGTGGTTAGTTGTTAACCTTAACTTAACGAAGCATTAAAAAAATAGGCCGTAATATTTTACCATTTTTGGATTTAATTCTTTTAAGGTTTTTTTAAGATTCAAATTTAAATTAAACTCAAAATTTTATTTTAAATAGCCTAGATGAACAAATTTTGAGTTTAGATACTTTGGAAATTTATCAATCCCCTTCATTAGCGCTGCGGTTCGTAATTTGCTGTGGTAGAGAATGATAACCAAGATGAGTAAAAAATTACGATGAGAAATGTGGGGTCAAAGTGTAATTTTATTACACCTGTGTATAGGATGTACATTTGAAAGCGACCCACCTTAAATTTCGCGTGAAGTGCACGAAATAACGAAAAAATGTAAACAAATATTTTCTTAATTTTCTGCGTTGCGTCAGTACTCACCCCTTCATCCTCAGCTACCCTAACTTGAAAATCTTAAATAGCACTGAATGCAGTAGCGGAACTATAATACGCAACGACCGACGCCTGAGTGATCAGATCTATAGGGGCCCAAATGCATCATGAAAAGAATAAAACATTTTTGAAACTAATACTGAAAATACTAGAGGAGGGGGGGGAGCCAAAAAATTGAAATTCCACCACTGACTGTATGCTTTGTAATATCTTAAATTAAGAAATAAAAATCCTTTAAAATGCTATCTTTTTACACAAAGATAATTTAAATAGATGTATTTTAATATTCAATACATGTTTTTCTTATTTATTTTATTATTTCTAGGGTTAGACGGTTAGAAGATCAACGTCCATTAAATTAAATCGTATATATTTTCGGGAATAACACGGTGCGGATTCTGATTGTTCATTTCTCTGAAAATACCCATTGGTGGTCTTAAATCGGAATCAGAGTGTGACTTACGAGTAACGTCTAAAACCAAAAACTAGTAATTCTGTCTTCAAAAAAAAAAAATTTCAACTACTTAGGGGGAAAAAAACTCAATCTTGATGTTGTGAATGCAGCTTAGTAGAATTTTTTACGATTTGGTGTAACAATATAACCTAAACATAATGTTTTTAATTACTTTGGTTCTTATTTAACCCTTCAGTCGACGGGTGAATCCTGTCAGGCTTCACTTACATAGTATAATATATTATGCCTGGAGGGTTAAAAAATTAGACGCCTTCTTAAAATGTTAATGATCTATTAGAGTGGGAAGTGAGATTTCACAATAAATTGTCATTATGTTGTGGAGGTTTGAAGAAGTAAAATAACGACACAAGTATACATATGACTCTGAATACATTAAGGATTTTGTTTACACTGGGGTAAGTGGAATTTCGAGTTTGTCTTGAACGACGACTAAGAATTCTACCCTAAGCCTCACTTGTGATCTCATTTACTTTTGAGCGAGTGGAATTTCAAGTTATACTTGAGAAAAATTTATAGCCTCCCTAATATTGGATTCATACTTTCTCAATAAATTGGTGACCCCTGGTCAAAATTTATTTAAATATTCCAATCAGCTGTAGAAGCCAAATTTTGGAAGAGATTTCCAAAACTGCAAAATACTCGGGAAAACTTGAAAAACCTCGATAAAAAAATACATCTCGATGCAGGTTGTGATACAACCAGTTGACTGCAACAGTTAAAAGTTAATCAATTAAACTTGATGATATTAAGGTCACAAGTGACGTACATGTCAACACTTAATTACATTATGATAATTTTAAAATAAAATATCAACAGTACGAATGCTAACAGAAAAAAGTCGATAATCTTACTATAAAGTAAACAAAATTTGGAAATATACACATAACATGGTTGCGTGATTTAATTGTAGCCTTAACCACAACAGTAATCCAAACGCCCTGTATTTGTATACATATTTAATGGCACCGCAGATAACGGAAGCGTAAAGATCAACTATTCACGTGAAGGAATCGTGATACGTCATATCAACAAGCAAACCCAGTTCTGACGTAACACAATCGGTAAGCAATGTTCTAAAAAAAGAAACTAAAATATCGAAGCAACGCTAGAATATGAATAAGTGAATGGGTTTACAAACAAAATATTGAACAGTACGTGCTCGAGCTGAGAAAGCTGTTGCAAAAAATATAGGGTAAAGAAGTAAAACATGAAATCGAACTTCGGATAAGTTCCACTATTCAATGAGCACAGTTGTTGAAAACAACTCAGCTCGAGCCAATATATTGGTTGCCCAATGATTCCGCCGCTATCGAACAGCCAATACCCCCGAAAGACTGGGAAGCTAGTATGCTTATCAGCTCATCGTTGTGATAGCTACTTTCTTTCTTATCCTATTACTGTTACATATTACCGAAAAATGTTAATTGTGTTATTGTGACGTCAGTGCTTTTGTAAAAATTCAACCTACCATATCAAATTATTTGTTAAACTTCCATTGTTATAAAAGAGATTTTATGGCCTTCTTGAACTGCTCTTCTACTGTATCAAGCATTATCGAAATAATTTGTTACGCGGCACTAACTTGGCTGTTTTGGTATCATAAATTAACAAGATTTTAATAAATTATCACTTGAGAAACATTAGAATTGCATCGTTATTGTATAATTAGTAAAAACAATGATACAAGGAAGATTATTTTCCTATCGTAATTCATTTTGGCCATGGGAACGAATCCAATTTAAAAAATACAGCTATTATTACATCTTTGAATGTGTAACAAACGACTTCATTCGAATAAGCATTGTTGAGACGGCGGCGGCGGGAATCAATTCTGTTTTTGGGAAATTGTTTCTTTGCATTCAATTCTTTTAACAATGGGGTGGGGGGTATGGCACATAAAAAGTAACGGATTAATTCAAGTTGTAAATTAAAATGGCCCCATTGAATATTTTCGTAGTCTATTGATATGGGCAAGAAATTTTTATTATTGCAGATAATTGATCGAACGTCCCAAATAGACGAGTATTCTTTTAAGTAAACACCTGCTGGTTTGCATTTATAATTTTGCAATAATAAACTAACCACTTATCTATAATAAATGCCCAAGGCAAGTCGCCGTTAGAACAACTTGTAATAAAGCAGAGACTATTATACAGAAATGTAAGATTGCTATTCTTTTAGGAAGCGTTGGATGGAATGAAAAGGTTTTAGAGCTAAATGGAAGAAAACTGCTAGAAGAAGCCATGCAGCTGTTTATTTTCAAAAAAATACAGGTGGTAAACAAATGTCTAGTCGTAGTTTTCTCATGCGTCCGTTAGCTTTTCCAAAATTAACAAGCAAAACACAGAATTCCACCCAAGAAAGTCATGTTTCTAAGCATCCCGAAGATCTCTCTAGAATCTTAGAATACTATTGATGGTATCATACTTACACCAAAGATCTTTGAAGAAAATTAAAAAAAAAGATTGACGAAATTTCTCAATTTTTCTATACAAATTTCAATTTACATGCTGTTTTTTGGAAAGGCCGCCCTACGCCCTCCCCGTACCAGCCGCCCACTGGATGCACGAAACAATAACTTCTCTTTTTAAAATTTTAGAGATCCCATCGAAATATCTCCAAGAAGCGGATCTAGGCAAATTTTAATAAAATTTGGTACCTAAATAAAATTATATTCGCAAAAATAAGTACCTAAAGTACATTGTCCTCGTATTAGCGCTTAGACACAAAAATATTTTACTGCCGCCCGTTACATTTTCGCTTAGAAGCCGTTCACAAAATACTTCACGCAAAATTTACCCTTTTTGGACCCCTCGCTGTGTCACATTTTCTGGAATCCCCCAACAAATATAACGTCACAAACGCTAGACTATAAACAATTTGTTCTGATTAACAATAATCTACAAATATTTTTTATAATTTAAAATATTGTAACGAAAGTTAAAACGTTTATTTCATTATTAAGGGCTAAAATATATTTACCGATAAAGTTAACAACAATAGAACCATTACTACACTAATATTTACACTAATTCTAAATCACACTATAATAATTATTAATAACAATCACTTAATAATAAGTATGTATTCGTTTAAACTAAGTCACAGTATTTATGTAACACCCAGTATATTTATTAATTTTCACCACTCTTTATTTATTTTCTATCTTTCTAGAAACTTTCACCAACTTGAAGGAACTTCTATGGACTTCTAGAAAGATTCAGACTGCAAATATTTTTTATTACTTTACAAAATAAAATAAAACAAAATAAAAACATAATCTTGTTATTTATCAGATCTCCAAGAATTCTTTAAATGCTCAGATATATCATCTATAATCGGCATTAAAGTATCTTTTTCTTCATTTGTGAAATTCTATATCCATTTTAAGTTTTAACGAAAAAATAAAATTAAAATAATTAAAAAGTTAAGAAAAAAAATAAAATAAAATTAATGAACTTCGAACGTCACGTTTCATTATCTCATTTATTTTTAACTTTAGGGCACAAGTGAACATAAATAAACTTGTAGAGAATTAAATTTTGAACAATTTTGGTCTTTAATTTTTTTTGCTACAGTCAATATTTAAGGTCCTGCGTCAATGGCAAAGAAAAATAAAAGCATTAAAATTTTTTAACAAATTTGTTTGGAAATTTTCCACAAATTTGTTTGAAAATTTCCCAAAAAATTGTTAAAATATTTCCCACCAATTTGTACGAAAAAGTACAAGAAATAAAATTTGTAGTTTTCAAAATTGCTTACAAAAAACATTTTATTTCTATAATTTCCCACCAATTTATCAGAAAATTTCAGACAAATTTGTTACAAAATATTTGGGAAATTTTCAAACAAATTTTGGAAAACTAACAATTTTGTAGAAAATTTTCTAACAAATTTGTAGGAAATTTTCTGACAAATTAGTGGGAAATTATAAAAAGATACGAATTGAATTATTGCCGAGACAGTTAATTATTGCCTCAGAAAAAAGATAAAAATGTTTTTTGTAGGCAATTTTGAGGGCTACAAATTTTATCTCTTGTACCTTTTCCTCCAAATTTGTAGGAAAAAATAAAAGAGATAAAATTTGTAGCTCTCAAAATTGCCTACAAAAATCATTTTAATCTTTTTAATTTCATGACAAAATTTTATGTTTGACACAAAACTCAAAAACAAAAACCACACGCATAATAAAAAACACAAACACAATTTTAACGGTTCTCTTTTTGTTTGCCATTGGCGTAGGATTTTAAATATTGACGGTAGGAAAAAACGGTAAAGACCAAAATTGTTGAAAATTTAATTTTCTACAAGTTTGTTTATGTTCATTTATATCCTGAAGTTAAAAACAAATGAGATAATGGAAGTTTTACTTCGCAGCTTTTTTAGGTTTAATTTGAAAAATAGCAATTTCATAAAAAAAATTTAAAATCCAGAATTGTAAGAAATTGAATTTCCTACAACTTTTATCGTGACGATTTTTCGTTAAAATTGAAAATGGCTGAGTTATTCAAGAAATCCCATTTTTCTTAAAATTTAAAATGACGGACATAAGCAAATTCAGAACTTTTTGAATGAAGACTACCAGTGACCCCCCCCCCAAACGGCTAACAAATGAAAAAGCAACAACGGAATTATTGTATATTCAGGAGGATTACTTGAACATAATGACCGTATAATAAATATATTACCATTTTGTTTTGAAGTTTCTTTCAGAATTTAATATTATTTCAAAATATTGTTCGAATTAACGTGTTTTATTAGAACTTTTAAATTTTAATTTCTGTTCCAGTATCTGTTCCGCCACTAACCAGTTCAAAACTTGAGAAGTTAAAATTTTAAAAATGTAATAGTTTTTTCTTTGGTAGATGTCAAAGTGCGGTATATTCGACTGAAAATAATAGAACAAGTGACATTTGAACTGCAAGAGTAAATTGATAAAGTTGCAGTTTTTCAAGAAGCAAAGGTAAATAAATTTTTCTTTAGTTTTACTGCAATTACTATTGAATTTTTGTCCGACTTCAATTTATTTGAATGTGAACTGTACAAGTCCTCGACGAGTTTTAAAGACAAATAATGTTTGTTTTTTCGCTTGTTACTACCATCGTAGCCCAGCTCTGACTCCACGTTATTCTTAAGTATTTATATAAGTCCTCGGTAGTATAGTGGTCAGTATCCCCGCCTGTCACGCGGGAGACCGGGGTTCGATTCCCCGCCGGGGAGGATTTTTTTAATTTAAAAACAAAAATAATTTTTTCACAATTCCGGGAGTAAAGTACTCACTTTACTCCCGCCTTTGAGGGACTAAAGTAATACTTTTTTTCCGCGCCATTATTGCGCGCTATTGATCTGAAACTTTGCATATGGCTTCTTACGACAAATCGCTGGGGGGTTACTGTAACGGGGGTAAATTTTTTGTTCAGTTATTCAGTATTTATATAAGTCCTCGGTAGTATAGTGGTCAGTATCCCCGCCTGTCACGCGGGAGACCGGGGTTCGATTCCCCGCCGGGGAGGATTTTTTAATTTAAAAACAAAAATAATTTTTTCACAATTCCGGGAGTAAAGTACTCACTTTACTCCCGCCTTTGAGGGACTAAAGTAATACTTTTTTTTCCGCGCCATTATTGCGCGCTATTGATCTTTGTTTGGCTTTGTATATGGCTTCTTACGATAAATCGCTGGGGGGTTACTGTAACGGGGGTAAATTTTTTGTTCAGTTTTTCGATATCTAGCGCCTTTTTCGAGTTATTGCAATTTCAAAATTAGTTATTAACCCATGTAATTCAGCATTTTCAGCGAAATAGTATATACACCTGGGGATAAGGTTCTTTTCATCCAGTGTGCGATTTTTGCATTCGGCTAACACCTCGTGCAAAAACCTTCGCACGAGGGATGAAAAGCAGCACCTTAGTCCCATGATGTATAAATATACTATTTTTAAAAAACAAAAATAATTTTTTTTATCAAAAAATTTTTTTCTCACTTTTTTTTTATTTCGTGACAATTTTCTAGAAAAATAATTTCTATAGCTGTCGAATCTTCGACTGCGTTTCCTGGAATTAGTGCTGCTTCTTGTGGGGTTGTATGAGCCATGGCTCACTTTGGTTTCCGTCGTCGACGATGCAAATTGTGCGATCTGTTAACGTTCTTCACTTTGTCTAGCTTTGTGTCAATAGGAGCTCAATTTCAAAATTAAATATGAGAAAATTTGATATTTTTTCCTATAGCAGATGTCAAAATGCGGATCATTCGACTGATTTTGTTTTTGTTTCTGAAAACCAATAGAAACTTTCCATATCAATCAAAGTTGCCAATCAAAACATTATGCTAGTGGGAATAATCTACTTACATTATTGCCCTGGGAATAATTTGAAGTATGTATTTGTTTTAATAGCAACATATTTATTTGATTTGACGTCTGTCAATGAATTATGAATAAAATAAATCAAAAACGGTTTAGTACATCGTCAGTCCATGAAATTAATATTAAAATCAACAAAAAAAAATAATCAATCGAATATCACACGAGAATTCGATAAATTAGATAATATAATTTGACATATTTGCTCAAAGTTGTCGCCGTTTGGCAATAGCTACTCGATCCCTTCGGGCTCTCGTATCTATTGCCTGCCAACAACTTTTCGAAAATATGTGAAATTATTTTCAATTTATTCTCATTCTCTTGTGATATTACAAGTGAAAATAATATCGCAAGAGTAGATAAGGTAGATTATTTTATGGAAACCAAAATATATATTTGATTTTTTGTAAAATAAAAACTATCAAATAATAATTTACTTTATAACAAATACTAATATACATAATAAATACAGGACGGTTTTTACACAAAAATAATAATTTTTTTTCTCAAGTTTGTTACTACCATTATATAGCCCTGGTCCTGACTCCACGTTATTATAATACGCTTGTATACGTCCTCGATAGTATATTCTTTATTAATAGGTACTGTAATTGTAACCGATTTAAAGTTAATATTTTTTTTAAAGTTAGATTTATAGTTTCACATACTTGATTTAAAGTTTTTTAGTGTACACTTTTGTAGTAGGAGATTATATTTTAATCATTTTGTGACGTTTTTATCGGTTCAGATAATAATTAAAAATCTAAAATGTAAAAACATCGTAAAATTCGAATTTTCATTAAAATTAAAATAGTAGGTACAAGTTAAAATTAAATAATAGCATACTTGATACAAATCGACAAAATAAATATCAAACCAATATAATTTAAACCAGATGTTGTAAGCGATATTTTTTAATTTTTAATATTTTTACTTTTGGGCGATAAACTGGTCGCGCGATGAATTTACATAGATTCTACATTCTCTCTGTTTTGAAAATTATTTTCGCGCCTACCCAGGTATATAGTATTATTTTGTTTGTTCTTTATACAAATTTTCTCTCATTAACAAATAAGAAGCTAAGCGAATTTGCGCTGTGATTGCACATACATCCTCGCAATTCCAATAGGTTCATTGTTCGGAGGGCTTTTGATCTTTGTTCATATCGATGTCGCACAGGGTTGAGAGTCAATCGAATATCGAATTTCCATTGAAAGCTAAAAATTGGTTTGCATTATTGGAGAAAATAAGGAAACCCCTGTAGTTCTCTCGTTAAAAAATAACGAATGCTCATAATTAAATATAGCGGGGTTACTAAACAAGTTTTATTTTTAAATTACCTGAAAGGTGTTATTTTTAGTTGGCGCCAATTAGAAAAGGTCATCGAGTTTAAATATTTAAAGGTCCATTTAAAATAACGCGATGCATACACGTTACTTTTACATTGTTACAGCAATAATTAAAATGTAAAATAGGGCGGAAGTAAATAAACTGCAAATAAAAATTGTGAAAGCGAATTTTCGAGTGTTTATTAAAATTTTTCGAATTTTTCTTCGCTTATCGAGGTTAAAATCAACAAACGTAGTAATTACCTAATATTTCCTGACGTAGCTTTTTGGGGCGGTTATTTATAATGCTATAGTGTTGGTGCTTAACTCTTTAATGCATTGGAAATCAATGATTGATTGAATTCAAGTGAGATTGGAGATTTTCAGTTGCACTATCCTTAATTAATACTAGAAAGAAATGCCAAACACAAATTTAATGGCTCAATTTCTTTCAGTAATGGAATAATGGTTCTCCTTTTTGGCGCGTGGGTGTTGATAAGTTGAGCATTGTGGGTGTGTAAAGCCGACTTTATTTGCATAGTACAGGGTGCAGTGAACGCTCCTAATCGATAACGGATGCTGTGAAAATTATATAATAGATGATCAAACAGATAGTCATTTAAAGGTCTGCACATGCTCACAACATCACTCTTGTGGTGCTAAATCAAGTAACATATTAATTGGTTGTTTGCAATTACCACAAAGGACGCTTTGTGTATTTAGTTACATCACAATTTGAATAGTTTCCTTCCATAAATTGAATTTCGAGTCCTTATCTCAATTTCATACATTTCAAAAATCTTTTCAATTGCAAGTACATGGAAACAACTATAAAATAATTTGATTGAGCATTCCAAATTCAGAATGAACAAAATTAGTTTCGAAGTTACTAAATCCAATCAATCATTTAATCGCAAGAAAATTTACACAAATTTTAACCACCATAACTGAATTTTCAAAATTTTATAACAAATGAATGAACAATTCCATTCAAATTGATTATAAATTCATCAGTAAGTTAACAAGTGAAAATGAAATTATATTTGTCAAATTAATTTGAAAACTTAGACCGATAACTATCAAGCTAGAAATTTTGATAAGAAATTTAACTATTCGCTAAAATATTTGAATTTTAACGGCTGTGAGTTAAACCAAGGAATGTCTTTCATTCTATTGTTTCCTGCCTACAGGCTGTACTCCCTTTTGACTTGCCCGCCCCCCTTTTTCAATAACACATTTTTTTTAGTCCAGCCAAAAAGCACATAAAATGTTTAAAAATTATAAATAGCATTTTTACTATGAAACAAAATAAGTATATGCTACTTCCGTATTTTACTTCAGTTTGAGATACCACGTTCATTTGATATTGATCAAATTGGTAAGCATCATTGAAATTTATCGTTTTAACAGTTCACAGAGCACAAATGATGAGATTTTCAACTTATTTTATTGGGACAATCAAGTAGATTAAAAATAAAGCAGAAGAATTTGAAAAGAGAACAAGATTAAAGCCTTTCAAACGGCAGCTCTTTTTCTTAATTATTCTGTTCGTTATAAAAAATATTATAAAATTTTATAGCAAGTATGTACATCCTTTTTAATACCTACTCGAGTAGTTTTGACCAATTTGAAATCGTAGGTTATACTCAAGGACGAAATATATGTTTAATTAGAAGTTAATGTCCGAATACAATTACTTCCTACACTTTAAATTTTAAATCTCTAATTGTTTTAAGTATTTTTTAAATAATAATTATTTTTTATTACACGAACACCCACGTCCTTAAACAACTGAGATAATACAATTGGCAATGGCTGTCAGTTTTATCTTTAAATATGACAACAAATAATTAAAAACAGATAAAAATTATAAACCCATGTTTAAGACATTCATTTAAACTTATTTTCAGTCTTCCACGAGATCGTGGAGAAAATTTGACTCCCCCCCCCCCAGTCAGGATCCAATAAAATTGTCTAGTCAGAAGCATTATGCAGAAAATGTTAGGTATTACAGAAAAGAGAGAGATATAGTATATATAAAGATGTTATCAGTTAGTAGGTGTTAGAGATGAACAGACTTTTTGGTTCCACTGCAGATAAAATCTAAATTTGATTCAACCTACCCTAATCTATTTAGTAAACTGTTAATTGTTTATAGCTGCTAAATCCTTTGTGCATAGATTTGGTTAAGCTTTAATTAAATTTGCCTGCGAATATGTTCAACAACCCTTAAATCGTAAACATCTCTAATTTTCATCGTAAATTAAATTTTCCTCAACATTTCGCGTTGTATTGCATATATACTATAGTTATTACCTTATTACTTAATAAATTTTAATAGCATTTAATATGGATTTTTGAAAAAAGGTTGAGCTGTTCAGAAATGATAAAATATAAGCAAAATTTTAATCGCTAAAATAGGGGATTTCCCTAACGCCTTTAATTTATTATTGTGATACATATTTTGTTTCTTGCAAACTTGGCTTTGGCTCTAACTGAGTGCTAAAAATTCCAGGTAATTGTTCCAGTTTGATCTATACTGGAATCCAGTGGCGTATTTAGAAGGGGGCAAAGAGGTAATTGCCTCCCCTCCCCAAGGATGACTCGGATTATACCTCTAAAGCCCCCCCCCCCCCGGATAAAAATAATGTTTACCACGAAGTTTTAAAATTTGTATAAGACCACCCGGTTTACACTTTTGACTATAAGTTTGATAGTTAACTTTCAAAGTAACGTAAAAGTTGCTACTAAACTCTGAGCAGTAAGGCACTTAAATAAATGTTTTTCCAAGCTTTAATATTCTCTCGCCAAAGGTTTAAATTTCTACCATTTTTGCTTAAAAATTCAAATTTCCCGGTTTTTCCCAGCGAAATTTCTAAAATTATAAATCCCCTATCTTCTTCAAGTATTCTAAAAAAGTCGAAATTCTGCGATATGTACTGGAGGGTGTTCCACACCCCCCAGACCCCCCGGTTTACAATTTTGACTTTATATGTTTATATTATTTTTGGTTGGTAAAAAAATCGACCAACCAGAGTGTTTTTTCTTCATCAAAAAATGACACGTTGTAGCAGGAGCAGCCAGTGCTGGATTACCCATAATGCAGCTGCTTAGGGGTCCCGCTTGTTTTAAGGGCTCCGTGAAAACAAAAAAAACCATTTTTTAAATTATTATAAATTAATTTCTTTAATTTTTGTTTATAATTTATCAAGAAGCTATGTTAAAAAATTAATTTGTTGTGTAAATGAATCAGTTTTAGTGAATTAATTTAATAAACATTATTTTATGTTTTGAAATTAGTTGGTTATTATTGAAACTGTTTATTTTAATTATTATTGAGTATTAAAATTAAAGACATATTATGCAAGTAATAATTTTCTGCCTAGGGCCCACAAATGCTTAGTCCGGCACTGGGAGCAGCAGAAGCTTGTACGTTTTATGTATTAGGATTAGTTACCACTGACGCACATGAATGGATTACCGAGATTCTAGAAAATCTTTGATCTGCCCTTCCCAAAAGCATTATCTAAATACGCCACTGCTGGAATCTAACCTGTAATTGGAATTCATGACTTTCAGATCTGGTGTTCTGAGTTATAATCAGCTGTACGTTAATGTATGATTTTATAATCTGAATAAAATCAAATAATATATTTTCTTAACTAGAGAAATATTCCATACTCCCAGACCTACCGATCACAAACCCCAAGTCAGCTGAAATAAAAATTTGTTTCAAACAAATACATATTTTTTGAAATTGAAAGAAAAACGTTTTGAAGTTGGATTTTTATGAGTAGAGTTCCAACTTCCTAACATTTTCTTGGATTTTCTGATATCCTTTAATTTCTTAGAATTTCCTCTTGGATAAGCCTTAAGGTTTCCTTCTGAAAAAGTAGAAAAAAACTCATCTGTATATTACAATTTAGGTTTTCTTCAATTTCCTCAGATTTGTTTTCCCTAAAGGCTAAAAGTCGATATTATTCACAAATAATGATTTAACCATATTGATTTAGTCCAAAATTTTGATAGTCTCTTCGGTATTTGTTTACGATACGTTTTAATGCGTACAGCTCGGAAAACACGCAACGTCATAAAATGGTAACAGAAACTTCTAATTTTAATTTTCTCATCAAACTACATACCTAATAGGAATAGGTCAATAAATCACTAAAATATTTAGTTTTCCAAGACAGGTCACGGGTGAGATGGGGGTGTATCTATCAATAATAATCTATCAACATTAGGTGAATTGAATATTTACCTTATTTTATGTAAGGTAAAAACAAAGAGTGCTCTGGAAGGTATTCCATACCCCCTCGCCCCGGAGTTACATCTACATAATGGTGCAGATTTGCAATATAGACTTTTTATAAAAAAGAAAGTGTAATAAATTATTGTACTTATTCCAACCTCTGATTTATGGGAAAAACTATTGACCCAACAAACAAAATTTATACAACCATTTTTCTCAAGTATTTAAAAAGCTATAATAATCGACTTTGTAAACTAAGTTCCATCGACGCATCTTATCTTGTTTGTAAGTTATAGCGAATAACCGATTTGGTACCCTCCCCACTCATCTTTTACATATTTATGTAGCCGTTCCCAATACTCTGTTAACTCTTTTCACAAAATTGACCTGCGGACGATAGACTGCATTGTATCACGGATGATTCGAACAGTTGCTGCTGATAAAATTCTTAAATTCCCTGATGATAAATTGTGATCCATTGTCCACCTGGGAAACCCCAAAGCTTAATTATTTTGCAATATAGAAATTTCAGAAAACAAAATTTGGTGAAAAATTATATTATTTATTCCAAAATTAGAGAAAAAAATTAATTTTTCTCTTAAGTTCCCGGTCATTATCGATCGCTTTTCTTTCTAGATCTGGCTAGCAACTTGTACCAGTCGCTCGCATTTGTATAGAATTTTTAAAAAATTTTTAAGTTGCTGCTTGCTGAACATTAAACAGTAAGTCCCTCATGTTCAGCTTCTGCAATAGGAAAAGAGATATAGAAGGAAGACGCTTAGCCCAGCGGGGAATATGAGAGGAATTGTTGTTCAACCAAGATTGGGGTAAGAGAGACATAAATCGTCAGTTTACTGCGCATCGACCGAGCCATCATTTTTAGAACTGCAGCATTTTCAGTTTTTATTATGGTAATCATGAGTCATCGTACGCTGTTAGGATCAACCCTACGATTAAGTTATTATCTTTCGGAACGAGAGATTTAAAATTGAATAAAAGCTTAAAAATTTGGCAAAATAAAAAATCCAGAACACGACCTCAAAATTCAGTAGGTACCACACCCACTGAAAAATTCAGCACACCTGATCATTTTACCCATAAATAATTTACCGTTATAGTATTTTTTTTTATTTTCAGTTACGATTTGCATGACAAAATGCAATTTGCTTTGTGCCCGTCTAATTTTACTTTTCTTTGATCGATGTTCCATCCCTGACACACCCGACTTTTTGTTTGCGTTAATAATATTAAAGGAAAGCTATTATTACAACTTTTCCTTGATGTAGTATTACGGTAGTAAACAAAGCAAAAATACAGTGTGTTACTACCCCAAAAAAACTTCACTCGCAATACCATATGTACCACTTACTATATAAATATAGCACACTTCGACTATGTACACGTAGATATGTTATCCATATGCAAGCATCTAAAAATACCAACACAAATGCACGTTAACGCAACAACAGGATATGAATGGGGGAACAAGTTTATTATACTTAATAGTCCTTGGAGGTCCTGCTAAAATTAAACTTCGTAGTCACAAGCAAACAAACGTGCGCATACTTGAACATGTTCCCAAAATATTTCATTGGATTCAAATTTATAGGCTGCAAAACGGTTAGTCCGATCCATCGAAAGGTCAAAAATATCGATATCCAACCAAGTTGTCAATGATATCCGCTTTGGCACAACTTGTGAAAAATTTGAAATTCGAAACTACTTGTCAGTCCACATGTCGGATATAGAAACCTACTGCGGTGAAATGCTATGCTAATTGTTTATTTAATACTTTTGGCAATCTTTGCGGAGAGAAAATTGCTTTTTTTCCTTATTAAAGGAGATGAAAATTTTAAATTGTTGGAACTTGAACTACTGTTCGATTATATTTTCGTTGCAAAATTGGATTGAAATTGAACGTAGTGTAGCGCATGTCAATTGAATACATTCATTCATAATGCAGGATAAAAGCATGAAGATTAATTTTGGTGTTTGTGTGAATTTTGCGCAAGTAAGCAAAAACGAACGTGGGCGAAAGTTCTCTCATTGATCGAAAAGCCAGCTAACGCCGCGCATTTCTGGAAGGGTATTCACTTGCCTGCTATTAGTTCTTATGGGCACAAGCAAATCCCGGTTTTTTTAGGGAGACACAAGCGCAATGCTTTCGAATGGTCCCGGCTATGGACATGTATGGTTTAGGCGAACGACACGTCGCAGTATTGATCCGTTTAGATTACCAACAGGCAGCGTCGAGACTCGATTAATTTAGAATGTAAGATGCATGGTCACGGCTTCGGTTTCCCTTGAAAGTTCATTTACTCGAATGGAAATGGCTTCCCAGCAATCGATTCCATTATATATCCTTGACAACCGTTTATTGCGCATTTATTTCGGTTTCAACGGCACTCGAATTCGTAGAATTAATGAGTAGCTATTTACGACAAATAAATGCATAAAGCCAAAAATAACTTCCAACGCATATCGCATCTACAATCGAATATTCAAGCTAACCTTACCTAACGTGAAAGCAGCAGCGTACAAGTTCCATTTCCTATTGTTGCATTGGGTTTGTTACTGTGACGAAAGTATTACGTCATCACTTCTTAAACTAGAACACCAGAAATATCACGAGGTACGCTTATGCAACAAAAAATCATCAAATCAAATAATTCCAAATTTTTACTCATCAAAATCATTTTGACAATTTTTAGTATATCGTATGTATGTATGTTCCAAGTCTTTCTGAATATCTGAATACAATACTGAAGTATTTCAACTATTATGCAAATTTAATGGCTATGTTAAGCCTATGTTTCGGCATTGTTTTAACAGCTTTGCAAAAATACATACATTGTATTTCTGGAATAAACCATTCGCTGTGGAAAAAAGCCTGCAGTGTTTAAAATACAATAAAACGAAAATAACAATAAAAAGATATAGCGATTCGAGATAAACAAACGGCAAAGAGATTTCTTATCAACAATGCAGTATCCAGATACCATCTCATTTCATCCAATTTTTTGAAACGATCGTTTGTTTAAATGCTAAATCCCATTTTTCAATTCCATGAAATTATTCACTATAGAATGATAGTAAAAGTTAGTATACTATATACTTTTTAATATATTGCAATATACAATAGTATTATATAATGTAGTATCTGCAATTAATATGTTGTATTGGCATTGACTAATTTAATCTTCACTCAACTACGAGTACATAGCATATCTAATTGATATTAGATATTGACATATCTACAATCATAATCAACAAGAAAATACAATAAGCCTTGTGACGTTTCAAGGTTCGTCGTAAACGAAATTTAAAGTATTGGCAAATTCGACCAAGTTTATCGACTTTTCAGTCCCCAAAATCTTGGCCAAAAACCAACCCCGATCTTTCTACAGTTTTTACAGGAAAATATGCTACATCGGTTTGGTGCAAACCAATCACCCAATATTCAATGCTCTCCACATTTTTCTAGTGGTACTTTCAGTTTACCTTTAAACTGATAAGTTATCAATTCGGTTGTTATCAATAACAAATATTTTCGTATTTTATATAACATTCAATTTATTATTAATGCGATAAGTAATAATCTAAAAAGATCTATGCAAATAATAAAGTGCGAAACGAATGTTTTTCAATTAACAAAATTGAGTCGGAAAAAAAAGCGGGATTTGGCACGAGATATAATACCATGATGGCTTTTGTTTGGCGGAGTCCAGCAAGGGGCGAAGAGAACAGAGAGGAGTCTTTCATTAGATTCAAGTTGCACACACATTGATCGTGTGACGTCACCAACCCGGCCTGGTCGCCAGCCAACAGCGGGTACACTCCGTGGTAAACAATTTAAGGATAGCAGCCGTACAGTCTTCGAAACATGTTCGTAATAATTATTGTCGAAGGACTACTACCGCTATATTGGGGGTTTGTTTGTGACTCGAATACGTAAACGTGTAACCGCAATTACGCACTTTGCTACTTCCAAACGAGTATTAACTACATCGAGGTCATGGAGCAGACGCATACTTAGTCATCCAGTTTAAAAAATCCATTAGCTTTTTTGTCACGTTTCTGGTTAAATATTGAAAAGACACGACACACATACAGTGAGTGTAGAAAGTATTCGTCACCTCCTATATTACCAATGTAAATTGAACATTTTGAAACCGTTTTTTGACATATAAAAATCGCTTTTACAGCAAAACTTTTTAGACATTTTTTGTTAAAACTTTCATTGTCTTCAATTTTATATCTATACATTTTTCTATTTTGTCGCCCCGTTTTTGACTGGCAACGACTTAAACAAGACTCTGAAAAATACAAAAAATATTATCATCTGTATCTCAGAAACGGTGTGACAAAATAGGAAAATGTATATAAACAAAAATGTAGGGAATAAAATTTTCCATAAAAACTACTTATACATTTTTCCATTTTGTTGCACCAATTTTGAGATACAGAAGACTATATTTTTTGTAATTTTCAGAGTCTTGTTTAAGTCGCTGCCAGTCAAAAACGGGGCGACAAAATAGAAAAATGTATAGATACAAAATTAAAGATAATGAAATTTTTAATAAAAGATGTCTAAAAAGTTTTGCTGTAAAAGTGATTTTTATATGTCAAAAAACGGTTTCAAAATGAGCAATTTACATTGGTAATATAGGAGGTGACGAATACTTTCTACACTCACTGTAGGTAATCGTTGCAATTTTAAATTGGATAAATAATCCCCGTTGCGGTTACGACTTAAATTTTATTAATTCACTCATTAATAATTAATTAAATAAGAACCAAATACGTTGACTGCATTCAAATCTACCACACAACTCATACGCAGTTGTTTAAATCTCAAATGGGCAACGAGTAGGTTCATTAAACTGAAGTTATATAAGTTATGAGGATCTATACGAGGAATGACCAATAAATTATTGCTTTCCCAACATCAGCAACTGTACAACAGTTTCTATATCTCGAGCCAAGTGCAATTTGTACGACCTAAAAAAAAACGAATTTAATTCATTAATTTTTACAAATTTAAAAGTTTACTACTGCAATCATAAAGAATGCCCACCAGGGGGCCTGTTCCACAATAGCTAATACTATTAGTTGGAAAGTACAAGGTAAGTATTACTACCAATGAATAAATCGCAGGATTATTTTTGGCTATGCGTTTAGAATGGGTTATTCTATTAATAAATACTAAAATCCAAGCAGCTAGCTTATCGCATTAATTAGTTCGAAAATAAAACATATTTATTAAAAGTGTCATCTCCCCCCCTCTCCCACCTGCAAGACTACAAAAAGCAGGAAGAAATAGAAAATGTATAATATACTATACGAAGAATTATTATGAGATTGTGACGACAAATCACTTAGCTGCTTATTTGTTTAATCTGTTGTACAAGTGAAGAGAAATCTAACGAAATCCTGGGAAGTTCAAGAAAATCTGAGAAAACTCTATGCAGTACGTAGGCGACCACTTGGCTAAAGCCAAGATGACGTACTAGAGAATTTTAGCAGCTCAGGTCGGAGAGGCCATATTAAGAATTCCAGCATGCTCAAAGTGAATGAAAATAAAAGTATAGCAACCACTTCACACCATCTACAGAGAAATGCATAGGATACCAGTAAAAGAAATCGAACAATTTATAAAACAATTTTTATTCTATACGGATGTGGTTGTGGATTCACTTCAACTGAACAGCGATATATATACTACTGCTAGTCTAGAGCTAGGAACGGATAAGCCTACCTCATTTTAAGTTTTATATTCTATATAGATATCTAACTTAGAACCGCTTCGTTAAAAAATCACAGGTCTGGCGGTTCATCATTTGTGCGCAAATGAACAAAATTCATCATATTGATGAACAAACTTTATCAATACTATGAATTTTTCTTCAATATGATGAATTTTGACATCGGCGCAAAAATAATGTATTTTTGATTTTTTAGTGAATCAGATGGGCATAAAATATTGCCAGATCTACGTTTTAAAGAACGTTCAAGTTCAACGATTTTACATTTTACTTATAACAATGTTGTATGACCAATATTAATAAAAAATTGATCTGTAATTTGCGGTATCCATTGTCTCATCAGATTTATGAATAATAATATATATCAACCAAATTTAATTAGATATTGTCTAAACTTTATGATTATAAAATACAAGAAATCTGGTCAAATCTGGAACTTCCAGACTAATCTTTCCTTCCTTCATTTCAGATCGCGATATCATCTGCGCATTCTTCTTCATTTTTCCTTCAAAAGGCGAAAAAGAAAAAGTAACAATAAGCGAAATTTAGAAAAAGCGAATTTTAGAAGACTTGGATTAGAACAAAATAGAAGAGAAAAAAAAAAAAAAAAGTTGCCGGTTTCCAAAAAAAATGATCACAATAACCGACTGATAACATTATCCGTGATCACATTAAGCGGATTCTACTGTATTTCTCATATTCGTTTTCTTTTATATAGCAAATATAAAACAATTGAATTTTATATAAAACGGTTTTTAGATAAAAATATTGTTTCTTTTGGTTGTTACTACCATCGTAGCCCTGGTATGACTCCACGTTATTCTTAAGTATTTGTATAAGTCCTCGGTAGTATATTCTTTATTGTGTCGCATGTCAATACAACCAATTCAAAACTTCAAAATACATTGAAATACAACAAATCACAAATTTCTAAACATATTAAAACACTAAAAATATTAAAATCATTAAAATATTATCATATTATCATCACCATTCGACGCACCAATCTGCCCCAACAAGTCCCTCAGATGGATATGTTCCTCCGTCGCCAACACTTCACCAAAGCAGCCGATGATGAACATCCCCAATTCCACATTACATTTATGGATGTGTTTCAGTTCGTCTACCAGGTTAGTGTCTCGTTGGATTGTTTTGCAATTTTTGTGATTAATTGCATCGCATGAGTTTTTCGTGTATCAAACTCCTTCTTGTATTTTATAATTTTTCAGGTGGGGAACTGACACTTCAAACAGGTACGTTTTGGCCATCGGTTTTAGTTTCCGCAGCATTATGTCTGGTTTGTTATGATGTAGTAAGACACATTTTTCAATCTTTCCACTTTCCATTTTAGGTCTCCTGGTTGTTTGGTTGTTCTTTTTTCAACTTTTTGTTTCATTCTTCGAACCACTTTGAGGGGACTTCTCGCTCAGCCCGGTACTGGTTGGAATAGAACTCCTCTGCCTTGTCCATATCCAAGTCTAGGGCGCCCGCCTCGGGAGGTCGGGAAATGGCTTTCATCGACGGTTTTTGATTAAACCGGAATCTCGTTGTGTGTACTTCGTGACGGGATTTCTGTTCTGTAAGGTCGCTTTCCAATGTTCTTATTCTGTCTTGGGTTAACCTCATATACTGCGATGGCTTCATCTTCATCCTTTTCATCCAGTTTAACTCATTTCTTTGGTTCTCGTCCAGTACCCTACTCTGCGTGTTTTGGATGGATTTCGTTACTGCCACATGTTTCTTGAGTTTCAGTACTTTCCTTTCTGTTGTCTTGTAGTACGGTTCTGTTTTTATTTTTATATATTAGTATAGTGGTCAGTATCCCCGCCTGTCACGCGGGAGACCGGGGTTCGATTCCCCGCAGGGGATATAATAATAATTTTTTTCTCAAATTTTTTTTTATTTCGGGACAATTTTCTAGAAAAATAATTTCTATAGCTATCAAATCTTCGACTGCGTTTCCTGGAATTAGTGCTGCTTCTTGTGGGGTTGTATGAGTCATGGCTAACGTGACCATACGTCCCGTTTTGAACGGGACTGTCCCGGTTTTAGGTACTCCGTCCCGGTGTCCCCGAAGAAAGTTTCGGGACACAGAATTGTCCCGTTTTCAGTTAAGGGTCAATGATCAGAGTCTATTTTTAACTGAGTTGGGCTTAAGGATCTAGCAAATTTTCGGGCCCCTTATATTCGAGTGTAACTAATAGTATCGAAAGCCCAAATTTTGGATTATTTCATCAGTATTTGATTTTTATATTACGATTTTCTGTTCTCTCTTTTCGGGCCCCTCTGGCCATTGCCCATTGGGCCGTAGGCACACCCCTAATTTGGTCCTGAAACAGTGAGAATTAAACTTTAACATAAACTTTTTGTTACTGAACCGGGGGGTCTGGGGGGCATGGAATGCCCTCCAGTACATCAGTTATTTATTGACCCAATAACTTGATAATGGAATACAATTTCAACTCAATTACTGATGTACTGGACGGCATGCCGCCAATACGCATACCCCCAGGTTTCAGAAATTGAAAGTTTGTTCGCATATTTTTGGATTAATTTTATTAAAAAGGAAGCTTTTACTCTTTCAGAACCAAATACACCGAAAGTCACTCGTAATTTGTTGGCGCAGTAACTTGATTATGGAATACAACTTAACACAATTTATGATGTACTGGAGGGCATTCCATGCCCCCCAGACCCCCCGGTTTCAAAGCCGAAAGTTTTATGATTTACAAAACTTCATTAAAATTTCATTAGGCATTGCCTAATTGCCTAGGCACGTGCCTAATGCGTCTAATGGTAAAATAGGCCCTGTCAACGTTAGATGATTTTTAATTGAATTTAATGCACCAATAAATTTATTTTGATGATTACATAGAAGCAGTTGAAGTTGATGCTTTTTCAGAGTCAATCGAATGCTCATTGACGCTTTTTACTCTCAAAAAGTATCAACTTGAACTATTTCTTCACAATCATCCAAACTATATGTATTTTTACCATTTTAATGACTTAAATAAAAACAAGAAGAATCCCCTGTCCAATAATATATAATAAATTTTGAATTAATTAGTTTTTATTTTTGTAGTAGATAATTTATTACTTAGCGATTAAATCCAGTTTTTTCGATTGTCAAAAATTTATAATTCAAAAACTATTAACTTTAGCTAATATACAGAACAGTAATTTTCGTTTTAAAATTGCATAAAATATTTAAAAAAATTATTGATCCCCGAAAAAATATTTTTTAAACAATTTATTCGAATTGATCCCAGACAATATCCCGTTTTGAGTAAAACTAAAAATGGTCACGTTAACCATGGCTCACTTTGGTTTCCGTCGTCGACGATGCAAATTGTGCGATCTGTTAACATTCTACACTTGGTCTCTCCTGTAGAAGGCATTGTTCATTTGCAAGCATCCTTGATGTTAGAAACGGTTCGGATTGTACTGTAATAGATTTCAGGGTGAAACTCCCTCAATTTTGTTTCCATACCTTATACTGTTCTGTAAGGGAACTGAGGGGCTAACAGTTCCATTATAGATTTCTCGGTTTTACTCAGAGATTGGCTTTTGAATTCCTTTAGCAGTTTAGCAACCTTGTCTGTCGACCACGGTTGGGTTCAATTAGTTTTAACATTATTGGTTCTAGCCTCATAATATTTTTTCTTAATTGCTACTACTGATCCATTTATCAACACATCTTGCAGGCTTTGCAGGTGGTTCTCGTCGAAGTCGGTGATACAGTTTTTAGGTTAGTCTTCGAATTGTATGACTTTACAGAAAAGTCCAAAGTTGCTCTTCGATCACTTTGCTACTTGTGGTACAGTCCTATTATATTTTTAGTCAACATGTGACATTTGGCACGGTTTGGTTGATAGTCTGGTAATAGTAGAGGTAGTATAACTCGTGTCAATAAGAGCTTAATTTAGTTTTCTTATGGAGAAATAACTCTCGAAGCACAGAAACGGTCATATGGTAATCTGTCTCTCGATTGAATTGGAACAAATTCATATTATAATCGAATGTCTTTTGAAATTGTAAAGTTAAAAATCTCTAGTCCTCTGTTTAAGTTTTGAAGCGTAATTGAAACGTAAATAAGCAGATGGACACCTGGTTGAATAATAAACGTACGCCACTGGCTAGTTCAAAGCAAATTTTAAATTTAATAAAAATGATAAATGTAAAATTTTTACCTATAGCAGATGACAAAGTGCGATTTATTCGACTCAAAATAATAGAACAAGTGACACTTTAACCGCAAGAGTAAGTAATAGCATTCTAACAGCAAAGATAGATAAAGTATAATACAGTAGAATCCGCTGAATGTGATCACTTTGGACCAAGAAAATTTTAATAGATAATATTAACCGATAACTAGTAACAATAAGCAAAATTTAGAAAAGGCGAATTTTAGAAGACTTGGATTAGAACAAAATAGAAGAGAAAAAGGAAGAAAAAAAGTTGCCGGTTTCCAAAAAAAAAAAAAAGATCACAATAACCGACTGATAACATTATCCGTGATCACATTAAGTGGATTCTACTGTACTTTATTTTAATTCAAATTACAAAATAATAAATTAACTTTATAAAATTGAATTTTATATAAAACGGTTTTTAGATAAAAATATTGTTTCTTTTGCTTGTTAATACCATCGTGGCTCTGGTCTGACTCCACGTTATTCTTAAATATTTGTATAAGTCCTCGGTAGTATAGTGGTCAGTATCCCCGCCTGTCACGCGGGAGACCGGGGTTCGATTCCCCGCCGGGGAGGATTTTTTTATTAATTTAAAAATTAAAAATTTTTTTTTTATTTAAAAATTTAAAAAAATTTTTTTTTTTATTTTGTGACAATTTTCTAGAAAAATAATTGCTATAGTCCCACGTTTCTAATCATCGCCCACTATTATATTAAATTAGTATGAAATAAGAAACTAGAGAGTATGAAATTATAAATATATAAAACAATTTGATTTTATACATCAGGATAGTTTTTTGAGGAAAAATTTTTTTTCTCGCTGGTTACTACTACTACTTGCTATTATCGTATCCGTGATATCTGACTCCACGTTATTATAATCTGATTGTATAATAATATATGTACAAGTCTTCGGTAGTATATTATATTCTTTATTGTTTCATATGCCAATAGAGAATTACAACACTGGTGAACCATTACAATATTATTGAGTTATCTGATTTGCTGTCAGCTATATTTCATTTTTGCCAAAACTATTTCATAATTTAATCAGTATTTTCAAAAAAAAACTTGAAAACTTGGTAGAAAGCAAAAACCTACTACTGAAAGCTTATGCACTAATTCGAATTTTTAAAGCTGTTTCCAAAATTTTGTAAATGTTTAAATTATTAGTCATATTAATAAAATTAAAACAATAAAATATTATTATAAACTTGGCAGAAAAATATAACTCGATATTATATAAATATGTTGGTTGGTGATAATAATAGCTGATAAATAACAAAGCCCAGGAGTGAGCTAACCTGACGTGTGGTGCAGCGTACTTGGGCGTTAAAATTTAGGAGTGTTAACCGAGTGCCAAGAGATGACATTTTTTACTATTTGTGGGAACACCCGTTGGAAGTCTTCCCTTCTTGTTTTTTTGCTCCCGATGAATGCCACACAATGAAAGAATAAAAACCATACGAACGTATGAATGCGTTCCATTTCTACAAAAATAGTACAACAAAAAACTTCATCACATGGAAAATACTTAAGAAGCTGAGTCGAGAATCCAGGTGCGTTATGTAAATTATGCGAGTTCGCGTGTTCTTGTAAAGACAGAAATATTGCATGGGGACACAAAAAAGGAACTCCTTTCTCCCGTTTAAAACATTTCGATGCACCTGCATTAGAAAAAATAGTATATCTACATAGTGTAAACATTAAAACACACTAAATTTTATTTTTAACATAGAAAATGTTTATTTACAGTGGAACTTTAATTTTAGACCGTTTTGTATATCTTAACAAAATTTTATTGAACTGGAAAGTTGCCTCATCTATTTTTATTAAAATTATTTGAGAAAAACAACCGGGGAGCCTCAATATTTACTCCATACGGTTGAACCATTGACTCATTGTCGACGAAAAATCTGAATTTTAATTTAAATTAATGAGATGAACTGAACGAACATTCTATTTTCTCTTAAATGCATTTGCTTACAATAAAAGTTTTATTGAACATAATGAATTTCGTTATTTTAGCAAACGTCCATTACTTTTAGCATAGCAGGGTCATTATAATAAAGGTCAAGACGGTGCACGATCTGCACGAAATAGTTAGCTATTTATAATCCAGCATTCTATTTTAAATGGAAAATTTAATATGTAACTATCATATAAATTTATAATTATTGGAATAACAATTTTTTGTCCTCCCTTTCTTCCTTGTTGTAGCAGGCAATTCAGAATAAATTGAAGAAATAATCAGAAGTTATAAAAAAGTTACAATATTGAAGAACGAACTCTCTTTCAAAATAACTATCCTAGCCGTTGAGGGAGGAAGTTCAATCATAATGTTAAATCAAATTATAAAACTGAGGGCTATCACATGCTTATCAGTTTATCACCTGTTAAAGGGTTCATTGCACCCAGGATATCGGCACCATAAAGTAGAAAAATTAATGAAACTAAATTTCCTCTAAAGTTTTTCTAACTTTATGGCGTCCAAAAATTAGAAAATTAGCTTATAAAATAGAAATGTTGGGTGAAAAATTAGAAATTTTACTTCATATTCCAAACGTTGATTATCTAGAGCAGTTTTTGCGCTGTGGTTCTATAAAAAGATAAAAAAGTTTATACATATAAAAATGTTAGTTTATGCCAGGAAACATTTTCACCCAATAAAATTGATTACTGTTTTAGTAATAACTGGAGAAAAGCCAAAAAAGTAAGAGAAAATTCTGAGATTATAAATGACGATAAGTTAGACAAATTAGATGGAACATAAATAAAATTGTGTTGGAAACAAACTTGAGTGGGGCAAAAATCAGACATTCGAAAAAAGTTCAAATTTCATTTCTTTAGAAAATAATACTATACTTGAAAAAAAAATTAAGTAATATTCAAGATATCATTTTTTTTTCAATAAACCCAAACAAATCTAAACAAATAAGCCGATAACAATGATAAACATAAAAGCTAAACAAATATAGCTTTTTATCGTGTTTTTTCTTTCCCATTTTAAAATTTAAACTTTGAATTATAACACCCAAAATATTACCGATAATATACAATTTATGTGTATAATAAAAATAACAAAGATAAGATATTAAAACGCTTATCATGTTTTTATTGGCCATCGTACGTGTTATCAAAAGCGTATAACAACACTCAAAACTCAAAAAATATCCAAACAGAACAAAAATAACTCAGATAAGAAGATAACAATTATTATTAAGTGGCGATTGTAACAAATAAATAAAATATTCAGAACGGCTGTGACGTCAGACTTAAAAAACTAAATATATTATTATAACGAATATGTAATTATGTGAGGCGACATTTATTTTATAATAAATTAGATTAGATAATTTAAAGTTTCGATAATGCGTAAACAAATAAATCCAAATATTATGTCGGCAACAAAACAAACGTTTAAAAAAAGGCGGATGCCAACAGAAAAACGATCTTCTTCCTTTTAATTTAGGTATATTTTTAACTGTGTCCCATACATTTGATGCTAGACACTCCCATTCCAAAACAAAAAATTTAAAAAAATCTTATGATTCGATAATACTTGGACCTTTGGAACAGTGATGAGAAAAAATTGATTCTAGATCGACAAAGGATGAGCTTTAGCAGAACAAATTAAGATTGCTATTCTTGAAACCCTCGCTCAACGAAAATGCATGCCTGTTCGTTCGTGACTGTGTTACAATTATTATAACAATTTCATTAGTATTACAGTATTTCAGACATACCAATTACTTGATGCTCGGTCATATGTTATTTTAATGGCTGCGAGCAAAAAAATTTAAGATCACATCATGGAAAAATTGGACAAAATCGGAAAGCGAGGTATGACTTGGTTTGAACACTTAATGAGAATGAAAAAGATCGATAACCTAAACGAGTGTATATCAATGGTTCCTCATCGAAGAACAAATGGCTCAGAGGAAGAAATCTCCTTCGGCTGATGGTTGCCACCATTAACAATAAAACAAGGTTATATTAACAGGTAATACAACATAATGTGTTTCTGGATTCTGGGTTCGAATCAGAATACATCAACATATAAAACCAACAGTTGAAACTAGAGAACAAATAAAAACAAAAGAAATTGATGGATAATGACAATGAGATATAGTGTAAAATTGAGAACCGGGCAAAGTATGAAAAGATTCAGAGAGCAATCAGAGCGACCAAGGAGGTAGGACCTTTTTTGGTCAATCACTGGCATCACTAGATGCCATAGGTGAAATAGGAAAAAAAAAGGATGAAATCGCTATTTTTGCGATATTTTATACTTACAGTGTATTTTATTTGTGACAACTTAAAAACATTTTAATTCTAAAAAAAGTGTTTGAAGTTTAAATAATATGATTATGTTAATTTTTAATTTGTGTAAATACTAAATATATAGATTTAAATTTGTTTTTAATAATTTTGAATAATTTATTGTAGATGTGAGTTTAATTATTGTTATATTTGAATTAATTTGTAAATAATTTTTGTAAATAATGTAAATTTTTAATATATTGGTGAGTCTTTTCGTGCTAGCAAGTTAAGTTGGTACGAAAAGACGTGAGATTCTTCCTTTCCAAGTCGGTCCTTAAGAGTGGACGGACGTATTAGAGGGTGTTTCCCAAAAAAAGTTATAATTTTGAGTCTCAAGTTTAAGATTTTCATTTAGTTTTGAGAATAAAATTACGATTGAAGTAATAATGATTGATAATAATTGGAAATTTGAATGCTAAATTATAATTGGTTTTTGAAAGATTTAACTGGATATAATTCGTTTAAATGGGAAGGCATCGTGAAATTTGTATTTGCGGCTAGCACCTGCGTCGATAAAGCATACCTGCGAGTTATAGTTTCCATTTTAAATCGGAATAAGGAAGTTAGGAGAAGAATTTGCCATTGTTGTTTATCAAGCTTAAAACCACATGTGTGGGCTCGGCCATAATTTCGTTAATCCTACCCAGTGCGTCATTTATTAATTTATTGTTTATGAAACTAGTATACATATATGGACATCGATAAATATAGATAGTACCGACTCAATTATATCAATATTTTTAAAAGTTAAACATTGCATTTTTGCTTAAACAAAATCTTGTAATATATTACACATCAAAATAATATCTTTTCATTATCGTATCAAGCCGTGATCGTCCTGTATATAATCAGTATATTGAGGACCTCTTTATCATTTCATTATATAATCCAAAGTTAGATAAGGTGTGGTAATAATTTACTTTTTGCGTGTTAATTGTTATTTCAAAATCTTAATCCGTACTGTTTATGTCGTTGTACAAAACATATCACACCAGACACGATCAAAATGTATTTGGATATTTAAATTTTTTCCTAAACTTTGCTCATTGGGAAAACCCATGGCTTTCAGTCTTATTCTTAAAATTTATAGTCGCAATTACGTAAGTGAAAACAAAAAAATATTATGGTTGCATATATATATGTTAACCTCCAAGATTGAACTATTTGACTTATTTGTAAAAAAAACTTCTGGCTGATAAGATTATAAGACGGATTTACTTATTTATGTTTGCCACGCCAACCGTTGAATGCGAAGTACATTGGACTTGATGTATATATGCGTGTGGAGATAGCAAAATTCCATCATGCAATGAATGAGTGTCCAGCTCGTATTGTAAACAAATTAAAACCAAGTTACGATGGTTATATCAGGATATAATTTCATATTTAAAAACTAAACTCTGTGTTATTATCTCATAATTTTAATGAGTGCGGACGACTGTCATAGTATATCACCAATGTTAGTAATTAAATTTACAAATAATAATATCTAAATCAACAAATTCACATAAAACTTCGTAATATATAAAAATATTGGTTGGAAGCTCCCCGACTACAGATTATTATTTTAAATATCTTTATAGCTTTTCAATATGACAGTGATATAGTCTGATATAGACATAGTACATAGGTGTTCCGCAGGGTAGTTTATTGCGACCGATATTCTATGCGATTGGTGGCAACGCAATTTTACTGCACAAATATCCTTTATCATAAAAATTCCTTTTGCACATTCATTTTCCAAACATTATTATAAATAAATAAAGGTTTGACGATTCAATAATATTGTTTCACCTTGAATGCCATTCAGATTTGTGCATCAAATGTATGCAGTAATGCTGTTCATCTGGGCTATACGAATGATTTAGATCTACATAATGGTTATTTCATGATATTCTACCTTCACGACTAGCGAATTTGTTTCACCTGTTACCCCACACAATAAAATAACCTAAAAAACATGCCATTATAAAGTCGTTTGCTGATAACAAAATATGCAACGTATAAAGCGATATTTACATTTTTCCAGTATAATCATTAGTTAGATATTCTACGTAATTTCCGGACAGCAATGTTACACCACACTATAAGATAATGTTAAAGTACATAAAAGCAAAATTCCTGTTATGGCTGATAAAATTTAAAAATAACACACTAATCTCTCTTAGTAGGTTCCTTAAAAACGTCCGCTTCCTTCAAATGACATTTTTATTTATTTATATCTAACCAATTTCTATGATATACTTTATAGTCACATCCATGTTTATCTATTTATGCTTCCACAACATTTTCTGCATCCTACGTTTGGGATTTAACTTGGACCGGAATAAATTTGGATGCAACTTTATAGGTCCCAAATTGCCAGCGATTCCATTATCGAAATTGAGAAAATAAAAATGAAAACAGCTGTTCCGAATAATCGATAATGTTTGCTGACGTTTTTTTCGAGCTAATCATCGACTGTCGTCAATTTTTTCCTATTAAAATGTCCTTCATTGTCTGTTGCTTTACAGAATCATATAAAAATGGCATCAAGGAGCTCTCTGTACTTAGCTGATAACGGAAGACGTCTGACCTTTTGATATGAACTAAAAATGCTATTTATGGCGCTGACAATTCAATGACATTAATTTCAAGATTACCGATAAAGTCTCAACTTCTTCAATGCAGTGGTCAATATCACTCTCGGTTATATTCCTGATATTAAAATGCATATTGATGCAATTTATGTTTCAGAATCATAAGTTCTGTCGTGCAAGATATAAATATTTTATCCAACACCTCTGTCTTATGAAGGCATAATAATGCCGATTTTACATATCTTATGGGGTCTATAAAACACTAGTGGACTTATGAATTCATAATTACACACTAGTGACTTATATGTAAATTATGAGTACACCTACTACTTACTAGTTTTCATAATTTAAATTTGATATTTTAAAACGTCAAATGTCAAAACTTTTAATTACATTTTAAACTATTATTACGAGATATTGGATAAAGCTTTGTATTACACACGTTTCTTAACAGCAAATAAGTTACTCAAGAAAAATTAGCCACTCGAGATAAACATTTCTTTCGTAACTTATTTGCCTTATAAGCCACTTGTATAATAAATAGCTATTTTTCTATCGATCATACTATAGTAGATACAAAAAAAACTTTTGATTTCATTTTGCTCTGCCCATTATTTATAGTAAGTAGTATTGCTGAGGTGTTTAGCTCGACTAAATCGAAACATTTTTACTTGCATGTGAAGTAAGTTGTATTACAATTATAGTTTACGTTATAGTGGGATGCCATTTGTGCAGACTCTTTGCTATTCAGATTTGCAATGATTATTTCCACATTACTTACAAAACTTACAAAAACCGTAGCTGTTTGTAGCTTACAAAAACCGAAAATATTTTGTTTTTTTTTGGATTAATAATTATTATTTGTATTTATTTATTTTTGTTAGCGAGTAAGAGTGACCAGAAATTAGATCAATTTAATTGCCCAAAATAAATTCCTTCACCGTTCATGTTCTTGTATAACTGGAGTTTAAGCTTGGTTTAGTTAATTTCCGAGTTAAACTGAGATTGACATAGCGGCCCTAATAGTTTTTTTTTCGAACTTAATTACTGGTGTACTGGAGAGTATTTCATACCACCAGGTCTTACAGACGGAAGCTTAGCGTGCATGTTCTATAATTGGTTTTGTTTCATTCAGAACAAAATACATTTATTATAGAAAAAAAATTTGGTTTCGTGAGTTGCAAAGAGAATCACAATGAGTTGAATGCTGATAAGGTTAAGAGGCAAAACTATATTGTGTCGCCTACATACCTGATTGTATTGATTAGCATCATTTGACATCACATTCTTGATCTTCTAGCACTTTCTTCAATATTATCTTATCTTATCAATAAATTATCTGAATACAAATAATATATTGAATAGAAACAGCCACTTTACATTATGCAATCTGCTATAGAGTACACGATAACACAGAAAATATTGCCAATGTGTTGTGATTTGATCAATTTATGAAAGATCAATTGTAAAAAAAAATACTTGAAAATATGCGCCTATATATGCACCAAATTTCCTTAAAATATGCATTAAAATTGATAAAAATAGATAAAATATGCATTGATATGCAAACTAAAAAATATGTAATCTTCGAATTTTTAATTTTTTGTTTCAAATTTTCAATAAGTACTAACTTATTTTTTACTAACTTATTTAATAATTTTAATAATAAATCTGGACGAATTACGTAAAATTTGCATATTTATAACCATTGGTGCATATTTGAGTAAATAATGCATATTTGTGCATATTTGAGCTACCTTTGGTGTCCAGCCGCAGCTAAAGATTCATATCTTTCATGCTTTCATACTAATCATGCTTTCTTATGGAAGTGTTTCCTATAGACTGATTGAATTTTACCTAACGTTTAACTAGGCCTTAGTGTTTGTGCAGATAATTAGGCCCAGCTAAAGATATGTTTACTAAGCTGCGGCAGGGGCTCTGCGACTGAAGTCGCAGTGAATGCTTTCTTATGGGAGTGTTTCCTTATTAGAATGCGATCTTTGCAGGCGACTCTAAGGTAACACTCCCATAAGAAAGCAAGGAGAGCAGTGACTGCGACTTCAGTCGCAGAGCTCCAACCGCAGCTTAGTAAACATATCTTTAGCTTAGCGAAATTATCTGCATCAACACCAAGGGCTAGTTAAACGTTAGGTAAAAGTTAATCCAGAGTCAATTGATGTTGATCCTATCACAGAGGAAACACTCCCATAAGAAAGCATGATTAATAGAGCTCGGATTTATATGCACCAAAACATTTGAAAATATGCGCATACGAGGTGTGGCAATTAAGTTCCGGGAATTTAGTTGTAAACATATGTCTGAAAAGCGGGGACCTTTTCTGTAGTCCCAGTAAAAGTTTAAAAGTAAAAGTTACTATGCTCACCCACAGCTACTTATTTAAAAAAGAACAATCTCCAAACTGTCTTTGTGACAACCTCTTAAACGTCAGCCACATATTGAGACACTGTCCAAAATATCAGGCAGCAAGACATTTTGCCGAACTGCTTGATAGCTAAAAGAAATCCTATCAGACACAAGATGCAACGTGCGAAAGTTACTGAAGTTTCTACAGTCATCGGGTTTGTTTAGCAAAATTTAAAATTTAATCTTTTTACCTTACATCTATATGATTTCATTGTTAATATAGTTCAAATATGTTATCTAGTTTTTATAGTTATTTAATTAATTGTGTTAATAATTATGTTACTATAATATTCAGTAGTGCTAATAACCTATGATGTTGATGCACATTTTTTGTTCATTCCACTTTTACTTTGTATCTGATAATAAAAAAAGTTTGAAGTCGATATCACATTTGGTTTGTGTCTCATGCGTGTTTTTGGAAAGTAACTTTTTTAGTGACGTAGTGAAAACCAGTGAAAATCGATCTGCGGTCGGGTAGTCACTGGAGATGAGAGCTGAATATCTGAGTATGACCCCGAGACCGGTCAGGTACAACTCGGCGCCGCCGACTCGGCGCAGCCAACTCGGCGCCGCCAACTCGGCGCCAGGCCAACTCGGCGCCAAGACAACTCGGCGCCAGCTAACTCGGCGCCGGTTAACTCGGCGCCAGGACAACTCGGCGCCAAGTAAATAATAAAATTTTTTAATAAATGTTTGTTAAATCGTTATTGTTATAACTATTTCACATTCAGGGTCGTTCGTAGAGACCGGATTTTAAGCATTTTTGCTTATTGTCAATTTTAAAAGCAGCTCTTTGAAATTTGAGATGTGAACGAATTACATAAAAAGATGTATTTTAACGTATAGTTTTTCATGCTTATTTTGCTTTTTTTGCGATTTCTTGCTTATTTGCTTATACCTGAACTTATTTTATACTTTTGTGCTTATTTTGAACTTATTTTCTAACTTTAAATTGAACTGACTTAAATTAATTTTTAAATTAATCAAAAATAAATTTTTGATACAGAGTTATCCCTAAATTATCAGTTAGTGGCGTAGCCAGTTAATTAGTAATTAATTAATTAATAATGAGTATAAAAAATATTAATTATAAAAATAATGTAACGTAGTTAAATAAAATATCGTTTTCTAACCTAAGCTTAATCGGCGCCGAGTTGTCCTTACGCCGAGTTGGCTTGGCGCCGAGTTAGCCGGCGCCGAGTTAGCAGCGCCGAGTTGGTCGGCGCCGATTTGGCGGCGCCGAGTTGTCCCATCCCGCCCCGAGACCCATCCCATAAACAAAGTCAGCGGTGGGTGGAAAAGAATGGAGAGTGGCCAACGAAAGCGAAGATGTCCAAGTCGCGACTAAAGACAATGTTGATCATGTTTTCTTAATATCCGCGGCATCGTTCATCATGAATATCTTCCTGTCGGCCAGGCAATGACTGGATAGTTCTCTGTTGACGTCCTGGAACGGTTGCGGGCATGCATTTTCTCAGAACTCGCCGAGAACGGCTGGTTCTTGCACCATGAGAACGCGCCGGCCCATTTCTCGTTCATTATGCAAGAGTTTTTGGCGAAGAAAGACATCCCAACGTAGCCGCATCCACCCTATGGCCCCGATATTTGTGACTTTTTCTTAATCCCCAAGATAAAGTCGCACCTCAAGGAAACCCATCGTGGCGGCATACAGGAGGTCAAAGAAGATGTAACCACGGTACTCAATAAGTTAACTTTGGAGGATTACCAAGGGTGCTTCAAATCGTAGGAGAAAGGTAGAATCATTGTGTAGATTTAAAGGAGACTATTGTAAAGGTCGATAATAAAAGTTTGCTTGCAACTTAATTTGCTTCTGTTTTATTGACAAATTCCCCACTTAATTGCCACACCTCGTATATATCCACATTTCCTTAAAATATGCACTAAAATTGATAAAAATAGATAAAATCTTCATTGATATGCAAACTAAAAAATATCTAATCTTCAAATTTTTCAATTTTTTTTTGCTATCTAGAATTATAAAATGTAATAATTTTAATAATAAATCTGGATGAATTACTTAAAATTTCCAAAATTTTGCATATTTTCAACATTTGGTGCATATTTAAGTAAATAATGGATATATGGGCCTCTTTTGGTGTTTTTTGCAGAATTTTAATAGAGAAAATAAAAAATTATTATTAAATTTTCCAATTTAAGCAATTATTTTATTTAACTTTAAACAATTTAATTTTTATAATTTTTTAAATAAATAAAAAATAAATAATTTTTTAAATAAAAAATTAAGTTGCTTAAAATGAAATAAAAAAATTGTTTCAATTAGCAAAATTTAATAATAATTTTTTATTTTCTCTATTAAAATTCTTCAAAAATCACCAAAAGTGGCCCAAATATGCATTGTTTACTCGAATATGCACCAAATCTTGAAAATATGCAAAATGTGCATTTTGACAAGCAGTTTTTCGGATTCGAAAGCATAAAATCCGAGCTCTACCGATGATCTTTTTTTTTGCCTAAGTATTTTGACCATTCAATTTAATTTTGAGTTTCGGCGTTTACACTTTTGTTTTCAGAGAAAATATGCATTTCAAATGAAGAGCACTCGCAATTTTCCTTGTGAAAACATTGGATTTAACGAAAAATTTATGTTTGTTGACAACAAAATCGGTTTAAAAAATGATTTATAAAAGTGAAAAGATCCAGAAGAAAGGGTTTCAGTTCCCAAGAAAACAATTATTACCCTGAAATATCAAACTATCTAGCATATTATAAAACTTGAAAACAACTACGCCGATAAAATAATTTTTCTAATGTTCCTTAATCATGCAAATATTTATTTAAAATAAAAATAGTAAAATAAAAATAAATCTATTTTTCATTGCGGTATAATAATATATTATTTATTTGTATTCTGGAACACGGAATCGACTAAAATATAAAGTTTTGTTTTTAAATCGATCACCAGAAAGAACATATCCGACCAGTATCTGAAGGCAATCCCAAGCGGTGATTGGTCGACAGGTTCTTTTCCCTCCGAGAAAGCCCAGAATCCGGCTCTATGATTCGTCCGGAGTGCTAGCTGTGCCAGTGCGAGTCAAGTAGGCTCAAAACCATGGAAGTGTAATACCCAGTGTTTACCATTAACATTTCGATGGAAAATGTCAAATAAAATTCTTACTTCTCTCAGAGTTCAAGAGGATATTATTTGGTATTAGCAATCACGCACTTAACCCCTACCCTGAGAAGGTGGCTTATTCCGTTTCATTTGCGTGTCTACGAATAAAAATTATAAACAATAGTAAAATTCTGTATAATATTTACTAACCAAGACCTTGAAATGTACAAAACACGAAAAGAATTAAAAATACATATGGATACTGATGCATGCAATTTTTCAGTTTATATTGTGAAGCAAATACGGAACAAATACATTAACCGATACTATACAATAATTGACTTTTCATCCTTAAGTGTTATAATGACTAATACCGCTATATAAAAATACGAAAACAATTAAACTGACAAATGAAGAGGAGGTTCTGCAGAATGAGGTCCATTTGTTAAAGTAATAGGTTGTCGAGTAGTCTGCACAAGAATTCCAACAGCCGATTCATTTGATATAGTAGGAAAAGACAAACCCACTTGTAATGTACTAAAAATAAGATTGATAAAAAAATCCATAAATAAATCATTAGATATTAAAAATTAAAAGCATAAGAAAACAAAAACCAAGCGATCCTGCAGACGAATAACACAAGAAGAAGTACTGGTAGAAGTAGCAACAGGTATTCAAATAGCAAAAAAAAAGATTTTAGTAATATATCTTCTTAAATGTCGATCCTTTTATCGTCTTCACATAGTATAACAAAAATAATCAACAATCAAATTAAAAACATATTTATGTGTGACGTCGTTGACCTTAATGCGAGTGTTATGCAGAAAAATTGGCTTTGTTCGAAGGATGAAATTAACATCTCCGGAAATTTATCTTGTAAACGTTGGTACGTCATCCATTGTTCTATTCTTTTGCCTCGGAATAGTCAAAAATCTCACTTTTGTTTAAAATTACCATCTTCACGTGAGTAATTCGCGAATTCATGTCTATTTACATTTACAACGCGGACATGCTTCGGGGATCCCAATTTACGCTCGAAAAAATACAAATAATCAAGTCGCATGAACAGGTTGCTTCAAAATTTAAAGAATCGTGGTGCTATTTCTGGTCAGAATTTGGACTGGCGTATAAATCTTACTAATTTGTCCAAATGGACAAATTATTCTTAATTTTGGCAATATTTTATTCCAAAGGTGTTGAGAGTACAAGTAATGTATGTATAGGGCATAGGTGGATAACACGTTCGTTGTGTGGGGTTGGCTACAATGTCATGCAAACTTGCGTGACCATAACGCGTAAGCATGACGACTGCGAGTCATGCACTGGCTGCTTCAAACGGTGATCTCGTGACTACCTCAAATTACATGCGAAATGCATATGTAGACCATTAACGTTCTTGGTGTTGTATTATTTTCACAACACATTTTTCCCATTACATTGGCTCTCAACTTTCGGCAACATCCCAATCATTTACCGATTCCATCGGTGGTACATTGCAGGTTTCTTGTCCAGTCGTGAGTGGCTGTAAACTGGGGTGACTGCGGCAGATCATTACCGAAACTTTGCTCAGCTCCCTCCTTCAGTGGATTCTCTGCAGATGCTATATCGCCTTTTTAAGGGTCCGTAATAAAAACTCTTATGGGTAATAAAGTTATTATTGTTAACGATAAAAATCAAAAAATGACAGGTGTTGTAGTATTAATAGTGTTATAGTAGTGTGACTAAGCATACCTACATTCAATTATATGTACTGGTTACTCATAGAACGCAATAAACGTTTAGCTTTTTTTTTAGTATTGAATGATATTTAAAGAAACCATTATTTTCTATGTCGAGTATTCATTTGTTAAACCGTTTCAAAACCACAGACGAACGATAAATTACACGTAAACGACAAACTGGAAGACCACGGCCCACAATTTTTCGCAATAATATACAAAGGATCTGATATGTTCATGGCTATTTTGAGACGGGAAAGTGTTACGCAGACAGTTTATTGCCTAGTCTGTTTAATGTATTGACTTTTATACTTTATGGTATTTACATGATTACATGCAAAAAATATTGCGTTGGGTTTCCATCTACAGCGTATATGGGTAGAGCGGTCGCATAAAAAAAATGGCCGAAAGTGAACTTTAATAACCAGTTCACACAAAATAGATTTTGCTCCCGATTCGATCATCGCGCTCTGGTGAGATTGGCCAAATGTGCGGGTGGTAAGTATTGCAGATTGCAGAAACGTCACGAGGCCTTGAAATCTTGTATAAAACAATAAAAAATCTCGTTTTCTACGCTCTGTTTGCGCTTCTTTACACGTTACGCCTTTTAAACACATCCATTGTTATATTTTCATTGTCCTTCGCATACATAATTTATATCAATTGAAAAATACAGACGAGCATAAATAATCCGATTTATGCATTACTTTTACAATGCCAAGACTCTAATCTTCTCCGAACGAGCAATATTTTTGTTGCTCACATCAATAGGTGTATTACGTCCACACCATACAAACAGTCAATATGTACACTTTTATTTAGTATATTGTCTTACTAAAAATAATTTTGTAATCGTTAGTGTCGAGACATCCTTAAATAATATCACGTTATACTAGGTAGATAAACGGTGGTTAACTTGAGATAACAACTGTGATAACAAATAGTTCGTCGTAAATTTACAATAACAACATTTTTTCCTCAAAATTCGTAAATCGTTTTCATCGTAAAATTTTGTCCAAATATTCCAGGAAATAATTGGGCAATGCAGGCATGGACTGATACCAACTTGTATGCAATTGATCGATTTATGGTGGCTATCAAGATCCGCAGAAACCTCCAAAAATTTATCTAAAAAGGTCCACGCACATTCAACATAGTACAACAATTGTGTACTACATAGTTTCTTATATTAGTTGCAACGACTTAATTCTTACGGCTGGCTTTCAAGCACCTGACGTATTATTTTTCAGAATAATAATTTTGACTAATAAGGTATGTAGGTATTGCCGCAGTTGGCCTTAAAAGAATTTTCGACAGCCCTAAATCCTAACCAAAAGTGATGTACTCGTATTATATACTAAAAAGAATTGTATACAGTCGTGCAGGTGAAGCTAGGAGAGGATAGAATGTTTCGGTCATGCTAACCGAGAGAGAAGAAGAAGAGTTAACGAGAAAACTAAATCTCAATATTGTCCACATCTGCAAATGGATGAATATGAAAGGGCTGACCTTAGTCCGAAAAAAAAGATAGCAGTGCTGGTAAGCGAAAGGAGGAAACATTCATACAATATCCATCAAAGTGGATATTTCTCATCTATCTAAGTTTTACAAGCCCTATAGAGTGCATCGCTATTTTGGAGATTCATACAGTTCGAAAGTTTTCATTCGGATCACACAGAAACTGTTACGAACCTTGATCTCGGGACAATTTGGGAGAGTTACCACAAGTCATCAGTTATTAAGCTATTATTATTATGTTACCAGAAGGTAATATGTGTTTGAACGGTGTGAAACTCAATTGCTCAGGTTGTGCAGCCTGAAGGTCGCACTGACTGTAACCTCACCCCATTTTTTGGTTGGTAATTTAAAATTAACCAATCAGAAGTAATTATTATATAGTTGTTGTATTTTAAAACATTTTTCTCGGGCAGTTTTCACCGGTTTCGGCAGAATTTGACTATGGACAGCAAGTAGCAAAGAAACAATTGCCTGGTATGTACTAGAGCTTGAGCTCTAGATTTGTACAGTCTAAAAATATTTTTTTTAATTTTATGACAGTTGTGTTCTATTATAACCTTATTTAGAAAGGTCTGAAGAAAGAAAGAAAAGCTAGAGACTAGAGGTTGCAGACCGCGGAGTCATGGAATATTTATACCATATTTAAAAATTATAAAAATACCAAACAATATTGATGTAAAATCTGACGACAAATTATACGAATTTATAAAATAATATTAATTTTGTGCTTGATTGATGTATTTTAAGGATAAGAACAGTTCCTCTAAATTTAAAGCCATACGATTTTAATTACAGATGATTTTTTTTAATTAACTAGCTAACTTAAGTTAGTTAACTAGCTTAACTATATGAGGGTCCCGCAAACGATTAATGTACCAGTCATAGCTTATAGCCCTGTCAAGCAAGCGTTTTCCAATTTATTATTTCGGAAATATACCTGCAGATATTACAAAAGCATGTACAGTGGCTCAAAAAAGTATTCGTACACTCCTATGTTAGCAATGTAAATTGTACCATTTGAAGTTTTTTTTGTCATATAAAAATCGCTTTTACAGCTACACTTTTAGATATTTATTGTTGCAAATTTAATTCTCTTCATTTTAGTATACACAGAGTTTTCTATTTTGTCGCACGGTTTCCGAGTTACAGTGACTTAAAGAAAACTCTGTAAAACACAATAAATATTGTCATCTGTATCTCGGAAACGGTGCGACAATAAATAAAATTTACAAGAAAAAATACCTATTAATTTTTCTATTTCGTTGTACCGCTTCTGAGATACGCACATAACAATATTTCTTGTATTTTACAGAATCTTATATTTAAGTCACGGTAACTCGAAAAGGGCGGGACAAAGTAGAAAAATTTATATAAACAAAAATGAAGGGAACGAAATTTGCAACAAGAAATATCTAATAAGTTTTTCTATAAAAGCGATTTTTATGTTTCAAAAAGTACAATTTACATTGTTACCATAGAAGTGTACGAAGAAGAAGTGTTCTTGAGCTACTGTAGTTGTTTCATTTGCAGTATTCCGCCTAGAAATCATATTTTTTGTCCTTAAAGTATTTGTTCTCTAGACAGGTACGGAAGTTTTCGCTTAGAAGAGGGCAATTTTTGTTTGATTGTATCTTACTCTTAAGTCCGAGTAAAAAAGTCACTGTAAAAATTTGTATAAAAACGTTTTATAAAAATTTGTATACAAACGATGTGACGTCACGAGCCATAAAATTATTTTATGCTATGTCTCACTGTAAAATGCTTCGTGCAGTTTTTATAAAAACGAGATCAGCTGTTTTGTATAAGCTACCCTAAAAGTAAGGTCAACCGGTTTTACTTGATGCGTAAATTCAAGTTGAGTGGGGCGTCAACAGCCAATGGGATGCCTGCTTTTATAAAAATTTTAGAGACAGTTCTAAAAACGTTTTCGTGACGTCATGAAAATACAAGCACCATAAAAATATTTTTACCTGAGTCATTTTTATAAAACCAGTGGCCTGTCACAATATCCAAACCGTTTTTATACAATTTTTTATAAAAATTTGGATGGAAATTTTACAATGCGACATCGACTTTACAGAAAATTTGTTCCAAACAAAAAAAATTATATTCAATGCCTCTCCCAAACCTGTTTCCGTGCTTTTCCCTATGGTCTAGGTACATAGCTAGAAACATATCGACGAACATTCTAGTTTTACACAGCTGACGCATTTGATTGGGCTATGAGCTTTCTGGCATCGTCTACAATAATATTCTATGTTACTTGTAATATTTCAAATACAAATTTTCCAGTATTACCTTGGCCAAACGTAGTAGTGTTTAAAAAATCTAATTTTACTGAAATTTCCTTACGCGACGCTTATGATTGTTGTTCATCTGACAACTCCGGTTGCTCCAATTACAAAATCTGGGAAAAACTACAACTAATTTTTTTAGAAAAAGTAAGATATTTAAAAAATTTTTGGATTTTTCTGTAAATATTAGAACTGTTCTTGAGATTAGATAATTTTTATGAGATCAAATTCCAAACAATAATGATATTTCATTGCATTAACTAATAAGTTTGGTTTACGCAAAAAATACTTGAAAGGAATTTAAAACATAAAGATTAATTTATTACAAAATCGGATCAATTTAACGTCCACTATAGAATTTTCTATGGATTGCATAAAAAATCATATCTTGTGCGAGATGCAATATAATAAAAAAAAATTGTCGATGTATTTTCTCTCGGTTGTAGCTTAACGAGTAAAACAGGTAAGTCAAGTCTACAAATAATAAAACAATAAGAAGAAAATGCAAGGAGAACAATGCACCTGATGTGATCTTTTGTGCAAGTTACGTTATGAAATTTTAAAAAATAAAAAATTGCTTCATTAGCACCGCCTCGCTTAAAATGGAAACCGCGCTCCAACCCTTTTTTTGATGCTTTATTTTCATGAAAACATGCTAATTTGATTATTCGGTTTAAATTGCGTAACTTGAATTTTTCTGCATAATAATTTTGCAAAATTTACATCCAACAATTTCAGAACTTGGCAGACACAAAAAGTCGTTTCTCAAGTACCTATAGCCAATTAGGTGTTTATTTTTTCGATTTGTACAATTGTCGAATAATAATGGTATGGGAGGGAGGGCTGGAAGTTTCGTATTGAAAAGTGAAAGATTGCAATGAAAAAGGTCCTTTCGTACCAGTCTAAAATGACAATGAGGATATTGAAAGATCGCCCGCATTTACATCCAAATTGATTATCGTGAAAGTGTCCGGTTTTTTCTGAAGGTAAATCATGAAAAATTTAACTGTTCCATTACTTCTTCCATCTTCCATGGCCAAGTGGAATGACTCTGGCAACGTAATGATAATAAAGTGCCATCGACACCGATAAATCAATTTCTGAGCGTTTTAGTCGAATTTATTCATTATCAATTTTATTGCAAAAATATTCCATACGTTACGACTCGGCTGGAGTGTAAAAAAAAACAATTCGATGTTAAAAGCTTTAAAATTTTATTGAGTTTTCAATGTTACGTAAAAGAGATGCGACCCCCACACATAAAACAATAAATTTGAGTTTGCACGTTGAAAATAATCTTCCTCCGAAATCATAAATATAAATCCGAAGAAAGTTTGAGAGAATAAATAATACGGACGCATCTCATAACTCATACATTAAATATGTACAAAATGTTGAAACTTATTTCAAGTTACATTATTTATACAAAACATTTGTAAAGTTAGTCAAGTGCCAAGTTGGGTATAATTTGTCGGTAATTTTATTCCAAAAGCGCTCGCATTCTAGATCTTACAATCCCGAGACCTGAAGGAATTAAAACGTGACAAGATTGGAAACGTTGCATATACGAAGAAACTTCCAAGTTATTCTAGATCAATAAATAAAATGTAAAGATACTTAATGCCCATCACGTTCTCAAACGAAGATATATGGGGGGATGCTAAATTTATGATAAAAACATACTTCGAGTGTATAACTAACAGGTTCGCCAAATAAACAAAACTTTGATTCACTTAATTTGCACCCAATAAACAGGTTTACTTGATTACGACACGTTTCGTGAATTAACTCACTTTTTGAGCAAGCAACATGGAAAAGAAAAAAGTTTGATCGATATTATATTCCAATCACATACCCAACACTTCCATTCTGGAAGTTTTTCTGTCCTATTTTCCATTCACCGGTCCCAAGACACAAGAGATTATTTAAAGTTTCTCAAAATGCGCGCATTTGACAAAATGGAAATTGAAAGATAAAATAGATCTGATAGTCGTAAAACGTCAAAAGGGTCGAAACGACTCAAGAAAATTAAGAGGAATCCCACTTTTTACATCGAGACATTCGTATGGAAAACAGAATGCTTAGCCAACCTGAAAGGTATGTTACCAATGCTGTAAACAGTGACGAGGGTAAAAACTTTTAAATTCTGACATTCGAGTATTTCAACGAAAATGTGAAAAACATATTGAATTATTGACTTCTCTTATTAATTTTATTTGTCGCAATCCAGCACACTGGAATAGTCGTTGAAGGGGCTATAATAGCCTCGCACGCTACAACATGTTGTATTTAATTATTTCTTGAATTGTAAGAATAATTCTGACAAGTTTTATCAAAACTAGTTACGAAATACAAGATGAACATCCAATTACAATTAGTTAAATGAAACCCACACAAAACGGAGTCTTCGCTATTACTCGACTCATTTAACTAAATAATTTAAATACAAGCAGAAAAAGAACTCAAAATAAAAAAATTTTAAGTAAATTTGTGGTTTTTAGTATGTATTTATGGTTAAATTCAAAAAAAAATATAAGAATAATACAATACGTAGAAAATCAAAATTCAAAAAATTTTTAAAAAGGAGACAATTAACACATAACAGGTCTGGATTAAGAAAATTTGAAAAAAATGAAAATTTCGTAATACGAAGTACAATATAACGTTATTTCATGGTTATTGCCATTCTTTAGTTGCACGCATCGATTACGATTACATTGTGAAATTAGAAGAAAAAATTTTCAAACTAAACAAAATTATCGACTAAATTGTACAAAATTGACTTACCATAACCTCCAAAGATTATCAAAACTGAACTTGTTACATGAAGTATGAATAATTTAAAAATGATTTGAACTAAGAAATTCGTTTACCTAGCACTGCTAGTTTGAAATCCGAAGGCACTGCCCTCTTAATATGATTTCTAAAAACTTTGAAAAAATTCAAAATTCAAAAATTTACCACGTTTTTTAACCGTGAGGCGTAAAACTAGAAAAAGAACTCAAAATAAAAAAATTTTAAGTAAATTTGTGGTTTTTAGTATGTATTTATGGTTAAATTCAAAAAAAAATATAAGAATAATACAATACGTAGAAAATCAAAATTCAAAAAATTTTTAAAAAGGAGACAATTAACACATACTTCATGTAACAAGTTCAGTTTTGATAATCTTTGGAGGTTATGGTAAGTCAATTTTGTACAATTTAGTCGATAATTTTGTTTAGTTTGAAAATTTTTTCTTCTAATTTCACAATGTAATCGTAATCGATGCGTGCAACTGAAGAATGGCAATAACCATGAAATAACGTTATATTGTACTTCGTATTACGAAATTTTCATTTTTTTCAAATTTTCTTAATCCAGACCTGTTATGTGTTAATTGTCTCCTTTTTAAAAATTTTTTGAATTTTGATTTTCTACGTATTGTATTATTCTTATATTTTTTTTTGAATTTAACCATAAATACATACTAAAAACCACAAATTTACTTAAAATTTTTTATTTTGAGTTCTTTTTCTAGTTTTACGCCTCACGGTTAAAAAACGTGGTAAATTTTTGAATTTTGAATTTTTTCAAAGTTTTTAGAAATCATATTAAGAGGGCAGTGCCTTCGGATTTCAAACTAGCAGTGCTAGGTAAACGAATTTCTTAGTTCAAATCATTTTTAAATTATTCATACTTCATGTAACAAGTTCAGTTTTGATAATCTTTGGAGGTTATGGTAAGTCAATTTTGTACAATTTAGTCGATAATTTTGTTTAGTTTGAAAATTTTTTCTTCTAATTTCACAATGTAATCGTAATCGATGCGTGCAACTGAAGAATGGCAATAACCATGAAATAACGGTATATTGTACTTCGTATTACGAAATTTTCATTTTTTTCAAATTTTCTTAATCCAGACCTGTTATGTGTTAATTGTCTCCTTTTTAAAAAAATTTTTTGAATTTTGATTTTCTACGTATTGTATTATTCTTATATTTTTTTTTTGAATTTAAATACAAGCAGTTTAGTTGATCATGTTTCACATAAAACAACCAGTGCAGGGGTAGTTCGGTTGCCGAGTTGAAAGTAGAAGTTTTTACACCTGGTAAACTATGTAGTAGATACAATTAAAACAATGATGCAACTAATCTGACTTAATTCCTCAGACCCGCAGTGTTAACAATTGTGGGGTTTGTCTAATGTCGAAATCCCTTCTGTAAATTAATTCATCAGAAAGTTTCGATTTTGCACGTAAGAAGCATCCAATAATTGCAGCAAAATTTTTGCTTCTTGAAATTATTGAATTATAGTCGAATTTATGCGTAAAAACGTATTCCAGCTATTCTAGATCGGTGATTTTCAAGTTCGGGCGGCTTCGGGAATGATTTATACCAAATGCGTGGGTTTATTGATCCGTGAACGCTTTCAAAGATGTTTTTACAAAAAGCGTGGGACCAGAGATAGACTCATTCATCTCAACTTGGTATTATCTTAAATCTGTCGTTTAGAGCGAATCCTTTTATTAAAAATAATTAAAAAGATAATTTTAATATCTTTTGGGTAGTATAACAGCTGCGGCAATAATATACAAATTGATAACTTGTCAAAAAAACGCTTGTATAACATAAAGACTGACTATGGGCTGAGCTGACCTTATAAAAACAGCCAATAGGATAAAAGTTCTTACCTTTTTGTAATTTACGTTAAATTTAATAATTTCGTTAAAAATTTTTCTTTGAAAAACATCGTAAAAATCAATAAATCATTAATTATTAATAATATTATATGTATAATAAAAAATATCTACATATTATTAATTTTCGTACATTTTATTATGTCATTTTCACAAAATATGAATTATAATAAAAGGTCACAATTACAATAAATTTAAATTTTGAAGAGATGTCGCCGATTTTATTTTACTTTATTTCAGTGTTGGTTTTTCTATATTTTTCCTGCACCGATAAAGTATCATCTTTTATAGTTAAAAAAATAAAAAAAGTTTAAAACTTAAAATCCAAAGTGAACAGATTTATTATCCGTTTTATTTGGTCTAAGCTAGGATAATAAATCATATAAATATCGGTTGCATTTATTTCTCAAAACTAAACTAACCGCCATAAAAATTTTTCTTTAAAATTCCTTAAGTTCATATAAAAAAATAATTATTTTATTAGTACAATTTCGGAGCCCCCTTCATCCTGTGCCTTTAAGCTTGCATATGCCCAGTTACGGTGCTGTAGTAAAATATACCGTAATTTTATTTAAAAATCCTAATAACGCGAAAAAAAATAATAAGAGCCAGTGGCGTAGCTATGATGGGGCAGTTATAATATATAATTTATAAATTTTTAACTTGTGAAATATAATAAATTAAAATATTAATAAAATAAATTATTAATTAAACATTATTAAAAAACCAATATTATTCTTGAGCTTTCAAAAAACTTATTATTATTAGTTTTTATTAATGGGTAATCATTATAATCTGTACAAGTATTCAAATTTGGTAGCGCTATCTGTTGTTCTTCTATTAAATTCCTTACGTTTTTCGCTATTTTACGCGTTATTTTTACAATTCGTGAAAAAAATATTTCGGAATAGTATAGAACAAATCTAGAACAACTTTCAAAAATTGCTTTTACAAGAATTGCGTGGCTAAAACCAAGAAAATGCACACTCCATGATGAAGCCTACGATTTGCATAGAAATTTAAATAAAAATTATTTAAAAATTATATGCGCACCGAAGTATACTAAATTCAAACATTCTTTACAATAAAGTAATAAAAAAAATTTACATGGGTAAACATGCAATAAACAATATCAGGAGATAATAAGTTCTGCACGTTAAAACAACATGGATAGCATTTAAAAATAAAAAACATTGGGTTTTGCAATTTTTGTTATTGTTAGTGCCCCTTTAAAAATAGCTTCCACTTTTAGTTGAACGACATTTCCAAAATGGCGGATGCTAATCAATACAGACACTACGCCAGGGACTTATTGATTAAAGTGGTGGAAAGACCTATTGCGATCATCCCGGAAAAACGAAAAATTGGCGTAAATTTGTCACTCGGTTTTAATAAAAGAGAGGCAACGTCAAAAAAATTCACACATTTTTCAAAATAATTCCATCACAAATTATAACCGATTCGGTTGGTTAACCAAAATGGATTTCTTTCTGCAAAATACAATGTTACATTATTATTATCATCCTAGTCGTAGGAGTTTCAATTGTGTAGGCTGTTGGAATTCTTCGAAATCAAATTAATCAATGTGCTCTTCCTAAACATCTCGCTTTATCAATTTTCAAATTTATAGGAAAGCCCAATCTCGCGAATGTTGACATCAAGCGTTTAAAAACGTTCCGAGTCAAAACTTACGGATTCGTCATCATATTATTTGAAAATTATTAATCTGTTTAGACTTTTATTATTATTTGGCCTTCAAAAGTTAATCTCCTTTGAAATTACCTTCAAAAATAAAAATCAATACATTCAATGGATTAATAAAACGGTGTTGTATTAAAAAGAAATCAATTGATATAATAAAAATTTTAGTTTGTACATATCAAGGTTACCGAATCACGTTTGCAAATAAAAATTTTACTTCTTTTGATTACCTTCTTCGAATCAAAACTCTTTCAAAACCGAAATAAAAATTAATCGAGATAGAAATTGATTAAAAAAAAAAGAGGAAGATTCGAACTCTTAGGGATCGGCGTCTATTCAGCAGAAGTTAAGGATGTTCATTGAAAAAAAATAATAAGTTTTTAATTGAATACCAGATTTCTATGATTAGTAAAAAATATTTTAGGAATATAATCTGTAAAAAGTAATTTAGATTAAAAAAAAAACTGCCTCCTGTGAGGTTTGAACTCACGACCCCTGGTTTACGAGACCAGTGCTCTACCACTGAGCTAAAGAGGCTCCTTAGAAAACTTGCTCCCTATATGGATAGAATAAGAACATGATCGATTTAATACAATACTTTATGGCAGTAAATAACTATTTCTAATTAAAAATAATCAAAATCATCAATAAATTCAAAGTCAATAAACATTTTTCAAATTCTTCAAAATTAAATTATCAAAATTTTGCACGTTTTATTATAATATATTCCTTGTTATAAATCAACAAAAGATATTATGATGGTATGATGATGTAAGGGTAGGAAATGAGGAATCGATTCTTCAAGACCCACGTGTTTGTTCGACAAAGGGCAGTTTCTTTTTATCTTGTTCACAATAAAAGCTCGACCCCTTAGCTAAAGTATTGCACAATAAATTGAAAGAAGCAAATTTTCATAATGAAAATGAGGTCGATGGGCCAGTGTCGTAACATAAAGTAAAAACGGTCGTCTTCACCGTGTCCGTTACACGCAAATTTATTAAATCTTTTTTGATTAAGTTTATAATATATTTCTTTATGATTTTAAGGGTGCGAAAGCGAACGATTGTTCATTATCGAACGCGAGATGGCGTAGATAAAAAACTTTCATTTGTTCAAACAAATAAAGAGGCGCAATCAACTTTACTGTATGTTCCGAAATATAGATGGCATTAGTGATTATAAAATTTGGAAACTAAACTTTCTGATTATGATATACTGAGTGTTGGTGCATACAAATAGCTTCTGTCATCAATTGCGCTTGTTAAATTAAATTAATTAATATTTATTCAGGTTAATTTTGCAGTTAGCTTTCTACTCTCTTTAATATTTACAGTTGGACCTGCTCTGTAGTTAATCTACTGCTGAAATTGACGAATATCGTCCATACTGTATGTTTATGAAATTTTGAAGTTCATGGAAAGTTATTGTTTACATAAATAATTTATGGAGGACCTTCGAAATTTGGAACCAGGTGAATGTAGGTATGAATTTTATTTAAAAATTTCATATCGCATATAAAGATATAAATTTGAAATTTGAATAAATTACATTTTTAAATTGGCAATAAATATTTCATTCGATGACACTATCAATAATTATGTAGGTATGCATTATTATACAGTTCAATACCGTGCGATGATAGTTTCCTATTTCAAATTTGAATATTTTTAAGACACGAGATTAGGTATCATAAAAAATATTTCCATTTGCGTATCGAATAATAAAAATATAGAAATCTAGTTACCAAGGTACAAACTCTTGAAACCAAGAGTCATGGACGGTTATCTGCAATTTATGATCAAAACTTAGGCACACATCATCTGTCAGTGTGTAAATACAGATGTTACATACAAAATACAGATAACAAATCACAAGTACAACAACAAGTACCAAAATGTATTCAGTAATTTTGATTTCCAAAAATAAATTTTGCCGAGCAACAGATCTGCTTTATAGAAGCGCCGCAGGCGATGTCGTTGAAAAATTATATTGCAATTCAATGTTTTATAACAAAAATTGCATGTACGCCCATGTTGTGGAGAAGAAAAACGGCGACGTTCCGTGCGTCGAGTTGTAACACGCGTAAAAATGGTAAATAAAGAGTCCCTATTTGGAAGGAGGCAGCTGCCAAGAAACGCAAACCAACGATAAAATAGACTCGAAAGACATCTGCAAATGCCTTGAAAGGAAGAATTGTTGTTAAATAATGAATAGAATTACGTCATCCGATGTAGTGGTACCTACATCACATTAAATAATAATGTATTGTAACCATCCACTATGGAACTACGATAATGGAATGGATTATAATAATTATAAATTAAATTAATTATCCATTAAATGATATTAATATTAGAATGTTGCTACCCATCTAATCGATGCCATTGTAATTTTAATAATTTAATACCAAAATACCAAAAGTGGTGATTAGGTAATTTGAGGCATTACAACTTTATCATTAAACTAAACCTGATGAATTCAATACTACGACTAATAAGCTTCACTAACCCCCCCCCCCCCCCCCCCCATATTGTATACTTTAACATTTACAAAACTGATAGAAAGACTTCCTTCCGAATGGAAAATAAAGTGTATATTGGTAATTTACTTACCTTTCTAAACATAGTTTCAGTTAATTTCAGGCACTAACAACACTGTCACATTAAATTCTAATGTTAATAATTATCATATCGACCTTTTTTTTTAATTTACAAATTATTAATTATTCATCTACAATAATTTCCAATATTTCAAGGATGTTAACATTAACACGTAAATTATAAACAGGCGAAAGAATATACCAAAGTTAAATTCAGAAAATACTTACAATTTAGTTTCGACGCCATTAAAACCTTTAGTTTAACGTGGGTTCCAAACCACGGAAGGTATAACTATAATCAGTGGCGGAACTACCGGGGTGCGGTGGGTGCGACGCACGCGGGCCCCCGGCTAAAAGGGCCCCAAGGAATCTTTTAAAAAAAATTTAAAACCATTAAAAATATGAAATAATATAAAAAATAATAATAAAATAATGTAAAAAAGGCCGGTTTTACAATAGTCGGATAAACCTGGTATAAAGTTAGATTTAGTATTACCACTATTACCAATAGTAATTCAGTGATCCCACTAAATTTTCCAAATCAAATCCAGATATTTCCAGCTTTTCCCTGACAAAGAATAAAAATTTTCCATGACATTTTGATAAATCAGAAAATAAATAGGTAAAAAAATCTTAATTTTAAAATTAAATTAAAACCAATAATTTTTTTAATTTTTTAATTAGACAAAATTAATTTTTAAATAAAATAAATTTAATTTTAAAATTTAAAAACATTTTAAAATAAAAAGAAAATTTAAATTAAATTGTTTATCTTAAATCTTAAACTTCCTGATTTTTCCAGATTTTCCAAATAAGTGGGAACCCTGCAACCCTGTAATTGTTATACCAGGAATAACGTTATACTAAGTTTTTCCGATTATTCTAAATTTGATCCTTAATTTAGTTTTGTTATTTGTTTATCTTAAAATTATGGTTATATTGTATGAGTTATTTATTATTTTTTTTTTATAAAAACAGGGCCCCCGTTAACAACTTCACACGCGGGCCGCTCAACTGCTTGTTACGCCACTGACTATAATAATATAGTTATTTTCGAAAAGGATTAATAAGTGGATGGTGGATCACACTTTCGGTGCTTGATTGCCATACTGCTCTCGGAAGAAAGCCGGCTAAACTCAAATATTTACTTCGTCCGGGATCGAACCGATTAATTAAAAGTTAGGAGGGTTACAAGATAGCGAGACTGCTCCTAGCGTCATAAAGAAATAAGACAAATCCCAGAAGTTTTAATAAGCCACTATAACAACTACAAGACTTGGTGATTAAAACCACAATCCCGATCCATCATCCAAGAAGTGCAAACGATGGTGAAACTGGCCTAACAGGTAAACCACGGTGGATGCAATGTATTTAAAGGAAGCAAGAGATTTATTGCACTAAATTAATTCACTCACTGCCATATACATAAATGTATGTTAAAAATAAATTTAAAATTAGTAACCTGTGTCCGCCTCGCTTTATAGCTTATTAGTAGTACCCATGCAGAGTAGTCTGTTCACATAACCAGTCCGCCCTTGTTCAGTATTAAAGCTAGAAAGTTCAAAATTATATTCATTTTAGTTTTTATATTGGCGAAAAGCTCGGATTCTCCTTCTACTGGTATTCTTCCCATTTTCCAGACTTTGTGCTTTGATTCTAATGAACTTCATGAATAATAATTATTTAATATAATTTTTTTCATTTTCAAATAAGAAATAAAATGGCACAGAAAATGCTTTTTACTTTGTTACCGTGCGGCTTCCTTTTTAAAATAAAAGATTAGTTAGGATTAAGTAAGAAGGAAGTAATCAGCCTGCTATACAGCCTAATGCTGCAATAGAACCCGTTTTTTTTTGAAGATTTGAAGTGACGAATTGAGCTGGTTTGTATGTATGGGGGTGAGTTGCATTGCAGTTATTGTTATACAGTTGAAATACATCGGCTTTTGCTTTTCAATCCACAGCAATTTTTTCATAGTAGTTAAAATCAATCACAGAACAAGCAGACAAACCGTTAGTTTAAAACCGGGGGGGGGGGGGGGGTAAGGAATACCTTCCAGTACCTCAGCAGTAATTCTGTTCAAAAGAAAAGTGTTCATAAAATTCGATTTGCTTAAGGCGGGATTTTAGCAGTTGAAAATATGTTGAAATCGACGCTATTATTAAACCAAATTTTAAAGTTATTGCTGAAATTATCAGTTTCATTTTTTACTAGACATTGAAAAGATGTTATTGTAAAGTACCACGAAGAGTAGGAAACCCCTGGGGAAGTGAAGAGAAATCTGAGAAAGTCTAAGGAAATCCAAGGATATCTTGGAAATTACAGATAATCTTGCTTTTTCAACATTTTCAAAAATAAATCATGAGATGAAATCAAGAAAATCCAAGGAAATTTTAGGAAATTCGGGGAAATTTGTAATGCTAATTGTAGGTTTCTTGTAACGCGGTTTTCACATAATGCTGTACGAATTAACCGCGTTATAGGAGGATTAATATCGGTGGTGTATTTTGCAATTACGTGTAGAGGGGCCTGTGATCGAAAAGTAAAATCAAAACATAATTTCTCCTTAAAATTAGTTTTGTACTTTATTTTATTATAATAATTAAATTTTTGATCTAAATTAATTTATTAATTAAATCAGGATTCAAAAATCGCTCAGAACTTTTACATATTTAAATAACAAATAATTGTATGTTATTTAATATTATATTGATTAGTTACAGAGTTAGTTTCGTCGCGGTCGTTTCGCAGCAGCCGTTTTGACGCAAAAGAGTATTAGGCACTAGACCTTTTAGCCGCGATTCTTTTCGACGCAAGACGATAAGTTAGAAGAAGACGAGATTAGAAAAGTTATCGATGTAAATATTAATAAATAAATCAAAATTCATTTTGAATTTAAAAATTCAAAAAAATCATATAAAAAATCTTACGGAAATAGAAACCGGTCTATTCTGAAATACTTGTATTATATTTGTGTTGTTATCTTTAGTCTCTTATGTATAATTTAGTTTGAACAGTGGGGGCAGGCAAAATGAGATCTCGCTTCACCTGAAAATTTTGTTAAGCCCACCCCCGTTATCTATTATTTTGCTTAATACGCATATTATTTTTCTTATGACTGTGGTCATAGGAAAAATCATATAGTGTAACCAAAAAATTTTATCTTAAGATAAATCATATGATCAAATCATAAGAAACATCTTGTAGTCTAGACAGGCCTTTACATACTTTTCAAATTCAAATTTAGTTTTTAAAGTTTTTTTTTGCAATTTTGCGTCAAAATTTCTTTGCGACGTACAGTCCTGCGGCGAACCGACTGCGGCGAACTGGCTCATTCCCGTTGTAAAACTTTAGCCGCCTTATATAGAAGCAGCATTGTAGGAACACAGCATAATAGGAGGGATCACTGTATATTATTCTTTAAATAATATATTAATAACATTCAGATTTTTCATTTATTTTTGAATGTAATTTTTTTACATTATTATTTAATTACTTGTAATTTCCAAAATATCTAAGCAGTTAATTTTGAGGGCAGTATAAGACAAATTTAGAAAAGTTTACAGATGAGACTAATGTTGACCGTTGTGCTCAGAAGGAGTTAACAGTTCCCTCAAAGAAGCCTGCGGCTCAAAACTGTGGTTCGATCATGGGTAAACGGTTTTGTATCGACTTCGTATAAAGAAAAGAGTTGAAAACGATAATTAAACGATATTGGCACAGAATGCAGTATCTCTAATTAGTTATATTCTGTTATAAGTCACTGCATTATTCTCATTTATATACTGCCTCCAGCAACTTCTTTTAATAAAAGCTTCTTGAAATTATTGTAGATGAATAATTAATAATTTTTAAATATTGCGACGAAACTTTTGTTTAAATAATATACCTATTGTTTTACCGTGTATGCAACACGACCAAGCTTACAAAACAGGGTAGGCGGGGTTAATTACCACAGGCAGGTTATGATTGGTCGATTAGATGTTTACCACAATTAATACTAGTTTTGTAAAGTTGGTAGAGCTTTAAAAGAATTAATCGCAGTAAAAACAAGTTTTAAAAATAAAAAGTTCTTACCTTGGACGTAAAGACATTGTTGCAGATTGGTTGTTTTCTAAAAATAAAATAAAATTAAAATCCATCGATTAAATTCGACTTTATAAATTGATACATTGCATTGAGTGCGCCAACTGTAATTTCCTTTATGTAGGTCACGCACTTCATCAATGTCTGAAGATCAAAAAATAAATGAATGCAGCAACAACAGGGAGTTGAATTTTAAGTGGCCGTTTTAATCTCTCAGCATCCATAACAAAAAATTGGGTTGTAAATAAATTAAAATGTTAATGTAATTAGTATATACACAAAATTACGTACCTACAATGTCAGAAAATAAATTTATTATTAATGCGATTATGGTCTGTAAGTCCGCACATCTGAACCAACAGGTGCAACAATAAAAATCGTAAGTGTGTTACTGTAATTGCTATAGGTGCTACCTACAAGACCAGTAGTCGATTTCTTTGACATTATTCTTAAGAAAGTGCAATGCCCACGCAATTTATTTTAAAAGTACGAAAATGATAAAATATGGAAAAAATTTTCTTCAAATTGCAGCAATCAAGTTCAAAAAGAGCGCGGTTAGACCCGAAACATAAAGGAAACCGAGGAAGTGGTTCTATTTGTGAGGATAACTTTCGTGTGCAAATTTCGATCAAAGGCAGCCTTGATGAGAGAATAAAACTTCCCCCCAGCTCAAACAAACTTAATCAAACAGACTTACCAATTGCTATAGTATTAAATGTCGATTCATTAGTATACAAAGATGGAGGCTTTTCAAAATCCTTATCGGCTAATATTTCGTCCATCCTCAAATTCGAATCATTCTCGTTCAAACAACAACTGGCATTGCCGCACTCATTTGTCACATCATTCAAATTATCCTGAACTGGTACTTCTTTGGTAAACGTTTTATCTAACGAAGGGACCTTATCGGTGAATCCCCAATTTCCACATTGCTCAAAACTATGGGTGCAAATGAATTTCTCGTCATAATTTCTAATATCTTCGTTCAGTACGTTTTCCCTCGTCATTTGCATTTCGTGGTAGCGTTTACTCAACGCACAATATTCGCACCACGAAATACTGGTTGCTGCATTTTTCATTTCGTGTTGGGACGGTTCCATATCGGAACTTTCTACGTTACAGCCTCGATTCTTCTTAAAGATGACTTTCACTTCTGCGTTAGCTTTCGTCACCACGCGAATTTTACCATGTTGATCTTTCGATTGTACGTAGTCAGCAATTTCGTTTTTCAATTGGTTTGCCGTTTCGTAGATTTGGCCTTTGGAATCGGATTTTGCCGTCTTAATTTCATCTTTCAGTTGCTGTACGTAGGAAGCACATATCAAATAAGCTTCGTTGCGTGGATTGCATTGAACGGCGTCTGATTTTTGGGCAAAAATCCTGTTGTGAGTGGTATTCATTTTTATGTCGATTTTTGTGGTACCCAATTGTTTTAGGGTACTTTTGACGCAATTCTGTAACTCCTTTTTGTTGCGAACCGAGTCCAGAGTGGTATCCACCACTTTTTTGGCTTTGGAGTTGCAGCAACGCCGTATTGGACGATTTGGTTTTGGATCATTATTCTGATCGGACGATGAGGAATCTAGAGAAGAATCACGCAGGTAACCTTTTACGTTCTTACTATTCATAGTATTATATTTATAAATTGGACAAGGTTGTTGTCTCTGTTTTTTAGTAATCCTGTTAGGGGGAGTTGGTTTAACTTTGCTGTTACTTTCTTTTGTTGGCGGATTTGTTTTGCCTGACGAAACATTTTGGGGTTTTGAGTTTTCAAAAGATTTTATTCGTGCATTTTTCTTGGCCGCGTTGGAGGATTTATTCGGACGACCAGGCCGAAACTGCTCGTCGGTTTTTATAAATTCTCGTTCATCGTCCTCTTCTAAACCTACCTCTGGAAGTTCGCTTCCGTTACTTGTTCCGTAGTTTTTGGGGTTGAAATGTTTTATAACTTCAAAATTACTATTTTTTGGTAGTGCATTGGTAGGATATAAAGTACATCGTCGTTTCGATCTTAAATGCGTAATGTCCATGTCGTTTGGTTTGTTTGTATACAAAATTTTTTAGGTTAAGGGAAGACTAAAATTGTCACTTTATACCAGATTTTCAAAGAAAGGTTCATATTTACATGGTTTGATGCATGTTAAGAAGCGTAAATTAGCCGTCCGAAACCAAAACGACGCGAAATTTTTGTGCAAAATTCAAGTTATGCGCGGAACACTGTAATTTAGACGTTACACTTTCAAAATTTGGTTACTACTACTCCCGCCGTCTAGCGTAGAATGACGTAACAAATGAACGATCGCGAAGTTATCAACTGTCATTAACTTACATTAACCTAAAAATTATTTGCTCACATTTCAATCACCGCATTAATTTTTAAGTAATAAGACTGAATTAAATTACCGAAATGAGTGTACCTTTACCAGCCGGTGTGGGTGTAGAAAATTTAAACTCGGAACAAGTCAAAACCGTAAGAAATTTTTATTATTTATAACCTTAAATTATTATTTTGTTCATTGCAGTTTAAAGACTTTCTCATATCTTACAACAAATTGACCGAATTATGCTTCATAGATTGTGTGAACGATTTTACTAGTAGGATTGTTAAGCCAGCCGAAGTAAGTATATATTTTCTCGATGACCAGTCGAAAGTCTTATGCAATTGAAAATTGCTCAAAATCTGAGTGTGTGGAAGAAACTTGCCACTGTCTTAGTTATTTGAATCGATATCGGTATCTTAAGTTTTTTCAGAAGTTATGTTTTAGGAAAAATGCTCGTTGAATTGCTTAGAAAAATTTTTGAAAGCTAACCAAAGGATTTCTCAGAGATTCCAAGAGTTTCAGATGTTGGCCAATGAAAATGCAATGGCCGCTGCACAAAAATTAGGTCAGGGAGGAAGTTGAAGTTTACTTAGAACGAAAAATTTAGTGTATTTATATAAAATCATTGTTTGTTATGTCGTGCGTTACATAATATAAGTAATGTAAATACTAAAAGTTGCTTTAATTTTTATTGACTGCAACATTGTTGATAAAATTTGTTGTTTTCCTTTTTGCTGTTACTTAGTACTACGGTGCCATTTGCAGATTGTTTATAGTTTTCGGTGGTGTAATTGTTGATGACTTCTTTTATTAAGCTGTACATTGCATCATCTGAAATTAAAAATATACTTATTTATATATGCTAATATTTTTGATTCAATTTTAATTGGGAGGACATTACCCCTTTCGATTTTTTGTGTGAAAAGTTAAAATCGGTAATGTTATAGAGCTTTTACATATTATATTACAAGACATTTTTTATCAAAAAAAAATTGCTTTTACAGTAATAGTTATTTGACAGTGATAGCACTGAACAATTTTATAGTTTAATCGGTGGTTAGCTTAAACCGTATCATGCATTTAGTTTGGCAAAGCATTTGTGTCTCGTTATTGCAAAATCCCAATTTTTTCTGTTATAAAAATAATATTCTTGAGTGACCTTACCTATATTAGTATCGTCTTTTGCAGAAGTAATAAACCAAGCTAAAATATTATTCTTCTTACAAAATTCTATAATATGTGGAGGTATATTGTCGGTATTTATATCGCCTTTATTGGCCAAAAGAATAATGGGCAATTGTTGATCATCCGGCATTAAAACTTTGTTTCTTAAATCGGCTAGCCACTAAAAAAGATCAAATTATAAAAGCGGTAGTTTGAAGGTTGAGGTATCCGAGTAAGTATGCGAAAAGTGTTTTTATCTAATTAAGATAACAAAGTATCACTTTATTGTGACTTTTTGCATTACACAACGTTGCACTTTGTGTAAGAACTAGTAATAATGAAAATTTAAACTAAAACTGAATTACAAACAAAATCTAATAATTTTTTATACAAAGTTCAAAATTTTAAGAATTTTAGGAGCATTATTACCTGTACTGCATTACTGAAGCAGTAAAAGACGAAAAAAAGAAACAAACACGCAAAAAGTCTCCGGCGATACTGGTGAAAACGTCGCGGGGTTAGCACAAATAGAAACAAGCTTTCAAGATTCCCCGGTTAAGAAAATCTATAGATGACTAGAGATGGCGATGTACCTATGGACGAGCAGGATAGCAAGATCCTGGCGCAGACGTAGCAAGAAAAGCTGAAGAAAGCAGACGTACAAAGTCTCACAAGATCAACAGTGCTGAGAGTAACGACATCGACGCGGTGACGGACAACAGAGAGCTGGAAAAACACCTTTAAAAGTACGCAACGGCAAACGGATAGTTTATGTCCAGGCACAGATACCCCGTTGACACGGTTACGCAGTGACGTATTTTAAAATTTGGCGCCCTGGGCCCAAAAGTTTTGCCGCCCCATAAATGAATTAAAAAAAACAAAAATTAAGTTTTATTTGTTCTCTCAGTGTAGATATAACGTTTGTAAAATGCGCCCCAAGCTAAGCGCGAGGGACGGCTTGCGCCGCCCCTCAAAGCCTTCCGTCCCGGGCCATGGCTCTCTTGGCCCTTGGGTAAATACGCCACTGCGGTTACGTAAGATCACGTAAAAATCACGTGATTTGACGTCAAAAATACGTCAAGTACCGTGATTTTGACGAATTCTGACGTAACCATGTCAACTGGGTTACTGGGTAGCGGCCATAAATTGTGACCGACACATGGTGAATATAGACTCCTGTCTAAAACAAGACTTAAAGTAGGCCTTATCAGCGGGTGCAAAGTTAAAAAATTGATAAGGTGTTCTTGGGCGACCGACCATGACCCAGTTGACATGGTTACGTCAGAATTCGTCGAAATCACGTTACTTGACGTGTTTTTGACGTTAAATCACGTGATTTTACGTAACCGTGTCAACGGGGGAAGTGCCTGAATGTGCAATTAGGGAAAGTCGTTCGATGAGGTACTGGAAATGCAGCGGCGAGGATCATCTCTCATATACGAGTGCTAAGGAAGAGCACTGTAAATTATCGGGGCATGTAACCTTACTAGGCAATGTAGAGAACAGAAGAAAGCTTCCCGGTTTAAGCCTAGGAACAAGATTAAGGAATATAGACCATGCCCTGGTTTGGGTGTCGAGGACCTGGCAGTCAATATAAAACCCTACAAACAAATATACGATAAACAATCATAGGTATTAAGTATAGGAAGTCCCAGCCTACCCCGTTGCTCTCGAGCGGAAAAAGGATGAAAAAAACCATGAACGATAAACACATGATTGGCTGATGCAAGCAGTCGAAATACCGTTTTGTAAATCCCGCGAGCATCCGGTGAGGGGGATATTAATGGGCGACCCACACTACCACCCAGCACGGCTAGGTTAGGTTTATGTTAGTTTTAGGTTAGATTTAAGTTAGGTTACGTTAAGTTTAGGTTAGGTCTCATGCCCTATAGCTCCTTAATCAGGCCAGAATGGAAAGACGAGAAAGTTCGTTATGGTGATAGCGCTAGACGTAAAGAACGTGTTCAGCTCCACTAGATGGGAGAACATCCTTACAGAACTCGAAAATAGAGAAATAAGTGCGGGTCTGTTTGGAATTCTCTCGGACTATCTCAACAACAGGAACGTTTCAAACAAAGAAGGAAATACAAGAAAGACTTACGTAGTGACGTCGGCATCGGTGGTCGCCCAGGGTTCGGTATTGGTACCGGTACTCTGGAACACCAATTACAACAAGGTCTTCTTACTCAGTGTACCAGAAGGAGTGAGCCTGATGAGCTCCGCAAACGATCTTACCGTCCTCGCATCCGTAATGCTATATGGGGTTCCCATTTGGGCGGGTTCACTGCAAACCCACAAATATGCGGGATATCTAGGAAAAGTTCAAAGGAAGATGACGCTTCTTATTATAAGAGGATACGGATCAACATCCACAGAAGCAGCGAATGTGCTGGCATGGCTGCTACCTATAGATTTGAGGGCCCAAGTAAGGCAACATAGTTTTCATCACCCAAGAGAAAACAAACAAGATACCCGAGAACGGTAAATTGATATTTGGCAGGGAAGGTGGGACCCTAGCAGTAGCGGCAGATGGACCCACCGCCTCATCCCGACTGTAAGGGACTGGTATTCAAGGAAACATGGCAAACTAACATACGAGCTAACCCACGTCTTCACTGGACACGGATGTTTCCAAGCCTATCTGTAGCGATTTAAAAGAGCTCAACACAACAAATTCTCCTATTGCAAGGAGCAATAGGTTAGGTTAGGTTTAGTTTAGGTTAGGTTTAGATTAGGTTAGGTTTAGGTTAGGTTAGGTTTAGGTTAGGTTTAGGTTAGGTTTAGGCATAGATGTTAATAGACGGCTAGATAACTAACTCGAGCGCAGAAGTGAAGCCTGTCATCTATTGTAAATGTATGCCAATTTGCCTTATCTACAAATGGCCGCCAGTTGACATTGGGGCTTTACTTCTGTTATATTGCATGTATTAGGAGTTGCGTATCTGATAATATCTAGCCTTTAGATAACTAACCCGTGTGTAAATGTGAAACCTGTCATACATCTGTCATATTAGTGAAATGTATTACTGATTTGCCTTTACTACAAATGGCCGCCAGGCTTCACTTCTATTACATTGCATGTATTGGGAGTTGCGTATCTAGTCTTCTATATATCTATGGGTTTAGGTTAGGTTTAGGTTAGGTTTAGGTTAGGTTTAGGTTAGGTTTAGGTTAGGTTTAGGTTAGGTTTAGGTTAGGTTTAGGTTAGGTTTAGGTTAGGTTTAGGTTAGGTTTAGGTTAGGTTTAGGTTAGGTTTAGGTTAGGTTTAGGTTAGGTTTAGGTTAGGTTTAGGTTAGGTTTAGGTTAGGTTTAGGTTAGGTTTAGGTTAGGTTTAGGTTAGGTTTAGGTTAGGTTTAGGTTAGGTTTAGGTTAGGTTTAGGTTAGGTTTAGGTTAGGTTTAGGTTAGGTTTAGGTTAGGTTTAGGTTAGGTTTAGGTTAGGTTTAGGTTAGGTTTAGGTTAGGTTTAGGTTAGGTTTAGGTTAGGTTTAGGTTAGGTTTAGGTTAGGTTTAGGTTAGGTTTAGGTTAGGTTTAGGTTAGGGTTAGGTTGGGGTTAGGTTTAGGTTAGGTTTAGGTTTAGGTTAGGTTTAGGTTAGGTTTAGGTTAGGTTTAGGTTAGGTTTAGGTTAGGTTTAGGTTAGGTTTAGGTTAGGTTTAGGTTAGGTTTAGGTTAGGTTTAGGTTAGGTTTAGGTTAGGGTTAGGTTGGGGTTAGGTTTAGGTTAGGGTTAGGGTTAGGGTTAGGGTTAGGGTTAGGGTTAGGGTTAGGGTTAGGGTTAGGGTTAGGGTTAGGGTTAGGGTTAGGGTTAGGGTTAGGGTTAGGGTTAGGGTTAGGGTTAGGGTTATGGTTATGGTTAGGTTTAGGTTTAGGTTAGGTTTAGGTTAGGTTTAGGTTAGGTTTAGGTTAGGTTTAGGTTAGGTTTAGGTTAGGTTTAGGTTAGGTTTAGGTTAGGGTTAGGTTGGGGTTAGGTTTAGGTTAGGGTTAGGGTTAGGGTTATGGTTAGGTTAGGTTAGGTTTAGGTTAGGTTAGGTTTAGGTTAGGTTTAGGTTAGGTTTAGGTTAGGTTAGGTTTAGGCAAAATAATTTGAGCGCCTTGTTACTCGGCGCCCCTAGGCAGTTGCCTAGTTTGATTATTTAGTTAAATTTTTCTTTAATTTACCTTTTTGACGGATTTAAATGTCTCGGGCCTTGTTAAATCAAACACAATTGCAGCGGCAACTCTAAAAATATTTTTTTATTAAAAATAAAGGAAATGGTTAAAATTGGTTTCAACTTACGCGTATCTGTAATAAACGCTAGTTAAACTTCCAAATCGTTCGTATCCTGCAATATCCCATAATTGTAATATTATTCGATTGTAGTCGTCCCATTCGAATCTTTTTATAGCAAAATCTGCACCGATCGTTATTTTATAATTCGTAGAAAAAGTACCTTTAAAAATAGAAAATTCAAATCATTAAATTTTTACATTGCGAAATTCAAAAACTGCTTTATATTTGCAAAAGAAGAGAATGGGGAGTTTTTGCAATAATTAGCAAATTAATTTTACAATTAATTTAATTCAAGTGTTTATGCTTTTCGGTCTAGAACATTTCGCAATCATTACTTCGTCGTTTCGCTGTCGGTTATTCCGCCGTCGTCGTTTCGCCATCAACTATTTCGCCGGGAAATTAAAATTTAAAAAAATTAAATACTAAATTTTCGACGGTAAAACAGAGAAAGCGAAAATTTCACTCATGATAAAATATTTCATTTTATTAGACAGGGATAATTGAAGAGCTGCTTGTAGCGAGTCTTAATATTTTTATCCTTATTTTCTTTATTCAATATGCTTCACTACTTTTATTATAAATTAGAGTTTGGTGCAAATAAATTTTTTGTAAGTCTAGACGAGTTTAACACATAAAGTGGGCACTCACCAAATTTCTAGCTGTCAAGATATCTTTGGTATTTATTATATAAAATGCTTTGGAGAATACTATCTAGTTTGATTTATCAGGGACTCATTAAATCTGACATATGTTCAATAAATCACCTAAGTACGTAGGTACACATACATACATTACTTGAGAAAACTCCTTTTTCGTTTTTCATGCAAAAGAAATAGAGTTTTTTGCAATATCCATTAAATTGTTATGGCCAAATATTTTTCAGACATTTAAAATTGATTTAAAAACAATTATTTCAAAAACATACAAGCACAAAATTGAAATGAATTTTGCGATACTAATCCCTGGATACTTGAATTTGCTCGTACTTTGATAGCAAATATCGGAACAATAGAAGATATTCTGATAAGATAAAATAATAATGTCGTCGTAAATAAGAATTCGTAAAATCGCATATTTTACCTATAAAGTTATAAGAAAGATGAACTATCCTAATATTGATCCCGGGCAAAAATGCATGGAATGCGTTAAATATGGATTTTTAAGGAATTCAAAGCACGAGGTAGGTAACACACTTGGAATTATCGAGTTTTTTTAAGTTGCTTTATGTTTGCAAATAAATTTGTACAAAAACATCAATTACCTTCAGTATATCGCTTGATGATTGAAGTCTTTCCTGAAAACAAATTTCAAATCAGTTTTCGAAATAGCCGATAAGTCTACTTATCTACTTATAAATGTGATCTTACCTACTCCAAAGTCTCCAATTACGACAAATTTAAACAATAATTCTTTTTTGGAATACCGAATCAGCTCATTCAATTCTTCACACTCGAAATTATTGTTAATCATCCTTTTTTATTTTTCGCACTGAAAATTCTTGCTTACCTTGAACCACTCACGAAAGCTTACGGTTAGTTGTGGCGGTAAAATATTATTCGATAAGATTTTTTATATACCCCACCAACACCTGTTAACTCTGATTTAAAAAAAAGTTAAAACAATGCAAATCGGAAAAATTAAAACGAGGGCGCCATCCAGAGCGCAAGGTATTACTAAAACTTTATAATTTTTTAAAATGCATTTTCATTGTTTTCCTTTAAAATATTGTCATACCTACCTGAATCGCTTAGAAAATTTTAATAACCGACATCGTTCCCTTCAAACCTTGAACTTCAGCTAACCCAATGGAACATGTGAAATTAATCAATGCCATTCTTATTTTTCTCTGAAATTAATAAATCGATCAAAAACCTAGAAGTTTATTTTCTCACCTTCATATTTTCATAACGACTGACCTAGACCTCGAGTAAATTGACTAAATTTGTAAATAAACAAATTCTTTTCGGATCAACTTCTCTGCATGTAATTTGGAGTATTGTCAAACCCTCAATTCTTCTTGAGGGCCAATTTAACATTTTGATATACGAGTATGTATGTCGAAAAAAATGCTACCCTAGAAATCTGCTTTATTTAGCTACAATAACTCCGTTATTAATGTGCCGATTTTAGCAAATTATACATCATTTGATAGATAATTTAATCCTTATCAAATTCACACGTATTACTTTATTTCAAAAAGACATGGTTTTCGAGTAAATTTATAAATTATGAAAAATGAACGAAAAATTTAAAATCACATTTTTGCAGTGAACATAAATTCAACTTTATTTTGTACACATATTTCTGATAAATTTATTTTAAATTTTAATTTGTTAATTATAACCGAAATTAACTTAAAAAAGAATTTCTGCCATTCAAGACCCGTGATTTTTGAATTCGAGCGGTTTCATGGATGTTTTTACCAATAAAGTGGGCCCAGAGACCAAAACTTCTGTTATTTTTTGTAAAATTTACGTTTAGAGCAAATGTTTTTACTAAAATAATAATAAAAAAAATAATTTTAATATGTTTTTGGTCGGAACAGTTTCAATAGTACGTCAGAATTTGAAAATTATGTCAAAAAACACTTGGTATAACATAAAGACACGCGATGGGCAGAGCTAACCTCATAAAAACAGCAAATATAGTAGTCTTTCCAGTTTTTCGCTTTTTGGCTCTTTTATACCCCAAGTTTTAGGTGATCTATTAATTTTAATGTTTATATTTGGAATTTACGCCATAAAACACTACCTACTACCATAATTTCCTTGTTGGAATTGGTATCCGGACAATTGTTCGCCGGCAATTGTTCGCCGGACGATTGTTCGCCGGACAATTATTCGCCGGACAATTGTTCGAATAGGTCAATTATTCGCCGGAAAATTATTCGCCTGATTTTTCGTTTATAGATAATTTACCTTATGAAATGTACCATATACCAAGAACTGTTTGAAAAACATACTACAGTAGACACAATTTAAAACTTTTCTGAAGATTAAATTTTTATTTAAAAAATAATTATAATAATATAAAATAATAATAACAATAAATTTAACAAAAATAACAAAATTATAATAATAACAATAACAAAAAATAATAACACATCAAAAATTATAGTTGTGAGCTAAGCCACGTAGGTAATCAAGCAAATCGATTGCGCCATACTGATTGACATCACGGTATTTCTTTTTTCTCAACGGAGGCTGCTGACCGGCAATGTATTGCTCAATCAGAGCTTCATTTCTACTTTGCTCCAGTTGGAGACTTTTTATGAATTTCCAAATCGTCGGATGATTTGCACCAATGAGTTCCACTGAAACTTAAATTTTGTAGGGGGGGGGGAAGTTATTTTTATTGTTTTATTGTTAATTTTTATTTTTGGAATTTTTTTAGAGTTAAAGGTTTTCAAAATTTTCAATTTTATTTTTAAACGACACAGTTACCAACTTGAGCTAATTTCTAATAAAAAGCTAATAAAAAAAAATATAGATTTATATATAGAATACTGAATTTGTATTTGACCGGGAACAGGAACATTCTCCTGATCTTCTCCTTACACACATCCTGTCAAATAAGTACGTCGCTATTTATAAACGTTCGGGAGATATGGTGACACAAACATATATATAGACGAACAAATAGCGAACAATTTCCCGGCGAACAAATATCGAACAATTGTCCGGCGAACAAATAGCGAACAATTGTCCGGCGAACAAATGTCCGGCGAACAAATAGCGAACAATTGTCCGGCGAACAAAAGTCCTAGGCGAATAATTGTCCGGCGAATAATTGTCCGGCGAACAATTTGCGGCGAACAATTGTCCTAGAATCGTTGGAATTACCTCGGTATTCCACCCACTCTGCCTTTTCTCGGTTCTGCTCATTGCTTATCTATATCTATTGTTTATCTAGTTCTGCCCGGGTTGCTTGAGAAAGTCCCGTTTACAATAATTGGGAAATTGTGTTTAACTCTTACTCGTACTCTGCTGTTGGTTTCGCCGCTTTCCCGCTCTTTTGAGTCATTTTGTTTTAGTAATTTCACAGGGAATGGTGCTTGTTCCTTTTTGTTCTTGTCCCGTCTGTTAGGTTCAAGTATGTTTGGACAATGTTTCCTAGTGGGAAAAGTAGTAATATCAGAATGGTATGTGTCTGCTCACTTAAATCTTTGGAGGTACATATATGCATGTTAAAGCGATTATGTCACTGCATAGGACAGTTAAGCTGGGCTTTGCTAGAAACAGTAGCAGCAGAGTAGTTACGCCCGGCGTCAACTGCAAGTAGAATAAATAATGGGAGGTGGTGCAATTCAATTGTATCGACTAGCAATCCACGTAACAGATATTGCATAACAGCAGTTAGACAAGGTTATGCGGTGCTACTAGTGCAGTTGCTTGCAAAACGTACCTTTAGCTGTGCATTTAGTAACGGCGCCAGCATTTTTGAAGTGGGTGGGCACAAATTGGGCCCAATATACTCGTATTTGGAGTGGGCAGGAGCACACAAAATTTATAAATAAACTCAAAAAGATACATTATTGAAATAAGCACCTAAAAATTTTGTTTGGGCCAGATATATTCCGCCAGATATCACCTCAGGTGCTGCTGTCGTTCTTTCAGTTGCGTGTGGTAATCTTTCTTCCTTTTTTTTCCACCATGCGGTGTATAGTATCTCAGTCTGATTGGCTTCCCAGCATGGAACATACTATTGTTTCTAAAATCAAGGATTCGCTAAGTGTCGGTTCTGCTGTGTGAGCCGCCTTCGTCCACCTTGCACATTTATGGGGAGACCTTTATTGTTATTTGCCGCTGGTAGGTTGTAACATGTAAAATGTTTAATATCCTTAAAATACAATTATTAAAATGCATTAGCTGCTCTTTTACGATGGTACGATGGTGTTATTTATAGAAGCTCTTTATTATTGTCGTCACCTTTCCTCAAGATTTTACAACAGCTGGCCAAATTAAAATGTTCTTGTCGTGCGCCTACGTGGTTGAGATGGCAGATCAATCAATCTCTTATTTCTTACAGCTAACAGGGTACTAGCCCCTCCTAAGTTGTTTGTTGAAAAGGTTTGGCATCGATCGGGGATCCAAGTTTTTTTCTTGATCTTTGACATTACCTGACGTAGTTCGTCCATATCCAAAAGAGGGATGTTCTCCAATGGTATTTCCACTGGGGCAGTTGTCTATCTCGGTGCATTTTTTAAACAGGTAAACTAAGCGACATAAACGTCGCCCAATGAAAATAGTTTGTCGACTATTCGTGATTTTCATTAAGCTAACGCCACCACACTGAAAAATATTAAATTATTCTAATTCGTATAGTTGGTATAGAAAGTTTTGTTTATAAACTAAACGTTTGCATTCTTTTGGTGTTCTGTTTTGTGAATTATTATTTCACCGCGGTTTTACGATAAAATAATTCAGAATCAAACCCAGTGTACGTAATAGGGCCGCCATGTTGTTGACATTTGGCAGCACCACGAGCGGCACCAACAGTAAGGTAAATCGCGAATAATAGTAGTCGAGTCAATATAATGTAGTCAACTATAATTGACTATATCTTTTATCACCCAGCGAAAGCCGTCATTGCTTAAGCTAGTTGAAGAAATGGTTTCATTAATAACTTTACATTGCCATGCCTCCGTATATTCTACATATTCATATATACTGGTATACGTGGTTCTCATCGTTGTCAAAGACGATTTCTATCACTATATCCATAGCCATCTTTATTTACTATAATTTATAGTAAAATAAAGATGGCTATGCTATATCATATTCCAATATTCCAAAGCTTGACACGAAGCTACGACAAGTCAAAGCTTTCCGTAACTTAGCTGTAGGATATAAATGCAACAAGTAGTTAAAAATATGTATGACACTGTCTTATTGCATGACCGGTTTCAAGACTTAACAAGTGTCAAGTTTTGGATATGTATTATGGAAGAAGTATCTATCTTAGATATTATATCACGAGGTTTTAAAATCTAAAAAAATGAAGAAAAGTAAATTGTCTCTTGAATGAGGAAAAAAAGGTTATTATTAGTATTATTATTATTATTGCTGAACGGGTTGTGGTTCCATGCCTATTTGCTCTGAAGGTCAAAGCTTATTGTACCCCGCGTTCCTTCAGCCTTGTTTCCTCAATAAAATTGAGTATACAGCTGATGGGTGCTCGAGTTATTTCCTCGGTTGTCGGATATGATCAACACCAGTGACGTAACAAGCAGGTGAGGGACCCGTGTGCGAAGTTGTTAACGGGGGCCCTGTTTTTATAAAAGACAAAAAAAACAATTTTGTGGACAGAACTCGGAATTCCGAAGATTTCCATGCAATTCCAGTGATTTTAAAGCAATTCCTTCCAAATAAAAGCGGATATAAAGATAAGTAACTAACCCCCTTCTATTTAATTTTATTAAAATTTGAAAATTATACCTTAATTCTTATCAAAAATATATAGATGAGTTTTTCTATTTTTCAATTTTCTGAGATTTCCTTGATTTTTCTAACATTGTCTAGATTTCCTAAAATATCGTAGAATTTTCTGTGATTCCCCTCGTCGCAATATTTCCAAAAATTCTGAAAATCTTAATATTTTTAAGAAATTTTTTTTGATATTTTTCCAAGATTTTCTAGAATTTTCTATTTCCTCTAATTTTCTACATTTCCTAAGATTGTAAAATTAATGAGATTTTTAGGATTTCTTAAAATTTTTCCGGATTTCTTCAAATTTCCCGCTCTTTTTTTACCAAGTAGAAAAATGATGGAGAAATCGCACCCACCGCACCCCGGTAGTTCCGCCACTGGTCAACACACTAGTAAGTGGTGTGGAGTCTCTTCCTCCTCACCGCACTTTCTGCATGTGGTGTCTTCTACAACCTTAATTACACTGATGTGCCTATTCAGACAGCAGTGTCCCGTAAGTAGACCTACTGTTTTCCTCAGCTGTGGTCTACTCAGCTTGAGAATTTCAAGTTTTCTTTTGTTATTGGAAGGTCATCAAATGAACATCCGCGATTGCCTCAGTCTCGGAAGATCCCTCTAGTACTAAGATGTTGTTTCCTTAGTAGGTCCTTTATAGTCCCTTTTGCAGTCAGATATGCTATCCTGCAAGTTGGTTCTGACCCTACTAGATATCGTTTTTATGCAGCCTTAGCAAGGGCATCCGCTATTTCGTTGCCTTTTATTCCTGAGTGTCCCGACACCCACCTCGGCGTTAAGCTGTTCTATTGCTGAAAGCCGCGGCTTCGGACTTGTAAATTTCCGGGCACGATTGTACTTCCAATGGACCTATCCAATATTACTTTTCAATAAATAAGTTTTTAATTGATCGAGTAAGTTTTTATTGTTTTTTGGAAAGTTATCCGAAAATTCGAAGAGGTTCAGAAGATATTGGATATAATATATTATTTTGGATATTATAAGAAATTGGATACTTGAGTCTCTTGCTCGTGTGCAGTAGTTTGCCAGGGCCAAGTACCTTTGGAACACGTTGTTCAGTTAAAATTCAGTTTTTAAGTTCGTATTTATTTCTATTAAAATCTAGTCGGTAGTATAGTCTTATATAGACAATATTGTCTCCTATTGCTACCAACCGTAAAATCAATATATTACAAGTTAAATACAAAATACAAAAATACAGAGTACACCATAATGTTACAATATACAGGGTGCGCCACAGTACTCCCCTCCTAGTAGAAATGTTAATCATTTTTACGATACATATCTGTTCGTGAATCGTACTTGTCTTCCTGACCTTGTTGTTACCGGTTGCTCTTTTGTTAATTCCTTTGGAGATATCGTAGGTAACGGAATCTTGCTAGGTGTCGACGTTGTTTGTTGTGATTCACTATTCTTCATTATGTAAGCTGGTTTAATTCGATCTATAGATATTGCTAGGTTTTTTCCATTTCTTTTAATTCGGAAAACCTTCTCTGTTCTTGCTAAAACTTTGAAAGGACCATCGTACGTAGCTTGTAACGGTTTTCTTACCGCGTCATGTCTAATAAAAACATGTGAGCAGGTGGCTAGATCTTTATGCACGAAAATTTTTCTATTTCCATGGTTACTACCTGGTGCTGGTCTTATCTGGTGAAAGTGTTTTCGTAATTGGGAAACCATATTTGAGGGTTCGTTAGGAAACCGACTATTTTGAAATATTTCTCCTGGCAACCGAATATTTTCGCCATAAACTAATTCTGCTGATGTTGCATTAATGTCTTCTTTAAAAGCCGTCCTTAAACCTAAAAGTACTACTGGTAATGCTTCCACTAATGTTTCGTTGTTTTCCAAAGCATGGCACTTGATTGCGCTTTTTAGTTGTCGATGTACCCTTTCGATCATTCCATTTGCCATCGGGTGGTAAGCGGTCGATTTGATGTGTTCTGCTCATAAAAGTTTTGATAAATTTTTAAATATTTCTGATGTGAATTGCCGCCCTTGATCGGTTGTTATTCGTGCTGGTACGCCAAATCTAGAGATCCACGATGCTACCAGGGTTTGGGCTATTTCTTCCGCTGTAAAGCTTCGAATTGGAACAACCTCAATCCATCTAGTGAACCTATCGATCATCGTCATGCAGTACGTATACCCGTTAGAATATGGAAGTGGACCAACCAAATCGAGATGTATGTGTTCGAAACGTTTTGTGGGAGCCGTAAACTGCCCAAGCGGTGCTATCGTATGTCTCTGCACTTTGGTTCTCTGGCATGGGATGCATTCTCTACACCAGTGTTTTATGTCCTTATTGATTGCGGGCCATACGAAACGCTTTGTAATTAGTTTGGCTGTTGCTCTTCTTCCTAAGTGTGCCAAACCGTGCATTTTCTTGAATATCATGAACCGAGTATTCTCAGGGATCCAAGGCCGAATACTATTAGTACTTGTGTCGCAAACCAACTCGGTTTCTATTTCTGGACAGTATATTTTCTTGAGTTGTAGGGAATGTTTCTTTCTTTTGAACGAATTTAACTCGTCGTCATTTTCTTGCTCTCTAGCTAGTTTCTTATAATCTATCGTGATTTGGTCCGGGGTTATTTCTTCGATTTGCAACCTTGACAATGTGTCTGCGGGAATGTTCTTGATACCATTTATATGTCGAATGTCTGTTGAGAATTGTCCAATAAAATCGAGATATCTATATTGTCGTGGCGAACTATGATCTGATTTTTGCTTAAAGGCAAATACTAACGGTTTATGATCAGTGAAAATCGTAAAATCTCTTCCTTCTAAAGAGTGTCTAAATTTTTTAACTCCTTCGTAGATAGCTAACAATTCACGATTGTACGCACTGTACTTTTGTTGAGCAGCGGATAATGTTTTTGCAAAGAAAGCAAGTGGTTGCCAATCATTTTCTATTTCTTGTTGTAATACCGCACCAATTGCTACATTCGATGCATCAACCATTATTGATAATGGCGCGTTTTGTGCCGGGTGCGCTAGCAACGTGGCATTGGTTAGTGCAACTTTGACTTTCTCAAAAGCGCATTCAGCTTCTGAATTCCACTCGATTCTTTGGTTATCTTTCTTTTTTCCAGTTAAAAATTTATTTAAAGGCGCTTGGATGTCTGCTATCTTGGGAATAAATCTTCTGTAAAAATTTACCATTCCAAGAAATCTTCTCAATTGTCTAATTGTGACTGGACGTTCGGCATTCTTTATCGTCTCAATTCGCTCGCTTGGCGGCTTGCTACCGAGTGTGTTAACGGTATATCCTAAAAAATTTACTTCGCTTTTTCCAAAAGTGCATTTGTCAACGTTGATTTTTATACCATATTTATCTAAACGTTCGAATAAGATGTTAAGGTGTTTCACATGTTCGTCTTCCGAACTTGATGCGACGAAAATGTCATCCACGTATGCGAAAAGGAAATCAAGTCCACGGGTTATTTCATCGATGAATCTTTGAAACGTTTTGTGCAGCATTTCTTAGCCCGAAACACATATATAAAAACTCGAACAATCCGAAGGGCGTTGCAATTGCAGTTTTCTCTATATCATCTGGATGCACCGGGATCTGGTGGAAAGCCCTAACGAGGTCAATGGTGGAGAATATTTTTTTATTGTGCAACATGTGGGAAAAATCTTCGATGTGCGGTACCGGATACCGGTCGGGTATTGTACGAGCGTTTAATCCTCTGAAATCGCCACACGGTCGCCATTCGTCGTTCTTCTTTTTTACCATGTGTAAAGGCGATGCCCAACAGCTTTTTGATGGCCGAATAATCCCTAGTTGCAACATCGTCTCGAATTCTTTCTTCGCTGCTGCCATTCGTTCAGGGGCCAATCTTCTAGGACGACAGGTTATAGGTGGTCCAGGCGTTGTTTCGATATGGTGCCAGGTTTCGTGTTGGGTTTGTTTATGCGGTGCAACCGCGTAATATTGCACCACTGCGGTGCAATATACTGTGGCGCACCCTGTATATTGTAACATTATGGTGTACTCTGTATTTTTGTATTTTGTATTTAACTTGTAATATATTGATTTTACGGTTGGTAGCAATAGGAGACAATATTGTCTATATAAGACTATACTACCGACTAGATTTGAATAGAAATAAATACGAACTTTAAAACTGAATTTTAACTGAACAACGTGTTCCAAAGTGGTGACCCCGACTCAAAATGACAATCGACGACAAAACAACAGATTCAACGAACAAAAGCGCAGCAATGCAAACCAACGCGGTTAGCATTAAACATATACCATTTTGGGAGCAAGAACCTGAACTGTGGTTTTTACAATTAGAAGCACAATTCGCATTAGCCGGAATATCGCAAGACTCAACTAAATATTATCATTTATTGGCCAGTTTTAACGAAAGAGCGATGGCAGAAATGAAGGACGTTTTTCTTAAACCACCTGCGCAAGAAAAGTACGAACATGTAAAAGCAGAAACAATAAAACGGTTCACCGTTTCACAAGAAAAGAAAATGATTACCTTACTGGAAGACGAACGGATCGGAGATAGAACCCCTTCTCAATTTTTGAGACATCTGAGAAGTTTGGGAGGATTAGCAGCAACCGACGAATTAATCAAAACAATATGGACTCGACGCCTACCTAATCACTTGCAAGCAATCGTGGCATCACAAATCGACGTGCCAATAGAGAAGTTAGCCGAGATCGCGGACAGAGTAGAAGATGCTTTACCTCAAGGAAACATTGCGGGTATCAGCAACACACAGAATCAGTTCAACAACAACAATATGCAAAATCAGCTAACCAATTTGAATGCAAATATGATGAAAATAGCAGAAGAAGTGGCGGAAATTAAACAAAATCGTCACAGAGAAAATACGCGGCCCCAGAACAAGAACTGGCGAAATTATGAAAGACGACGTAGCAAAAGCCGCGATCAGAGAACCGAAAGTTCAATATGTTGGTATCACTACCGATTTGGAGAAAATTCCACAAACTGCCGACCCCCTTGCACTTGGAATTCAAAAAATGGAAACTGTCGCCAGTAGAAGGGACGCCTGGCAACAAATCCACATCAAGCCGTCTCTACATTCAAGATCGTACAAGTAAAGTGGAGTTCCTAATAGATACCGGCGCGGATGTTTGTGTTATACCGAAACGATTAACAAAGAAACATAAACTCAGTGAAACCAAGTTATACGCCGCAAATGATTCTGTAATCAACACATATGGATTCGTAACAATGGTCTTGAATTTCGGGTTAAATCGTAATTTTCGTTGGTCGTTTTTAGTCGCAGACGTAAATAAACCTATTATAGGTGCGGATTTTCTAAGAAACTTCGAGTTACTGGTGGATATTAAAAATAGGAGACTCGTGGATACAATAACAAAAAAACAAACAATTGGAAAAATAAACAAGAGCGAACCAATGATAATACGTACTGTATCTAACCAAAATCCCTTTAGTAAGCTATTGAAGAATTTCCCGTCACTAACAAACCCGGTTGCACCGCATAAACAAACCCAAACACGAAACCTGGCACCATATCGAAACAACGCCTGGACCACCTATAACCTGTCGTCCTAGAAGATTGGCCCCTGAACGAATGGCAGCAGCGAAGAAAGAATTCGAGACGATGTTGCAACTAGGGATTATTCGGCCATCAAATATACTAATAAATGATAATATTTAGTTGAGTCTTGCGATATTCCGGCTAATGCGAATTGTGCTTCTAATTGTAAAAACCACAGTTCAGGTTCTTGCTCCCAAAATGGTATATGTTTAATGCTAACCGCGTTGGTTTGCATTGCTGCGCTTTTGTTCGTTGAATCTGTTGTTTTGTCGTCGATTGTCATTTTGAGTCGGGGTCACCACTTTGGAATATTTGCAATATAATATTATTTGGAATACCAATTAATAATTTAAAATTTATACACCCCGAAACTACACATCAATATGTTATGTCCTGGTTTTTTAGATCCCTCTGTACAAATACGGATTTAATAATAAAGCTTTTTTCTCATTTATTTACATTTATAAGGTTTCTCGCTGGTATGAGTTCTCATAATATGAATTTTCCTCATTTGCTTAATTTAATTCCTGAAAAATTTCTTGATCGAATGAGTTCTTAGATAACTTCTCAATCCTTTATCATTTGCAATTTTTTTAAACAACTTTCGTACTCAAAAGGAAAATTCTTCCCGCAAATTCCACATGTAAAAAGTTTTTCGCCCCGTAGAAGTTCTTACATAAGAATTGAATAAAGTAAATGAATGAACTCAGGTTATGCTCGTATTTGTAGCCATTTCGACAAGCCAGATGAAGTGCCCGATCGTCACGGGGTAATTTGCTTGACGTCAGGAATCCTTATTCGCATGAGTTTAAAAAAATGGCATTTTAACTTCACGTTTAACTTGAAAACTAGAAAACATGTTTTTTACTAGTGATTTAATCTTCGAAATATATAAATCTTAACTTGTGAGAATTAATAATATTAAAAATTTCAATACAACAAAAAAAACATAAAAAAATTTCTGACGAAAGCGATAACCGTCGCTGAAAGCTCAAATATATTAATATCTGTTTTATTATTTGAATTAACTTATTATTATTATATTGAAATTTTTGATATTATTAGTGATTTAATCGTAATAAAAGTTTTTTCAATTTATTCAACCAGATACATTAAACAAAATATCAAAATTTAGCATTTCGACTTCGAAACTTCAGGAACATATTTTTGAGATATTTCATTCTGTGTAGGTGCTCTTGCCATCTTTGTCTACGAGGCTGCTAGATATATTTCCTCCCTTAAACCTTCTGCTGGCAGTTGCTTTAGTAAAAAACAATTTTCAATTTTATCTGGTATATTATTCAACATTAAACAAAATAATATGTTGAAAAAAGTAATAAATTTAACAGAGCGCCAATAAGAATTAGTATTTAAGTTAAAAACTTAGGGTAAATAAAAATTAGTAAAAAATAAATTAAAAAAAATTAATAAAATTTCACATTTTGTGCATCATTTAAAATTCAAATTACACCACTGTCAATTTTTTTAAGGCAAAATCTCGTACGTGATTCAATATACGCTTTTCTGAAAGTCTCATTTTAATAGCCAACAATTTATTGGAAGATCCTTCCTTATCTTCGATCAATTTCAAATCATCTTCCATGGTCGTTTTGTAGGTGGAAAGGATTAATTTCAATCTATTGGCTAAAAATGTCCAATATTTTGTTTCTAATTCGTTTGCCAAAACGAATTCAAAATCTTGCAGTTTATTCGAATCGTTGTCACTATTCAACCAATAATCCAGTTGATCTGAAATTAATAATAAAATTGCTATTGAATGATCCAGCTATAAAATTTAATCTACTCACCGGAATTCATACTGTATACCCTAATGAAAGTCAGTAATTCTCTTGAAAATGGTACTTCACACTTTTTCAGCCAATATTCTCCCTGTTCGGGAACGTTTAATTTTTTTAGCAGTAATTGACGTGATTCCTTCAAGGCATCGCTTTTGCTGAGTCCTAACCGTAAACAATACTCATCGTATTCATTGTCATCGAAAACAAACCTATAATTTATAAAAAATTGTTACAGGAAAGCTGTTATTTTAAAAAAGATAAAAGCTATTTACCCGTTATAGATGAACAGATCGGGATTATTGCGTACACCGTAAAAAATTAAAATTTGCTCTCCGACTTTAAAATCTTTAATTGCCATACACTCACAACATTTCAATTCTGTGTTGTATTCTGTCGTGATCTAGAAAGATCAAAAGGTAAATTACATAAAATTCAAAAATATCAAAAACTTACGCTTCCACTTGTATGATTGCAGAAATCCCATAATGGAATCAAAGCGTTGATTAATTTGGTACTGTCGTCTTCTAAAGGAACTGCATTTTGGCGAGTCATTACGGTGGAAACAGCCCAACTGGAATTTAAAAAAAAACTCTATTTATTTGTCGACGAGAAAGTATTTATTTGGCTTTTCAATTTCAATCTTAAAGTTTATTTTACCACGCTAACATAATAAAATTGTTTACTCTATTCGACACAAAAAAGGTGATTTTGTAACATTTCTTAGATTTCGTTTGCATCATTGCGTGTTATACATTTATGAAATTACATCCGATGTTACCTTTAATTTTGTAATTCTGTTTTCACCTAATAATAACATTTTTAATAAATTAAAATACCGACATGAAAATGTAGGGAATTCAATAAAAAAAATGATATCAATTTATTGGAATTTTTCAAAGATATTTTATTTTGATTAATCATTGGAAGAGTGAATCTTGACACGAAGAAATACGTGCTCTGATTGGGACGATGTTGGGTATATATTTTACTGCAATTAATACTTTTAATTAATTATTTTAACACTCACTAGACGAAAGTGGAAAATATTAATGTCTATCGTCGGCGTAATCATTTTTTTCTTATAGAAAGCCAATTAATAAATAAACAATGTCGATTATCATGGTTAACATGGAATTTTACATATAATTTCCGTTTCATTGTAAGATAAAAAATAAGAACGAAGCGATTACTTTCACTTAAACAGTTCAATCGAACTTTTTTAATTACTCAATTGGAACATTTTGACTATAAAAATATTTGTGTTTATTTTGAAATTATCGATAAGATTAAAGTACGATCGGACACACGTGAAGAGAATTTTGAGCATGACTTTCTCGGCCAAATTATTAACTGCGATGTTAGTTTATTGATCGCAGTGTTACCATTAATTCTAGAAACAATGCAGAAATAAAGGAAATTTCGGCAGACAACAATATTTACATAAGAATAGCAGAGAAAGTAAAATACGAATAGCGATTTAACTTTTCAATTAGCGAGGTGGGCAAGTACGCCGAATTATTATTAGCATCAATTGGTGTTTTTAGAGTAACTATAGAATACCATTGCAATTTCTAACGAAGTAACTGTTTGCTCAAGCAATTTTTTCAGTCGTAATATCCTTCCATAAAAAATTAGACCGTTGGATTAGAAATAGGAAAAGAACTGTAACAATAGAAGTTGTTTTACATTAATTCAAGTTCAGAATATTTGTCTCACCGTTTCTCTAATTTAGATAAAATCGTAATGGGTTTATGTTCTACAATTAGGATCAAGGATCAGATATTCTTATCAATATTGTAATATCACATCTACAACACTGCGGTGTTTACTAACATAATAAGAAGACAAACAAACATTTTTACGTTTTTTTTCTTTGGTAAAAAAATAAATTAGTATGTAAATGTCGGAACAGGAGAATTGTGAATTCAATTAGATCAAAATATTAATTGAATAAACAACTGACGAGCTATCAGATTAAGAGAGGATTTCCATATTTCCAATTTCCATATACTTTTATGCGGTGTCCTTTTAAATTTTTAGCTGACCCCCCCAACAACAATATTTAGCGTTGAAAAGTGTAATTTTGTTAAATTTCCAAACTTCGAGAATTTTTAGCAAAAAAAGAAGAATAAATCTCAGGGTTGATATTTGGTGTGTAAATTCAACTAGTTACCATCTCTTAAAAAAATCTAACTTTTCTTCCTTCATGCAAAAACTTCGCTTCAAAGATTTTTTTAAAAACCTAGATATAGAGGCTGCAATTTAACAATTTAGAATTTTTTTTACTAAAAATATGTGAAGAGCAATATTGTAGTTCGTTTCTTTTTGAACAATTTTATTTGTTCGCCATCTTGATAGGACAAATAAGAGCTGAAATATTTCGAAATCGAAATCTGAAGTGGCTATGCGAAGCATTAGCAGCACGCAAGTGCTGCCTTAATCTTTTTCATCTGTTGGTAATCAATGGCGGTGAATTTAACTGGATCCTGCTGGACCCGCCGTAGTGGCATTGAGCCTGAACTGCTGGATACTCTACTCCGTTGTAGGTATAATACGAGGTGAATTCGTTTTACGCTGTTCGTCGTTCGTGTCGTTTAGGTCCGATTTAGATGGCTGTGCGCTGATTCTTCATGCTGTCCATTATTGCATCAATGGTGTCTGGGTTGACTTGGTGTTGGGTCATGAGTGCCATAAACCGAGTTAGGAGGGCTTGGGTAGATGTCGCTGGCTGAGTCTTGGATATCTTGACGTTGGTTGGTTCTTCTGTTGGACCAATTAGAGTTGGAGTTGGAGTTACGCCATGGATCTTGGTTGAATCTTGGATTAAGTGTTCGGTTATTGCGATCTGTTGTTGGTTTAGGGTAGAATCTGCATCCGTTATAACTAGCGGGATGTGGTCCACCGCAACTTGCACAAGTTGTGGGGATGTCTCTTGGTTTACTACACGTACCGGTGGTGTGGGGACCCGCGCATTTAACACAGCGCGGCTTGGATCGACATGAACTTTGTCTGTCGGGCATTGGGCATTGGCCCAATCTGTTTGTTCTTCTTGGAGCTTCGATGCAGATGTTGATGTCGAGAATCTTATCTAAATCGTAGATACTTCTGTTTTCTGGTGTGTCTTGTCCAGGGTTGCGATGACAAGTGGAAGCGGTCTTCTATCTCTTCCACGGTACATTCTGGCAATGCGGACGTTTATGAACCCTTTTACGGTGAGCTCTTCTTGGATTAGATCGGTAGCGATGTCTTGGTAAATGCCTCGGATAACAATCTTGATGAATTTTTCTTCAGTTGGACTCGCATGGAGAAACCACTGCTGTCTTCCGGAAGTTCTTTTTCGAGAAGCTTGATCGTCTCTTGGAAGTCTTTAATGGAGCTGGGGGTGATTTGGAGCCAGTCCCTGGTGCTCCGAACTCTTGAGTAGGTGATGTTACCTTCTTTGAGCTTCTTCATGATGCTTGGCCAGGAGGAAGTGTCCTTTAGCATGATGGGGCTGACCCTGTATTTCTTAGATCTTTCCTGTGTGGATAGCGAAGGTTGAACGGAATCTTCGCAATCCGAATTCATGTCTTCCACCGTTGGTGGATGGATGATGGTGACCTCGGGTTCGATATGGACTGGTTGGACTGGCCTGGAGGATTTTGCTGGCTGTACCTTTGGAGAGGTGGGTTTCTTGATCTTTCGACGGTTGGCGTGCAGCATTTCAGGTGAGCTGTGCGATGGGCGCCTGGCACGTTTGGATCTTGAACCGGTTACCAAGGTGAAGTCTTCTTTTTCCTGTTCAACTTGTTCAACTTGCTCGGAATCGGATTCGGCATCGGATGTGACGGGTGAAGCAGTAGTGGATGCACTGACAATACTGACTATTTCGTCGTCAAGGTCGCTGGCTTCTGAGGACATGGCTTCCATGTCCTTGGCTAGTTGAGCACGATGGGCGATCAATGTTTCGAGAAGGTGACTTCGCTGAACTGGTGTGGGAGCGACTTCCTCGGATTGAGCTGGCGTTTGAATAGGAGGGGGGGGGGACCAGCCGTCCTTGGTGTACCCCCCCTTCTTGGGTTTGGTGTCTGTCCTGGGTGTAGGGATCTTTGCGGTCATCTCTTCGAGGATTTTCTTCCCGGATTACCTGAGGATTTCTCTCTTCTTAGGGTCGTAGTTGTCACTGGTTCCAGTCGGTGGTTGGATCAGAATATCACTAACAACCCCGTTGATCGATTTCAGTGCTTCCAGTTCCATCTCTCGTTCGAATAATTTCTTGAGTGAAGGTGACATCCCTTCCGTAAGCTCCCTGCTTGGTGGACTTGGAGTTTTATCGGTCGGTTTCGTTTTTCTCCCCTTCGATCCCATTTTGAATACCTAGACGGCGCTATCGGTCACTAACGGTAAAACATGTCATACTCCGTTGACTGTCTGGAGGTATGTGCGTGTGAAATATTTCAGTTTCCGTAAACCTTTAAATTGCAAAAAATGTAGCTCATGTAAAGTAAATACGGACCCCCACCAATGGCGCGACTAGGTATAATATTTTAGGGGGCGGGGGGTTAAAATGAGGACTCTTTTCTTTGCTTAACAAAATCAAAAATTGACGATAGATAGTAAATTTATTTTATAATATAAACAATTATTGACATATAAAATAAAAAAATTAAAAACTTAACGGAATTCTCCTTTCCTTTCTCGCAAATTTGTCGATTACGCTTTCTATATCAATAGAAATATCCATTTATTTTTAGCGTAGTCAATTTATTTTGGAGAGGGTAATTTTAATTTTAAGGGGGCTAAGGCCCCCAACCCCCCTCCTAGTTGCGCCTATGTTCCCAACGTGAAAACCAAAAATAATAAAATTGAAATAATAGTCAATTAGCACTACTAAAAGGTTGGTTTATGCAAAACGTCGACGCACGCAACGCACGCACCGCACGCGTCCAAATAAAGTTGAAGCATAGAATTTCAGTAGGAGCTTTTATGCAGTTAGTTTACACTCTTGATTTTTGGCGGCGTGTGCACCATAAACCCTCCTACTGAAATTCTATGCTTCAACTTTATTTGGACGCGTGCGGTGCGTGCGTTGGGTGCGTCGACGTTTTGCATAAACCAACCTTAACATGTCAAGCTGTTCAATTTTTTTAGACAGTCGAGCGACAAGATTGGTTCACTTGATATGGAATAAATGACCTAGAGAAATCTGGTGTACAGTTAAAGGAAAATCTGAGGAAATCCAGGGAAATTTAAGAAAAACTTAGGAAATCCAAAAAAATCTTAAGAAACTAGGAAATTTTAGGAATACTATAGATGAGATTTTTTTACTTTTCAAAATATTTTGAAAGAAAATCTTAAGGTAATCGGATGAGAAAATTCAAAAAAATCTTTGAAAAATCTCAAAAAGGAAATTTAGTGTACAAAACTTTGCTTTCTGACTCGCCCATCGAGTTGGGTTAGATTATAATCTGAAACATTTAATAAATTGAGTTAGGTAAGGAGTCGTCCATTACGTTAGGCGATTTTTCGACCCCCCCCTCTACCCGTGGTGAGATGTCGTGAGGTTTGGTTTCCCTCCTTCTTTTAGGCTTTGTTTGGTTTCCCCCCTTGTTTTACTTAATTTACTCAATTTCTCTCGTAATTTTACAGTTTCTTTGGGGAAAAAATTACGTGATATTTGCCGAGACCCCCCCCTATCCCCCACATAAAATTTGGTGAGATAAGTTGATAAAACCTCAAACAAAAAGTAAGTAAGAACCATCAACAGAAATAATGTCATAAACGAAATGCTACAATGAAGAAAGATAAAGGAAAATATGAAAAAACCGAAAATTGGGAAGAAAAGCAAGAAAATCAAAACAATGAAATGCGCGGTTGTAGTGCAACACCCTAACAAGTAGTAAAAGTACGACCCGTAATCTCGGGATTTGTTCATATCCAATATTTGTGATCTCATGTTTTCCAATGCTCTAATGAGCCTCTGCCCCCCCCCTCAAAAGGTAGGCACACGATATTTTGCGTAAGCAGCGTTGCCAGGTCCGGTACGCGACAATTCGGCACTTTCCAACTCGGCACCGGACAACTCGGCACCGGACAACTCGGTACCAGACAACTCGACACCGGATGACTCGGCATCGGGACAACTCGGCACCAGCGAATCGGCACCGGGATAACTCGGCACCGGAACATCTCGGTACCAATTAGAAAACTGTTTTATTGTTACTTAAAATAATGTAAGAAAATTAAAATATAAAAAAGGTTTTTATTTAAGAAATGTATCTACAAAATATATTATTTTGTATCTACATATTAGTCCATATTATCATAATTATTACGCCGGAACGAATCTTTCTTTACTTACTGTGATAACTTTTAACAAAGTTTATTTTAATTTATTTTTTATACATCAAAATTAACCCTACGCAAATCTCCGCTGCGCTCCGGGCCGTGGCTGGCGCTTAACTCGCTAAAAACATCCTTCAACTCAATCCACCTCGATTGGGAAGCCGGATCTCTTCAGGGAAACCCGAACTCGATGAGGTACGACACGCGTGTGACGCCTATCACTAAGACTATAATATCAGAGTACACCTACTGTCAACAGAAAACCTGTCACTTGCAATTTCTATGTACTCCCATGTTAAATATTTGGAAAATTTCGATTTTCAAATGCCGTTTACTAGAAAACTAAAGCATAGTCCGCAACATCGTATTCTTTATAAAATTATTAAAAAATTATCCTCTATTCAATAGTTTAATATAGAAAAAAGCTCAATATTTGGGGTTAAGTAACTGACAGTAAATTTACCCTTTATTTACCCATCGTAGAAAAAAAGTCATAAAAATCTTAATAATCCAATCTTTTGGTGCCGAGTTATTCCGGTGGCGAGTTATTCCGGTGCCGAGTTGTCCGTATCCCGCGTTGCCAGGTCCCCGAACCTAGGGATTTTAGATGTGGAAAAAGGAAAAACAGATTTTTTTTAATTTTCCTGTAAATCTAGAGAAATTAACTTGTGTGATTGAAAAATCTAATTAGCACAGCAAGTTACACTGTAACAAAATGATGTTACTATTTTGTAATTCTGAAGCGGCTTTAAATGAATTTAAAATTTTGTCGGTGTAACATTTTTTGTTTTCGTTGATGTCACAATTTTACATTATTTGTTATTTGCAGCATTTTAGTTAGACATACTTGGTTGGATGTGGTGTTTTTTTGATAATCACATTTTGCAGCGATGGATGTGATTGTAGTTGAATGCTTCTGTATTTAGTTTTCCGTCATTGCACCTGTGGATGGTATTCCGTGCAAGCGAGTTGATGGGGGCCTGCAATTTTTGGTTTGAATGAATGGTTAGAATAGACGAAGCCACATAAGACGGTAAGACGGATCGAAAAACGATAAAGAAAATTACGTACAAATAGATTATCGAGAAGCAGAATTAAAAAAGGTAATTTGATAGATAAAACCGATCGAAGTAAATTAAAATGGAAAAAGTATAAAGTTAATAAGAAATTTAAACTGCACCAAAAATTTTTCATTATTTTTGTTTTGTTTCTCTGAATTATTTTGTATTTATGTTTTTCTAGTAACAATTGAGGAAGATTCTACCCTCTTCCCCCCTTCAAAATCCTGCGATTAGAAACAAATTGCGAGATCTGAAATTTTTAGGAAATGGAAGCCTTATACTGCAGAAAACCTCTTCTTAGAACAATCAAATCTGCTAGTCAACAGTATAGTCAGCAGATTTGTATAACAACTACCAAAGTTATCATATATGAATCATCATGGATGAGTCATCACGCATGAGTCATCAAAAACATTTAACCTGTATTGTGTCTTAACAATATTATTCGACTAAAATTGATTATTTTGATCTGTCAATAGTATATTGTTTATCAGAAACAAGTGTTTTTTTGTAAAATTGCAAAATACCTTAATTTTTTGATTTAGCAGATTCCTCTGAGTTGCCTTCGAATTTACAGATTTAGACTCAAAACCCCTAAATTAATAGTATCAATAAAATTTTCTGTTTCAGACCTTGTAATGGTCTCCATCGCTTTCTCTCGCCCGTGTATATTAAGGTTGACAACTACATCTATGATGAATTGATAAAATTTGATTGAAAGAGGCTGTAAGACTTGAATTCGGATGGTTTCGAAATATTATTAGTTAATTCGTAAATTACTGAAACTGTTTTATAATCATTATATTGATATTTTTTTCTATAACTTGATGTACCATCTTTCGATCACATCTGATCAGTGGTTCTACGTAACCAGAGCAAATCTCGTTGACAATTTCAAGATTCCAAACTTATAATCGTTTTTTTGTCCAAATCCAACTTATTGGGTCACAAGGGAGATCTAATTAAAATTTTTCATAAAATGTATAAAAAGACAATCTCCATCTGCTTTATTACTGTAATACTTGACAGACTTTTGAACGAAAAAAAAAAAATACTCTAAACGAATAATACTCAAATTAAGCTCATTAATGAATAGTAACCTACAAAATTGTGTAATATGTAGGTCAACCATTCAAAATAATTTTTTTTGCTTTCTTCCAATTGATTGTTAGCATATACTTTTGTAAAATCATAAAACACCAACTGTCATTTGCAATGTAAAGAAGCTCCAGATGAATAAAAATTTTTACGCAATGTTCGCATCTGTCAGCAAGTGATTACATACTTAAAGTAGGTTCAAGTTTTTAATTGCAAGAAGAAGCCCAAAATTTTATACAAAAAGCTCATCCTCACTTGATAAGGCTAATTGATAATGAAACGAAATAATAACTTTCACTTACACCTGAGTGGGTCATGTACATAAATATTATATGAAAAGATTAAATACACAAAAATAAAAAAAGGCAAAAGTGTTACTTCATATTATACTAAGTAAAATTAAAATTGATGAATGGATCCGAGTGAATTCAGATGATGCTGATATCACACAAAAAATTGGTTGGGTTATTCATTAAAACTGTCAGTCGATAATCGATATCAGAAAAATACGTGCTCGAGTGGAATTGATAATTTGAGTCCAACTATTAATTAAAATTTAATTTCTTAGCTATAATTTATTTCTATATAACGAGAAAAAAACTTTTCGATATAAATGAATGAATTGTGTCTTTGGTTCTTCCCTTCATTCAGTGTGGCCTTATTTTCCAAATAACCGAATGTTATTGCAAATAGGAGCCGAAAGGTCAGAAAACTTTCAGAAGATAAAATAATGTATTGATTTGTTGTGTATTTTCCAATTCGTACATCCGACCAGATACCACAAGCTTTCCAATATTTGCTTAAACAGGCAATAATTTCCAGCAAAGACACGCATTCTGCATTTAAACTTAAAACTTTCATTCTCACTTTCGTTGGGTTTGGTATGGATGCTTTACATAGAAATATAGTTTTTATCCTAGCTCTGCGAAATGATAATGGAAAAGCCTGCAGTAATGATGTATTAAAAAGTAAAATTCTATGTTCCAATTTTTGAAACTCTCCTTCCAGTTATTAACTTCACATTCGTTCAAATACAATCATTTCATTCGGAATGAGAAATGCAGACTTACATTTTTAATGAGATATGTAAAATAGCATAAAGAAAGTTGAAAGATAAAATATGATTCGCATATTATGTATATACTGGTATATGCAAAGTAAAATGTTAAATAAGCGAGCTTTAACTGAGAAACTGCCAAGTTCCATATTTATGGAAAAAATGAACGAGATTCTTTGTAGTCTTCTGATTAAAAATTATACAGCAAAAATATTAAAAAAAAAACCTAGTTTACGAAAAACTGGTTTAGCAATACAAACGATAACAGTGACCCACTGACTACTTCAATTCAGTGCCAATTTACTATTTCATTAGAAACAGTTAATTTTTTTTTATTTACGGTATCGACTCGTTTAACAAAAAACAATTCAGGATAAACGTACTGAACAACTGATGGAGCCATCCGGGATACTAACCCTTGCCAATTATTTGACGAAACAATGACAATCAATATAAAAAATCCCTTTAGGAAAGCTTTTCCATCCGCGATGGTTAAATTGGAAAATTGGAATTACATGAATTTAAAAAAAGAAGATATTTTAGAGCAATAATAAAAACCTACGGCTAAATTTCATATTTTTATCCGATACAAAATCATGAGAAAGTATTTTCTATTTCATTTGTATATAAATATTTATAAGATGCATTAATGAAATTCACGGTCGTGTACCGTTGCCTCTTGTTTTTACAAGTAAAATTCTATCTCAGTTTCAAGGTTTGCTTGGTTTAAATAATAAAAATTGCGTGTAATTATTGTTTGGAAATAAATTTACTTTTTATGTGCTATAGAAATTACAAGTTGATTAACCGCGCCATTCTGTAACAGCTACAGTTTCAGAAATCAATTTAATAATTTTTTCATTATGAATAATCAAATGAATAGTAAACAAGTTAAAGTAAAAACTAGAGGTAAAAAAAGATTTAAAAAATTAGAAGTGACTCCGAAATTTTCCTACGCCATTATGGCAAAGACGCGTACACCCCTGGTCTTACAGATGGAAGAGATTTATGTGTATGTTCAGTGATTAGTTCCATTAAATACATCCTACTAAATACATTTATACGCACCGGGGAATCCCCGATCTCCCCCCTAGTCTCCCTATCCTGTTTAGCAATTAAAATATTTAAAAAATAAAAGAAAACAAAGTTTTTAAAGAGCTATTTTCAAAATTGATTTTTACCATTTTTTATAATTTTAAAATTTAAATTTAACCTTGAAGTGAGGGAAAACTAATTTTGTAAAAGTTTAAACAGTAATCATAACGGAGAAACAATGAGAAATCAGTGTGAAAAAGTATTTAGTTTTCAATAGCTATTAAATTATAGCCCATAAATTTCCTCATTGTTTTGCTATTTTAATTCGCAATTAAAGAAATATAATTTACCTTCTTGTTAATCGCTCACATAACTCCTTTCCTTAAATAAAATGTTGCCTTCAATTTATGCGTGTTTATACATTTAATTAATACAACAATGTCACGTCATTATTATCAGAAAAATTAAATTAATTTTACTCGCTACTGTAACCGCGGTAACTTTTCTACGACATTCCCAAATTATATAAAATACTTGCTTTTTAATTTATTACTAGCGGTAAACCCGTTCTTCAAACGCTTTCCAATCCGTATCTCGTTAATCCATTCACGACCGGCACTAATGTGCTTCGTTTCCAGAGGGAAATCATAAATTTCAAAAATAATCACCTATAAAATTCCCAAATTCCAACATTGTAAAATATAGTCATTGCTAAGAAAAATCAGTATCAAGTAACTTTAATAATTAAAATCGACTGTATAACTCGCCTTCGGCTCGTGCTTTAATTCACGCTTCGAAATGCAAAACTATCACTTTCTGCCTTTGATACACAATACACCATTACGGGTGTATATCTTTGCACAAATACTCATCATATTGAGTTGTAAAAATCAGGTGGTAGACATTTTCAGAAGTAGAAAATTGCCAGACGTCATAGCTCATTAATCTTCATAATTACTAAGATTACTTCCTTATACTTAATTCTACGCGATAATCGACATAATAATACAAATAAATAACAACTACTGGCTGCAGGCAAATGCTTTTTATTGTTTTATTTAAGAAAGCCTGTTGAAATAGCTATCAGGACTAGAGTATCGTACACATTTAATTTTTGCAAATAAAAAAAAATTTAATGAATTCTAAATTCATTCGTTCACTAACTACTAGCTACACCTAACTAGGTGCTGAATGAAATTAACATGTAAAAACTTATTTATGCAAATTCCCCCTTCCCTAATTATTTTAGAAGAAAAACGAAAGACATGATAATAATACAGAAATATAAACTATGAAAGATAAGATAAATTCAATTTAATTTCTATTTTCAAAAAAACTTACCTTGGAAACTTACATACCTACATGGCCAATCTGATAAATGAACCTATACTGCTATGTACATACTTGAATGTAAAAATTGCTTTAATTTGATATTTATTTAATTTTGATTAAAATAAGAAACAAATTTTGAAAAAGTTGGATTTGGATTTCAGAAAATTTTTAGAGATTTTGAATAATTTTGGATAACAACTGAAAACCAAATAATAGAGAAACACCGGGGACCCCTTCCTTGTTAAATCTTCAAACAAAACCGGATTGTGTTCATTCCATCATTACTTTTTTAAATCCAACTTATAATATTTTTATTTTAATTTTTCCAGTCTTTCTTTTTTAAATATGGCTCGAATTTCAAAATAGAAATATTAGAATTACGAACAAACCTCTGTCACTCCTTCTTTCTGAAACAATTTTTTCAACCTACAAAAGTTCTTAGAGGTCGTCCATAAATTAGGTCACAAGATTTTTAAGTTTTCTAGACCCCTCCCTCCCCCTATGTCACATTTTGATTGAACCCTCCCTTGTCAAGTGACGTCACACTTCTACTCTATAAAATTTAATATCTAATTCGCAGAAATTTTTTTTAAACAACTAACTTAAATCAAATCATTTTTGCAGGTCTTAAATAAGAGTTTATTTTTAATAATATTAAAATTTTTTTTTCGGGAGCATGTAATAACGCACGTAAGCGCTACTTATGTCGCTACAACCGATCTGTGGATCAAAAAATATATTTTTAAAAATTTGACTTTGTGACATCACAACATTTAAAACCCCCGGACCCCCTGTCACAAATCTGAGATAACCCCCTAACTCCCTAACGTGTGACGTACCTTAGAGATGGCCCCTTATTGCTCAAACTTTTTATCAACCTAACAAATATCTCGACCGATCGAGTTAAGACCAATCGAGGTGGAAACCGAGAAGTTAATCACAAGACAAATTTTTGAGAAATTTTCCCGGGTTTCCTCTTCAATTGTTTAAGATTTCTTTTTAAAAAACATTGAAAAAGTAAAAGTTTCTAAGATTTCCAAACATATCTGGGATTTCATAAGATTTCCTCAAATTTTACCGGATTTTCTCGAGTTTCCCTTCCATTTGTACACCAGATTTCGCTAGCGATTCCTCCCCTGGTGCGAACCAATCAAAGTGTTCACTATTCGAATTGTACATCAAGTGAGTTGTATTGTATTCACTCATTAGTTCTAATCAAGAGCGAAATTGATGAAATATCTGCTGTACAAATAAAGGGAAATCTAAGGATATCCGGGGAAATTTGAGAAAATCTTACGGTAACTTACGGTAACTGGCACCAAGAATAGAAAAATTTCGTACTGAAATTATGGTAGTTTAAAATATAAACATAAAAATAGTGTAAAATAAAACAGAATCAAAAACGTAGTAATACGATTATCCGATTGACTGTACTGTTTCTATAAGGTTAGCCCCGCCCATTACGTGACGAATTGAAAGCTGTTATATTCAAAAATATATTTTTTTTATTATTCTCTAGTTTAATCTCCAAACTACGGCCCGCGGGCCAAATCCGGCCAGCAAGCACCACCAATCTAGTCCGCGAGAGCGGGCCTGATGTGTCTAGTATCTGGCCCGCCCTTTAATTTATTAATAGGAATGCATCAATAAGATTCAAGTTTGTACGGAAAAAAACCTCTGCAGAAAAAATCCGAGTTGCAATACTGCAAACAATGATGGGATTTAATATATAATTTAATAAACTTATTTATGAAACTTTCATAAATACAATGAACAAATTCATAAATACAATGAACAATTAGAAAACAGTTGACACAAACACCAAATTCAATTCCGGAAAAAATTCATTTATGCTCATGAGCATTAAATTTAAAATTATTAAATGAATATTTTCCTGAATTGAATTTGATGTTTGTGTGACTAGGGGCTGCCCATTAATTACGTAAGGGCGATTTTTGAAATTTTTGACCCCCCCCCCCACATAAGGGCACGTAAGATTTTGGCAACCCCCCCCCCCCCCACATCTTACGTCTCACATCTTAGGATTATAAAACAAAAATATAGTTGAGTCCCCCGCCCTCTCTTCCGTTTATATTTATAAAATATTAATAACAATAATATTGGTTATTATTCAAAAAATACAAAAATGGTATAAATAATTTAAAAATTTAAAAATCAAATATAATTTTCTTTATAAATTATAAATTATAATTATTTGAATTTAATTTAATTTTTTAATTTAAATTTAAAAATTTTAATTTAATTTAAAAAAAGGAAATTACGAAACTTACGTAAGAAATACGTTGGACCCCCCCCTACGTAAGGGTCCGTAAGATTTGCCATACCCCCCCTCCCCAAAACCCTTACGTAATTAATGGACGGCCCCCTACCTGTTTCCCTAATTTACCATTCCGGAAGACTGCTCTAGTTTTTCATTTTATTTCAACGAACATTTCATAAATGCAATGAACAATTCATATATACTATGAAATTTTTTCATTCGTACTATGAAATCTTCAGAAATATAGTGAATTGGTTGGAATTTCATTGATTTAATAAAACTTTCATTAAATTTTCATTGCATATATGACATTTTCTGTATTCATAATATTGATGAAAAAATCATTGTATTGATGAATTTTGTTCATCAATATGATGAATTTTGTTCATCAGCGCAAAAATAATAAACTTTTAATCAATGTGATGAACCATTTTCTTCAGTGTAAATATTTTTAATATTTCGTCAAAAAACCCGTTTTTCATTCAAGCAACAATGAAAATTGATGTATAATTCCGTTTGTCTGGAAGTTCGGCTGTATCAATCTGCACAAGAAGTAGCAATCTACTTTCCCAACATTTTTTGGAAACAGTAACAGCAGATTATGGGCTCGGGACATGTTCATAACCTGTGGTTAGCTTCGCTTAAAAAAATTTCAGCAAAACTACCGAGCTCGCTTTAGAAGAAGTTCAGCGGGTGTCACTCTCAAATACTCTACGGAAGCTCTCACAGTACATCAAGTGAAACCATGAGCATGTTGGATTCAAAGATCACCATATTTATGAATTGCAGTGGTCACCAGTTCTGCCTTTCCTGTTCACCACTGGACATTCGACCGTTTTCTCTCAGAGAACAGCTTCAGTATAAACTCAACTGTTAATCGTACAGGTGACTTTTTGACTGGTGAGAATCTTCCTGAAAATTTATTCTAAACAAAAAAATTCCTAGAGTACTTTTTTTTTGCTCAGAAAGGGCAATCGCACCCATTCGTAGCAATCATGAACCCAGGAAGAATTTATATTTCATACCGCTAATAGGAACCAGTTCGTTTAATTTCAGTGTTAAAATTATAAATTAAACGATGCCAATTAATTGTCGATTAGAAGTCATAAGATTACTGCGACGTATGGAAAGCGTTACATTCGTTACAAGAAATAAAAAGAAGAAAAGCTATTAGATAATCGACTGAAAACTGATGACACTAAAATTATCAAGTCATAACGCGTGTTATCACAAACCTACATTTCCTCAACAGTAGGTCAAATCGATCTATTTGACTTTTAAAAGACAAATATATATTATACTATAGATTCTGTGAAATACATAAACAAGATGCTTTAAAAAAAGTTGTTCTTCCTCAGTTTACTAGGTAGTTGTGTACCAGAAAAGGAAGAGAAAGCCCGTAGCATTAACAACTTCAGTTTACTATTAAAAATACAAATTTGTCGAAAAGCTTTTAATCTTTTTCTCAATTCCCACCACCGACTGGTGAAAGGTGTTAAAGACACAAACACTCCAGCAATGTTTATCAATGCACCATTCCAACTCTGATATTCCTATGCATCGTACGAATTTATTAACCGGTTCGCTTATCAGTGATTATCGATATTTTAAACAATCAAATTTTTAACTGCAAAAATTATGTAATAACTTTGAGTGACCAAAAATGAAGTTTTTCTGTTATTTAGTGTTGTTGACGATAATTGTGAGTGCGTTTTGTGAAAACGAAGAGACTGTGACGGAAGAACAATACGAAGAAGTCGAAGAAATTAGGGACGGAAAACAAATTGGGGATGTCATCGAAGCACAGGTAATTTATGCAAACGCACTTGTTGCAAAATTTAAATATTTCGAATTTCACATGCTTATATTCTTTTGTTTATTGTTATTTAATGTCTTAAGAGGAACAATTTAATTTTGGTTCGTTGGTTACGCATTTTGGTTCAAAATATTTTAATTCGACATTGCGCATGAGGTTTTCTAAACTTTTTTTTAAAATCGTTGATTAATTGGGTTATAAAAATGTTTTATTTATGAACGAATAATTCCAAAGTTTCTATTTTATTGCTGAATTCTTAATAACAATTTTTTAATTAATGCCTACTTAAGTTTATTTATACGATTTCACTTTTTATAAATATACCTTTGTTGTTAAATGAATTAAAACAAAACCTGCACAACATAACGTTTTTATCAAAACTCCGAAAATTTTGAAATTGTGAAATTTAACTTTTTCAATCGATTTTATAATAAATTAATTTCGAATCTGTAGCGAATATTAAAAAATTCATAATAACGGAAAGTCCCAAAAACATACTTAATCAATTTTTTAATTGCCGCTTAATGAAACCGAACAACAGCTGATAGTATCGAACTTAATTAGAAATTAAACCTGCTGTTAAAAAAACAAAAATTATGTATATTTTATCTGTATTTAATTTGGAAAACAAAGAGTGAGCGTTAGCTATCAAAACGAGGAATAAAAAAATAATTATTTCAGAGTATCTGCTCTGCTGCTCAACCGCACGAATAGTCTACCGCAGATTAGAAAAATTGAAATGATTAAGATACCAATCCAACCCTGTAAATTTTAATAAGTCAAATTGATGCGCATAAATCGTCACCTGTAAAAACTATTGAGTATTATTATTTTCAAATATTAACTCAACAAATCCAAGTCCAAAATACAGTTGCTGCCTTGGCAAAAATATTGTAGTCCTGAAATTGCTTATTTTGATTCCAAACGTTAATCAGATTTATTGTCTTTAACTGTCCATTTGATTCAGCGAGTAAGGTCGGTGCCATGAAGTATTAATAAAAAAAATTGTATGCGCCTTGGTATAAATAAATAATATTTGTTCTTCAATTTAACGCCAGCACCATGAGAAATAATTTGGAAAGTGTGTTTAATAAAAGTTTGAATTAATTAAATTTTAAGTGAAACTATTATTTACTTTATTTGGTATGCACAAAAAATAGAGAGTACTTCGATCGTTCATTTAGATTACAAATTACAATTTTGACGGTTATTCACATTCTAGAACTTACGTTTATTCAAAGTGGAAGTATTACGAGAAAAGCAGAAGCCAATGGTGAAACTAGGTCAATCGCCCAGGAAGTCTCGGATTCACCTGCATGGCTAATTTTAGCATTCTCAAAAATTATTATTGCCCAGTTTTGAAAACAATTCATGCAATAGGTTAACTAAAAATTTCAGACACCATGCACAACATGCAGAAAACTGGTGTCATAACAAGCTAATAATCACGTATGTGTGACTCAATCAAAACTACTTCTTATCGGCATCTTGGCAGAGAATAAACCTCAGATGTAAAGTGTCTGATGATAGAGAAATTTTTCGGCGGAAGAAAGTCAAAATAATAATAGGTTATGGACCCAGGTCCAATTATTATAAATCTCTTTTCTGCGTCCCCCTCAAGTATAACTCTAGAATCGGAACAAGCTTTGGCAGGGTGAAAGAGCACTAAAATTAAGCGAACGCCTGATTTTAAAAAATGCTATGAGCAACCATTTCTGAGAAAATAGCATTTAAAAGTTTGAATGCAATACTTCAGTTAGTTTATGCAACAAAAACCTAAAGATAAAATGCTAACTCGTCCGCAGGTAGAAGCAACTTTTGCTGCAGGGCATTAAACCTGGAACCTTCCAATCCACTTGCGGACACTTTAGAATTTCAGTATTGCATTTAAAAATTTTTAAATGCTATTTTCTCAGAAACGGATGCTCATAGCACTTTAAAATATCAAGTATTTGCTTAATTTTAGTCCTCTTTCAACCTATCCAAGATTGTCGTAAATTGCCACGTAGAGATAACCCTATCGACTAAATAAATTCCAAAAACCTACAATATCAATCTTTGCTATTGATATTAATATGCTAGCTGCTATTGTAAAACTAGCCCTTAAATACACAAAATGTGCAGATCCCGGAGGTCAAGGAGATAACAATGCTGAGGGATTTAGGGGAAAAATAGAAACTTAAGCGAAAAATGAGTGATTTAGAGAAAAATTTTGAAATAATTCATTCTGTAAATGAAGACAATCACTTCAATCGCCGAGTCTAATGTCAGGGTGGAGGCCGCCTGACCTTCAGGTAATCACATAAAAAAAATTTTAAATTATTCGTCGTTTGTTTGAGCCTGATGCATTTGCTTTATTAGTTTTAAGCTCACTACCGAGGAGAAGTTAAAAATCAGTAAAAAAAATCAGTGGAGTTAGTAGTCTTTTTCTCCCGTAGTTTATCTTTCGAAATTATTGAAATTAATTGAAAATTGACCTAATTATTTTGAAATTACTGAAATTAACTTGGAATTGACCGAATTATTTTAGAAGTACAATTTTGTAATTGGAATTACTAAGTTACTAAAGAGTCGATATAAGTTCATTGTATTATTTGTAATACAGATTGCATAAGTTTTTGTGAAGCTGGCAACAGTGGCGGTGCAAGAGTAAAACGGACCCCTAAAAAAACAATGTATTAATTTTGAATTGCGTATATTATTTAAAAATCTCTTTTTTGAGATTTTGGTGGCACCGCCACTGCAATGGGCCCGATTTAGTGGACTCAGTGCGCGTAGGGATACCTCCCTAGCTCCTACCTAAAATCCAGAATCTAGAAGAGTGCACTGGGGGGTATTCCATACCCCTCAGATTACACCAGTTGTTTTGTGACTTAAATAATATGTTTTGATGCTTTGGAATCGAAAAAAACTGATTTCGCTGCTAAGTCTAAAGGTAATTTTGTTTTTTCACATCAGGGAGTAAAAGTCTAAACATATTATTTAAGTCACAAAATAATTAGTGTAATCCGGGGGGTCTACCCCCCAGTGAACTCTTCTGAATTTTAGGTAAGAGGGCAGTGAGATATCCCTACGCGAATCCTAAATTTGCAGTTAAAATCTGATCGCATCTGGCCGTCTTGATGCAATAGTCAGCGAATGAAGTGGTTGTGCGGTCTTTGGTAGTAGTTCTTGGGACCGAGAGGTATAGTATGGGTATGGGGGCGTCCATTAATTACGTGAGGTGATTTTGGCGATTTTTAGACCTCCCCTCCCCCTTTGGTGAGATGTCGTGAGATTTGGCTCGACCCCCTCCCTGCTCTCCTAATCTTACGTGAGATTGTTTAAAATGTGTATTTTTAGTGTAATACGTTAATCTGTGCTTGATTGCGTTGGATTTATTAAAAAAAACTTAATTTCCTTAACTATTTTTATTTAAGACTAGTTACGACAAAAAATTTACGTGATATTTGCCGAGATCTCCCCTCTCCCCCTTGTGAGATTGGGTGAGATTCAACTCGATCCCCTTCCCCCCCTAAACGCCTCACGTAATTAATAGACGCCCCCTATGCCAGTATCGGAAGCAAGATAACTTGCTGAAACTGAAGAGAAACTGAAGAGTTTCCTCTTCAGAGTATTCCATACTTCTCAGTTTTGTGTCTTGATGGTTTCATCAGCTGCACTGAAGTTTCTAGTAATTTTCAGGTAAGGTCACATATCAACAGGCCCACCTGACCCTGAGCAGCCATTGCAGTGGTCGTCTGCTCTTCGATAGAATTTTCAAATTTTTCTTCAAGTCTCTAAAATCACCCTTATCTTCTTAACATTTTCTTGTGTGTCCACGGTACTGGGGCGTTTGGAATACCCCAAAATTGGTAATGCCAGATTTTTTATTGAATGCTGTATACCTGATTTGTTGCTAAAATTTCTAAAATTCTCATTGTGAGAACAGTTTTTCATTGAAAAATTCTGTCCGAGTGTAATCGGACAAACAATCTTCGTAATGAGATAATATTTAAAGGTTTTACGATAGTATATTTTAAAATTGTTTTTTGAAAATGTAAACAATTTAATCAAGATATTTATTATTTTAGGAGGGCGGTGCCCAATCGCTCTTCCCGTACTAGTCGCCACAGTACTAAATATAATAATTTATTATGTTCCAATCCTAAGTGGATGGCACATATATTTTTGTACCTAGTTTTCTCCTGACTATACAACATATTTTACACTTTTCATAAACTTCACTTTAATAGAATATAAACATACATCCTCGTATAATTTTAAAACATAAGCCGCAGTATATTTCATTGATAATTTAATATGTCCCACGATGAATGAAAAACGAAAAAAGTAGCATTATTTATGGCCATGTCGAGAGATAAAATTCCAAGTTGCAACTCCCATTCTATACGTGTCACATCAAATTTATTAAATAAGAGAGGCAAAGTAGACGGCATTTCGAAATACAATAATTTGTATTTAAAAGACCGACAGCCTTTATTAATATTTTTTAAATCAAGAGATGAAAATAAAATTACTAAACCACAAATTAAAAATTTGAAACTGACGATCCCTAAGGTCCATTTTCTCTATTGCGAAAGAAAGCAGATTGAAAGTAGCCGCGACAGCTGCAGGATTTTACATCGACATGATTTTTGACTTATTTAGGAAGTTATGGGGAAAGTAGGAAGCTTTTTTCGTTGGAAAAACCTCACTTGACCAATTGGAAGGAAATTTGAAATTTTTCCCAATTACATTCGGTTAGTGAACTTTTAAATAAATAACCGGTCAGTCACATAATATTTAACCCACCAATAATTGCCATTGCGGAAGTAAAAGTAGGGCTTAAAATTTAATAATCAAATTAAATCCCAGATCCACTTAAAAATTAATTAAAAACTTCCAAAAATAGCCAATACCGTCCAAGTCCAGTTACGTGAGATGCAAATAAGTGAAATAATTCCTAGATTAAATTCTTGCAATTGATATTTGATGTGCAGTTCTCCATGTCGTAATGAGTTATTTAGATGATAAAAAAAATGTATCATACAGGAACAGATATCAAGGTCAAGAATGATATAAATTTCCGATAATTATACAGGCAGAAAACCGATTGATTCGCAGATGAATAGAAATAACTAGGTTTTGACCCAGTTCCTTCTATTGCTACCGCTTCTGACGCTAGATAATCAATTGTTTGACCGACATTTCTGATTAAGATCGCATTATTCTTGTTGATCGTTTTTTTAATTTGTTATCAATAAGTAATTAATTACTTCAGCTTATATTTATGTGGTGTGACAAATTTCAATGCCGTTGTAAATGGAATAATTAAATTTTTAATAAGTTTATTTTTCCAAGCTAAATTCGAAAAAAAATTCTTCCTTTATAGGTTCTTACTAGTTTTAATAGATTTTAACATTTTCTTTTGCTTTCAGGCTTGGAAAGCGATAGACAAACGCAATTGGGAGAATCCCGATGAATGGGTTCCAAACGAAAGCAGTTCTTCAACTTCGACTGAAACTTCAGAAGAAAGACCTAAACGGATACGGAAACGTAAGCGACGTCCCGTGGTGGTTACAACGGAAGAGTCGGACGAATCTCCACAACGTAGAAAACTCAAGCCAGAAACTTTGGACGAATTTAACAACTCTTGGGGCGAAATGGAAAACGAATCGCCGAGAAAACCTTACCACAGAAGACGAGTCAGTCCGGTGTATGTGTCCGATATCGAAAACGACAACGTAGATGTAAAACCAGTATCGGCAGTTTTACATGTCGATGAGTTTCCGGAAGAAAAAATGGAAGAGCCCATAAAACCAGTGCGCGTTTACGAAAAAGTAAGAGATCCGTTTACGGCCTTACTGGAAGTTGATGCTAAAGCACGGCTGAAAAAGAAGCAGCAGGAACTGGAAACCAAAGAAAGCGAAATGACCACCGTTTCCGATTTAAAAACGCTGCTCAAACAATCGGTAGGATCCATTAGTTTAAGCGAAATTTTACAACAAAAGAATTTGTCTTTGGGAGATTTACTCCAAGGTAAAGAGCAAGCCATATCGGCATTAACCGAAAAACCCGAAGACATGCCCGAAATTAAGGAGTATAGAAACCCCGTAGAAGATTATCCACAAGTAAATCAATGGAAAGTCATCGACGAACCATTGTATTTAAACCGACAGAAACCGAAATACCCCTCGGTTAGCGACTCGGTCGAAACGATAGACATAAAAAATACTTCGGATATTCCGAAAAGTAAATATAGTAAACCACCGCGATTTTCATCCATAAAAAATTACGAAGTTGTAAACGAGCCAACCACGGAACGCCGAATCTTCGTTCCTTCTCACCCTAAATATTACACTTCCGCCACATACAAACCTAAAATTAACAGAACCGAAGCGACAACCACAACCACAACGACAACCGAAAAACCTCCAACGGTGCGACCGTCCATTACTCGTAAACCATTCTACGAAAATAAATATTTAGACTTCAGATCAAAATACGTGTCCATGAAACCAAAATTGAAGAGCTCTTTACCAATAACGAGTGCAAAATTAAATAACGTAAATAATAAGGAAGAAACTGAAACGACTCAGGTACCACTAAAAGCTTTCACCATAGATTTGGAAGACATTTTCGGATTTTCCAAAATTGCTAACCAAACAGAACTTACAAATTCCATTAACGTTAAAGCGGAAGAAGGGCCAATGAAAATGGATTTTGATTTGAACAGTTTGATGAGAAAAGTGGAAATCCAAAAAATTACCACGAGTACGACTACAACCAACAGAATACCAATTACGGAGTATGCATCCAAAAAGATAAGACCTTCCAATGCGAGGGAAGAAATATCGGAAATTTTGCGCGACAACAAGAGCAGAAATAATTTAACCAAAATTTTGAGAATGAGAAATATGACTGTGGAAGAATTGGTAGCACAGCGCGAACGAGGTTCGAGTCAACTGCACTTGGCCGATATTTTTCACAATCAAACCAGAGAACCGGAACCTCCTATCGAACCTCTCGTTGGTCATGTAAGAATTCCGAACGATAGAAAACCAAAGACGATGTTGGATAAAAAAGTCAATTCTTCCAATGATGCGGCACAAACAAAGAATCAAGTAAAGGTGACGAATTTTCCGACCTATAAATTTGAAGTGGATAAAGTAACTCAGGAATCGGAAGCTTCGCCATCTGAAGTGTTAATCTGGAAGAGTTTGTATCCTACGCCAAATCCAAAAAATTATAGTAAAATCGAAGATATCATCGACGACGTTAAAAGGATTGAAGATATAGAAAATAGTATTTCGGATGCCGTTAATAACGAATTCAATATTGAATTAGACGAAGACGATTACGAAAACAAAACTTTTTTCAAATTTCCAATGGGAGTAAAATCCGCGATCATCGCAAGTGCTGCAATTATCGGAATTTCGTGTTCAGTATTTCTAACAATATTTATAATATTTAAATGGAACCAAAAACAAAGACAACGTTTGTGTTATACTGATAGTTTTTCTTGTTCTAGAATTAAATCTCCTATTTTAGAATCCATACCAAAGAGGACTATCAAAACGATTATGAGTGAAACGCTAGGGAGGAAGAGAAAATATTCAAATGTGTATCCACAAAGCATGTCGGATTATATGTGGGAAAATGATAAAAAGACGCCTTTTCAATAAAAGAAAATTGTTTCATTGTTAAAAATTGTGATTAAATAAGTGCAATAATTAGTAATTTATTATTACAAAGGACGTTGGGTGTTTGTTAATTTCAGAAGGAATGGAAGAAAACTTTTAAACAATCAGAGTCCGCAGGGTATTAATATAAAATCGACGTTATTCTGCGCTGAAGCTACCAATTACTCTTAAAGCACGAAAATGTGTATGTACATTGCATCATCAGAAAAATGGATCTTCTCTTTAATAATATTTGGATTGGTGAATCGTGTGAACGTTGCGATACTCACATAAAATTTTGAGTATGAGAAAATGATGCTTAAGTTTATACAAATAATGTTATTTTTTTATGTGTTAATAATAAAATTTCAGAATTAATTCAGAGGTTTAATTATGTCTACTTGCATAACATTTTTTTTCAGATTTATTTCGTGGGAATGGGTAGAAGCCTATTAAAAAATTTAGTTCTTCAAAAAACTTGCAAATTTACTTATTATAAATCTCAATGGAGGGATACCCGATTGATTTTAACAGCTAAGAGTTTTTTCCTGTAAACTGTGAGCTACTTCCTCAAATCCCTATTTTCTATTTTGTGTGTATATATCTGTGTGTTAGAGCATCTGGGTAACCCCACATTGGTGATCCCAATGCAGAAAACTGATTATGGATTCCGAACTTAAAAACGCTAGCGAAAGACAAATAGAAAATTAATTAATAATTATTAATTGCTGATAAAAAATTTAAAAAATATTTAAAACAATCTATATGTATTTATAGTCCACTATAAAACCGCACGAGAGATAAAAAGTCACTTTAGTTTCACAGTGTATACTCTATAATTGTTTAATAATAATAATAATAATTATATTGGGCCATCAAAAATACAATTATAGGACAAGCCAGAATAAGAAAATAAACAAATAAACACAATAATATCAAACACAAAATACAAAATATAAAATGCAAGATAAAATCAGTATAATACAAACAACTTCAGATGTAATCCCTAATTTTTTCCAAAAACTCGTCAATACACTGTACACTGTATACACAGTCCTCCAGCAGAAAGCGCTTCAAATTTTTCTTAAATAATTCAAGTGACTCGCAACCAAGGGCTGCAGGACATGCATTAAACAACCTGGTCCCCATCGGTATCGCCTCAGGATTGTTGAAATGAAAGTTTGCACCAAAAAATTTTTAAATCAAAATAAATAAACATTTCAATAAAATTGTTGTAGTAGCACAACTATAATATAATAATTTTACCCCCTCCCTATTTTATTTTATATATTTTGGATTATGCGAGATATGAAGTTGTTGTTTTCCCCCTTTTCGATAATCATTTTCCCTATTTTTACTTGCTGAATAAAAACTGGCGTTTGATTCCCTAAAGCGCGGGTCACATTAGGCTGCTTACCAGCCGCTTCTTACCAGCGGGGATTATTGAGGAAAACAAAGTGGGATTCATTTTTCAAGTACAATATTTTATTTAGTGATTTGTGACTTCAGCTTTGTCAGAAAAATCCTTTTCAAAATTCAAGTTAAGCCATTTAAAAAGTATACTTTCCTATAGAAGTAGACTTAAGAAGCCTCATAGAAGGCTTAGGCAGTTTATTAAAAATCAAGTTACCTGAAATTTAGATATTGGCAAAATAATTGATGTACTTGCTGATACAAAAACAAAAAAAAAGACTGCAATAATAGTCGGATAAATCTCGTATAAAGTTAGGCTTAGTATTATTACCAATAATAATTCAGTGTTCCCACAAGATTTTCCAAATCAAATCTTGCCATTTCCAGGTTTTCCCTCAGAATAGAAGAAAAATTTCCATGACATTTCGATAAATCAGAAAATAAAAACCATATCAATATTTCAGAAATCCCAAAAAGTTGCACGAAACACTTTTTAGAATTAAAATGTTTTTAAGTTATCACATGTAAAATACACTGTAAGTATAAATTATCACAAACGTTTTCACCATACTATGGCATCAGGCGACAAGCGAATTTTGGGATTTCTAAAATATTGATATGGTTTATCCGATTATTCGAAATTTGGCCCTTAATTTAGTTGTGTTATTTGTTTATCTTAAAATTATGGTTATATTGTATGAGTTATTTATTATTTTCTTTTATTTTTGTCTTTTATAAAAACAGGGCCCCCGTTAACAACTTCGCACACGGGTCCCTCGGCTGCTTGTTACGCTACTGCTGAAAAGAACCAAAAAAGGTCGTTTTAGTTCATAAAAAAAAGGAAACTTGGTAAAACCGTTAATAATTCACTTTAGTGGTTAAATAATTGAATCCGGATTATCGACGGTCCGGATTTTTTACGTCCGGATTATCGACGCTCTACTGAGTTTATATTAAAATAGCTTTTATAATAATAAAAAGAAATATATAGAGAATATCTCGTTTCATGTTCGAAACGTCATACTTCATAGATAATGGTGTTTTGTGCCTTTTGCACACAAATTTTTAGATGATCCGTAAATTTTAATGTTTATATGAGTGATTTACGCCATAAGCTATCATAATTTTTTTTGTTAAATGTTTTTTAATCCGAGTGAAGGATTCCACACCCCCCCAAACCGCCCGGTTTACAATTTTGACTTTATATTTTTAGAAAATGAACCCAAACTAAAAATTTTAAGTAAATTTGTGGTATGTGGTATGAATTTATAGAAAAATTTAAATAAAGTTAAGAATAATACAATATGTAGAAATCAAAAATTCAAAGAATTAAAAAAGACATAATTATCACATAACAGGTATGGATTAAAAATACTATTTAAAAATACGAAAAAATTCATAATACGATATGAAAGCCCTTATTTCACGGAAATATATTGTTGTGGGATTTTGTATTAGAAATTACCTACCCTGCACAAACCTTAAAGTTTGCCCAGTCTAGCTCTTTTATTGTCGGTATAAGACACTCAGATAGTCGGTTCCTATGTGCCTATTTATTTAAAATAGCACCTATTTATTTTTATAATCCATAAAATAATTTCCAATGCAATTTCAATTAAAAATAACTTTAAAATAAAATTTTTCAAATTTTGTAAATGGAACGGTGATTGTGAGTACGGCTTATCACCCCAGGTGCGACACGCGTATACAAATCTTGCTTTTCCTTCAATTTTAATTTTAACAAAATTTAATTTATCCAAAACCAATTCTTGCAATATCCAAATTTTAATTTAATCAATTAATATCCGCCGGCAACGGCAAAAAGCCCTTTCTCCTCCAAAAATCCTACCAACCTTCATAATTTCGCGCATAATTACAAAAAATTTAATAAGGTTATTTACAAAATTAAACTTAAATATCAAAAATTAACAAAAACAAACAAATTCATTTCAAACCAATAAAATAAATTCAAAAATCTCAAAATTTTACTTTTGAAACACGACAATATATATATATTTTTTTTTTTTGATTTTCTACGTATTGTATTGTTCTTAACTTTATTTAATAATTATGCTTTCCAAGTTTTAATTTTTTCTAGCCGAAGTTTTCGACCCACCAGAGTGTTTTTCTTCACCAAAAAATGACACGTTATAGCAGAAGCGTGCTGGGATTTTATTATGTATTAGGATTAGTTACAACTGACGCGCATGAATGGATTAACGAGATTCTGAAAAATCTTTCCTCTACCCTCCTTCCCCCAAAGCATTTTCTAAATACGCCACTGGAAATAAGATTGATGTATACAACTTGATTGATAGTGAACTCGACTGATCTACAACTTGATTGGTTGGAAACTTGAATGGTTGATTTAAAAAAGTCGACCAATCAGAGTGTTCTTTTTTGTTCGTTTGATCCGTTGGGAACGACAGACACACTAATAATATTAAAGTACACCTAAGTTACGAAATCGTCAATTGCTGTCGATCAATTAAATCATTGTCCGTAATGACAGTTAAAAACCGGCATGTTCGATTCACCTTAATTTTACCGTTTGTACTTCAATTTCAAGATTAAATTTTGTGTTTATATTAAACTTTATGATTCTAAACGACCGACCGTTATGTTTAATCATCAAATAAGAGAATCTCGAGGAAACTAATTTGTACAGTCGTATATATCGTCATTTTTTTTCAATTTTTGAAATTTTAAACAATTTTTGCAATTCACCAGTTTACGGCTATTTAATAAATTTTGAAAACTACACAACTTTCAATTTCGCTCTGTATTATTAGCACTGTGCATTTAACTGCATGTTTAATATAAATATGTCCGTCCTTAACAGGCAATAAAACCTACTGTTTTTATATATTTTTAGCCAAAAAATTCTCTTTCAAAAATACCGTAATTGGCCAAATAATTACGGATTAGTGACGCGGGAAACCACGTGGATTGATTGATAATTTCCAAGATAAAATACAAAGTTACAAAGTAAACTATCGCATTTATATCGCTGCAATATTGGTACGCAATCTTGTACCAATATTTGGTACATGAATCTAGTGATGTTAGACAGCGATTCAGTAAAGCTGGTACAGATGACGCTAAAAGTTGGTATTTGAACAAAAAAAGATGGTATGACAGAAATTTTCCGAAAAACACACGAGCTTTTTTTTTTAGGGTACCTATACCTACACTTTATTAAAATTGTTGTTATTGAAATTTAAATTCTAAATTGTCAGAGCCGGACCATAAAATAAAATACCATAAAATAGATGGCGTCCACAGAAATTTAATAAAAATTAGGAATAAAAATTTTAATGCTTGATCGATGTTAAAGTTGGTACTTTTGCGTACCAACACAACTTTTAGTTGGTACCTGGTACAAGACCCTAAAAACTGGTACGCATACCAAGAAGTTGGTACGTCTAACATCACTGAATGCGTTCTAAAGGTGGCAATTTTTACATCAACATTTTACGGTACAAAATTGACGACTGCGCATAAAACCTATCCTAACGGTTTCTGTATGGTTTCAAAATCGTACAAAAGTGGCACGTTGGAACAAAGCTATTAACGTCTTAGTAACGTCAACATGATCAAATCACAACCTAACGAACTTATTATAAAATTACATAGTAATTACTCACCGATATTGATTAAAGGTGAAATGCTTTCGTAATATTTTACATGCAGGATCGTCGTTGGTGTTAAAAATTTTGTAAAAATACGCATATTGTCGTATAATACTTTTGATCACTCTTAACGAGCTTTCCAAAGTAGGAGATCCGTGTAATTCCTTCAAGTCGTCCACATTAAAATACAGAATTGTGGAGTAAGTCTGAGGTAACGTATCGATGTAAGGTTTCCAAAATGAATTTCCTTTAAATTTTTCCAATAGTAAAAATACCGCCAAAGCTACGTTGGGCATTTTGCTTAAAATCATATCATCTAGGATTAAATTTTTTAATTCACTTTTTTTAGCGGCATCGTAAGTCAACATTAAATTTCTAGGCACAGAAATAATGAGAGACGATTTATCAATGTCAACGTTCGTTTTCAAACCTAATTCGTAACCCGCGAACTCGGCAATTTCAATTCCGTCAAATTTGGCGCCATTAGAATTCATCCATTCGGTAAAACGACTTAAGATGGCGCTGTCCAGTCTATTATCAACCAAAGTAGGAAATTCCATGCCGTTTTCTAATTTTTGAATTTTTTCAATCAACTCAGTAAGTTTTTTTTGTAAATCTAAATTTAAAACACAAGATTCGATGCATAGTTTTAATAAATCGTCGATTAACGGTATCATTTTATCCGAGTAAGCAAGTGTTTGGTTATATAAACCCCTTGGTTTTAGTTCTTGTTGTTTTCCTTTACTTTTACGGCCCATTGTTGTAATTTAAATTAAAATTTAAAGAATTGCTAAATACACGCACGCACACAGCCTCGCACAATTTTTTTTGTAATACCACGCTCGATGTGCTAATAATTTAAAAATAGTTCACTGCAGGCGAAATTTTGTATCTCATAAAGCAAACTGATTTACATTTAATTATGGTAAAACTTAGAAACAACGACAAATTTTTTTTAAGTATAAATTTGTTATAAATTAATTATTTTAGTTTATAACTTCTTTAGAAACAGGTACGATTATTTTTAAGTTTTCTTTAAACTGTGAACAAGCGTAATAAGAGATGTCGCCACGAATTTATAACTCGAAATTTGTATTATTTTTTGATTTAATAAGTTAAAAATAAATATATATGTTGTTTAGTTATAACTTGGATATAACTTTCTAATAATTATTTCAGCTTAATAACTTTTTTTTTTAAATAAAATAGATCAACAGCCTAAATTTGTATTTACGAAAAACCGCCAATAGGATTAGTGATTACGGCAGCAATGCAGTGTTGCCGTGCTAGGCGAACTTTCGCTAGATTGTCAAATGAAAAATTGCAGAAATTCTGGACAGGGGCGGTGATATTTCGAATTTATAAGGGGGGGGGGGCATTTCTAAAAAAAAATAAAATACTGAAAAATATATATAGATTTATATACGTAATATTGGTTTACATTTTTTAAATGATTCAAGTCTAATGAGTTCAATCATATCTTGGTTTTGGACCGGTGAAATTTTTTTATACAATTATTATAAGAGTAGATAAATTATTATATAAATAATGCAGATCCCGAAAGACCTACTATATAATGATACACTGAAAAAAATGGTTTATCATATTGATAAAAAACTCATCATTTTTACACCGATGAAAAAATTCACAGTATTCATGAACAAAATCAATGTATTTATGAATTTTTTCATCAATATGATGAATTTTGTCCATTGGTGTAAAAATGATGAATTTTTTATCAATATGATAAACCATTTTTTTAGTGTAATCATTTATGATTTTAGCAATTCGAGTGCCCAGGTTGTGCGGCCTGAAGGCCGCGCTGACCCGTTATAATCTCTCAATTATTTTGGGTTGGTAGCTTAAAATAAACCAAACCGAGTATTAAGTACAGTAAAAGCCCTCGTATCCGAAATGAACGGGACCCATTTCCGTTCGGATAGGCGAATGTTTCGGATAAGTGGAAGGTTGAAATTAATACTATTACATAGTATAACCATGACAAATACAATAGCAAATCTGCAAACATAGTATCATATTATTCTTGAACTTGATGATTTTATTTAAATATACAAATTTTGTAAAAAGAATTACATCTTTTTGGCAAAACTTGTATTAGATACAAATAATGTTTAAAATAATTTTATATTTTAGAAATAAAATTTATAAATAAATAACAAAATTGTCACAAACGCGTTACAAAATAACAAAACTATAGGAATAGAATATAAATATTTTATTTTGCGAATAATCTCTCTTTCAAATTTAAATTACTATTTATTTTTATGACATTAAAAATGCTGTTGTTTTTATTATAATGTAAGCGTTATAACGTAGGTAATCAATCCGTCTACCCACACGTGTTCTGTTTTGAGTTTCGGCGTGATAAAGCTCACAAGCATCTTTGACGCGATAAATTCTAAGAATTTTCGGATACGAGGGATTCGGATACGAGGGCTTTTACTGTATACTGAAAAACTAATTTTCAACCTTAGATCATATATATTATATGTTCTAAGTTTTCAACCGATGAACTTATTTATGAAAGTTTCATAAATGCGATGAACAAATTCATAAATACAATGAAGCATTCGTAAATAATATGAATTTTCTTCATCAATACTATTTGAAATTTGAAAATATTATAGTGAATTTTTTTGCACATTAGTTGGAATGCTTGGAATGTCATTCCCCCCCCCCCCGTTGATTTTTTCGCAAATCTCAAATTCCCATTGATTTTTGAATATTTTGGTTTGATAAACTTTATCAAAAAATTTATCAGATTTATATGTTTAAACATATATAAATCTTAACTTGTGAGAATTAATAATATTAAAAACTTCAATATAACAAGCTAATTCTAATAATAAAATAGAAGTTATATTTTGAGCTTTCAACGACGGTTATCGCTTCCGTCAGAAACTTTTTTTTATTGTATTGAAGTTTTTAATATTATGGTTTGTAAAATGTTGTAATTTTTGTGTATATTTTGTTGTTTCTGATTTTGTAAAATTTTTGTATTGTCTCGCTTTTCCGTCATGTCATCCAGTTGGCATTATAACGGCAAGCAGAAGCTAGACTTTTTGCCAATAATGACCAACATACGAGATTGAGAAAAAATGTTGTTTACTAAACACTGGCGTACCTAGAGCTTTTGCTCCCCCCCCCCAAAAAAAACATAAATAAGTAAAAAATAAAAATTATTTTGTACAAAAAGTTTAACATTAATAAAGAGTTTAACGCTAGTTTAATGCTAGTGAAAGGTAAGTGGATAAATAATTAAAGATAAGATTTTAATATTGAAAATATTAATTGAATTGGAAGAATCTCTAAACCACTGACGCACATGAATAGATTAAAAAGAGATATTTTATACAAAAAAAATTACTAGGTAGCATGTAACCTAACAACTTGAAGCTGGGAGTCTTAATAAAAACATTTTAACGAAAATTACGGATTTAGAAAGACAGGGGGTCAGGGGTAGACAGATAACAAACTTCACTAACGTTGAAGTTATCTTTCGTGGTTTACTTCAAAGCCTTAAGTGTCTATTTGGAATAATTTTGAATGAGCACCTAAATTGGGGAGAAAACAAAAAATTTTATCTGGCAACACTGCAGTAGTACCTACTATCTGTTTTAACCTCAAATTGTTTCCGTAAAATTATGATTTAGTTTTCGGTTTGAATAGCTAGTTAGCCGATTAATATGCTTCGTATAACTTCTAATGTAATAAAAACTGATATTTTTTCTATTTTAAACACTCGGGTATGGTTTAAAGTAAACGAAATGAAATTCTATTGTTATGTAGCGAAAGCCAAGTCCAACAACTCATTTAATTATAAAGACATATCTAAATCTTACAGATACCCAAAAGAAAGTGTAATGCAAAACTTGAATGATTTTTATGCTATCGACTTCAAATCTGAAAAAACCCTAAGGTCGTTTGATTTTATGAAATTATTACCACTTTCGAAGTTAACGAAAAATTGTCATATTTTAAAAGAAGAAAAGGTTACCGTTGATAGAATACTCCAATACATCAAAGTTCTTTCGTTTCCAAAATTAAGTGAAAATGTAGAATTGATGAAACAGCTCCCGTATAGTATTAACGATTTGTTTCCACTGCTAAGCTTAAGAACTTCGGAGATCAGAAAACTCTTAAACAAAGATTTGGCGCATCGGATAGACTTTATTTCTAAAAATCTCGAGGTAAATACTTAGCATCTTCAGGTTAATACTAATTTAATTTACGTTTTAGCTTCCAGTTATAGAAGTATCCAATCTGTTGTTAAAAAATGCTTTTAATAAAATGGATCTGCAAACTTTTGAGGAAAGATTGAATTTATTAAAAAGTTACGGGATGAATGCGAAAGCAATAAATACAAATTTAGATATCTTCAAAATGGATGTGAATTTGTTGACACAGCGTCTGGATAAACTTAAACAACATGGAATTAAAAACTGTGATTCTGTAATGTTATGTAAACCTGAGCAAAGGTTTCAGAAAAAATTTCAAGAAAAACTGATAACAGGTGGCGATACCACTCGGGAGTACTTTATGAAAAAGTTGCAACTCACACCGGAACAAGTAGATAGTCTTATGCTTCCCATGCCTTCGGTGTACAAAAAGGACGTAGAATTAATCGATGCTCTTATCAATAGTTTATTTTCCCGAGGGTTTACAAAGGAACATATAATTTTGTGTCCTAGAATATTTTTGTGTGGTTTGTCAACAGTAGAAAAACGTTTAAATGAATTGAATAATTTAGAGCACAAAAAAAAGGAATTGTATCGTGTAACTTCAAACGAAAGACTATACAGACGTTACTTCAGTAAAATTTAGTGATGCCAGCTTTATTTTTAAGAAAATATATTTTGTGATAATCCAGTTACCACTGGTAAAGAAGTATATGGGTCATTACACCAAATAAAATCACTTTTACAGAAGATCCTTTAAAATTCAATTAAAGTGGAAAAAACGATTTTTCTCACTGTGCGGCACGTGTTACTTCAAATTTGATGTTGTGTAATGTAATTTTGTGAAATTACCTCCGATTTTGTATTTAAAGAAAAAATTATAGTAAAACTAAATTTTATTCAAAATTAATTCAGGTTATTATAGATATCAAACAGCAGCAGTGCATATATATTAATTTTCTAGTAAATAATTATATAAACGAAAATATTGAAGCTTAATCAAACATATTTTCACCATCGGTCCTCCGGTTTTGTTGTCGCCTTGTTGAAATTCTTTCTTGATTTGCTTCTTTTATTTTTGCAACTTGCATATACGTTGGAACGGCAAAGCCAGCAGTGACGGTAGTCGATATAATTGTACCAATTAGTGATGCCACTGGATGTATCGATGCAAGACGTAATCCAATACCTATTGCACTTGCAACACCTGCGCTTCCAGTTGCTGATGCATATAGTAAGAGAGATTTTTTATCTTCTTCTCTTTTATCCTGTTCCACATTGATTCTCGTAATTAATGTGTCAAATGTCTTAATTGCTCTCGCCAAACTCTTCTTATAGTAATCAATAAATTTATCTCGAAGAATGTTGTTCATCAAAAATAAATTATCCAAATCTGCTAGGACTTCCAACCTTGTCTTAAATTCTGCATTTATAGGATTCAAAATCTTTTTAATTGCAACTACAAGATCGTGCAAATTAAAATAATTTGAGATCTTTTGTAATCTGCATTGACGAAGAATGGAATTGATGGAATTTAGATATTCTCGTAATTCAATGGTAGTAGACGCAAATATGTAATCACTTATAATGAACAAATCTTTAAATTTATCGACTTCCTTTTCAATTTGTTCATAAAAGAAATCTTCACTCAAATATTCATTATAAATTCTTTGAAGAAGTTCACGAGACTGAAGAGAAACTGAAACTTCAATGTCCGTGGTGCTTACAATTGACCAGGGACTTTTCAAAATTGCATCCTTAATGTTATAATCGATCGGGGTTGTTATGTCGCCCAAACCTTCAGGTGCTTTGAAAATCGCCAGGTTTGCAATGTTGTCAACTAAGTGACTAATCAAACCCAAGTTGGCTGATAAACCTTCAACCGAAAGCAATTTTAAACGTAAAATTCTAACAACATCATCAAGAGACAGATTCTGGTTGTCTTTAGAAAAAACCATAACTATTGAATGTTTGAGTTGGTCAAAGTTTTTGAATAGGTGGTGAATTTGGTCGAGAAAGTCGATGAACTGATTTATGTTGTCATTTAAAAGTAAATTTAAGTCATAAACCAAAACGAATTTTACCTTGGCTGCATATTTTATGTGAGAAATGTAAACAGAATTTATGATGTCTTGAATTTGACTTCGGTTATCATCAAAACCAGGCAAGTCGATTAATGAGGATTCTTCAAAAGGATATACCTTTGGAATTTGGGTGCAAGATACAACACCAACGCCAATTTTAGGCCCTCGGTCATTTTCGTTACGTTTCACTATTCTAAATGTACGTGTCATGTTTTGTTCACTGACCAACGGTGTTCCTATAAGATAGTTGATGAGGGTACTCTTACCACTTCGTGAACAACCCAAAACGACGATGACATTTTCGTTATTAATTTCTCTCTTAAAAATGGAAAAACCCTCTTCTCTTTTCAATTTTTGATGTAATTCGGTGACAATCTCTTCGACTTCGGGATTGACCATTGCAAAAATGTGAATCTAGAAATTGTCACTATGACAAGTTGAATTCAAAGAAAAATTAAACCAATTACCTGACTTTTTACACAGTAATATTAGTAAACTTGTTTTGATTTTCAGCCATTTATAATAAATGTCACAGTACAAAGAACACAACTAGTGTATTTCACCTACCGCTCAGTTGAACTAAAATATCAAGGTCTTTACTTGTACGACGTATTTTGGTATTTTATATATAGGATATTTCGTATTAACAACGACAAATTAATTTAAGTTTAAGCTGACTGCAAGATTAAGTTACTAAATTTGTGTGAGCTTTTGCAAGACAGAAATCTCTTGAGCCTTTCTAGTTCCATTGAAAACAAAATGTCTGACTCATGTCCGATTTCTTAACTTAGGGTAGGGATGCCATAATTATGTGAGTGCCGACCGGGACATTTGCTAAAAATTATGAAAAGCTAAAAAAAAAAAGCTCCCACAATCCTAAATTTTACTTCGTTTATTCCTTAACTTCAGCAATTTTTTGCCTCGATCGTTCTTACAATTCGAGTTAATTAAATTTAAAATCCAAATAAAAAAAAAATTAAGAATGCACAACAAATTTTTTAAAACTGAAAAATACTTCGATACCGGAACATTTTGTAGATCAACCGGGACAGGAGCTCCCAAGAGGGGACATGTCCCGGTGTACCGGGACGGATGGCAACCCTAACTTAGTGCCATTTGTATAGTGCCACACTCAGTGGCGGTGTAAGAGTAGCTAGGGCCCTTAAGCAAATATAAAAAATGGGCCTCTAAAAAAACAAAGTATTAATTTTGAATTGCATATAAGTATTATCAAAATATTGTACTCTTTGGTATTTAAAAATCTCTTTTTTGTGATTTACTATCCTTTATGGTATTATGGTCCCGATCCCCTAAGCATTGCTTACATTCGCTTATTGATATCACCGCCACTGACTCCAAGCCAAAAAGTTGGTTTTAAACCAATAATGTTGCTATTAAATATCTAGATATTTTTCAGAAATTAATCCGCTAGAAATTATAAATATGACTCCTGCCTCAAACGATGATTATGTACTAATCAAAAAATACTAATTGGATTAGATCAAAGAGTAAACTGCGGATTAAAATGTTGTACACAAATGTTTCTTTTCATTTCCCAGAATTTTACACTAAAATTCTTCTGCGATTTACCCAGGGCCTATTTTACCATTAGACGCATTAGGGCCAAAAGGGCCCGAAAAGAGAGAACATAAAATCGTGAAATAAAAATCAAATTCTGGTAACATAACCCAAAAATTAGGTGTTCGATGCTATAAGTTATACTCGAATATATGCCCCCCCCCCATAGCTATGCCACTGTTTATGGTCCCGGGCCCCTATAAGCATTGCTTACATTCGCTTATTGATATCACCGCTACTGCTCGCATAGAGATATCCACCCGATAAGTCACTAGCGTACCTTGAACTTTTGCCGCCCGGGGCGGTCTTAAAATTTGCCGCCCGCTACCACCCCTCCTAATTTTTTTTAAATATTTTTTTTAGTTTTATAAAAATATTTTTGTACAGAAAGAAGCAAAATGCCGCCCCTAAAAATGTAGGTACGCTAGTGCGATAAGTATAAACATACCGATAACCAATCAAATTGATCAAGGGACCAAACAGACAACCGTTTTGATAGGTTATCGGTATGTTTATACTTATCGGGTGGATATTTTTAAGTGCAGAAATCGCACATAAGACTAGGGAAATAAGGAAAGCCCAGTTGATGGGTAAATTTGGTAAAAACATCCTTGAAACTCGCCTGAACTTAAAAAAGATGGATCTAGAAAGACAGGAAATCTCTGACCCAATGCACTTTTTACAAATATCTCTGAAGGCCCCTGCAACCCAAAAATCATAGTCATAGTAGTATAAATCTTGTTAATCCATTCGTGCGCGTCTGTGACAGTAGTGTTATGAGATCTACCGAAGTCAAGGAAAAATACCGAAAATTCAAGAATTCTAACGATTTTACTTTAGATCTACCGATTTTTCCGTGGATCTTCAGATTTTATTGGAAAACTATTTAATTAAAATATTAAAAAATTAAAAATTAAAAAAAAAAAAATTTAATTTCAAAATGCATTAAAATTAAAAATTAATTTTAAAATTTTAATTATTAATTTTTAAATTTTAAATTTATTTTATCTTTTTATCTTCGATTTATCGAAATGTCTGGGAAAATTTTTATTCTTTGTCAAGGAAAACCTGGTAAAGTCAGGGGATTTTTAATTTTTACCACCAAGCCAGAGAAATTTTTTCAGTCAAAGAAAACTATTTAATTAAAATATTAAAAGAAAAAATTTTAATTTTAAAATACACTTTTTAAATTTTAAAATTAATTCTTGATTTAAAATTTTAATTTATTTTCTTTTAAAATTAAAAATTTAAAATTAAATTCAATTAAAATAAATTTAAAAAAATAAAAAAATTAAATTATATTAAAATAAATTTAAAAAAATAAAAAAAATTAAATTAAATTAAATTAAAATTTTTTTTTATTTTACCTTTCTATCTCAGATTTAACGGAATGTCTGTGAAATTTTTTATTCCTAGGCAGGGAAAACCTGGAAAAGTCAAGGAATTTGCTTTAAAAAATTCAGTAGGAATTAGGGCTGCTCTGGGTTTGACTGGGTTTGACTCGGAGTCAAAAGTCAGGGAAATAAATATGTTTTTAAATTTATCAGGAAATTTTTCATTCTTAGCGTCAAGTCAGGGAAAAGTCTAAAACAAATATATCAAAACTTATATTTTTTAAATTTAAATTTAAATTTAAATTAATTTAATTTAAAATTTAAATTTTTAAATTTAAATACATTAAGTTTCTTCTTTTTTACCTTTTTATCTTCTGATTTATTGAAATGTCAAAGAAGATTTTGATTCTTTGTCAGGAAAAACTTGGAAAAGTCATGGAATTTGCTTTAGAAAATTCAGTGAGAACCCTGAGACCGCATAATACACATCAAACAAAATACATTTTGTTTGAATCAAAAAAACTATTTTGTTTGAATAATTTTTTTGAACCAAATAAATTTTTTTTAATTTAAATAAATTTATTGTATGGTTAACCATGAATTTTAGTTTCTTCAGTTAAATTTTTTTTTTATTTAAATACATTTTTGTAGGACTAAATATATTTTATTTAAATTGAACAAAATTTATTTGCTTCCGAAAATCTTAATGAATAAAAACACCCACATATATTACAAGTCAATCTCAGGAACTATTTCCTGTGTTTATCAATGCGGCCAAACCATTGGCATATTTACGGGGGGCCCAGGGGGCTTGGGCCCCCCTATAACTAATCAATATATCAAATAACATATAATTATTTGTTATTTGAACAATAATATTTGAATAAAATAGGCGCGTTCAATTACTATCGTAAATTTTCAAAACATTTTATTATAATCACGTCATTTAACCCTCGGTCGGGCGCCCCTCAAAAACTCGTTAGGTCAGACGCGGTGTGCCTGAAAGGCTCATCTCCGAAAATCGCCTATAAAATTGATACCTACTAAACTATCTTATGATAAAAATCAAAATTATGTTTTCTACGAATGATTCTACAAACTGCGTAGCTGCATTAAGATTATCACCAAAAGTTAAGAAGGTACTCGATAAAAGTGGGGTTCTTGAAATACAAAGGAGAAGAAAGGTAAACTAAAATGTAATCGCTGTGCCTGAGGTCAGCGTCGCCCGACGGCGGATTAATAAAATAAAAACGAAAACCATTTTTAGGAGAAATTATTTTTGTATCTCACATTTTAAACTTCTTTAAATCGAGCGAGTGACATTGAAACTTTAAAAAAATTCTCCTGCGCCGCTGTATATCAGGTGACTCACTTCACTCGAGTTTTAAATGTTGTGATTTTACTTTTCAACTTGGCACACTGGGTCAAACATTATCTATTGTGTGGACATTTTAAATCACCCCCAAATATCAGCTAAGGAATTGTCCATGAAGGCCATTAGCATTTTTTCAGATTTTTTGACTCCCACCTGTCGAAGTAGATCACAATGTTTAGTCATCCTTCTTCAAAAAACGTCCAATGGTCACAAATCAAAAACCCATTCTTATTTCTCTAAACCCGAAAAAAAAAAAAAGTAGTGGTGGTTCCTGACAATTATCGTGCCCCCCCCCCCCACTGACAGAAAAAAAGTTCCAGTAATAAAAATAATTTTTTTTTTCAATTAAAAATTTTTCGGTGTAAAAATTTATTTATTTATTTTAAGCTCTTAGGGGGGTGGGGTGCCTCGTTCCCTTTGAACCCATCACTGCCACGAAGCTAGTCAAGGTAATGTCAAAATAATAACTAATATTTCACAAAGATGGAGATTACGGGTTGCCTCGCCACTTATGGATTAATTATATTAATTTTTATAATTTTTTACACTAATATTTTGTCGCCAGTCCGTCCCTGTATTTCAAATTACAAGAAGAAAAATGTTGAAAAATCTTTATTTAATTTAAATGATTAGTTAGTGTAATCAAACACAGATGGCGCCATATCGGTAATCATCATAAGTTTATAAATAATTTCATTACATATGGCGAATTTGTGAAACGTGGTAATATATTGCATCATTTAACTTCAATATTTGATCGTTGAAAAGAGTATATTTCCAATTTACATTGGGTAAAATTGTGCGTAGTTCAAGTTTTAGTGATTTATTTTCGTTTTAAATTTTTTAATTTAGACGAAAGCTTGTACTAATTAGGTTGCAGTAGGTGGAATATTTAATCGAATTGGTACGTAAAAATGAACACGTTCTATTAATTCTATTAATATCTTTCGATCTAAATTATTATATTATGAAATTATGGGACTCTGTCGGCGTATTGGAATACAATTTTGATTTTGTTGCAGGTTTTATCCGGTTGGTTGATAAGGAAAGTTGTGTATTTCGATTTTCTTTTTTTGGTGAATCTGGGAATCGTCCAAAAGGGCGCTACCAATTTATATGACTTTAGAAAACCTTAAAGGTAAGTTTTTATTTATTCTCCCTTGATTTTCGATTCCTAACGATGAATTGTCTTATCAAAAATGGATTGTTTGCTTTTCATTTCTAGTGCATGATAATTGGAACTTATTTTTATCCAAGGTTGTTATTGTTTTTAAGGAATTTTTTTTATTTGTGTTTTTCATTTATTTACCATAATTATCTATTATTTTGTCCATTAAACTATAGCTTGCAGTCTTAATTAGCTAATGTAACAATGCAGTCTACGGTGGCGCATTGAAATGACCTCCTTACAGGGTGGTATTCATTCACTACACAAGTCTCAACTTTTTTTGAACATTTTTTTATCCAATTATTGGTTGGAAAATTTCTAAACGAAAATGTCAACAACATACGAAGATTTTTATTTCAACGTCATTTTATGATCATTATGTGGTTAATTATATTGTTATGGTCATATAAAAACCATAAATTGGTTGCTTTTAATTGAGCAATGGCGATAATGGTATCAGTAGCGTAGCGGTTCTCAAACTTTTCTTTTCTGTGTTTTCTACGAAGGTGGATATTTGTTATTTAAGTGGCATATTTTTGAGTCTTGAAGAGTTACCGGGGAGAAGAGATAGTTACATAAATTCTGTAATCCATCTGCAAATTGGAATAGGATTTGTCAACGGAAGATGTTCAGAAATCGTCAACTGTAATACAAATTTGGTAATTCATATTCAAAAAGGGCCAAATAAAATTCAGAATGCGTCAAATGAAATAAAACTTAATTTGAAAAATGAGTGGGAATTCTGGGTAGATAGAAATTGATTTGATGCAAGAAACGCTAGCATGATTAGCATATTATTAGCTTTATAAAAATAATCATTAAAAAACTAACGAGCGCTGCTTTAGTCCTTTGCTAACACTATTTAGACACAAACGACGTCTTCTGTCAGGCTTTTTGACGTTTCAATAATTGTAGCAATCTTCAGCGCTCTACTCACCCGCTCAATCTAGTCAGGTGTTCTTGAAGCATCAGGTGCTCCCCATCAGACCAGATGGTAATATGAATTTCTTGCTACATCAACGCCAAGGTAACGTGACATCATTAATCTTTCCTATACGAAGTATAGTAAGAAGCCTTGTGTTCTGGTCCCGTGTCCGTACGTTCGTCCGCATGTTTCAAATTCTTATTAGTTAAGCTGATAAGGGGACGTCTATTAAGTACTCGAGGCGTTTAGGGGGGGTCTCGGTAAATTATCACGTAATTTTTCGGCAGAACTGGGTTAAATTAAGTAAAACAATCTCATACAAGATTAGAGGTGGGAAAGGGGTCGAATCAAATCTCACCAGGGGGGCGGGGAATTGTTAAAATTTTCATTTATCAGACCGGCCATGTAAGTTTCCAATATAATTTATTATTATTGAATTTAATACAGTTTGATAATTGAAAATTTTAACAATTTCAAACGCAGTAAAAGCTACATGAAATCTAATGCTTATATCATTCGTAGTTTATATTTTTGCATTATTTTTGTGTTTTTCATTTTTTTCTAAATTAATTGGGGAAGCAGGAATTTGCATAAATAAGTTTTTACGTGTTAATTTCCTATGTTCGACTAATTCATTCACCATCCGGTACACTATTTTTGCTCTTTATAGTGATTGAGTCGGATCAATTACATCAATTACAATATGTTTTTGGAAACTTAAAACAATCAATAAAAATCAAAAGAAAGCAAAATACCATTGTTGAAAGCTAATTAATATTCTTATATGGTAAATATATTATTGTCTAATATTGTAATGCTGCTTTATTTCGAATTTCTCTGTACCTATCTATAATATTTATATTTTCAAGTTTAATCAGCAAGTATAAAAGCTGTATAAAAGCTTAAGAACTGCGTTCATCCGAGTTTCACCTTTTTATAAGTTAATTTCAATTTCAACCAAATTATTATAAAAAAATGTTAAAAATTGATTGAATGGGGACTAATTTGATGAAGGTTTGGGTACTTTATTTAATTGCTTTGTAATTAAACATGTAAATACCCATTGATTTTGAACTTGTTTCAAAAACTTGTTTGGTTAATCAAAAATACAAGAATTTTGGAATTTTTTTGGGATAGTAACTTTTCGTAAGTATTTAAAAATCAACTACAAAAGTTACAATGAATTATTAATCAAGTGACATAAAATTGAACGAATTTGTTCATTCATGTCCGTTGGTATGCATGAACTCATTGCACTTCCTGTTATATTTGTTGAATGAAATATCCGACAAAGAATGTTATAAAATTATCAGGTGTAACTTCTCCATGGCCTGATCTGACATTAGCACCCAACGCCTCAAGGACGTCTGACCAGATTGGGTCGGAGCGCTTTAGCAATACTTCTTTTAAGTTCACTACAATATCATAAAAATCGTTTGCATAATTAAGGATGAACGGTAGACATTCTGTTTCTTACCCATTACCCATTAGTCTTCTTCAGTACCGTATACACAGGGCCGTCGACAGAAAATCGGGGACCGGGGGTCTCCCTCTGTTTGACAAAAGTGATTATTTTGTGTCAGATTTGAAATCCGGCCCTGGGGAATTACTTTAACCCCCCCCCCCCCCCCAACTCGTCGGGTTTGTGTATAGAGGATTAATGCAATATTGAACTTATGTCTGTAATCTTTGTGCATGTCGAACGCAAACCACGCTGCCCCACAAACGCTCGACAAATTCAGACTTCATCAGTCTGGGAAAAACATTTGGCATAAAATAATTTTAAAACAAACTTTTTTGGAGATAAATAATTGTGTTTAAAATTCATTAAAATTAAATAATGTTCATTTTAAACACATTTGTTTTTGTAAATATTTGAATTGAACAATTGATAACATTAATACAAAGTTTTTCAACGAAAATTCAGCCCAGGTCACTGGGTTTACAAAGCCTTTTTCTATTTTTCTCTGTTTTGAGTTGCGGAGTGAAAGTGGCACTTGATTTCTCAAAATGAAAATTAATGGAAGTCAAAATATGGATTATTTAAAAAATTAACTTTTTAATCCAAAAAGTTTGAATTCTATCTTGAATGAATTATACGGTTAATAAATATTTTATAATTTAAATATTAAGAACTGTTCAAAAATAACGAGTTGACAGTCACGCCTCCGCCGTTGTATGTGGCATATTGTACGTTAAAAAATGTTACCGCAGGGAATATGTAAAAACATACATTTTATCGTGACGTAAATAAACCTGAACAAGTGGGCTTTCCTGAAAACGGTATAAAAGCTTTTTCAAACAAATAAACGATTAAACAATCTTTTATTCTAGTGCCAGCGACGGACGGCTCTAAAGTACCACTTTCGTGCCGATAATATGATTGATAATAGAATTAAAAGTGTTTAATGTAATTAATTTCGTTCATTTTTTTAAACGAATGTTTATCATCGATAGTGATATTGCCCTTTGCCTGATTGGTTAATTAGATAAGTCGGCGAAGAATTCTTTCAGTTATTACTATTATACACAAAAATTATTTTCATCAGGTTTTCTGGAATTTTCCAATAGCACAGAATGCACATAATTTGTTGGTAATAATTAATTATAATAAAATATTCTTCGAAGGTCCACTTAAAGTGTAGCATCCGGCTATTATCGGTCTGTAAACAATGTATCTGTCTGAATAAGTAAAAAGTAAATATTAAATAATTTCATTTTTTGTTTTTATACGATTTTTTACTTTACGATTAATGCTGTTTGGAAAATTAAGTTGCCATTCATTTTGAATGATTAATACACACTTGCACGATATTGAAACTTTCATTATGAATGTTTCCGTAGGTTTTTGCTATCGTCAGATAAATTCAATTCAAACAAAATAAATTTCAATTTTTTTATTAAAAAAATTTTATTCTGCTTGCGCGATGGGTGGCGCGATTCTCGATTATTCACACCACTTGAATAATTTCGATATCACTGTTACCATGCCATCCAAATATCTATGTTTCTGGATAGATACTTAATATTTTTTTAAACAAAAAAATGATGGTTTCATTCTACGAAGCAATATTTTACGTTTTTGGATTTGTTAAAATAACAAACTATCAGGACGATTCCAATTGTGTGTCTCTGGATCAAAACGATTACCTTAAATTTGCGAGTAGGTGATGATGTACAAGTTGTACGAAATCGATAATTTGTCTACTTTTTGCGCGTGTCCCATTTGATCGACCCGTTGCCGTGTCTGACACCCATGTCTACGTGTTCAAAATCTGTTAGTCTCTTGGTGCAGTGACGATCGCCATCATAGCCTTCCTTGCTGCAGCTGATTTGGGGCGCCTGGTCGCCTCCATGCTGCCGCCCGAAAACTATGGTGAGATAATCTATCCATGTCCGTATTAAGGTTGTATTAGATTTATACGTTCTGGAGACTAAAAAATTATCCACGCCATTTTTTTGGCATCCCATTAATCCACATTCATGGAAAATTACCGTGCGAATATATAAGTTTCAAGTTCACTGTTACTAGTTTAAATCGAACAATGTAAGGTGATCGAAAGTATGCGAACGCTTTTTCCTACTAATTAAATTTTCTATTTATAGCTTCAGTATTTTCGGGTGAATTGCGCATTTTTAATTTTTAATCTTTTATGTTCCTTGGAGTTTTATAATAACTATTGTTTATGTTAGAGGCGTCGAAGATTTGATAATTTCTGGTATTATTTTTAGTAATCTATTTTTTACCATGCCCGAAACCTTATAAAGATTTTTTGCTTTCAACATCGCACCATTCGAAATGTAATTTTGGAATCTGAGGTATCATCACAAGAGAAAACGAAACGGCTAATTTAATAATATATTATTTCTAATTAATCTGCAGAAAGAAAGAAAGTCAATAGGGAAACTTTCATGAGAGAAGTCTTTCTTTTGGAATTTTTTTATCCTTTTCTTTCTACCCTTAATTAAAGCAGCTGGAGTGGCAGACAAAAGAATTTTTTAAATATTCGCTTTATGTTTAGCGACTCAACTTTTATGCGTGTCTGGGTATGTATAAATCTCTCGTCTATTTGAACAATATTTAAGGTCATGGTGGTCTATTGACTTGGTTAAATATTGCAAACTTGTAAATTTCGGTTCTGGTTAATTTAATTGCAAGTGGACGACGAAGAATACCACCGTCTGTTGCACATCTTGAGCTAGGGCACGTGTCAATTTTATCACAACTTAATTGCTCGCCGACGAGATTTTCGGTAATAATTTTAAGCAGAAAAACGAAATTTTGTAGTGGCCGTAGGTGGAAACAATTATTTTTGAATTGTTTTTCGCGTGTCAGTTTTCTAAATTTTTAAATGTAGCCTGTAAATTGCATATTATCACCAAATGCGCAAGCAAAAGAAAGTGTCAAAACCAAATGGTATCGTAGTAGAATGGAAAACATATTATTAAAGAATGACAATTAGTGCAAGTAAAAGTACACCCAGACACTTTATTTTATGCTATCATAAATGGTAATTATTTCGAATGGTCTCGTGTAGAGCTGCTAAATTGTAATGCATGTCCGTAATATACACAAATTGATTTCTTGGTACGTTTCGTAAAATTAGTTTGCTTAGAATTTAATTTTTTTAATTAGCGTGCGTGGATTTCGTTGTTTTTACCAATCGTCAGTGCAATTATTTGTTTGCAACTGTAACATGTCAACGTTGAATTTTGCGCAAAAATTGGCAAAAAATTGTGGACGCAAACAAAGATTTGTTCTTTTAGCATTGCAAAATAGATGCATTTCTTGAGTTGAGAATTTTATGGAATGTCTTTTAAATTTGTACATTTTTGAAAAATTTTGCTAGGCTTGATTGTGGACGGACGAGAGTCTGATGCTTTTTTTATTCAATTTCAGAAACATCATTAACCAGCAGACGCATAGTTAGGAGTTTAAGGCCCTGGCACTTAAGGTGCATGACTTCGCAGCGACAGGAGCCTAACTGTTATAGGTTAGATTATCAAAAATTTCCTAAATGATATTAAAATTTCGGCATTTGACGAAAACACGTTTGTATGTGTAGGACAACAAAATTTTCATCTAATAGGCATCGGAAACTGCAACCCTTTAGAGAAACGTGACTGGCAGCAATCTAGGACATTAAACATCATCTCCGTACATTGGCCCACCAAGAACATCGTCATCCAACATCATGGGGAGCGTCAACGTTAACCGTAGCGTCAGCGATGCTTTTTATCGCTACAAAATGCCTCGTTTGATGGCCAAGGTAAGTTTTGCACAGCTCCAATCTCAACCGTTACTAATTTGAGCAAAATCTAGGTTGAAGGCAAAGGTAATGGCATCAAAACCGTAATCGTCAACATGATGGAAGTAGCAAAGGCTTTGAGTAGACCACCCACTTATCCAACAAAATATTTTGGCTGCGAATTGGGTGCCCAAATTCAATGCGATCACAAAAACGAACGCTTTATCGTCAATGGCTCTCACGATGCGATTAAACTACAAGATTTACTTGACGGATTTATACGCAAGTATGTTTTATTTTTAATTTTTAAATTGCCAATATTTTAATTCGCCTTTCGTTAGGTTTGTGTTATGTCCCGAGTGTGACAATCCTGAAACCGATTTGATTGTTTCTGCCAAGCGAGGCACTATTGCTCAAACTTGCAAGGCGTGCGGTTTTCATGGCCCTTTGGAATACAACCACAAATTAAACACTTACATTTTGAAAAATCCACCTAACATCAATCCGGCGGTGCAGGGTTCCTCTCTAACCGAAGGCAAACGAACAAAACGCAGTAAAAGATCCAACGGCGATTCTACCAACGGCGATATGCAAGACGGTGATTCCGAGACTTTCGGCGATAATGGCGAAATTGTGAAAAAGAAGGTAAGGGTGAAACTAATCTACTATAGTTAACCCGGGATTGGTCGCTATATAGAAAAAATCTAACAATTATTATTATGATTTATGAGAATACTCAGTGCTTACACTCAAAATTCATAATAATAATTGTTAGATTTTTTCTATATAGCGACCGATCGCGGGTTAATTAGTCTTGATACAGGATGTTTCTACATTGTTCCGAAATGCTCTTGGGCATTAGCAAATAGCAGGATTTTCTGGCTTTTAGCAACTTTTAGCAAATAATGTTAGGGTTAACAAGAGTATGCCAAGCCTATTATACAGGTGTTGTGCAAATATAAGTACTGCTAAGCTGTAGTGATTCAATAATTAAAAAGCGAACGTTTTTGTTCAAGGGGTAATATCTCAAAATAATGTTGTACACAGGAATCGGAATTCCAATGATTTCCATTCCAAAGATACTCAAAGAATTACAATTATTTCCAATAAGGGGAAAATAACGGGGCAACTGCCCCCCCCCCATGACTCATGAAAATCAACAAAATCTATTAAATATACCTGCATTCTTATTAAAAAAACTATGTATTTACCTTCCCCAGCCTCGCTTACCTCATCCATGAATTTCTTCTGAATCTACTCTTATAGATTGTAGAACTGAAGGGAAATTTGAGGAAGTTTTAAGAAATAGGAAATAGAAAGAAATGAGAAAATATTAAGAAATTAGAAGAATATTAAGAAGATTTTAATTTTTTTTCCAATCTTCTGAGATTTTCTTAGCTTTTCTAAGATTTTCTAGATTTCTTAAAGTATCCCAGAATTTTCTGGGATTTTCCATTTCACAAGATGTCCTAAGATCCTGAAATTTTCTAGATTTTGTTTAAGATTTCTAACATTTTTCCGGTTTCCTGTAGACTTCCTTTCACTTGTACCCCAGATTTCCCCCTTGATTTTAACTAATAAGTGGAAATATACAAAATTATAGGGAAATTTAAAAAAAATATATTTCTTTTAAGATTTTCTGGAGTTTCTTGAAATATCCTCAAATATCTTCAGATTTCTCTTTTTTTCTCACTAGTACACCAGAATTGTATCTTATGAAATAATAAATAAATATTAATCTTATGAAATTAGGAAATTTAAGTAAGTTTAGTTTTATTTTTTAGCTTTTTCAATTTCTGAGATCTCCTTGGCTTTCCTAAGATTTTCTAAAATAGTAGAATTTTCTCGAATTTCCCATTTTTTTGGGTTGCCTGTTAAGGATGAAACCCCTCATGACTTATCAAAAAACAGCAAAATCTACTTAATTTTTTTTTAAATTTACTGTACACAAAATTTTGGTGGTATTTACCCCTTGTTTTTGCTTCACTGCAAATGCAAAATATGAATCCAATTTATTGTACTGCTAGAACAAAAAAAAAAGAATTCCAAACCAGTCTATGTCAAGTCACTGTAAATCTGGTAAATCGAGTTCCACACCAGTTCCACACTCTTCCAATTTACACACACACAGTAGCGTTACAACCCAGGATGGGTTTTGGCTAACCACATCATTTTATGAAGGTTTGTCAAGGCAGATTAGTTAGTAGTCGACGCAATTAAGTGTCAACCTAAAAAGATCCTGTGTTTTTTTGTGTGTAAAACTCAGGCGTTATGCTTATTGTTCTGAATTTTTCAGGTTGATGATGATGACGGTACCGAGTGGGCAGTGGACGTATCCGAAGAGGCCGTTAGAGCTAGAATGCAAGATTTGACAGACGGCGCAAAGAGCATAACAATTAGTAACGATGTAGAAAAGTCTGAAAAGGAGCGCATTGACATTCTTTACGAAAAGATTAAATCGAAGCGAGACGCTGGCATTCTCGATTCAACGCAAACTCAGAAGGAACTGGTGGGCGAGGCAACCCGTCTTGAAATTAAATCTAAAGTACCATTAATACTTGCGGAATTATTGTTTAACGAAAATATTTTGGTGCAAATGAAAAAACATCGCCACTTGTTTTTACGGTTTACGTTGGACGACAAGAAAGCACAGAAGTATCTCATCGGTGGATTGGAACAAATTATTGCAATGCATCGCGATACTTTGATGAATAAAGTTCCTGGATTGCTTAAAGGTTTTTATGATTTGGATATTTTGAGCGAGCCGGCCATCATGGAGTGGTCCGAAAAGGTGATATACCAAGTCTATTTTTTATTCTCTTTAGTTTTTAATTTAATTAATTGCAGGTGTCGAAAAAATACGTTTCCAAAGATGTTTCTCAGGAAATCCACAACAAGGCTGGCCCTTTTGTGAAGTGGCTACAAGAAGCCGAAGAAGAAGAGTCTTCGGAAGAAGAGGAAGAAAGTGACAAGGACGATGTTGAAATCGAGTACAGCGATCGCATTTCACACACTCCTCTCAAGCCGACGATTGCTCAAGTGGAAAAACCTTCTGATGACGACGAAATCGACGTCGATATTGATGCCATCTAATGTTTCAAATCCTCTATTTGTTGTCAAACGATCATGGAGTTTTTAGCATGTCCAATTTTGTTGGCGAAAAATTTTGAAAATAGATTTGTAGTTTTAATAAATGTTTTTCTCTTCTCATGTTTGGTAACTAAAAACTGCATGGTTTTTTGACCATCAAGAAAATACTGTCTTCTTCATTGTATTGATGTTTGTTGTTTTTAACTGTAATTTCACATGTGTTTAATATTCAAAAAAAAGGAATAGGTGCTGTTTTAACGATGGTCCAGATTGGTTGGGGTGGGGGGTGCACTTGGGTCGTTACTGAAAAATCCATTTGAATTTTTCTGCTGGAGAATGTTGTTAACTTTTTTTTATTACTGTTTTACAATGTTTGGCAAAATTAGATTTATATCCCAATTGATGAACGAAATCCTCAATAGAATAATTATTATATACCTTTTTATTATCCCATAAATATAAATAGCATAGATGGAACTTTATAAAATACATAATTAATTGTATTTATTCTCCTCTATAATTAATTAGGTTCAAGTTGATTTATATTCATTATTGAAATATGATATTGATACTATGTTCGAATTTTTAAATATATTTTGATTGTGAATAAATGCATTTTAAGAAAATTTTCGTTTTTATCGACTACAAAAAATTCCAACAATTTACAGCCCACCCTGTAGATATCTCGATCGCTCATTTTCTGTTGACATAGGCGTCGCACAGATGGTGTTACCGACACGAAAAGCACTTGTCACTCCCACTATCGTTTTCCGCTGTCGTCAGTGATTTCATCCGCCATAGCTTCCGAGAGATAATTTTACCATACAATTTGCTTTTGCATTTAAATTTATACATCAAATTGTTATTTTCATTCATTACATGTAAGTTTTAGCATAATAACTGGGCGTGTGCTCGAGTGTAAGTCAAGTAACCTTAATAAATTTCGGAATTTATTAAATTCTGCACTCGATCTAATTTCGGTGAGAAACAATTGTAATGATTCAATTGTTTTTAATTCCAGGTGAAATTGTGATCTAAAGTTAACGGCTAGTGGGTTTTACAGTTTCTGCCGAATAGGGCATGGATGAGACCACCACGCAGTAAGTACCTAATAATTTTTTACTTGGTATTGTCTAGAATTTACAAATGTATTGTAAATCAATAAATTATTTGTTGTAAAAATTGCGAACCCTTGAAATTCTTGACCGGACATTTTAACTGCTGTTATTTTTAATATATACTTAGGAACGTCAATGTTACAGTATTTCTGTTTATTTTCAAGTTGAGCTTAACTAGATTTATTTATAATATTCAACCCTTTAATCGTTCGACCCCTTCTAATATAAAAAAAATCTAACAGTATTATGTGTAGCAGGTGTACGCCATACGGGATATTGTGCTATACTCAGGTTACCGAGAGAGCGGCAGTTATATTTATTGATTTTGAACTCCTCAGGTAAAAGGTTAAATTAAAAGAAAAAAAATTAATTGTACATTCTTTTAAAAGGTCATTCCACTAAAAATGGCAGCCACATTTGCATTTCTGTTCAACCTTAGATAATTCAGGTTCAGGGTTGAATTGGGCGAAAAAATCAGTTTGATATAAAATTTTGGTTATATTTATTTAATTGCGACTGTCAAGGTTTCGAGTATCTGGCTTAACATGCGATGAAACTGTTAAAAACTTTCACATACAAAGCATGCAATGTTAATTTATTTAAAGTTTCTATTAAAAGGGCATTCTACCAATAGCTGAACGTTTAAAATTAAAAATTAACAAGTCTTTTGAAACATTTTATAGTGATGAGTGACTGATGATGTTCAGAAGTCTGGTTTTGTAATTGGAATTGCAACGTGGGCGAGTCACAGGTACATTTTGGTACACTAGATTTTTTCTTGGATTTCCTCAAGATTTTTTTTCAAAAATGTTTAAATGTTCGTAATAAGGTTTCCTTGGATTTGCTAGGACAGATTTTTCCAGCAATTCTCCCATTGATTTCTTGTTCTGAACTTGGAGTCTAAGGAGTCCCAGGTTCGAATCTCAGAAGCTAAAACAAGATAATTATCTGTGCTATGGTATGGATTTCACGTTAAACTCGAGGTCTTGGGTTTATATTTTGTATAACTTACTCAAAAGCTATGGAATATTCCCAGCTTTAATATTCGATGTAATTTTAACTAATTATTAACTTGGTTACTGCAATAATTCTATTGCGAGACGAAATTGAATTGAGAATTAAACCCACTCAGATGATTGACCCCTGATTAAGAATCACTGTACCAAAGAAGTGGATTCATCCGGAATTCAAACGGCCATTGATTGGGTAATCGAAGTCAGTAATTTCGGTATTTTTCAATACTTTTTCTCACAATAATAATAATTAATAAAATGTAGACGTATACATATTTCTGATTTTTAAATTTAGGCTTTTCAGTTTGTCCTTTTATACGTGGCTAATTACCACTGCGCACTGCACAGTGCTTTTCTCTACCGAAGAACTGGGTTCAGAAATTGCGAAAAGTCCAATATTCGAACTCATAATTTCCGCTTTATAACATTTCAGCAATTGACAGCAGTATTTCTGCATTTGACATTAAAGGTAGAATATTATATACGAAATCAAAGAGTTGCCTTAAAGTAAAAGATTTCCGAGTGCCAATATTTTTTATTTCGTTACTACTAACATTGGTACTAAGTTGCAGACTTAAGCACCGACTTTCAACCATCGATATACAGTTCTATACATGAATACTCGTCCTAATCCAACACAAACACTTTCACGACTCTGCAAGTGCTTTTGCTTAAAAGTCTAAAACATAGATCACAAAATTAAGAAAATCAACACATGTACCGGTTTAGGCCTTAACAATATTAGTGAGTCAGGGTTAATGAAAAATCAGTTTATAATGACTGCAACATCTTTATAATTCAGTCAACTGCAAGTTGTCAAAATTTGAGAGATTCGCCCAAAACTTATGCATATAAAACAAAAATGTTTTGACTTTGAATCAAAAAATGAAAGCACAGAGATTAATAAATAAATCCAGCAACTATATTACTTCATTGAAACTAATGGGCCAAACCATCAATGTTATACCAAAACATAGCTTAAACCCCAAAACTTTGAGCAGCTGATCAATTTTAAATTTCAATTCACAAACTATTTACTCTTTCAAAGCATTTAAAAATAAAAATTTACAAAGCAACTGGAAACCCATAGGTATAATTATTCTTACAAATTTTGATATAATTGTTTAATAAGGATCGCCACCGCTTTTGATCAATAGAGTAGAGAAAATATGTAACAGGCAATTTACAATTTATTATAGATCTTCCATATGTTCTTCACAATTGTTCTGTCTTTTTATCCTTATTCATCCATCCGTGCATTCTCTTTGTTCTGAACTATACTCTTGTTAGCTTTCGCTTTCATCTGTTGTTTAGTTTATTACAACATCAATTTTGGTAGGTAACCGATTATGCTCTGTATGTAAGGCCTGGTAAGACACCTGGTGGAAGGTCTTGACTTGATAGCAATTCTTAATAAGAGTACTACGCATGACTTGGCTGAATTTGTCGAATAAAATATTATATTATGTAAAACCAATATTGTTTTGTTCTTCACCCAGATATGTTCACCCCCTCCCCCTTCTTCAAATCATCAAAAGTTATTTTAGTGTTCTGTGGATCATTTTCACTTCAGATGGGCGGGAAAAATTCAGGAAACATAGAAACTACAATATTTTTTCCTTTTCTTTTTAATTGTTAGAAAACTTTTCTCGGTCAATTTATTTGTCTTTGTTTCCATTCGATTCTGATATTGTCAATCTGGTTCTTTTTCTGACGCTAAATTTGAGCGTCCATTAATTAAGTAATATGCTTTGGTATCTTTCATATCTGAGAGGCATGTCACGTTTGGCTTGATCGTTTACATATGTGGTGAGCATTAAGCTGCATCTCCATTAAGACAGCACAGCAAGCGGAACTATTGATGTTTGTTACGGTACTATTGATCTTTGTTGCAAGATCAAAATGCCGCTTGCTGTGTCGTTTTTACCTCCTTTTTATAAATGTCTAAGTCGAGCAGTTCTTGAAGGTATATCTGAGATGGCTGGGTTGGCAATGTAGATGGGAATTAGGTTTACTCTAGTTTACATGTATTTCGACAGGTATTTGCAAGGGGTAAGTATGGGTAGAAATCAAATCGATTGAAGTTTAACTGTTTTATAACGTTTTACCATGGAACTGCCATTGAAAGTTGCGTCCAAATCTGAACTTCGCGATGTAGTTCGTTTTTTGGCTGGAAAAAATAAAACGCTGACGGAAATTCATCAAGAACTGTGTAGTATATACGGTTAACAGTGTATGAGCTTTGAAATGGTAGCGTTATGTAATTCGTAAATGGTCCATATCAGTTGCACAATGAAGAGCGACCTGCGCATGCAAGCGCAGGAATGTACAGTGGATTTCGATATGCCACCACTGGAAGGATCGTCAACTGACAATAGATATTTAAAAGATCTATCTATCCCTTTCTCTGTAAACAATGACTTGATTGGTATCTTTTTATGAACAGAAACACTTCCAGTCCCGGCATGGGTCATAGAAAATAATGTAGCAGCAAGTTTTTCGCTTGCAGAACTAGACGAAGAAAAAATGAAAAAGAAGGATTAGTGTAAAAAAACTGGAACTTCTAGAAAGAGAGGTATTTGTATTAAAGCCTGTCCACGAAAAAAACCGACCACTTGTATTGTTGTGCTAAATGAAAGACTGCAAAAATTTTGGAAAAACAATTTATTAATAGTCATTTCTAGGTTCCTTTTTAACATAAAAAAAATTAAAAACAATCAATTTATGAGTCTCTATAAAACCCTCTCACTTTCCGTTTGATGCCACTCATGAGAGTTTGCACATCGTTGACATCGAACGAATCGGCTGCTTTCTTATATTTTTTTTTAAATTTTTCTATATCCGTCGTTACGCCTTTGGTTTTTTTCAGCTTTAATTTAATTTGCGCCCAATTTTTTCGATTGGCCGAAGTTCCGGACAATTTGGTGGATTTGCCAACTTCGGTACAATGTTAATTGAATTTTCTTCATAAAATTCTAAGCACCGTTTGCTATAGTGGCAGGTAGCCAAATCAGGCCAAAATAGGGGTGGTTTGTTATGCGAATTTAAAAATGGTAGTAAACGTTTTTTAAGACATTCAGATAAATAAATTTCTCTATTTACTGAACCCGTTGTAACGAACGGTTGTGATTTTAAATCGCACGAACAAATGGCCTGCCATATTAGGTATTTTTTTGGAAATTTCGATACCTTAACAGTTTTGTTTTCTTTGGCTACCTGCCCCCGACCCTTGGCGACGTAAAACTCCTGCCCAGGTAACTGCCGAAAATCTGCTTTGCAATATGTTTCGTCGTCCATGACAATGCATTCAAATTTTGTTAAAAAATCGCTGTACAATTTTCGTGCTCTGGTTTTCGCTGTTGATTCTTGTGTTTCTGACCGATTAGCGATTTTCTGAACTTTGAAACTTCTTAATCCAGAACGAACTTTCACATTTTGCACATTAGATTTAGATGTACCCACTTTATCGGCCATGTCCCTAACAGAAGTGTTAGGTTTTCGTTTAAATTCCCGGATCACTTTATTTTTTAATTTCGAATCCACCGAACCTTTTTTTCGACCCGAACCACTTTTTCTTTCAACACTACAGTCTTTTCTGAACTTGGCCAGCACATTTTGAATGGTTGATTTTGGAATTTTCAAATGTTTTGAAAGCACTCTTTGCGACATTCGCGGATTTTCACGGTGCGTGGAAATAATTAATCGTCTTTGTTTTACTTGCTCGCTCTCCATGATGCTGTAATTATACTAACCTTCTAAAACTAAAAATTTTACGTTGTTCCCCAGCTTATTCTGAACAAAAAGGTCATAAAATTTTATGAGATATTTTAAAAATTGTACCTGAAACATGCAATTCAAAGTGGTCGGTTTTTTTCGTGGACAGGCTTTACATTCCCAATAGTCAATAAACAGGGTGGCCGTTTGAAAACGAAACAGACGGCATTATGGCCAGCAGAATTTTTTTTTCAAAAAATGAAAAAACACTTCAATTTTATTATCGAGGGGGACAACTTTTGCGACCAATGTCACTCCCGTATTGTTTCATCCCTTAGCGATGTGAAGACAACCCCTGAAATGTTAATAAGGATGATGATATGGCAAGTGATATCTCATTTGAAAGGTCTTGCTTTCCTGAATTCACTCCAATAATTTTTGTTTTGTTTTATCAATTATTCAACAAAAAAATTGAAGCTGCAAAAATGCGAAATAAATACGATATTTCAAGACATTTAAGAATAAAAAAGTGAAAAACGCTTCGACAGGTTGATTTTAATTTGGAGGGGGCTACATTTACTGCTATTCATAAAGTTCAACTCTTAAGGTAAAGAGCAAACAACCCTTGGAATAAAAATTTTTTTTTTATTAAAATTTTTAAAAAAGAATTAAAAAAATTGTTCAAATTGTAGTACATCTAATTTGATTAAACTGATCTTCTTATCAAACCCATCTTTTTATTCAACGATCAAAGATTCGCATGGTTCAACTCAGACGTTGCAGTTCGGGTGGTTTTCATACGAAAGTGGCGTACACGAATAATTCCGTGTGACGAAGTTTCGCATGCGAATGAATTCGAGTGATTTCGAGAATATGGCCCCAAGGATTTTCAAGGAATTCCAAACAAGTGTAATTTTCGAGATATTTACCTCTTGGGTTATGCATTTCAGGCCAGGGCAATAAAATTAGCGTTCTGCTAGATAGGTCGTTTAGCAAGTGTTGACAGCATACGACCTACATTTTTTTCAAGTCGAACTTGAGGTTTATGTTGTAACCTAAATTATTGGTATAAACTAGGCCATTGTTCGTTAGTGCCATAGAATAGACGGTCAGTATAAAAGAATTGCCAATATGTTTTGATCCTCACGTCGTGTCGCTGAATCTTATTCAACTTCCAGAATGATTAGGATGTTTACATGAGTTTTCAGTTCTAAACAGCAGGCTAGTTAAAAAGAGTTAACATTATAATATGTAAATTTTTTTGTATTTCAATTTTTAATTGTGAAAATGGTGGATTTTCTGTCGAAAGTATAGTCAATAAATATAAATAGAACTGACGAGGAGTACCGCGCAAGGTAACTCGAGGATCGGGATAAGTTTTGGCAGGATAAAGAGCAATAAAATTAACCGAATTAACTGATTTTTTAAAGTTCTATGAGAAACCGTTTCTGAGAAAATAGCGTTTAAAAGTTTTTAAAAGCAATAATTCACTTAGTTTATGCAACAATAACTTAAAAATTTCCCGCTGATAAGATGCTAACGTGTCTGCAAGTGGATTGGAAGGTCCTAGATTCAATTTCCCGCAAGAATGGTTGCTAAAATGACTCGAAAATGGCTTTAGATGTTTTTATAAATACAAGAAAAAATGTTGTAGAATTTGATAGATATTATTAAATTGAAGCGATTAAACTAAAGATGAACTTCAATTTTTGATTAATTTAGGAAATAATCGATTTTAAAGTTTGATTTTGCACGCCATAAGAAGCACTCAGTTTTTCGAAGGGAGCCCCATTCTGTTGACTGTACGTGTACTTGACGTAAAATGTAAAAAGTTACTGTATAGGTTTTTAAGGGGCGGAGCCGGACTCAGTTTTCTTCTAGAAGTTCAACTGTTCATAACAAATTTATTTTAATTTTAATTTCAATTACTTTAATTATAGAGCAATGTCGGTTGACTCAGTCTTGCCGATACCGGGTGAGAACTTGCAATATGTTGATTAGTGGTATTCAAGTTCGAATCCCGAAATGTGTTGTTCTTTCAGACGGGTGCCGCAGTTCGGATTCCGCGTTAACAGTAAGCTCTGAGCGTGGGCTCAGACTATTATTTGTCTCAACTTTTGTTATTTTCTTAAATCTGTTGTTTATATCAAATTTTTTTACTAAAAATATATTATATTTTTTGCCTTAACAGCGTATAATTTGGTAAATTATGCCATAAAAACGGTTGTATAACATCTAGTATAATATAAAGACACGCTATGGGCGGGCCATTATATGGAAACAGCCAATTGAATAATCGCATTAGGTTTTTGGCCTGTTTCACCTGAGATTTTGCATCTCAAATGAAACATTATGTTTGTATATGTAATTTTCGCTATTGACTACCAAATTTTTATTAGAAAATGTTTTAATTCGTGGAGCCACTTTGCGTGCTATTCTCTCTTTAAGAATATATTAATTTCTCATTTTAAAAATAGCGACTGCAAATTACAATTTTAAGTAGGCTATAAATATTATAAAATTATTATCAATATTAAAAAATTGACCACGCGCTTGATAATGTCGATGACTGGTTTTTAGTTCATACATTTGGTTTTTTTTACTTTTGATGTCTTTTAAAGAAATTTGATGGTAAGCAGGGTCTCGAGCGGTATATATTTTTTAAAGTATGTACTTAAAGATTACTACTTAAAGAAGTATGTAGTTAAAGATTTTGGCAACTGACAAGGTTAAAGTCACTTCTACATTGACCTCCAAATTGTAAGGGTGGCTCAGATATCTCGACTTATTCTACTTTTGTTCTGACCTAAAACTTGAAGTAGATCGCACAAACAGTTTGGGAATGCTCTTTGCTATGAACATCATGGTTCTTCTCACTGGAAAGCTGAGAAACGGCATTATACTACTACTGGTCGTACGAAGTCCCCCCCCCCCCCCAGCGCTGGTTGATTAATTATTAATCGCCTTTTTAAATTTTTGACAATTTTAACTACAAATAATAATAATTTTTATTTTTACTTAAATTATTGTTTTCGTTTCTCGTGAAGGTCATTTCTGAAGTAATTGCAATTTGCAGCAATCAAAACGAATTCGTTGCTTTGCGTAATCATTGCGAGGGCGACAATTATCCAAAATTTAATGTTTTATGATGTGAAAAGGTTTAGACATATTGATTTTTTTTAATACTCAACTTTTACGTGCTTGAGTAAGTTCTACACACTCACACGCTTGAAAATGTGTCAACTAAATGGTGGTTGAGGTGCATAATTCCATATACTATCTGATTTTCCACAGACCTCGTTTTAAACTTAAAATTGCTCAACACCAATCTATGATTAAGTAATTTTTCTCTTCTAAAAATAGCTTCATCAAAGCATTTTTTCTTGAGAATTCAATCTCAGTTGAGTGTCCGATGATTTCATACTACACACAAGTATGACAAAACGCAGTCGCTAATTTTAATGATGTCTCCTATGCTGCATTTTAATGAATGAATAATGAACCTAGCTCCCCTGGAAGCTTTTATTTTGTTTTGTTCTTTTTATAGCCAGAAAGAAACATTTCAATTTGCTCGAGCACCAAAAAATTGTTCAATTATTTGATATTGTTACATAATGCTCCATTATTTTTATCCTTCAGACACGATATTATAATTTGTTCACTAATTTTGTTTTTAACAATGAAAAATGATCGATTTAATTTTACAATATTATAGTACTTTTCGTCGCTTAATTCGTTAATTAGACATTTGATTGTGTGAGTCATGCAAATGTGTTTGATATCGTCGATGTTGTTTAGCTGGAGGAGAACGTGATGTAATGTGCCAGTATTCGCAATCGTGTTTTGTGCAATTTTCGTAAAGAACTTTTTGTTGGGGGGTAATTTTGAAGTTTAATATGTTTAATGGACCTAGCGTTTGGGATTCAATAATTGCCGTGTTCGGAAGCCAACTGACTTTTTATTAACAAAACATAAAAATCAATATATTGAAGTCAGTCGTTTTGGTAGGGAATAAATTGTATTATCGCGCATGTGCAGAAGTACGGGTGGTAACCGCAGTGGGGTAGTATTGCAGGCGTCGTGACGACTACCGACGTCGTTCTTATTAGTAATTTTGGAATTCTATTGTGGGGCACACGTCGCGCATTTCGGTTTTGTTTTTATAACCTTGGCCCTTTAAGCATGTAATCGAAAATCATTTAAGTGCTGATTGCATGCAAATTATTAATTAATTTTGTTCACCTTAATTCCCCTCTCCGTTTTTTTTGTCCTAATAGTAAAGTGCGACTCATAAATATTTCACATTTTATTTATAAAATCGTGTACACTGTGCACCTTATCTTGGTAATCATAGTGCCATTGCAATTTTCAAAATTAAGTTTTGATCTGATTGCTTATTGAACGGTCACGTTCCAGCAATTTTCAGGGAACTTGCGAACCCTTATCCCCATTTCAGATTAACTTTCTAATTTTGTACTGTTAGGGGTTGCACCACTTAATTTTAAAATAAACTATTGATTTCATTATTTAGAACTCGAACGATAGTTTAGTGGTGCGCGATTTTACAGAATTTCAAATTATGAAAATACCTACTATTTGTTTTGCAGTTCTTGAAATCAAAATAGATTAAGGATCCACGTGATCAGATTCCCGAATTTAATTACTATTCCAAATCGCTTTTTATGCACAGGGTGATTTTGCTAACAATCAAAGATATTCAAAAACGCTATTTTTGCTAAAAGAAAAGTAAAAGTATTTTTAATATGGCAATCTAATAATCAAAAGTGAAAAGACTTTAATATTTTTGCGCTTTGTTCCCTTTCGCTCAAACGTTCTTTTTGAAGGTGATGAATCAGCTGCTCAAGTTTTATATTGTCGAAGATAATACCAATCATGTCTAAAACGATCAACGCGTATCGAATGTAAGTTTTTGAAAAAAAAATTTGTTGCTTTTGTTTTTTTTGTACGGTGCGCTTTAGTACAGTTATTTATGGAATTTGCTTCTTCAATGCAGGCTAATGGTCAAATCACATTAACATTTTTGAAACGCATGTTTTTTTGAAATACCAAAAATAGTTTTCTAAATAATGCTCATGTTTATTTGCAAATTCTTTCGTGCAAATGAGAATTAATTAACAGGACGTTTTTGGAATCGTCGTGGTTGTTTACCCACCACTATACAATGGTTTGCATGTCTCCATTATTAAGCTTTAGAATCTTGAATATTTTTGGCTGCAACTAAAAGTTACTTTATATTGTTTCAGTAAGAAAATAGAAAGTTTCGGAAAAATGACCGCCATGACTCAAGAAGACATCGTGTCTGCCGTTCGTACGGTAGCTCAAGGTTTAGAAGCTTTACGCTCGGAACATGCAGGTATTCTTCACGGACTTCACGATGCACCCGATCCAATTGCATCGGAGAGGGCTGGACTTGTTCAACAAAGCGCCGACATGATAGAACTAGGATTAGGGGAAGCACAGGTTTGTACTTTTCGACCATCCTGTAAACATCAAGGTAAACTGGACGTAAATTAATCGATAAGGTCAAACCACCTCGTTAATAATGAAATAGTGACGAGATCGTTTTACTTCCAGTTTGCTTTTGTAAATAAATACGAGAATACCCCCGAGTAAGGCATGAGTCATCGCGAGGTCGATCAATGGAAAGGCCAGACGGGCGGCCTAACGTTCCGCTCTCTTTCTTCGACGATTATTTCTTTCTCTTCATCCTAATTTTAAATTCCCATCTCTTTTTTCGACCGATTATTTCTTTCTGTTCATCCTAATTTTGAATTCCTTGCATGTTTGGCGTTATAAATTTACATTTTCTAAAGTTTGCAAATTTTTAAACGAGTTTTACCAGAATATTACATTTCATCTTTTCAAACTTTCATTTAACACATGCAATGTTTCTGTTAGGTAATTATGGCTTTAGCGTCGCATTTACAAATGGTCGAGGCAGAAAAGCAAAAGTTACGCACACAAGTACGTCGTTTATGTCAAGAAAATGCTTGGTTGCGAGACGAATTGGCTTCAACTCAGCAACGCTTGCAAGCCAGCGAACAGGCTGTTGCACAATTGGAAGAAGAAAAGAGACATCTTGATTTCATGGCGTCCGTGAGTCGTTACGATCAAGATTTAAACGAAGACAATGCTTCGGAACATTCGCGTTCCGAAAAACCAGACCCGGTGGTGGATTTATTTCCAGATGATGATAGCGATGACAGACCTAGTGAGTACTTCTTGCTTTTGACAATCCTTTGTATAATGTTTTATATTAACTAATAATAATGTAATTATTTATTAAAATTTATAAACAATAACGGTTTGTTTTGTTGTTGATTTATAAGAAATTATCTTATCATTGGTAACCTTTGTAATGGTATCAATTAACAAAACGCTCTCTAGTCGTCTTATAAATCATGGCAAAGATGGATTACTGGTTTGAAGGTGCGCTATAGGTTAAATTAATTTTTTTCTTTTCATGTTTATTTTCAGATATGTCGCCGACTCCTCCCAGTCAACTTGCCCAGCAAGTCAATGCAGGATACGAAATCCCAGCGCGTCTTAGAACTTTACACAATTTGGTTATTCAATATGCGTCTCAAGGACGTTACGAAGTTGCAGTTCCCTTATGCAAACAAGCGTTAGAAGATTTAGAAAAAACTAGTGGGCACGATCATCCAGATGTCGCTACCATGCTTAACATTTTGGCATTAGTTTACAGGTATGTAACTTACTCTTTCATTCTGTTTTTAAATAATTATTTCGACTTTAATTCCTCAAATTATCGTCCATTTCCCTGCAGACTCATAGTGAGGAACTAACTTTTTTCTTTGCAGAGACCAAAATAAATATAAAGAAGCGGCAAATTTATTAAACGACGCTTTGGCAATTCGCGAAAAAACTTTGGGTGAAAATCATCCAGCAGTAGCTGCAACACTTAACAATTTAGCGGTTTTGTATGGCAAAAGAGGAAAATATAAAGAAGCCGAACCACTTTGCAAACGTGCACTTGAAATTAGGGAAAAAGTTTTGGGACGCGAACATCCCGACGTCGCAAAACAGTTAAACAACCTTGCACTGCTCTGTCAAAATCAGGTAGGTACAGAAATTTTGACATTGAAATTAGCATTCTAATTTGTTTATTTTTTTAAACAGGGAAAGTACGAAGAAGTTGAACGATATTATCAAAGGGCATTGGAAATATACGAACAAAGACTTGGACCCGATGACCCGAATGTGGCCAAAACAAAAAATAATCTAGCTTCTTGTTACTTGAAACAAGGAAAATATAGAGAAGCAGAAGTGCTTTACAAACAAATTTTGAATAGAGCCCACGAACGCGAGTTTGGAACTATTGACGGTGAGCAGAGTAGCAAATTAAATAAATCTACATAGCATTTTTGCACTTTTAATTTTAGATTAATTTTTCTTTGTATCATAGTATTCAAAAACGATTTTTTACTTAATTATTTACGGATGCAGTTGTATGCATGAGTATTGTATTATTAGCAGCTTTATGTTCAAGTAAACTTAGGACGATGATGGATGATTATTTTAGACTATTTTTGCCAATTACAATTTCTTTTTTTTTGGCAAAATAAACCACAATTATGTGTCATCGTCTTAATTTTTATAAATGAGCTTTATATAAATTTTAGCATCTTTAAAAATTTGCAAGTTAGTTTTGGTGGTTTTGGTAGGATTATGTTACCAACGTTTTTTTATTTCTTGTAGATTTTGATTGACCAAGATTTTGGGAATAAGGGTTTATTCTTGCAGCTATTTTACAATTGGAGCTTTATTAAGTTCATTTGGGGGTTTATGAAATTTTTGAAATAAACTTGTATAACTTGCACTCCCTTAATGAACAAACCTCAAGCTGGTGCTGGATTAATGTATACAAATATTTATAAAACAATTTAGGGTCGATTCTATCAATCTCAATTAAGGATTTCCTTTACAAAGGACATTTCCCTCTAGAAATCCTTTATTGCCTGAGCTATAGTGGGTCGCACAAGAGGTCGAGCGCGGTCGTAGGTTGGTAGTTAGAATGCTAGATTGCTATGTCGAAGTCGTGGGTTCGATCCACACAACTGGCTATTGCGACCGTGTCTCCCTCACAAGATGTTGGCAACATCTTTGAGGTATTAAATGCCGAAATATTAAGCCATGGGTCTACAAGGCCTGTAGTGCTACAGTATATATAGTGGGTCGCACAAGAGGTCGAGTGTGACTTTGATTATTATTACTGTGTGAATTAACGCATACTATTTGGTTGTCTTTGTCAAATTTACAAAAAATACCTAATAGAAAAGACATTGAATATAAAAAATATGTTTTTTAACCTTTCCAATGAAAACTGTGTAAACGTACGTCGATTATGTATTGTAGTGTCAGCCGTCAGCTGTCAAATTAATCTACAGTTGCGAACATGAAAATAGCAGTGGTTGTAAAATTTTAAAAAAATTCAAATAATTTCAAAATTGGTTTTAACTTAAAAAATTTTAATTCATAATTTAATAAAACATATTTTTACACATCTAATTTCCACATATTTAAATTTAGTTATAAATCACAAATCTTGGTAATCTGAAAAAATCGATTCGACGGGTTAACATTAAAATAGCAGTCTCTATTGGACTTACACAAAATTTCACTTAAAAACTAAATTTTAGAACAATTTTTACCTGCAATCATTTTTATGATAATACTGTATTAATCTATAGTTCCGTGGCCCTTGTTTTTAATCACTTCCGCACAACGTACGGCATAGAGTTTACCAAACGGTTGCATCGCGTAACAGGAATAGCGAATCATGCATTTCGGACATCATCCCGCAAAGTTCTGTATTGTTTTTCTGGTTTCGCGTTAGATACAGCTCGTTTTATGTCCTCCTATAGATGTTCAATAGTATTGAGGTCAGGAGGCCGAGCAGGCCACTCTAAAACCTCAATGTTATTGACGCGAAACCATTCTTTGGCAACCCTGCTGGTATATTTAGGGTCTTTGTCCTGTTGGAAGACTTATTTTAGCAAAGTTTCTTCTTCGCTGTACGGCAGCATCACATTTTGCAAAATATTTACATATAAAAGTTGATTCATGATCGCATCAATCTTGTATATGGGTCCTACACCATGGTAAGAGAAACATCCCCATATCATAAGTTTTGATTTTCTGTGTTTTACAGTTTTGACTGTGTATTTTGGCTGGCACTATGTATTACATGGTCGCCTAAGATATTTCTGGGAACCAGTGCCACCATATAAAACGATTTTTGACTCATCTGTTCATAATATGTTACGCCATTTATGAACAGGCTAATGAACACGTTTCTTTGCAGCGTTTTAATATGTGTTCCTTGTATGAAGCGGCTTTTTTCTGGAGCTTTGTGCAGTTAATTTTGCTTCTAGGAGCTTTCTTCTTACAGTCATCCTGCTTACTGATAGATTTAGTTCATTTTTTATTTCTATGGCCGATGAAAATGGTTTCTTCTTGACAAGTCTTACAATTTTTTGATCAACTTTAGGTGTTGTTTTTCTTCTACCACCTTTCTCTTCGATTTTTTTACAAAGTTAATAGCATTTGATACCATTTTTGCCGAACACGAATGAATATTTTGAATATACTTATAAGATTTCCCTTCTTCTCTGAACTTTATTATCAGATTTCGATCTTCCTCAGTGCAATATTTATTGGGACCTACTGTTTCGTTAAAATGCAAATATTTTAATTATTTTGAAAAGAATATAATATAAGTAGATACCGAACTTACTTTTTAATCAGTTTTATAAAAAAATATAAGATCTACAACAAATTACTTACAAGTCAATCTAGCACTGCTATTTTAATGTTACTCCAGTATTTTATGAAATAACGTATCAGTTATGTGCAATCGGTAAATACGAATTGCAGACACGGTTGCATTGGTCATTCTTCATATTCTAATATCACTACATTGTCAAATGGGCTTACCTTTGCCTGGCAACTTTGTACAGCAAAATAAAATGAACTTCTAAATGATAAGTTATCATACTGCTATTTTCATGTTCACAGCTGTATATTGCTTAGGACCATGGGGTTGTTCACTTCAATAATCATGTGTACAAAATATCGATAATTTATTACTAATTTCAAATAATCTCCCATAATATTTAATAATCTCAAGTAATCGAAATAATCTGAAGTAAGCTTGAATAATCTCAAGTAATCTCAAATAAAAGAAAGTTTTTAGGTATGACTCTCATTCGAGCTCTCTTGGAATCGACTATCTAGACATTTAAACTGAAACTTTGCCATTAAGTTAGATAGATGCATTAAATTTTTAAATTATATGAAAATTTTCAAGTTTTATTTAATTTTAAATTCTTAACCGACATTGGTGCAATCGACACTTAGGTGTTAATGTGTTCAGTGCCGGATCAAGCTATTTCAGCGCTGGGTGCAGATTAGGTAAATGGCAACTTCAATACTAAATATATAGAATATTAGCAATGTACCTTACCGTTGGTGGCGCTCATGACACTACCAAATATCAAGAACATGGCGGCTCTATTATGTACCATTGATGTTCTTTTGAGTTTAATTCTGAATTATTTTATTGTAAAACCGCGGTGAAATGATAATTCACAAAATAAAATGCTAAAATAATGCAAACGTTTGGTTTTAAACAAAACTTTCTATACCAACTGAATCGGTGAGAATAAGAACAGTACAAGTCCAAAATATGAAATTTGCATCTGTCATTACAGTTTTGTTTTAAATACGAAGCTGCATCAAATGATTTAAAAAAAAACATTAAAATCATCGTCTTAAAGCACTTACCAGAGTGTATAGTGCATTATTGCGAGAGTAAGAACAGTACAAGTCCAGGATTTGTATTGTTCTTATTATTGAAATAATCCAGTGACGTTTGGACTTGTCCTGTTCTTAATCTCACCGATTCAACTATATTATGTATTAGATTAACTTAATATTTTTCCGCGTGGTGGCGTTCGTTTACTGTAAATCGCGAATAATCGAATAAAACTAAAATTTTTAGTTGAGTTGATATGGAACCCGCCATTCAGATATTTCTTTTATTCAAAATTTAAATTTTTATAGAAAATTAAATTAAAAACTTTCAACTTTGACGCCATGGTTTATCCTGCTCTGGATGTGTTCAGGTATTTTAGTGTAGTGGTAGGTAGCTATAACCTTTATCTTATCTATATAGGACATTAATTCTGTATACCGCAGTTCAAAATTCACTAAAAGGAACCTAAAAGTTATTTTGTTTAAATGCATAACTGACTTTGATGCAATTGGTTTTTTGGCAACTAAGATAGTTTCGGTCATGTAAATTATTTGGAAGCTTATCTTCAACTTGATTTGGAATCAGCTACCGTTTGTCTGTGATTCTGGTGAAGTAGTTTTAATTATTATCTGAGTGTTGGTTTGGTTAGACTGAGTGTTATATTTTGGAAGTTTGAAGAATTATCAATATTATTTATTTATCTTTTGCTATACAGGGTGCCCGTTTTTCGAGCTCTACCATGGGAATCTCAGTTATTATAAGAGAAATGGGGTTGATGTGTCATTTTTAGTTTTTGAATTATTGGAAAAAACGGAAATTTATAATTTGAGTTTTTATTTTTTTAAGCCAAAACGAAAAGAACTAAACACTTTTAACTAGGACGTTCTTAGGGCACTTTTTCATAACGAATTTAAATCTGTCATCGCATTTTCCAAGGCGTTCTTACCAAGTAGGTAAGCTTGACGGAAATGTAAACGTTCCATATCAAAATTTAGTTTGTTCAAACAAAATTGTTGGCGCACTTTCCAAAGCACTCTTCGCAAAAACGATTATTTCCCATTTTTTATCAGCATGTAAGATTCGATCATACCGTGCACAATAGTATATTATAGGCCAAGGTTGTGAAGACAGCCATTATAGCCCTAGCGCCAAGATTATATTCCGAGGTGCGAAGCGCCGAGGAATATAAGGCGCGTAGGCTATAATGGTCTTCACAACCGTGGTTTATATACGATTTTTTCCACTACTAGATTTATTGCCATTTTTTTAAAATTCTTATTAATAAAAAAAATTTCAAATTTAAAATATTTATTTCCAATAACAGTTTTGTTTTGTCGATTTGACAGTTGTTGACAAATTTAGTTTTCCAAAGTCGTTCACCGAATTTTTACTGTTTTAAATAATGGATAGAAATCTCCGAAGTCATTCAAAAGCATTGTTTTGCATTTATTCGTCTGAAAATACTCAAATTATTCAATAAACTTGTAATTTTGTGGTTTCTCAAATTAATAAGAGGTGGCGCTAGCGCTCCTGTCATAATTAATTCGACTTTTTTTAGAAATGTTTAAAATGAAATTAATCAATTAAAAAACCGTTTTGAATAGTTTAAGTGTAATTAAATAGCATCTCTCGGTTATACAAAATCGTTTTTTAACAAAATTTGCCTTATAAATGGTCGCTAAACTGTAGAAAAATATCAATATGTTCATTATTTACCAGTGGTCAATAATGAAAAAATTATTTACTACTTGTCTAAAATGCGTCACTTCACGTGCGACTTGACTAAGTTATAATGATAGCCTATATGACTAGTAGTGGAAAAAACATATTATTTAATATCGTGTGATACATTGTTGTAATCAGAAAAACAAAAAGACTTCAAAAATCCAATATGGCGTCCATAAGAAAAATCAAAGTTGAGTGTTGTAACTCTGGCATCAAGAACGCCTTTGAAAATACGATGACAGATTTAGATTCCTTATGAAAAAGTGCCCCAAGAACGTCTTATGTCCGATTTCTTCACTTAGAGATATCCACCCGATAAATATAAACATACCGATAACCAATCAAAACGGTTGTCTGTTTGGTCACTTGATTAGTTTTATTGGTTATCGGTATGTTTATACTTATCAGGTGGATATCTCTAAGTGAAGAAATCGGACATTAGTGAAAAATCTCTAGTTCTTTTGATTTTCGTTTGAAAATATAAAAAAAAAATTTTTTTCCAATAATTCAAAACCCAAAAATAACAAATCAAATTGTCTTTAGGATAAATGATGTATTTTACAAGAACCACTAGTTCGATATTTAAATTTTAGCTGTAATTTATATACAAAACTGGTATTATTTTAAACATTTTCCAATTTTTGTTAAAAATTGATTCGGTGGGCAGGGTTGGGAGGGATTATAAATAAATACATTCCAAGGTAAATTATTATTTCGAATTTTCGTCCGATATACGAAATGGGGGATGGGTTAAGAATTTTTTGTTCAGTATTTATCACTTTCAAACTTGCAAATTTTTAATTCTAAAGGCACCTATATTGCATTTTGCAATAAATGTTATTGTTAATAGTTATACAGTGTGTTTTTAAATTTATTTTAACGGTTTTTATTTTGGCATCTGTAAATTTACAGTTTGTACATTGTGCTTGTAAATATACAGCTTTTATGCATGACTTGTTTTATTTCAGTCACCTCTCCCGATTATTTTCCTGCATGCAATTAAATAAAACACCCTGTATAACATAAGATGTGGAAAACAAACGCCACTTGTTTGAAAGAGCAAGATTTTCCAATTATAGCCAAGTGAAGATGTTACACGTAAATTAATGTTTATTACAGGAGATAACAAACCCATATGGCAAGTGGCGGAAGAGCGCGAAGAAAATAAGGCGCGCAATAGAGAAAACGCACCTTATGGTGAATATGGTGGATGGCATAAAGCCGCCAAAGTCGATTCGCCCACCGTTACAACCACACTTAAAAATTTAGGAGCTTTGTATCGTCGCCAGGGCAAATACGAAGCCGCCGAGACTTTGGAAGATTGCGCTTTAAGGAGCCGAAAAGAGGTGATTATTTCTTTCCTTTCTAGTCTGCTTTATTCTAACACAAATAACACATTTTATTTTTTTTTAAATGCTGCAGCATGTACAACAAGTAAGTATGGAACTGTTTTTCTAATTCTCTAACTCTTTAAATTGCTTTTGATTTATTCGAAAATAAATCGTATTTTTGTTTATGTAGGCTCTAGACATTGTAAAACAGGCCAAAGTGGCAAGTATTTTGGGCGATGCAACGAGTGACAGACGTAGACCGACTTCGGGTAAAGAAAAATCACGACGTGGTTCTCGAGAATCCCTCGAGATGTCTTTCGATGGAGAAGAGGTAAGATTTAAGACAAAGAATTTCGTTAACAAAATTAATTACTAAGCTAAAGTGATTGCGTTTGCTTTTGAGAACGTAAACACTTAATAATTTTCAACATCAATTTTGTGATGTTTTGTTGCTCGATGTGGGTAAGTTTGCAAAGGTCGCTGGGCAGATCTTCGTCAATTCAAGTATGTATTCACTATTTGCTTTTTTGGTGGCCGAAAAGGTGTTCTTCTTTTTTTGTCAAGGAAGATTTATGATAGAGAAAAAGAAAGGCGCCTTTTTTGTTAAGTACATCACAATTTTTTTTTATTGCAAGAGAGGAAATGAGTTGATTTTCTTTAAAGCGTTTTATCAACTCCATTGGTGTTTTTAGCTTTTTTTTTCTTCGATTATTTGGGTTCACATAACATGCTTTCGATTTTAACTGTTTTTAAATAACGTTAGAAAATGAAATAATCTAGCATTAGGAATTTGTACAAATACGTAATAATCAAAATTTGTGGTTTGTAATAATTTTATACTTAAATAAAAACGATTCGGCCAATCAATTTCAATATGAATTTCAACATTTTTTTAACTGTGAAAACTTAAATCATTAAATGAAAAATATAGATTGCATTGAAATTTGTTATAGTAATTGTATGATATTCAGGACCAAGTCGCGCATTTGGAAGATTTTTTTTGATGATTTTGCCTGACGGACTTTTTAGTTGTTAAATTCAATATCAGAATATCAAACTATGGTTAGCTCTATGATTTCAGTTAAGTAAATCAAATTTTTTTTTTCAAAATTCAAATACAATTTTTAATAAAATAAAAAACCAACAAATTATTTTCGCAAATATACAATTTTTTACATCTCTATCAGACTAAGATAGGCCTGATAAAAGAAAGCAGCAATATAGATTGGTTAAATAGCTTCAACCGAGCTCACTCGACTCCAGGCTTTCCAATTGTATGTGAACATATTTGGCAGATCTACAAAAATGGTTCAAAATAGAAGAATTTTATTGACTGAATTTAAATTTAGTCATGGGAACTTAGAGCGATCGAACATGATCTACTGGTCATGACGACGTATTTAGTTATAAATGTTACATGCAGATGTTTAATTCTAATGGTTAAGGCTTGGAATTCCCATCAGGATTTGAAATGAAAAACAAACAAATAAAAACCGCTTGGCTATCGATTCCTATGATCTTCAGTTAAATTTTATGAGACTGAGCTAATGTATCAAGGTCATTAATCACATGGGAGATAAGCAAAAGTATTAAATATTCAATTAAACAACTAAGAAGTCCAGTAGAATTTGATTGGCCTAAATGTTGTTATTACAAACTTGGATATTTTTATATTTAAATTTTTATGATATTAAGGTTAGATCACCCTGTATATCAATTAGATTGTAGATTAGATAAAACATTTGTAATACGACAAGAAATGCTGATGTGTGGTGTGTTGTTTTTAACAGCCGAGTAACGCACGGACACCGGACACAGAAAAAGCCGGACTCAAAACCAAATTGTTTAATGCTTTAGGCATTAATTCACCCCTCAACAAGCCAAGTTCGTAGTCTAACGCTACTTAATATTAATTAATCTAGAGATAATGTTTAATTTGTTAGCTAATTTTAAAACCAGTGAAAAAAAGAGATGAATTTTGCTTTAACAGTTTTTTTTTCGCTTTTTTTAGCACTTAGTAATGTTAATTTTGGCGAAATTAATCTCAACAGTGGCGGACCCAGAAATTACTGCCAATTTTAGAGCCCAACTTTTGGAGGCGCCCTCAAGTGAGCTCTGTTGTGGGTCCGCCGCTGCCTCTTATTGTTTCATAACGAAATTTTTCAAAAATTAATATTAAACATTACTGACTGCATTTACTAATTTTTTACGCTGTTTGATCTTATTTTACATTCCACTATGTTTTTATCATTTTATGATTTGGTAGATTGCGGATTACCTATTTATTTATTTTTTTGTTTTGCAAAATTAACTGATTGTTTTAACAGTTAATTTTTTGTTTGTTATTTTTATGTTGTGGAAAACTCAGAAGTTAAAAACGAAATTTTTTATTGGAGGTTGTGATTAGTCTAAGATATGATTTGCGCTAAAATTTAAACTTGTAAAAATATATAAAACCAAAATGCAAAAAAAAATTTTAATATTAAACTTCTGATTCTCATTTTCTACGTTTACTTTTTTTATTAATCTAAGTTGAGGCTTCCATTTTTAAATATTAACTGCCTCGAGTTGGGCTCAGATTGGATAAAATGTGAGCTCGACAGCCTGGCATCAGAGATACGTAAAAAACAATTATTAAAACAAATTTTTAGTGTTTAAAATAAATTATTGTCAATTAAAATCAATTCTTTTAAATGTGTTTTGTGCCTTTTTTTTTAAATACATCGAAGAATTGTTCAAAGGCGCGTTTATTCGAAGCGAACGGTCGCAGCGAGTATTCGCCGCGAATGGACGAGCCTTACCTAGCAAAAATTGAAAAAATATATCTAAGCAATAGAATTTTGACTATTTAAGAGTGTGACTAAAGTTAACAATCTAATCAATAATTATAATAATAAATTATTTAATTTCATGTTAACTTTACATGAGTTTATTCTTTGTTAATTATTATTTCTAATAAAAATATGTTTATCTATAAAATTGTTTTTGTTATAATTTGGAAAAAGTGCATGCAAATTTGATAGGACAGATTTAGAAATAAATAGAGTAATAGAATTTAGTTTACATTAGGGGTTTATTTTATTTTTTAATGAATTGGTTTTCCGACTAATTTAACTGCTTGCACAACATTCTCATTTATTTATTTGTTAGTTGGTCTGCAAAATAATTTTCAATTGTGTGTGGACCATAATGGAGTTGATAAAAGCTGCTAACACATTGCCTGCTTTTTTATTTCGGCACAAGTGTGTGCCAGGGACGAATCATTTAATGTTCTTTATTATAATCACAAACATGTTCACCCGCTTGATGCTTTTGGAAAGCCTTAATAAGATCAAATGCATGCTCAAGTTATTAAAATTAGAATTATTTGATTTGTTTGAGTTTCATGCACGAATTCTTGCTAGTGTTTGCTTTTTGTGTTTTAGGTATTTGATGCACTGTTAGCACTTTTTTGCACCTGTTTTCTTTACAAATTTTATTTTAAAAAACATGTTTTACTAGAATCTTCATAATATTATTTAACGACAGACTTGTCGTTTAATTGATAAGAAGCAGTTAAAGAATTATTAACAAAATAGATTTGCGACTAGAAAAGCATGTTTTTTTGAGCACATGTAAAATATTAGAAAGTGTGTGTGAGTACAGCAGCCACTGGTTCAGTCCACTAATTCCATCGTCAAGTTGCAATCGACGTTTAAGCAGTCTTTAAACAAGTTTTTCAACAAAACAAGCCTAAATAAGCGAAAAGAGTTTATTTTTGAACGTAAGTACTTAATTTAATTTAGAGTAATAATTAATTAAGGTGATCGGGTGTATTAATTTTAAAGCACTTTGGATGACCCAAATATGTTACCATCACAAAGCTTATAAAATTAAATTCTCTAAACAGAAATAATTGTAGCATACATGAACAGAGTAGACAGCGCTCTAAAGGGTTTCCTAACCCATCTGTTCGATTCGGGTATAAGAGTGAACATCCCCTTTTTATCTGACTTTCTATGAAAACATTTTGTGACTCTATTTAAGAAAGAAATTTAACCTAATCTAATTTACAACTAACATTCATTACCAAACAAATTTTTTTATTGCAAAAATAAACTAATAATAAATTTTATTGCAATGATTTCACGTTTTCTGAAATACGAATTAAACAAATTATTATTTACAATTTCGTCCCCCGCTTTAATCTTCGAACCCCAGAGAAAAACGTACAATAAAATAAAAAAATTTTTTAGTCTCTTTAAATGTTGACATACAGTTTCTTAAATTGAATCGCAATCTTAAAATTGAGTTGGTGTTACTTAAAAAAAGGTAGAGAAATTTGTAACCAAAAATTTTAAATTTAATTTTAAAGAAAAGAAATATGTAACAATATCTTTGAATATTAACCTATTTGTTGGCCACGGATGCTCATGAATGGATTAACGAGATTAAGGCTGTTTCTAACAATAAAAGTCGGTTTTTATTCCCTAAGAAGATAAAAATATAAAACTACCCTGTGCTGGATTTCCTAAAAATTTAGGTATTTAGAGATCGGGATGGGACCTTTCGGCGCGGAGACGGTTTGGATAATCCAACAAAAAATTGTTTTAATATGCTTAAAAAATTGTTCTCTTTCCAATGGTACATAGGAAAAAAGTGAAATTCGTTGAGTTAATTCCCTAACAGTTTCTACATTTTCTATAGATGGAAGTATTTTATTAGAACTTTAATTCTAAATTAAAATAAAGAACCGTCTTTGCACCGAACCGGCTGCGACGAAACGTTTTAGATCGATTTTTTAATTTTCAATATTGACAAATATTTTTCTTCTAATTATTTTTATTCAATACAAAATAATTTAAATAAATATACTGAGGGGAATAAGTCACAATAAGGCGAATTTTTGTATGTTTTTCCTTTTACAAAATTTCCCAGGATTTTCTTTTCGTTTGACAAAATTTCCTTTCGAAAAAATTGAAAAAGTAAAAACAAAAGTTGTCTGTAGTTCCTAAAATGTTCTAGGATTTTCTTGCATTTCCCTTCACTTGTACACCAAATGATGGTGTAAAAACTATCTGCATGTATGCTTTTTGGCTGGGGATTATGATTTTGCAATAACCCCACGTTACTCATTGGTAACATATTGTGAAAGGAGTAGATAGATAGATCTTGACAGCCGAAATCCACTTATAGCTACTTTTGTAGTTTCACTTTTTTACCAAATTTCTCCAGCAGTTTCCCCCTCATAATATACTCTTAAGCTGGATAACTTAAGCGCTAGAACTTTTATAATTACAATGAATTTTAGTTCATTGATTCAGTGAATCTCTCTCAGATTCCTTCGCTCTACGTAAGAGCACAGTGACCACTTCTTTTTCTTTAGAAGGGTTCTCTAGGGAAATACCTCGGTGGTTTGCCACCAGGGAAAACCGAAGATGGCCAGAATAAAGTTTTTACTCTGCCCGGGATCGAACCGGTGATTTCGGCTTAGCAGTCGACGCACACAAGCGTCAGGCCGTGACTGTCTCTTCATGGTTAATATATCATGTCAATTTTTTGTTCAAAATGTTTTCTGAATCATAGATATAGTAATGAAAATGGCTCAAAGATTAGGTAATTCAATTTGAATCAGAATCTCGTTAATATACTCATGCGCGTCAGTGGCGGACACATAATAAATAATAGTGAAGATCTAATCTAGTTGTGCTTATATGAATCTTGAATGAAAAAAAAAACTTGCTCATTAACTCCCCATTCACTGTTCCACCTTACCCCAAACATGACTTGGTTGACAATCTGATCGATATGATCTTCAAAATGGATCAATTAAATTTAAATTTGATTAAAATACACAAATAGGAATAGGAATACTAAGGAAGAAGTAATGGATGTGACAAAATGACAATATGGTGTGGGCCTCGTCGTCTTCCTCTTCAGAAGCATCTATGCCCAGTTATGATCTGCGTCAGATGGAAGTTCATCTCCCCATGGTTTCGGGATACCCATGGCTCTATTGTTGGTATGAACCTTCTAGTCCATGAGCCGGTTTCAGATGCATCCCATCTTAATTGCAAGGATATCATCAGGTTTTCTCTGTTTTCTTTCTGTTCTTCTACGTTCTTGGCGTGGTTTTCAACCCTTTCCACCGCCATGAGGTCAATAGGGGGCCGGAGCCCCGTTGCCCCTTAGAGGATGATTGATAGTATCTCTGTCGCAACGACTCTTCTCTTTGTAGTTCTGGGGCCTTCCATATTAGGCATCAGCCTCTGTAATGCCGTGAAGCATTTATCCGCTTTGTCGGGTGTGTTAAAACTCAATTTTAAGGTTGTGAAGACGCTAAAAATTAGAATTTTGAAAAAGGTTCCTCTAGATTTAGCACCATTATTTAGATAATAATGAGGAATTTGCAACAGTTGCAATTAGTACTTTTGAATAATATCAATCTATAAAGTTTACCAATATAATTTATTATAAGTTTTTAGTTTTTGTTTTTGGTTTTCGATTAATATTAAGCCCAACATTGAATTTTTAAAAACCCAGTGACGTCACTAGGAGGTTTTTGTTTATAATTATTTAATTTCTTTATTTTCTTGTAGACTATAATTATTATTAACTTATGTTTTAATAATAAGTTAATAAGGGTTGTCACGTTTTGCAAAACCTCCTAGCGAGGTAACCGGTAACCCAAAAAATTAAATACATCAATCTCATTCTTTTAACACACACTTTCAGAAAAAAATTTTAAAAATGCATGAGAATCCTCATTACAAAAATCTTGATAAATATTTGAAGTCTTCATTCGTCCAATTTTCAAAACCATCAGGTTTGAACTAAACGAATCTATAAGCTGTATTTGATTATCTACATTAAACCTTGCGACAAAAAATATTTGACTGATTTGTGTGTGATTTGTTTTTTTTAGAATGAACAACGCAAATTGGCAGTGCGAGCTCAGTAAAGACAACCAAAATCAATTGAATGCTGTCATATCCAAATCGAGTATTCAAATTCAATGATCAAATTTTTTTATAAGCTATTATTTAGTGATACAATATTTTATGAATTTTTAAAAAATTACTACCTACTTTTGTTAAATGTTTATTTCGAAAAATTATTTATGTACTTAAAAGTGTGATTTACGTTATACCAAAAATTATACATATACATAAGCAGCTGGATAGTGAAAATTGAAGTATGCTTACTTTTAAAATCAAAATTTTTTAGCATTAGTAAAGAACCAGTTTGTATGTCTCGAAGGCAATTGCACACAATAGGTTTTTAAGTATGTTGCCGAATCTTGAATCGCGATTCGACTGGAACCGTCACCTTTTCTGGTTTATCCATAATATGTAATTTAATTCACTCTCCTCTTTTGATGCCATCTACTGTATGCTTATTCGGTGTCATATATGCAAAAAAAATTCAAAAGGTTTGAAATTTCCTAGTTTCGTGAAATTTGCTCCAAAAGCAACATGCTTTCAAATTATTTGCCAATCGTGTGCAATAACCTTTTGCTTATCATCAATAGATAAACTCATAGTTGAACCTTTCATCCAATTAATGCAACTGTAAACAATAAGTACTAATTAAATGAGGCGTCAAGAGCATTTAATAATTTAATAATTGGGTTATTATTGCTCTTCGCGCACCAAATAACATTCCAAGTTATTCTTTATAATGCAATTGCATTTATTTTATATCAAAAGTTAGATTTTATTGATGAGTTATTGATTTAAAATTAAATGGTTAGATAGTATTAATTATTGAAGAGCTAAGCGAGCGAAGGTGGTTTGTGACATTGCAGAAAATCGCAAGGGTTTCACACGAAGGTGCTTTTAGCCCAAGTCTCTGGTGTTTTAGCCTTCGTCTTTGGTCTGAAAATATCTTAACAAGGCTGATAACCCTGTTTGTATAAACCGCCTTCTTCCATTTAGCTTTTCAATTTATACAATGTGTTTCAGAAATTATCGAACGATAATAATCTGTTTCAGTTGGATAATTTGTGAAAAAATTTTTAGGTAAATGTTGCGGTTGTGGATGATTTTGCTACTCATTTTTACTGTGCTTGTGCATCTATTTATACACATTTTGCTGTTAAAATGTATTAAAACTAATAAAATTAAATGCTGGTATTTTTTAAACCAAATGATACTTGAGTTTTTATGAAGTTGCAGACTTAATAAAAAGTGGATCAATCCTGGTTTTATCTGGAAAAGAAGTACTATAAGGAACTTATGAAAAGTGGTAGATTCTTCATCTAATTTACTTTATAAGAATTTTTCAATGAAATTATACAATAAGTAAATCAAAGTTACACTTTCCTTTTCTTCCAGGCTACAAGGGTGGTCTGAAAAGTTTCCGACCTAACATAGAAGCAACTAATTTTTTTTTCAAATTTATTTTTGTTTTTCTACCTAGTCTCCTTGATGTTACTAAATATTATCGTTGTACCTTATCGCCGTTTATTATAAATGGAACCAAATGAAAATATGAATAAAAAGAAAAATATCAAATAACTATAAAAAGTTTATCGGGATTTATCTAGGACAGGTCTAATAAAAAACTTCAACTTTTTGTCGACGTTTCGAACATATATTTCGTTCTTCTTCAGGACTAAAAACAATAAAATTCAACAACCTGCAGAAATTAACAAAATCCTTACCTCAAGTTCAGTTTACAGAGACCAGGGGTACATTATCTTATCAGTAACTAAATGCGGTATAAAAATCAACATAACAGTAATATTAAAAAACAGTCAGAACTTCAAAAAAACCAAATCACAACTTAATACAATAAGGTGTCAACAATTAAAAACCTTTTTAACATGTCAAAAATGTAAAACACAAAATATAAAATATACAAAGTAATCAAGAATTATCAGTTAAAATGGTATCTTTGCAAACGTCGACTACGATAGGTCAAATTTCAAACGGAAACAATTCAAAACCGATAAAAGGATCTCACTAAAAAACCCAAAACAAATTAACCACCACCTAGTAGATCTCCATAAAAAATGCTTAGTTTTTGTGTGTCCTCTCTATAATTAATGCTATCTCTTTCGGACTTTATGAAAAACATCTCACTAATATTTCTCTTCAAGCAACTTTGTTCGTAATCCAAAACAGTAGTTTTATCAAAATTGAAGCAGTGTCCCGTATCTTCGCAATGTTGCACTAATGCTGTCTTTCCCCAACCATCCTTATCTTTTTCTTCCTCCCTTTCTCTCGTTGTTCCGATATCTGTAGGCTTCTTCTTTTTATTTTTATCTTTTCTCTCACAATCACCTATGTGCTGTTTAATGCGTTTGTTTATCCATTGCTTCGTCTGGCCTATGTACGAGGCTGGGCAATCTGCACAAGGGATTCGGTAGATCACCTCTGACCTCATTCCCTTATCTGTCCGGTCCTTAAGATTAGTTAAAAGACATCTATGGTCCTTTAAATTGTATGTGGCCAAAGTACAATAAGGTTTTAATATTGTATTTATTTGTTCTGTTAGGTTTTCTACATATGGAAACTTGAAATATTTCTTTGTTTTTATTTCATTATCATACTTGTATTCATCATTTTGTGCACTACTACTTCTTTCTCTTTTTTCGAGCTTTCTGAACATACTATTAATAAGCCAATTCGGATAGTCATTTTGTTTTCTTAACAGATCTGTGATTCGGGTCCTATTTTCATCTTGTTTTGTGTTTGTTTTGTGTTTTGTGTTTTACATTTTTGACATGTTAAAAAGGTTTTTAATTGTTGACACCTTATTGTATTAAGTTGTGATTTGGTTTTTTTGAAGTTCTGACTGTTTTTTAATATTACTGTTATGTTGATTTTTATACCGCATTTAGTTACTGATAAGATAATGTACCCCTGGTCTCTGTAAACTGAACTTGAGGTAAGGATTTTGTTAATTTCTGCAGGTTGTTGAATTTTATTGTTTTTAGTCCTGAAGAAGAACGAAATATATGTTCGAAACGTCGACAAAAAGTTGAAGTTTTTTATTAGACCTGTCCTAGATAAATCCCGATAAACTTTTTATAGTTAATTGAGTTGCGGACGATAACAATTATGAAAAATATCAAATTTTCGATATTATTCGATATTATATTATTATTATTAATCCAGAGGCATTTGAAAAATCTTACAAATATCGAAAATTTGATATTTTTCTTTTTATTCATATTTTCATTTGGTTCCATTTATAATAAACGGCGATAAGGTACAACGATAATATTTAGTAACATCATACCATAAAATAAGTTGCCGTACATGAATTTATGATCTTGTAGCCACAAAAATTTGATTTAAGCCAAAAATTCAGGTAATTGTTTATTTATATTTATATGAACCATAATTTTTAGACGGCACAATTATAAAAATTTATTTTATATGTTAAATTTTCAAATGATTTTTACATTTTCAAATGATCTTGCACCATACGGGTCTTGCCAAGGGTTGCAGCCCCCGGTTTCCACTCCTGTACCAGCAAATATGTACGGCGTTTATGAATAATGAATCTGTATAAGAATGCAAAGCGAATTACACAAATGCCGTACAGTAATAAATCGCCTATACTGATTAGAAACTTTTCGGAAAATCAAAAAAATTTCCTTCCTCCCGGGTACCATTATTTTTGTATGGCACTAGGTTTTTCGTTATTATTTTTTTAGGATCTATCCATCTTGAAGAAAGCCGTACAGGAATAGTTTGTCGTAATTTCCCATCTTAAGATGGAAAATTCAATCTTCCCTTGTATTCACCTGGGTACCCCGTCAAAATAGCCCCAGCCAAAACAGCCCCGACACAACAGCCCCATCAAAACAGCTCCTGCAAAATAGCCCGATGGCAAAATAGCTCCGACAAAATAGCCCAGTGATAAAACAGCTCCGACCAAATAACCCGATGACAAAATAACTCCGACAAAATAGCCCAGTGATAAAACAGCTCCGACAAAATAGCCCGATGACAAAATAGCTCCGACCAAATAGCCCAATAACAAAACAGCTCCGACAAAATATCCCGATGATAAAATAGCTCCGACTAAATAGCCCAATAATTAATTATTATTTATTATTATTAATTATTATCAGAATCTCAGCCAATCTCACGCGGGGGGAGGGGGGGTCTCGGAAAATATCACGTAATTTTTTTTCCGCAAGAAAGATGAGAAAAGGGGCCGTTAATGAATTACCTAAGGGGACGTCCATTAATTACGTGAGGCGTTTGTCCGATTATGAAAAGGCAATCCATAATGCTGTATCGGAAGCGTTTAATGAAGTGGAAGTACAAGGTTGTTTGTTTCATCTCGAGCAATCTTTGTGGAGGAAAGTCCAGGACCTCCACCTTATGGAAGCTTATCGTGATGACGAAAACATAAGAATTCACGTTAAAATGTTACTCGCATTGAGTTTTGTACCGAATCCCGATGTCATCATTGCTTACGAAGAACTAGCAGATAATTTGCCGATGTTGAACCCACTAGCTGATTACTGGGAAGATTACTACATAGGACGGCAAAGACGGGGTAGAAGAGCCGAACCAAGGTTCCCTATAACTGTGTGGAATGTACATAACAGAGTGGTTGAAGGTTTACCAAGAAGCAACAACTTTGTAGAAGGATGGCATCGTGCGTTCCAGCAAACTGTCGACTGTCACCATCCATCTATTTTTAAACTAATCGAACACTTCCGGAAAGAGCAAGATCGGGTGGAAATTGAACTGGAACGATATCGTGCAGGTTTTAGAAACCCCGAAGCTTCGAAACAGAAATATATACAAGTGAGTAGAAGATTACAAACTTTAGTTAATGAATATGATGGCACCGATATTTTAGTTTTTTACGACGAATCTCGCATAATTTAACTTTGTAAATAAATGATTTTGCTGTAAATGTTTTTTTTATTATTATTCATCACACAGAGTTATATTAGTATATTTTGAGAAGCTACTTTAGCCCGGGCTGCCTCAGGCTCTTATATCGGGGCTATTATGTAGGGGCTACTATGTCGCAGGGCTATTTTAGCACGGGCTGTTATATCACAGGGCTATTATGTCGCAGAGCTATTTTGGCATGGGCTATTATGTCTCAGGCTGTTATGTCGGGGATATTTTGTCGTGGGGTTATTTTGGCGCTGGCTATTATGTCGGGGATAATTCGTCGGGGCTATTTTGTCGGGGTTATTTTGACGAGTCGCCATTCACCTATACCGCCCAAAACTGACGGCATAGTGCATAAAGTTATTCTTTCATGTAGCAGCATCGTTCTAAACATGATTCATGATGGGTCATTTGACCCGCTAAAATTTTCGATGGGCTTGTAGTCTAAAAGATTCTAGTTATACCTACTCGAAAAGTATTTGATTATAGTAAAAATAAAAATAATACGTACGCCACTGTTACAATTTTGTTTCTCTTTACACGTTTGTTGCCGGGAGGTGTCGTCATCTGTCGTAAACCACAGTACCAAAAATAACCAAATATTGTACAATCTCACAACTTACTGTTATTGGCGGCCTTTTGTTTATTGTCAGTGCCTTTATTGTTCCTTTTTAAAATTGAATTATTACAAATTGAAGACAATATTTTTAAGTAAGTATTTTTTTCGGTACTTTATATTTAGTAGTTTTCTAGGTTAATGTAATAATCTGGTAATTAATACATTATTTAATTTAAAAACATAAAAGCAAAGTATTTATTTAATAAATTAATCGTAATAGGTATATATAATATTTTAAATTGATATAAATTTTTCGAAATATTTTTGTTTTTTATAAAATGCATGGGCGTAGATAGTAGCCGGCATAAATGTCTTACGAAAGGGGGCGTCCATTAATTACGTGAGACAATTAGAGGGGGGGGAGGGTGTCGAGCCGAATCTCACCCAATCTCACCGAGGGGGAGAGCGGTGGTCTCGGCAAATAACACGTAATTTTTTTGTGTTAACTATTCTTAAATAAAAATAATTTAGCAAATTATGCTTTTTTAATAAATCCAACGCAATCAATCATAGATGAACTTATTTACATTAAAAATACCCATTTAAAAAAATCTCACATGAGGTTAGGGAGGGGGGGAGGGGGTCGAGCCAAATCTCACGACATCGCCAAAATCACCTCACGTAATTAATGGACGCCCCCAAAGGTTGGAGTAGTTGTTTTAGTGTAGATACTAAATTTTGTTTTAAACGATGGCTTGTTTTCTTTAGATGTTATAATTTGATATTTAAACAAATACATGGAATAAAGACGTCGATAGACTGGGAGGTATTTTATGCCGTCCAGAGCCCTCGGTTTCAGAAACCGACCAATTGTATACATTTTTTGTAATTGATTGTATTTAATAGGAACTCTTAAAATAAATAGTTTTATGTTGCTGCAGTATCTATCGGGGGTATGGAAAAGTAATTTTTCAGAGCTGCAATTTTTTTTTGGTCACAACTACTGGGGGTAGTACCATACACCCCAGATTGTTCATTTTGTAATGTAATCTGATTATTTCCATGTTTCCCAATACAGATCTAATGTAAAATGTCGGAAAATGAATCCACGACTACCATTATAACTGACCATTCTATCGTCATCCCCTCTGGATTATAACTAGAGTACGGACTTTCTAGCATAACGTACTCGATATTTGGTATGCGGCATACAATTTATGCATAAACACAAGGTATTGTACATATATTATATATTATGCCACATACTAAATATCGGGTACGTTATGCTAGAAAGTCCGTACTCTAATTATAACAATCTATAGTTAAATGGTTTCTCACCAGTATGAATTTTGAAATCAATACGTGCAATATATTAATTATCTTGTTGCTTACCTCTCTAACCTAACTCTTTTGTTTATATTTACATCTATCTTTTGTTTAAACATTGCTGCTATGGCAGATACTAGGAAGGGGGGGGGGGGAGGTTAATGAGGTAACTACCTCCGGTTTAGAACATTTCGCCGTCGCCTTTTCGTCGTTGGAAATTTAGTAGGGGAGAGGCTTGCAGGTTGCCACTGCTTGCAGGTTGCCACCCCTGCCGGATTTTGACATTCTAACATTGTCATCCTCTAAATTTCGACGGACATCGAATACAAACGAATAGTTGTCGCTTTTAATGTAATTGTGATGCACCCAAACACAATAACAGGGTGTTTGGTAAGCAAAATGTGAAATTTTATTTGTAAAAAAATGAAAAATGAAAATTGTGTTTTTCTTCTGTGCCCATAAATTGAACATTTTCAACGAAAATTTAAGGGAAATATTTTTGCTGTGTTGCTTTTTCATTCAATTTTTATTATTAAATAATTCTAAACATATCATGAGTTGGAAGTTTTTTTTCCTGCATATTCTAAAGTGGTGTAAAAATGCAGGTTGCCACCTTTTTGGGCTTGCAGGTTGCCACCCCTCTTATTTTACATTGTGACGTATACTACAGTGACTGTTTAGGGACAGTGGCAACATAAGCCCCTAAATCGGCCTAGGACAGGTTCCCGCGCAAAGGGGGGGTAGGTTTAATAAAAAAAATTAATTTTTTTTTTCAATTTTAACTTTTTTTTTTCTTGTCAATTTACTCTCATTTTTTTTTTGTTCACAGCCACTAAGTGTAATTAATATAAATCATATGTTTTTACTTGAGTTTTTCTACATTTTCAACAATTTTTCAAGGGGTGGCAACCTGCAAGCCGAAATTTCAAAGTGTCGATTTTAGATACTTTTGAAAATTTGCTGTAAATTTTTAGTTATTGAGAATTAAAATGATTTTTTGAGCAGGATCGTGGCTTTATACTTCCCCTTTCCTGTATATGTTATTATATCAACAATACGTTGATTGTATGACGAGTTATGACCAAAAAAGCTATGGGGTGGCAACCTGCAAGCCTTTCCCCTACTTATTTATCAGTTCTATATTGTACATTTCTACTAGTTTTACATTTGAACTTCTTTTTAAAATTAAAATTGAATTACTAAATTAATATTATCAATTTTTTATTGAAAAGCTATGCAAAGTAAGAAATAAATGTTAGTTCTAGTTCGGCGGTAAATATAATACAAAACAACAATAAATAAAGCAAGTAAAAGGCTTTAAAAGAGATTTGAATTCTCGATTGTATACTATAAATGAACTTATTCTGGGTGCAATAATAAAAATAATTCGAATTTTATTGCTTATCAGTTTATTTTTAATTTTTAATGTTCAAAAAAATGTCAAGCTTTTTTTCTACCCCTTGTAAAAAGTATTCCGGATGCTCATTTTACCATTAAAAAATTAAATACTAAATTTTAGACACTGAAATGGATCATCGGCGAAATGTCCTATCCCTATCCCCAACTTCATCTTTAATGGGAAGTGGGAAGAAAATTCTTTTTTGATGTTTTAATAATTTCGATTTTAGAAATTCTTTGGGATGTAGAAGTTATTATAAAGTCGCCGCGAATTATTAAGACCAATTTGTCATTTAAAAATAAATTAAATCATGTTTGAAATTTATACTGGCAAAAAACCATTTAACATGTGATTATTATAACTTTTTAATTTATAAAAATGAACTCAAAAATTGAAACCAAATAATTTTTGCGATTAATAATTGGAACTTAACTTTAGAGGCATAACTTTATATCTATTTTTGTTTAAATATTGATTTGGCTGAGCTACTTGAATAAAATTAAGGGCATATTCAAACTAAGTATCTTACATATTCTCAAGAATTTTGGATTTTTTATCTAAGAATTTTTTACTATAATTGCCAGACCAATGTACAAATAAATCTGAAAACTTGCGAGTATTATTTTTTTTCTGTAATTTTTTAAATTTTTTAACTGCAATAAAAAATTTAGTAAAGAAGCTTCACTAAAAAAAGCTTGACTAAAAGCGTGGGGCTGTTAATTTAATAGACTTGTTTCACCATGCTTTTAAAGCTTCTTTTTTTCTTTTTCTTTCTTTTATTTTAATTTTTAATTTTTTTTTTCAAATTTTAATTTGAAGAATTTAATTTAGTTCATTTTAATCTGAATTTAAAATAAACAAAATTTAAAAACATAAAAATTCAAAAGGTACAACTTTGAATGCCTCTCGCTCATAAACTTTGAAAGATAAATAAAGCTTTTTTTTAAATTTTGTCGTATTCTCCACCGTTTTCGCAGTGTTTTTAATATAAAGTCATATTAAGTATCTTTTAAATATAGAAATTGTGTTGATCAGAGCCACATTGATTTGGTTGGAAAATTTAATATTAACACGGGATTCCCACTCGTCTGGAAAACCTGGAAAAGTCAGGGAATTTAAAATTTCTTTAATTTTTTCAGGAAAATTTCGATTTTAGTGCTAAATCAGGGAAATTAAATTTTCAATGAGGGAAAACAATTTAACTAAAAAAAAAAATTAATTTAACTTCAAAATAAATTTGGTTTAAAATTTTATTAATCATCAAAATGTAATTTTTTTAATTTTAAAATAAAAAAAAATTAATTTTAATTTAATTTTAAAATTAAGATTTTTTTAGAAAAAGAACTCAAAATAAAAAATTTTAAGTAAATTTGTGGTTTTTAGTATGTATTTATGGTTAAATTCAAAAAATATAAGAATAATACAATACGTAGAAAATCAAAATTCAAAAAATTTAAAAAGGAGACAATTAACACATAACAGGTCTGGATTAAGAAAATTTGAAAAAATGAAAATTTCGTAATACGAAGTACAATATAACGTTATTTCATGGTTATTGCCATTCATCAGTTGTACGCATCGATTACGATTACATTGTAAAATAAGAAGAAAAAATTTTTCAAACTAAACAAAATTATCGACTAAATTGTACAAAATTGACTTACCATAACCTCCAAAGATTATCAAAACTGAACTTGTTACACGAGGTATGAATAATTTAAAAATGATTTGAACTAAGAAATTCGTTTACCTAGCACTGCTAGTTTGAAATCCGAAGGCACTGCCCTCTTAATATGATTTCTAAAAACTTTGAAAAAATTCAAAATTCAAAAATTTACCACGTTTTTTAACCGTGAGGCGTAAAACTAGAAAAAGAACTCAAAATAAAAAATTTTAAGTAAATTTGTGGTTTTTAGTATGTATTTATGGTTAAATTCAAAAAATATAAGAATAATACAATACGTAGAAAATCAAAATTCAAAAAATTTAAAAAGGAGACAATTAACACATAACAGGTCTGGATTAAGAAAATTTGAAAAAATGAAAATTTCGTAATACGAAGTACAATATAACGTTATTTCATGGTTATTGCCATTCATCAGTTGTACGCATCGATTACGATTACATTGTAAAATAAGAAGAAAAAATTTTTCAAACTAAACAAAATTATCGACTAAATTGTACAAAATTGACTTACCATAACCTCCAAAGATTATCAAAACTGAACTTGTTACACGAGGTATGAATAATTTAAAAATGATTTGAACTAAGAAATTCGTTTACCTAGCACTGCTAGTTTGAAATCCGAAGGCACTGCCCTCTTAATATGATTTCTAAAAACTTTGAAAAAATTCAAAATTCAAAAATTTACCACGTTTTTTAACCGTGAGGCGTAAAACTAGAAAAAGAACTCAAAATAAAAAATTTTAAGTAAATTTGTGGTTTTTAGTATGTATTTATGGTTAAATTCAAAAAATATAAGAATAATACAATACGTAGAAAATCAAAATTCAAAAAATTTAAAAAGGAGACAATTAACACATAACAGGTCTGGATTAAGAAAATTTGAAAAAATGAAAATTTCGTAATACGAAGTACAATATAACGTTATTTCATGGTTATTGCCATTCATCAGTTGTACGCATCGATTACGATTACATTGTAAAATAAGAAGAAAAAATTTTTCAAACTAAACAAAATTATCGACTAAATTGTACAAAATTGACTTACCATAACCTCCAAAGATTATCAAAACTGAACTTGTTACACGAGGTATGAATAATTTAAAAATGATTTGAACTAAGAAATTCGTTTACCTAGCACTGCTAGTTTGAAATCCGAAGGCACTGCCCTCTTAATATGATTTCTAAAAACTTTGAAAAAATTCAAAATTCAAAAATTTACCACGTTTTTTAACCGTGAGGCGTAAAACTAGAAAAAGAACTCAAAATAAAAAATTTTAAGTAAATTTGTGGTTTTTAGTATGTATTTATGGTTAAATTCAAAAAATATAAGAATAATACAATACGTAGAAAATCAAAATTCAAAAAATTTAAAAAGGAGACAATTAACACATAACAGGTCTGGATTAAGAAAATTTGAAAAAATGAAAATTTCGTAATACGAAGTACAATATAACGTTATTTCATGGTTATTGCCATTCATCAGTTGTACGCATCGATTACGATTACATTGTAAAATAAGAAGAAAAAATTTTTCAAACTAAACAAAATTATCGACTAAATTGTACAAAATTGACTTACCATAACCTCCAAAGATTATCAAAACTGAACTTGTTACACGAGGTATGAATAATTTAAAAATGATTTGAACTAAGAAATTCGTTTACCTAGCACTGCTAGTTTGAAATCCGAAGGCACTGCCCTCTTAATATGATTTCTAAAAACTTTGAAAAAATTCAAAATTCAAAAATTTACCACGTTTTTTAACCGTGAGGCGTAAAACTAGAAAAAGAACTCAAAATAAAAAATTTTAAGTAAATTTGTGGTTTTTAGTATGTATTTATGGTTAAATTCAAAAAATATAAGAATAATACAATACGTAGAAAATCAAAATTCAAAAAATTTAAAAAGGAGACAATTAACACATAACAGGTCTGGATTAAGAAAATTTGAAAAAATGAAAATTTCGTAATACGAAGTACAATATAACGTTATTTCATGGTTATTGCCATTCATCAGTTGTACGCATCGATTACGATTACATTGTAAAATAAGAAGAAAAAATTTTTCAAACTAAACAAAATTATCGACTAAATTGTACAAAATTGACTTACCATAACCTCCAAAGATTATCAAAACTGAACTTGTTACACGAGGTATGAATAATTTAAAAATGATTTGAACTAAGAAATTCGTTTACCTAGCACTGCTAGTTTGAAATCCGAAGGCACTGCCCTCTTAATATGATTTCTAAAAACTTTGAAAAAATTCAAAATTCAAAAATTTACCACGTTTTTTAACCGTGAGGCGTAAAACTAGAAAAAGAACTCAAAATAAAAAATTTTAAGTAAATTTGTGGTTTTTAGTATGTATTTATGGTTAAATTCAAAAAATATAAGAATAATACAATACGTAGAAAATCAAAATTCAAAAAATTTAAAAAGGAGACAATTAACACATAACAGGTCTGGATTAAGAAAATTTGAAAAAATGAAAATTTCGTAATACGAATCCAGACCTGTTATGTGTTAATTGTCTCCTTTTTAAATTTTTTGAATTTTGATTTTCTACGTATTGTATTATTCTTATATTTTTTGAATTTAACCATAAATACATACTAAAAACCACAAATTTACTTAAAATTTTTTATTTTGAGTTCTTTTTCTAGTTTTACGCCTCACGGTTAAAAAACGTGGTAAATTTTTGAATTTTGAATTTTTTCAAAGTTTTTAGAAATCATATTAAGAGGGCAGTGCCTTCGGATTTCAAACTAGCAGTGCTAGGTAAACGAATTTCTTAGTTCAAATCATTTTTAAATTATTCATACCTCGTGTAACAAGTTCAGTTTTGATAATCTTTGGAGGTTATGGTAAGTCAATTTTGTACAATTTAGTCGATAATTTTGTTTAGTTTGAAAAATTTTTTCTTCTTATTTTACAATGTAATCGTAATCGATGCGTACAACTGATGAATGGCAATAACCATGAAATAACGTTATATTGTACTTCGTATTACGAAATTTTCATTTTTTCAAATTTTCTTAATCCAGACCTGTTATGTGTTAATTGTCTCCTTTTTAAATTTTTTGAATTTTGATTTTCTACGTATTGTATTATTCTTATATTTTTTGAATTTAACCATAAATACATACTAAAAACCACAAATTTACTTAAAATTTTTTATTTTGAGTTCTTTTTCTAGTTTTACGCCTCACGGTTAAAAAACGTGGTAAATTTTTGAATTTTGAATTTTTTCAAAGTTTTTAGAAATCATATTAAGAGGGCAGTGCCTTCGGATTTCAAACTAGCAGTGCTAGGTAAACGAATTTCTTAGTTCAAATCATTTTTAAATTATTCATACCTCGTGTAACAAGTTCAGTTTTGATAATCTTTGGAGGTTATGGTAAGTCAATTTTGTACAATTTAGTCGATAATTTTGTTTAGTTTGAAAAATTTTTTCTTCTTATTTTACAATGTAATCGTAATCGATGCGTACAACTGATGAATGGCAATAACCATGAAATAACGTTATATTGTACTTCGTATTACGAAATTTTCATTTTTTCAAATTTTCTTAATCCAGACCTGTTATGTGTTAATTGTCTCCTTTTTAAATTTTTTGAATTTTGATTTTCTACGTATTGTATTATTCTTATATTTTTTGAATTTAACCATAAATACATACTAAAAACCACAAATTTACTTAAAATTTTTTATTTTGAGTTCTTTTTCTAGTTTTACGCCTCACGGTTAAAAAACGTGGTAAATTTTTGAATTTTGAATTTTTTCAAAGTTTTTAGAAATCATATTAAGAGGGCAGTGCCTTCGGATTTCAAACTAGCAGTGCTAGGTAAACGAATTTCTTAGTTCAAATCATTTTTAAATTATTCATACCTCGTGTAACAAGTTCAGTTTTGATAATCTTTGGAGGTTATGGTAAGTCAATTTTGTACAATTTAGTCGATAATTTTGTTTAGTTTGAAAAATTTTTTCTTCTTATTTTACAATGTAATCGTAATCGATGCGTACAACTGATGAATGGCAATAACCATGAAATAACGTTATATTGTACTTCGTATTACGAAATTTTCATTTTTTCAAATTTTCTTAATCCAGACCTGTTATGTGTTAATTGTCTCCTTTTTAAATTTTTTGAATTTTGATTTTCTACGTATTGTATTATTCTTATATTTTTTGAATTTAACCATAAATACATACTAAAAACCACAAATTTACTTAAAATTTTTTATTTTGAGTTCTTTTTCTAGTTTTACGCCTCACGGTTAAAAAACGTGGTAAATTTTTGAATTTTGAATTTTTTCAAAGTTTTTAGAAATCATATTAAGAGGGCAGTGCCTTCGGATTTCAAACTAGCAGTGCTAGGTAAACGAATTTCTTAGTTCAAATCATTTTTAAATTATTCATACCTCGTGTAACAAGTTCAGTTTTGATAATCTTTGGAGGTTATGGTAAGTCAATTTTGTACAATTTAGTCGATAATTTTGTTTAGTTTGAAAAATTTTTTCTTCTTATTTTACAATGTAATCGTAATCGATGCGTACAACTGATGAATGGCAATAACCATGAAATAACGTTATATTGTACTTCGTATTACGAAATTTTCATTTTTTCAAATTTTCTTAATCCAGACCTGTTATGTGTTAATTGTCTCCTTTTTAAATTTTTTGAATTTTGATTTTCTACGTATTGTATTATTCTTATATTTTTTGAATTTAAGATTTTTTTACCTTTTTATTCTGCGAGTTATCGAAATTTCAGGGAAAATTTTTATTCTTAGTCGGGGAAAACCTGGAAAAATCAGGAAATCAGGGGATTTAGAAAATTTCTTTCTTTTTCAATTTGTTATAAATAAATAACGGATTTTCAATCTTCATTTTTTGAAAAACTGTCGATTTTCGGAATTCGGAAGTATTTATTTTCAGTACAGCCTCGTAGGTGGTTTTGATTTTACACAAATATATTCTCTTTTGGCTTTTTGATTTTTAATCCATTAAGAGAGCATTATACGATTGCTATCTGGTTCTCAAAAATTCTTGTACAGTTTCTTTTATTACATAATGAAATAATTATTCAAATTAAAATAAATGTTGTTGATGTTCTTATAAATAATCAATAATTCTTCTGTTAACAATTTTCATATCAATGCCTTTTTTGCAGATTACTTTTTAATTTTTAAAATGGGAACCATAGAAGAAGCATTCGTTTCAAATTTTCATTCATTATCTGGCATTTCTATTGGAGAACGACGTAAAAATTTACAGCTTCTTCTCATCGGAACCCAAACGCTGTTAAAAGATTTGGCAGGACGCGAAATCGACCTTTCATCCCTCCATCCTCAAACTCATCTCGAAGACGTGCTTAAAGTGGACGTCCTTCTTTATTTTAGAAAAGTTCCCGAACTCTTGGAAATTTTAAAAAGTGAAAATCCGGTCCTGATAAATAAAGTTTTGAAAGCTACTTGGTTTCTTCGGCAAGCTTTTGAAAACATTAGTGCCGAACAGCTTTCCACTTTAATTTTTCCGTACATTTCGTTTAGTGTTAAGGTCAAACTTCTTCATAAAATTTCTCTTTTTGTGAAAGATGAAGAGAGATTGGATTCGTATTTTCGAGTCATTCGATCCCAATATGGCTTGTATTTGGCAACCAAGCTTTTACCTTCGTGCAGTGCCGGACTTATCCAGTCAGTGTTCCAAAGTTCGCGTGTGAAACCAACTTCTAAAGAACTGCTACGAATTGTTAGTAAGCATCCAGAAATTAGCGATGTAATTTTCAGTTCTCTTTTGCGCTATATACCCAAGCATAAAATCAATTCTGTGTACAAAATAGTTTTCCTGCATTTGGCCAAATACCACCACGCATCATTTTTGATTTTGTTCGACAAATTTAATCCATCTCTGAGTTTGGGTTGGCGGTCTAGCGATAAATTTATTCAAAATAACGAAAAAGTTGTGCTCGACAGGGCGCATGTTTATTTTAAAGTTTTGCATAAACGTCAAACCATTTTGAGTTTAAAAGGGGATTTTGAAAAGTTCTATATGAACTTGTTCCCTAACGAGGTTGAAAATTTTCCGAGCTGCTTTAACAACCTAATGCAATACATCGATAAAATTTCAAATTGCGAACAGAAATGTAAAATCTTAGAAAATTGCTTCAGGAAAATGTATAACACTGAATTGTTGCAAAATCCTGTGTATCTTAACAAAAGAATAATAGATTTCCTTCCAGTGGAAAAAATTCGTACTATTAAAACCAAACCAAATTTTTTAGCCGACGAGAGTTGGCTCTGTTACTTAAAAGTGGAAGAATCAATTCCGTTATTAAAAAGAACGATTTCGTTAACTTCAGATTATAAGACTAGGAGCGACCTCATTTTAAATTTGGTGGAAACTTGTCGTGTGAATAAGGATAAAGCAGCTTTGGAAGAGGTGCTTAAGTACGTGGTCGAAAAACATCGGAACGACCACATTATGGTTAGAAAGAAGTTTTTGATTGCCATCCGACATGGTTTTGAATTGGAAAAACTGGATGGTGCTCATTGGAACTACATTAACGAGCTGTTACAAATTTTTGAATTGAACGCTGAAGATTTTGGTCTATCGGAATATTTTCTAGTGTCTTTTATTCATCACCGTTTTTTGAAAGGGGTACCAATCGAAGAACTGATTGTTAGTTACATAAAATTAAATAATATTGGATTGAGTTCTTTTAAAAAGACTCCCGATTTTGAAAAAACTTGTTTAGTCTTGATCGGAAATCTGTTGCCCGATGTACGCACGATTTCACCCATAAATAAAAAAAGGTGGTACTCCATGTTTTTTGTTACGTTGATAGATTGGAATAGGCGACACCCGCAAGATAAAATTCCATTAATAAATTATGAAATTATGTTGGACACTTTTAAAAGGCATTTGGAAGAAAATGACAATATGAATATTTTTAACCAATCCATCGTTGAATATTTTCTTAGAATCAGAGCCGATGATGTTGATTATATGGACGGGGATTTAATAGATCTATGTTTTTCAGCTCTTAAAACGTGTTTTAATTGCAGAAAAATTATCGAATGGTTATTGAGGTATAAACCAACGGTTATTCTTTCAAATTGTGAAGTGGCATTGAATATAACATTGAAACACAACTTGGCTTATTTTTGGAAATTTTCGAAAAACTATTCTCATCTTGAGTTACCACAGAAACTGGGTAAGCTGTTGATCGAAACACTTAAAACCGATAAGGATAGAGAATACACAAATGGCTTTGAAAATCTGAGGAAGCAGAATCGTTCCATCGTGGGTTTATCCTACCTAATGAACGCAGAAAACTATCTCCAACGAGGTTCCAGTTATTACCCTTCCGAATTAATTGCAAATTCGTTCACAGGCGAAGATAAGGAATTTTTTACGATGCAAACACATTACGCCAAGTCTCTCAAGAATGTAATTCCACCTTCTCTAGCTTTAGAAGCCGTACTGAATTTTTGTAAAGGCGATTTTCTCAAGTTAATTCGAAGTTCTCTTTATTCGATAATAGACAACACAAATGAAGATAAGGTTCCACAATTTTTGGATCAGCTTGCAACACGAGCGGTTTCCATTCGCAAACATGCGTTTCATTTGACACTTCGCGTGCTTGATCGCTCATCAGTCGATGTGATTATTAAAAAACTCATGGAACAAGAAAGAAATGTTTCCATCAGGAAGTTTCTGTTTAATGGAAGTTTTAAACGTTTCGTTGTAGATCCCGACGATTACTTGTGGGAATTGTTCAAATTAACCTTATCGAATGTAGAAATCGGCGATCTGGAAGTTGCCAAAAGTTTAAGAACACAAATTGATAATGTCGGTGAACGTTATCTGGACGAATACGTTTTGATGACGTATAATTATTTAGAAAAGTTGTCTGATGACAAACAAAAGTATCAATTTTTGAAAAGCTTACCATCTCGTGCTATAAAAGCATTGCCCAAGGAATTTTGTGTTCATAAGATTGAATTGCTTGTTAACGACGTCTCTTTGCACGAGTATCTCCACAATTTTGCAATAAAATTTATTGTACAATCGGTTTCAAAGGAAGAAGTGTGGGAACATTTGAATTTACTGGTTCCATATTTTTCGCGATATTCCTGCAGTGGGGAATCAAGATCTGCGTTAAACGATTTCATTAAGTCGTTTTGTTGGCAATTTTTTCAGCAAAGATGTTCGTCGAAAGAAATTTTGGAGATGTTTGCCAGTGTTTGGTATGACCAAATACAACCAACCGAAGCTTTCGATCAACATTTACTGTTACAATTATGTATACTCTTTGTAGACATTTCTGTTAAAAATTTATCCCCATTTGATGTCGGCCAGACTCTATCTCAATTTTGCGATTCCACTACGGATAAATACGGAATTGCAACTGTTACACTTATTGGCAAACGCGTAAACTATTTGGTGTATGATCTTTATTTTGAAGCGGATCACGAGGAGAAGAGGTACGAGTTGATAGAAGGGTTAATAAATAATAGGGGGTCTAGCGCTTCTCTTATTATCTCTTCGTTGTTATTACTCTCTGCATCGGAAATTTCAAAAAATAATTCAAAACATTCAGAAATTGTAAACTTTTTGAGTCAGGTCCAGGACGCTTCCGTTCGTGCATTTTTAAGTAACTATTTTAATCGGAATTTGAATAAATATGGTGAAAACTGTTCATGAAAAACTTGACTACATATTTGTCTTCTTAACTGAATTCTTAATTGACCACTTGACTGAGAATTAACTGAGTTTTGTGGTTTCCATCTATCAAGTAAAAATTAAATGTACTTCGTGTGTACAAATGGAGTTGTTACGTTGGGTTACTGGTTTTTATGAAACAGTAGTGTGGCTATGATTATTCTGGCGCAGTTTACTGGTAAGAATGTGAGAATTATTTAAAAAAAACCACCCAATAAATTTTTTATGGGTAAATTACGCCAGAACTAAGTACAAACTACTAAACACTCAAGGTTACGCCTTGGACTTATTTAATATGTTTATAGTTTTTTTTTTAAATTTTATACCTTAATTACTTTTTATATAAATGTTATTTCATTATATGTTTAATTATATTTTATGTAATGATATTTGAAAGACAATAAATTGAATCTGTCGACTTCTGAACTGCTCTTTATTTTTAGAAATTTGAATTCTTTATCTAAGTATCTATCTATCGAAACTATCGGAGAACGACGCAAAAATTTATGTATATTTGGACGTCGACTTCGCCATGGTGCAACTCAAAACACTGCTAAAAGAAATATTTAAAATTAATGCTTTTATTTACTTCAAAAGAGTTCCCGATTTACTGGAAGTTTTGAAATGTGAAAATCGTCAGCTAATTCGTCGAATTTTGAAAAATAACTCTTAGGCGGACACTTCAAAGCTACTTTAACTGACAACAAGACAAAAATTATAAAAGCAAATCCCTTTATTCAAAAATATAATGTCCCACAATGATATTAAAATGAAACTTACCCTTTTGTACCTTTTCATTACAATATTCAGTGGTCCACTTCACACGAATCAAATGTCACTATTCTAGCTCCCTATTTACTGTCAGTGCTCGAATAAGATCACTACTGCCACGAAGATAAGAACTTACGTGGGGATGAAGATGGCGCGTCAGAAAGAGAACAGGAAAAGTGACCTTAGAAATCAAAAAGCCAAGTAGTCCAGGAACTTTAGCATTTCACTTCGGAAAAATTCAGACCAAGCTGAAAATTTGTGTACACGTACCTTTTAGCTTCCCAAATAACCTCTGAAAAGTCCCACGAGTCCATGGCATGGCTAAACTTTTGACAGCTAAAAAACGGTGAAAAAATTGACCTTTTTTCGGTTTTTTGCCAATATCTTCGTTCCTGTCGATCTTACCGCTATGAAGTATACTTATAGGAAAGAAAAAATGAGAAATTCTCTACAAAAAAGGTCATATAAAGTTTATTAATAGAATTAGTCATTTCCACGGAAAAAGGTGCGAAACATTGGATTAAGTTTTGTTGAAAAGATCGGATGCAGAGCTCCGTATTTACATCAAACATGAATTGGCTCCTTTCCCACTATCTATGTTCGTTCTTGGAGACTTGCGCAAAGGAAAAAAATCTGCTTTGTTTGACGTCTTCGAGCTATCATTTGCTGAACTTGATTTTACAACAATCACGTACGTCATTGATGAAGGATTCCTTTTGCATCGAGTCGTGTGACATCAGAATGAATCTTTTGATTTGATTTGTGCAAAGTATGTTGGCTATGTATAAAGGTACTACGGATCAAACGCTGTTGTAGTCTTCGATGGATACAACAATCAAACAATTTGTAATCATTAATAAATTCAAAAGGTAATGTCCGTACCTATAGTCGATGCTTGGCTCTAGCAAAACTTGAGCATGACTTAAGTACGAAATTGTTTATTTTGATTGGTCGATTTCGTACTTCAGTCTGACTCAAGTCTGAAATCGGGCGAAGTATCGATTATAGGTATGACCATAAGAGTTCTCGTGGAATTGAATTCAATCAGCAAAATTTTTTTATATTATAAGTTTTAATCACAATAAGATGTCAGGCTACCTTCAAGTCAAGATACCTTCAGGCCATTTTAAATAATAACCAAGCGAGCCTAAGGAAAAAGTGCATTGATGTAATATTAAATATTTAAAAAAAAATATTTTGAAAAATAAGGCAACGCACGAAACTCGATCCTTTTGGTTTTATATTTGGGGATTTTTATTTATTATATTTCTACAGCCTATGAGAGATTTTTTATGGCAATTTTTTCATATTCTGAATCGCACTGTATTTTTGACAAACTTTAAGCAAACATCCGTCAATTATGAATTTTAGAGATAAAGAGAATTATGTATTTAATTCATACGAAATTTGATGTTACGATTCGATATTACATTTGATTTTTAATTTCATTTATCTTAAATACAATTTTAGTTTATTCAACTGTAGCGATCTTACCTCAAGTTAAATAGTGCAATAGATAAGACGAATTAGTACATACATATATACATATATCAGTTCGCCCTCGGTGGCTATTTGGTTTGTGTACATAAATTACAATACTAATTACATGCAAGAGACTGGCAAATCGACACCCGACATTATACAAGAACATCAGGTTCGAAAAATGGAGGAAGTAGTGTAACTGTTTACCTTAAGTTAAATAGTCCAATAGATAAGAAGAATTAGTGTCAGGGTTGCCAACTCTCAAAAATTTATCTCTCTAAAGCTCAAATCAAAAACCCCTGAAACCTCCACAATTACTTGGAAAACCCCCTAAAAAAATATTATTAAATAAATAATAATATAATTAATATTATTAAATAAATATTAAAGTAATAATACGTAATAAATAATAAATAACAATGTAATACTTTTTAATATTTTTATTATACCAATATTTTTATACCTTAATTTTTTTTAAAAACAAAAATAAATAAATATTCAAAATCAAAAAATCCCTAAAAATATAACCCCCCAAAAAAATTCCATTCCACTTTTTATCTCCTAAATTTAGGGGGAAAACCCCTAAGTTGGCAACCCTGATTAGTGCATACATACCATACCAGCAGTGTTGCCAATGCTTCAGTAGAACATTCTTCAATAGTGTTGCCAAAATTCCTTAAATCTATTCAAATTTTATAAATAATTTAAAAAAATAATTATTTTTAAAATTTTATTTACGAAAAAAAAAAAAAATTTGAAAAATTTTTTTTGAATTTGCGAAAAAATATTTTGGAACAATATAAAACGACATGAAACAACTTTCAAAAATTATTTTTGGAAAACGTGTGGAGCTAAGTTTACATACGGGTGCTTCCTATAAATAATCCTGATATTTTATGATATTTTTTGGTTATTTATCTTAGTGCATCTCGGGCGCAATGTTACCTAAAGTGTAAAGAACAAAATTTTTAACGAATAAAATTTTTTTTAAATATAAATTTTTAAATTTTCATAAAAATTAGGGTATTTTATTGATGTTTTTTCTTTTTTTTAGATGAAATTTTATTTTCCACACTCGAGATAATGTTAATAATGCGCCTAATTTTCCGCATTATTATTCATCTCCCATAAAAGTTACTTTAAAAATGGGACCATAAGCAGGGCTTATAATTTCTATATAGTTACACCACTGCCAGCACTTGAAAAACTTTTGATTTTAATAATAAAAAAAAGTTATGTACGCCACTGTTGCAATTTTGTTTCTGTTTTTCACACATGTTTGTTGCCGGGAGGTGTGTCATCAATTCGGTCATCATAAACAATAGTAACAAGCAACCAAATATTGTGTAATCCCACAAACGGTGGCCTTTTATTTATTGTCAGTGCCTTTATTGTTACTTATATTAAAACATTGAAATATTACAAATTGAAGACAATATTTTTTTAAGTAAGTGTTTTTCGTTTATTTTATATTATTTGGTACTTTTCAAGGTTAATGTTAATTTGGTGATTAATACTACTTTTTAATTTGAATTTAGCGTTGTACTAATAAACATAAAAGTAAATTATTTATTTAACAAATTAATCATAACAGGTATACAATAAATAAAATTGATTAAAATGTTTTTTCAAAACATTTCAATTTTGCATAAAATGCATGGGCGTAGATAGTAGTCGACATAAATGTTTTGCAAAGGGTTAGAAAAGTTGTTTTAAGGGGGCCGATCATTTCACTTTCAGTTAAGTTAACTACCAACTAACAAACTTTTGGTTGCCCAGTAACGTTAGTGTTTTTTATTTAATTTTAGAAAACAAAATTAATCTAACGTCAAATTTAATTGTCATTGTTAAAAAAGTATTACCTATAAATAATAATATATCATATTAATTAGTTTTTTAACGATATATAAATAAAAGTTTTAAAAAACTTAAAAAAAAAATGGCGAAATGGGTCTCCAACTACATCTTTAAATCTAAGTACCTATTTGTAATTTGTAAAATTGCAATTTATTTCAATTTTGAATGAAAAGCTGTGATTATTCCTTTAAATCTCAAAACCACAACAGGAAAATTTGGAAAAGTATTACTATAGGTTGTAAAAATTCTTTTTTGATGTTTTAATAATTTCGATTTTTTCGATTTTTGGAATGTAGAAGCTATTACACAGTCTCCGCGAATTATTGGAACAATTTGTCATACAAAAAGGGTGCGATTTTACGGCACGGTTCAAAACGTCAGTTACAGCGCAAAATTTCTCCAAATTGGTCAGTGTGACAAATACTATTATTAGTAGGGTAAACCCCCAGATTTCACATATCATGTTTGAAATTTATACTGGCAAGAAACCATTTAACACGTGATTATTATAACCTGACTAACACATTACCGTCCGAAAAAGAAATTTAAAATTTTACTTGTACGTAGGGACGAACCCATTGTTTTGGGTTGAAAATTGTTGTTGAAAATCAGTAGCATTACTTAAAGAACCGAAAAAGCTAAAATAGAAAAAGCTCATTTATACGAGGCGAACAGAAAAATCAGTTGGCAAATCCAGGACCGTTTCACAAAGGTGTCGCTTCGGTTTGTCCCTGCTTGTACAGGAGACAAAAATTAATTTATACGAGTACGAAATTACAACTATTTTAAATAAGTTGAAGTTCCTACCTTCAAACTAACGGCTTGAAATCTTAATTTTTTTTTATTTTTAGATCAGATATAATTTAATTACCTGTAGAAATGAACTTAAAATAAAAAATTTCAAGAAGATTTGTGATTTTTGTAGAAATCAATATTGAGTTCAGTGCATTCTAGATTTAAAAAACGGCAATGTTTTCTTTAGAACCTTTTGCTATTGTTTAAATTTTTCAAGTCATTGTGGCATCGCGTCCCTTATATTATTTTATATTTTTGTGTTAATTTTCATTCAAATTATTTTCGTCAATTTTTTAACATTTTATTTACTTTTTGTTCTTTTTATATTATTTCTAAAAATTTTGCTATTTTTTTATTTTTCTTCGTTATATGCGACTGAAGATGAAATATAATCGTGAAATAGGGCTTTATATCGCATTACTAAATTTTTTATTGTTTTTTCACAATTCCATTTCTATTTTTTCTAAATGTTGATTTAGCTGTGATGTATAAATAAAACCATGGCAAGGGGGTAACCTTTTCTAATTGTGCGTTCCACAGATTTTATGAAGACTTAGCTGGACTACATGAGATTTTCCTAAACCCCACCAGACTTGGTGGTGCATAGAGTGCATAAATTTCTAGTTACCTTGCCGTTAAAAATAACTCCCATTTGAATGTGAGAATTAAAAAAAAATTACTGACTTATATATTCTTATGGGCAAATTGCGCCAGAAAGATCATACCTTCACTATTTACCATGAAGCTTGTAAAATACTGCATGTTTTGTAGCTTATTTCACCGAGCTTTCGTACGGAAAGTTACGCCTTGGACGAATTTATTATTTTTGTAGCTTCTTTTAATTTTATACTTTATTTCATGTATTATAATTATTTATAATTTTATGTATAATGATATTTGAAAGACAATAAATTGAATCTCTTGACCTTAAAACTGCTCTTTATTTTTAGAAATTTGAATTCCTTTCGAGATGAAAATAACAACAGAAGAATTTTTGACAAGTTTTCATCATTTGTCGGGAGTAACTATCGGAGAACGACGCAAAAATTTATTCATATATTTAAAAAGCGTCGATCCTAATGATTTGGACGTCGACTTCACCATGGTGCAGCCCAAAACACCGCTGGAAGAAAAATTTAAAATTGACTCTCTTATTTACTTCAGAAGAGTTCCCGAACTACTGGAAGTTTTGAAATGTGAAAATCCGCAGCTAATCCGTCGAGTTTTGAAAAATAACTCTTGGTTTATCGAGGAAGCGTTCAAAAACGTTAGCGGTGAAGAATTGGTGTCGGTTATTTTTCCCCACGTTTCTTTGAAAGTCAAATTAAAAATCATAAATAAGTTATGTAAAACTTTGGAAAACACACAATGTGCGGACGAATATTTTGAAGCGATCAAGGGTAAATATGGATTACATTTAGCTTCCAAATTGCTTTCATCGTGCAGCTTAGAAAAAATTCTAGTCAATATTAAGTCTCACAAAATTAAATTTTCCTATCGTCAAATTTTGAAGATTATTCAAAGATATCCCGAAAGCACCGAACAAATTTTGGACATTATGGAAGGTTATTCGGTAAATTTTAACGACGAATACGTTGCACTACTTAAGTATTTTTCTCGAAACGACATTTTATTTTTCTTTAAACTACGAGAAAAATATAAGTCGCAGTTGAAAGTTGGTTGGCGAATAACGGAAAAATTTGTCCGAACTCATAAAGAGGAGATTATTCAAAATCACGAAGAGTTTTTCAAAGTTTTTAACAAGAAACGCGCAGTAAAAACTTTAGGGAACGATTATTCCCGAGTTTTTATAAAATTATTTCCAACTTCCTTCAATAATTACCAGAATCAAAAGCGACCCATATTTTCTGTTTTTAATAGTTTACCCAAAAAAATGCAAGACATCCATTTGTTACTCAACACGTTTGAGCAAGCTTACGGTTCCTCCTTATTGAGTCATCCAGAATGTATTTCTGCAGATATATTGAATCTGCTTCCTATTAGCGAACGGGCAGGAATTTTAAAAATTGAGAATAAACCCAAGGAAATTTCGGAAGATGATTGGTATTGTTATCATAAAACAAGTATTTCAATTCCATATTTGAAGAAGCGAATTTCTTTAACTTCCGACATGACGAAAAGGTGCGAACTCATAGGTTGTTTGGTTAAAACGTGCAGCTTGAACGATGATATGGAAGCTTTGGCCCATATATGTGAATATATGGTAAAACGACACCGCAATGATCACGTGACGATTCGAGGTAGATTTTTTAGAATGCTAGACGAAGAAATTGATTTGAAAAAATTCGAAAAGCGCCATTGGGACAGCATACAGGAATTGATCCAAATATTTACGTTGAATGGTGAAAATTTTTATTATGCTAAGGACTTTTTGACGGCACACATCTATTTCTGTTTGGAAAATCAATTTCCTATTAAGGAAGAACTTACTGAATTAATAAAAAATCATGGAGCTATTGGTCTTTTCAAAGATAAACCGGAATATGAGAAAAAATGTTTATTGTTGTCTTACGAAATTGGATCAGAATTGTACGACATTTATAATGAGTCTTGCAACTTTCGTGTATCATCATTCTATAATAATATTATTGCTTCGTTGTCTGATTGGAATTCTCGACATCCTGAAGATGTGATGCTTTTATTTTCTTTTCCATTGCTATTGGAGTTTATTAAGAAGAATATTAAAGAAAACGGCCGTATTAGGAATTTGGATGAAACGTTGTTGTATTTGCTACGTAAGCAACCCGATCACGAAGAAACACAAACACTATTGAAATGCTACTTATCCATGCCAACGTCGTCTGTAGACGGAGGTATTTTGAATTTCTTAATTAAATATCGACCGTTAATTGTTTCTGAAGATATCGAAATTTTGACTAAATTAGTCATAACAAAGAGTTATTGGCGCGACGATTACTTCTTTTGGATATTCAGCAAGAACTACACCCATTTGGATATACCACAAAGAATGATTCCGTTATGTATTGAACAGCATCGAAGCAACGATGGGGCAATCGCAGGATTATCCCATCTACTCAGTAAGGACGAGTTTTTAAACTTCATTGCACCTTATTATCCCACCACTCCAAAAGCGGATTCCAAAACCGAAGAAGGTAGAAGTCTTTATGAAACACAACGATTAGTTACCAAATATTTAGCCAACGTGAAACCGGCATCTGTAATTCTACCAAGCATCTTAAAATTCTGTCAAGGCGACTATTTGAAACTAATCATTCGTTCGTTATATTCTGCATCGGATACAACAAACGAAGACAAACTGTCGGCATTTTTCGCAACGTTTACGGATAGCGCGGTATCCGTTCGAAAACATGCAATGCATTTATCGTTCAGGCTTTTAGAACAAACCAACGTCTTCAGCGTGCTGAGCAAGTTTATGGAAACTGAAAAGAATGCTTCGATTCGCAAGTTTCTATTTAAAGGTATATTTAACTATTTTGCCAAAAATCCAGATGATAAATCTTGGGAATTGGTAAAATTAAATTTGAGCGAAGTTCACGTTGAAGACAAAGAAGCTTTGGCTGTTTTGATGGAAGTGGATAAAATCCCGGCACCTTACGTTCCGCATTACATCGTATTTACGTGGCAATTTTTGGATAAATATGGTGATACTTATCTTGGTGAAAAGTCAAGTCTTCTGAGAAAGGTTACACCACTGGTGATTAGACATCTTCCCAAAGACTTTTGCGAAAGTATCATTGCCAAATATTTTTTCAATTGCAACGACGGTTCTTTAACCTCTTACCAATCACAAATACAGACCTTTACTTGTCAGTTTATTATTTATTGTGAACCTGAATTAGAACAAGAGCGGCGCCTGATTAAATACTTTGACATTGCGACTAAATTTGCAAATACTTCTTGTAATGATCCTGATATGCAAAATGACCGTCGTAACTGCGTAGTAAACTTTTTGAAAGAGTTTTGTTTGCAATTTATCACGAAAGGATGCTCCGATAAACCAATTCTCTACAAGTTTGTTGAGTTATGGTATAAATTTGTCCAACCACACGAATCGTTCCATGAACATTTGCATTTACAGTTCACTTTAATTTACATGGAGAAATTATCTTTGGTGGAAGTGGGACGAAAAATTTCCCAACTCTATGATACTTCAGTTAATTCTTATGGAGTTGTTATTGTACAAGTGTTTTATAAATATCTCAAATTTTTCCTGAAGTATTTCTATGGTGATAATGAAACAGAAGCAAAGAGAATGACCTTAATTGAAAGCATCATGGATTGGAACCATTCTGCTTCAAGCTTATTGTTAGTTATTGCGATGCTTGCTGATGGTGGAGAGCCAAATGATGAATCTTTGTTTGTAAAGTACAATTCAATCCTTGACGTTATCAAGAGTAATCCTGATCAGACGGTGCAAGTATTCAGTGCTACTTATCTTAACGGTTCAACCACATTAGATTACTATTAATCCTATGCCTTTTCAGCTAATTGTTGCCTTCAGTAGAAATAATGTTAACTTATGAAATTTTAATGATATTAACACTGCATTTCTATGTAGCCTTTAAGCAAAAGAAATAATTTTTTAATTTTACACTTGTTACGTTTTTGCATTTTTACCAATATTATTTCGTTTATAATTAATTTGTAATTTTTTTTTGAAATAAAAGCAAATAATGATTTTTTTTGATTATTTTATAAATCCAATTTTTAAATTAATTTTAATTAAATTTGTCATCTAAATGGGAATGCTAAATGTGTGCAACACCACACCAGTTGCCACACTATGCACACAAACTTTTGGTTGCCTTAAATTTTTATGTTTTAAATTTTATATTTTTATAAATCAATTCAAATATCAATCCAAACTCGACTCTACTCACAATAAATCAAACTTTTATGCACAAATTTTTAAAATTAGAAACTTAAATTTATTAATTAGTCGAGACTTTCACTTCAGCGGACCTGGATAAAAACAAAATTTATTATTCAATTCCATGCCAACTCAAAATTGTTGGCGCGAAAAGACGCACAAATTCAAATTTTTGCAATATTTAGGCACACGGAAATTATTTACAAAATCAAGATTAAATAAATCAAAATTCAGATCTACAAAACAAATTCAAAATTACAAAAATAAATTTCAAATATTAAAATGGTTCACAAATAAATTAATTTTATTATTTAAAAGAAAGGGATGTTGGAACACGACAATATGTATACAGTAGAATTCCAATTATTATCCGAATCAATTGGGATCGGACCCCATTCGGATAATTGGATTTTTTCCGAAAAAAGGGTATATTTTAATTACTTATTACTGTATGTATGTTGAAAATGGGAGAAATACACTATTGTTAAAGAAAAAGAGCTTTTAATTAATGAAATTAATTGAAAACAAAAAAAATAATGGAACCGTATCATCATCCCAATAATGTTCTCGAAACATTATTTTGCGAAAGTTTACGTCTTAATTTTTTTTTATGAAATTCTGAAAACGATTTCGATAATCAATGATTCGGATAGTAAGAGTTCGGATAATTGGAGTTCTGCTGTACGTTATATATATTATTATAATATAATTATTAGATGGAAAAAAAATTGGGTTTTTTGGGTCCTTGAATAAAAATGCCACTAAATGGTTGCTGACCAGTTTCGGCTTTTAATATAGGCCTCCATCGGAGTTTAAAATTTTATATTTAAAGACCCAAAAAACCCAATATATATTTTTTAAATTTCCCGAACTCGTTTTCCATAAAAATGAACTGAATTTAAAATGAACAGTGGCTGCTCTCCAGAGAAGGCTACCATAATGTATATCCAAAAAGTAAGATGCGGCTACCGCACAAGGAACATTATCAGTCTATAACATACATGGAGATGGTTTAGCCATCACATGGACGACAAGGGTTTACTGTACTCAAGGACGAACCGAAGCGAAACTGGGGGGGGGGGGGGGTAAAAAAAGCTTCTCGCTTCTCTTTTGTTGAATACAAATAATGCTATTGAGTTCTAACAAATAAATGCTTGATAAAAACTGAAAGTTTTGCCAACTGTTCGGTGGATCTACCAACTACCAAAGATGTTAGGGGACTCTCCTCGACTCCCTCACCCCCAAATGGCGTTGTCATTGTATTGCTCATGGTTTCACTGAAAAACCGCCACTGAAAATGTATGGCTACCTAAGCAAAAAGTGTTTCGTCAGACATCTTCTCAAAGGACCTCGCACCATTCTTATAGGAAAATGTCTTTCTGTAGATTTGACTGATTTTTGGATGTGTTGTACTTCTCATCATTCCGAACAAATGTCTCAATGGGCACAACTTGATGTAATGAGCAGTTTCCGAATTATAAGTTCGAAAAGGTCCAGATTTAAAAAGAAAAAATATGGGTGAGGATGTACAGTGGCTAACGAAAATATTCGAACCTTTATATGTTATCAATGTAAATTGCATATTTTGAAACCGTTTTTTGACATTTATAAGAATCGCTTTTATATCTAAGTATACATTTTTTGTTTTTTGACTGACAGCGACTTAAAAAAGACTGTAAAATACAAAAAATATGATTACCTGTATCTATCTCAAAATCGGTGCAACGAAATAGAACTATGTTCTATGTATGTACAATTACTTTGTACTTAATTGCCCCTTAAATTCACAAAACTTAGGTGTCGATATGGGGGGTCTGGGGGGCATGGAATGCCCTCTAGTGCACCATATACCAAACATCTCATTGGTAAATATTTCTCATCTGAATCTACGTCAATTCGAGGCATTTGGTAAAGAATGTACTGAACGGCATTCCATGCCTCCCCGACCCCCGAATTAACATCTCCATTTTGAATTTAAAATGCACTGGGGACATACAGAAGCTTACAAAAATATTCCAACCTTCCTATGTTAACAATGTAAATTGCACATTTTGAAACCGTTTTATGACATATAAAAATCGCTTTTACAGCAAAACTTTTTAGACCTTTTTTGTTAAAAATTTCATTGTCTTCAAATTTTTCGCCCCGTTTTTGATTGGTAGCGACTTCTCTTGGAAGCGATGCGACGAAATGAAAAAATGAATAGGCATTTTTTCTTGAAAATGTGATTCTCTAGATTTGTCTCTACTGTATGTCCCCAGTGGTTTTTAAATTCAAAATGTAGGTGTAAATCCAGGGGGTCTGGGGGGCATGGAATGCCCTCCAGTACATTCTTTACCAAATACCTCGAATTGACATAGATTCAGATGAGAAATATTTACCAATGAGGTGTTGCACTGGATGCACTGGAGAGCATTCTATGCCCCCCAGACCTCCCGGATTGACACCTACGTTTTGTGAATTTAAGGTGCAATTAAGTACATAGTAATTGTACATACATAGTTCATAGTTCTATTTTGTGGCACCGTTTCCGAGAAATAGATGACAATATTTTTTGTGTTTTACGGAGTTTTGCTTAAGGTCGCTGCCAGTCAAAAACGGGGCGACAAAATTGAAAAATGTATTGGTACAAAATTGAAGACACTAAAATTTTTAATAAAAAATTTCTAAAAAGATTTGCCGTAAAGATGATTTTTATATGTCAAAAAATGGTTTCAAAATGTGCAGTTTACATTGTTAACATAGAAGGGTTCGAATATTTTCGTTAGCCACTGTATGTGTTTGTCAACAAAACAAAACATAACACAATTTATTTTTTTTTTAAATTAAACCTTTGAATTTAAATGGAACTGTTGACTCACTATTTCTTAATATTTTTCATGTTTTTCAATTTTGTTCTTTTCTAATAATTATTAAAATAAATAAACCATTACCTTAAAATTCGTTCATTTAAATACAAATCCTATGGTATTTTGAATTTATTTACATTTACAAGTTTTACAATAAATTTTTGTTTCCAGAATTTTGAGATGACAATAACAACAGAAGAATTTTCTGCAAGTTTCCACTCTTTGACGGGAACAACCATCGGAGAAAGGCGCAAAAATTTATTTTTAATTTTGAATTCAATCGATCCCAACGACTTGAATGTCGACTTTTCTTTACTGCATCCTAAAACTCATTTGGAAGAAAAATTTAAAATCGACACACTAATTTATTTCAAAAAGATTCACAACTTAGTGGAAGTTTTAAAAAGTGAAAATTTGGTGTTGGTTCGCAGGGTTCTCAAAACTCCTTGGTTTGTCGAGGAAGCCTTCCAAAATGTCGACGGTCAACAACTGGTCGATTTAATATTTCCACACGTTTCTTTAAAAGTCAAATTGAAAATTGTCACTAAATTGTCCAAAAGTTTGAAGAGCACCCAACGGGCCGACGAGTATTTTGAGGCAATTCGAAATAAATACGGTCTTTACTTGGCTTCTAAATTATTATCGTCGTGCAGTCTGGAAATGATTTTACAATGCGGAATTTTATACAAAACGAAACTTACCCAACGTCAAACTTTGGCCATAATAAAAAAATATCCGGAATATGCCGAAAAATTCTTACAAGTCATGAAAGATGATGTCGACCGGGATCGCAACTATAAAATTTTGTTAAAGTATGCTGCCAAAGAAAATATGTCGCTGTTCCTTAAATTGCGAGAAAAATACGAAGTAAATTGTAACGTGGGTGGGCGTGTTACGGAAAAATTTGTGCGAACTCACCAAGATGAACTTGTCGAAAAGCATAAAGTGTTTTACCAAATTTTGCATAAGAAACGGCTTGCTAAAGCTTTGGGAAACGATTTTCAGCGTTTTTTGCAAAAGTTTTTCCCAACTGTCGTGGAGGATTTCGAGCACTCCGAAGAAATTATTTTTTCAGTTTTTAAAAATTTGCCTAAAAACAGGAAAAATATAAATTTCATTTTGCAAACTTTTGAACGTCTCTATGGTTGCTCCTTGTGGACCCATCCAAAATACATCTCCATGGATATACTGGATTTGTTATCCGTTATCGAACGCAAACGCATATTGGAAGGAATAAGTAAACCTGCCCGAATATCCGAAGAGGATTGGCATTGCTATTATCCAATTGAAGTTTCATTTCCGTACTTGAAAAAGCGAATTTCTCTAACATCAGACATAAACGGTCGAATTACTCTGGTTTCTTGCTTGGTTAAAACGTGCAAATTGAATGAAGATATGACAGCTTTGGCTCAAATATGTGAATACATGGTGAAGCGGCACCGGAACGATCACGTTACCGTACGTTCCAGATTTTTGAAAACCATTGAAAAAGAGTTCGACTTGAAAACATTCGAAAAGCAGCATTGGGATGCCATATCTGAATTGCTGCAAATTTTTTCGCTGAACGGTGAGCATTTCTTTCAAGCCAAAGATTTTATTGTAGCCCATATTCGTTTCCGCTTGGAAAATCAGTTACCCATTGAAGAGCAACTTATGGAGTTGGTGAAAGAACATTACGACTACTTGAACATTTTTAAAGATCAACCAAACTTCGAAAAGCAATGCTTGCTGTTGACGCATGACCTTGCGGTGAAAATTCAGCAGAACTACAAATTAAATTATTTTTACAATGATTTTATCAAAGCGTTGAATGATTGGAATACCCGCCATCCAGAGGATAAAATTTCACTGTTTTCTTATCCTCAAATACTCAAATATATTGAAGACTGTTTGGAAAAAGAAATTCACATAAACGATTTGGATCAAATACTGAAATTTTACGTACGAGAACAACCTGACCACGATGGAACAAAGTCATTACTGAAAAGTTATTTGTCTTCGTCATCTGCTAATGGAAATATTATTGTTGTGAATTATCTAATCAAGTATCGACCTCTAACTGTTCTAGAGAATATGGAAGATGTAACAAAAGTAGCTCTGACGGCGGTCAATCACTGGCGCCCTGATTTTTTTTTCTGGAGATTTACCAAAAACTACACTCATTTAGAAATACCCCAAAAAATGATACCGTTATGTTTAGAGAAGCATCAGACCAGCGAAGGTGCGGTCATAGGCTTATCTTACCTTATGACGATCGAAGAGTTTCTCACTTTCGTTACACCCTATTATCCTTCAAGCCTAAAAGCCAATTCAAAAACCGAAGAAAGTCGCAAATTATACGAAACACAAAAATTTATTGGCAAACATTTCTTAAACCTCCAACCAGCATCCGCCATTTTGCCAAGCATATGGAAATTCTGTCAAGGCGACTATTTGAAATTAATAATTCGTACATTGTATTCCTCTTGCGATGCAACAAACGAAAACAAAATTATGGAATTTTTGGTACCTTTCATAAACAGCGCAGTTTCTGTTCGAAAACATGCAATCCATTTATCCTTGCGACTTTTGAACAAGAAGGACATCTTGATTGTATTAACCAAGTTTATCGAAACGGAGAAAAACGCGACGAGTCGCACATTTCTTTTCAAGGGAATATTTAATTATTTTCTCAAAAATCCCAGCGATCAGTCTTGGGAATTGGTGAAAGTACAATTAAGTGCTTTGGATGTTGCCGATCGAGAACCTGTGGGTATTTTGCTGGAAACTGACAAAATACCCAATCAATATTTTGCCCAATACTTGGTTTTTACGTGCGAGTTTTTGGAAAAATTTTCTGGTGAATATCTCGACGATTTGGGCGCACTGTTGGAAAAGGTTCCATCGAATGTGATGCCTACGCTTCCAGTGGTGTTTTGCGAAAACTTAATTGCCAAGTACTTTTTTAAAAGCACTGATTGTGTTTTGACTTACATTCAGCAAGCAATACAAAGATTCACTTGTAAATTTATTATTTATTGCGAGCCTAAATTAGAACAAGAGCGACGCTTGACGAAGTATTTTACTGAGGTAACAAATTTTGCAAGTTTTCGTCACGAAAATCGCAACATGCGGTACCGCAGTCGTAACTACGTTACAGTCTTCTTGAAAGCATTTTGTTTGCAATTTATCGATGAAGATTGTTTGGATAAGCAAATTTTCGAAAAATTTGTGGTATTGTGGAATAATTTTGTGCAACCACATCAAGCATTTCAAGAGTATTTATATTTACAGTTCACCTTAATTTACATTGAGCGGTTACCTTTGGTAGAAATTGGGCAAAAACTTTCTCAACTTTTTGAATCTTCTGTAAACATTTACGGAATGATAACAATGAATCCTTTTTGCCAGCATTTAAAAGGTTTCTTGAAGCATTTTTTGAATAAGACGGAAGTAGAAACAAATAAATTAATTTTGATCGAAAGCATTATGAAGTCAAATAGCTCAGTTTCATGCATACTTCTGGTTATATTATTGCTTCATGAGGATGGAGAACCAAAGGAAGATGAAAATCGCGTAAAGTATTCTGCAATATTTGATTGCATAAAAAAAAATACAGATCCTACAGTTCAAATATGTTTCTCTACTTATCTTGGTGGAACGACTACAATGGATTGAGGAATTCCTGCCAGCACTTTGAAGCACCAAGGTTTATTTCCTGACAATCAGGTCTTTGCACGCCGTTAGCTACCTCAAATATTATACAATATAATAAATTATTCACTTTTTGGTCTAGGCACTTGAGTGCGATAACACAATAAATTTCAGTATTAGGTACGTAACAAATATGGAAACACAATTTTGCTTATTATAAGGGAAACTTAGGATCGTTGACCCTGACCCTGAAAACTGACTTGATCAGTTTTGACAATGACATAATGGAACACAAACACTGGGAATGCTTTTTCTCTTAAAACATCACCTGGCTCGAAAATATATACTTGGATGGAACTTTCGACTATTGCACTAAATTTTTTAAGCAGCTGTTTACGATTCATGGCTACTCGAATGGGTATTACATAGCACTGGCGTTTTGTCTTTTGAAAGATAAATCACAACAGACTTACCAACACTGCCTCCAATCGTTAATAAATATTTGTTCTGAAAATCAATTAGTCTTTCGGCCAAAAACTGCTACGGTTGATTTTGAACTGGCCATTAATGCAAGCCTCAAACACGTTTGGCAAGATATAGAATTAATTGGATGTCGATTTCACTTAAGCCGGCTTATATGTCGACCCTACTTATCCCTTTTTACTTGGAAGCCATGGAATTGATGTAATATAGAAACCATGTAACAGTAAACATAACAGCTGTTAAGAATACGGCTTAAACTTTATTTATAATTTATTTATGGAATTTCCCACAATTTTTGTAATAATTATTTGGCTAAAAGGTCTAGCGCTCATGAATATTCAATATTCATAGGCATATAAATATTGATGTATAAAAAAATGTAGAGAACGAATAACTTTTTTTATGTAATTTAAAGAAAAGAAAAAATTTAATGTTTGTTTTAAATAAAAATAAATTAAATTTATGAGTTAATTTTACAAAACAAATTTTAAAAAATTGAAAATTTGTAATAATAAAAATCATTGTTGAAATGAAATCCTGGCTACGGGCCTGTGTGGAATATTCTTAATTTTATTTTAATAAATGTTTTTAGTATCACCGAGGGTTCGTTACTATTTATTTATATTCCAAAATGATTTAAAATGGCTTGAACTGAAAATAAAAATAAATTTCAAAATTTCTATATGTTTATATTGTTAAAATTTGTTGAGCCCTTAATCAATTTTAATCAGACGAGACTTTTCGAGACGAGACGAGACTTTCTCAAACGAGACGAGACGAGACTTCGAGACGAGACCTAACTTGACACCTTCGAGACGAGACGAGACCAGTTCAAGTCTCGTCTCGTGTCCATCACTACCTGCGACAAAGCGATGCTTAAGAGATCGAAAAAATAAAAATAATAAAAGAGAGTTTTGATGGAAATATGAAGTTTATTATTTGAAATATGATTAAAAGTAATTAGATTGGAAAGATTTAGTAATTGGAAAAGAAAATAAAACAGAAGCAGAGAAGTAGAAAATAACAAAAAGGAAGCGAAAATAAAAATTTTGTTACTACAGAATCATGTAGCTTATGATAACATTCATGTGGTCTTGAATTACTTAAAATTTATTAATTTTCAGCTCGTACAGTTTAGAAAAAAAACAACTATAATTTTATTAAATGTGCATTATTAAGCAACATACAAAATCAGTAGTGGGGCTACAGGGCTCCCACGCCACTTTCTTATGGGAATTAACATGGGAAGATTTTAACTGCACTTACTTCCGGTCTCTGACGTCACAGCATTGTTTTAAGTATATCGCCAACATTTAATGTTGGTTTGATTGACGTCACAACGTATAGAACAATGGGGGTTCGGTTTGACATCCTATTCTATAACAATAGGCATTGTTTCCAATCAATTGTTTAAGCAATTCGAAGACAATTACTTCCGGTTTGCTGAAGGTAGGTTCCTATTGTTCACAGGGAGACGCTTAGGCCTTTGTGGCAATGGGTGTGGTTTAGGCCCTTTTGGCAGGGGGCGTGACTTAGGTCCTTTTGGCAACGGGGTGTGGTTTAGGCCCTTTTGGCAGCGGGGTGTGGTTTACGCCCTTTTGGCAGCGGGGTGTGGTTTAAGCCCTTTTGGCAGGGGTCGTGACTTAGGCCCTTTTGGCAGGGGGCATGGCTTAGGCCCTTTTGGCAGCGGGGTGTGGTTTAGGCCGTTTGGCAGGGAGCATGACTTAGGCCCTTTTGGCAGCGGGATGTGGGTTAGGCCCTTTTGGCAGCGGGGTGTGGTTTAGGCCCTTTTGGCAGGGGGCATGGCTTAGGCTTTTTTGGCAGTGGGATGTGGTTTAGGCCCTTTTGGCAATGGAGTTTGGCTTAGGCCCTTTTGGCAGCGGGCTGTGGTTTAGGTCTTTTTGGCAATGGGGTTTGGTTTAGGCCCTTTTGGCAATGGGGTTTGGTTTAGGCCCTTTTGGCAATGGGGTGAGGCCTAGGCCCTTTTGGCCACGGGGTGTATTTTATATGACAAATAAGTCATGCATGCGCGTGTTCCTCCGAAACCCAGATAATTTTTGAAAAATTTTATTTAATTAGATTTAATATCGATGAGTAACTAATCACATCATTAAATAAACAAACAAGCAGTTGATTCATTAAATAAACAATTATGTAGTAAATTTTAGGGGCCCGCAAGGTAAATATTATAATTTTAGAAAAAATTTATTTAAGTAGATTTGATATCGATGAGTAACATAATTACATAATTAAATAAACAAACAATTACCTAGTAGTATAAAATTTGTTAGGGCCTACAAAGTAAATACTATAAATTTTAAAGAATAAAAAATTTAACCACCCCCCCTCCAATTTAAAATTATTATAAATATATAGTTTTTTTTTTTTGGGGTAATATAATATTCGAGCGCGTCAAGTCAAGAAATCAAAATGTCTTTAAATAACAAGCGTAAAGCAGTTGAAAGTGAAAACAAATCAGTGAATTGTAAAAATATAAAAGTTGATGAATTGGATCAGCAGCATAGTGCAAAACCCAAAGAATTGTTATACCAAACAGCATATTATTTAAATAAATCTAAAAGCAAGAATGTTGGATTAGGTTTTGGATCCATACGAATTTAATGCAGGATTAATATTATCGAGTTCAAAAGGAATAGAAATATTTCTAACCGAATTTGAATGGAATGTTATCATTAGCAACAAGTGCCATATTGAAAATTACTTTAGTCGTAGTGATCCTCAGTTCGAATTCATATCCCAGTATATAACAGGACTAATTGTGGAACCGGCAAAGATTAATGAAGATTTGTTAATCAAAATTTCAAAGGATGAGCGTTATATTTACTTGGGGGAAGAAAGTGTAAAAGGAATATTTCAAATTGATGAAATCATTCAAGTTCGAATAGGAAATTTAAAAAATTTAAATTTTAAAAATTATTTCCATGAAACTTTATATTCCTGCGTAGAATTGGGTGGCGATATCTTGGATAACGTTCGTTATATAGCACAACCGACTGACGTGAATTGCAGTCATGAAAATTTGTGCATCCTGATTGAAATCTTGGTTCTTCGACCAAATATAATTATGGAAGCGGTTCAGAAATTATTCATTTAAAGTGGTTGAAGTGAGACATACGGTTTATTCAATAGATATTCTAGGATTTAATATACCTCAATTTATACCAAAAGAACTAGCAATTTATGACGGTGAAACTATAAAACATTATCTTTTTAAATCACCATGTCTGTTTAGTGAACTGAATGATAAATTCAAATTTCAAGTGCATTGGTTAGAAAACAATCATCACGGCATACCTTTCAATTCCGGTTCAACGGATTTAAAACACTTTAGTGAAATTGTAATTCAGAAAACCGAAAAAAGCCGACGTAGTATTTTGCAAAGGACATCAAAAATTTAACTGTCTTGAACCCATTTTGGGGAGAAAAATTTTTCAACAACTTGAAGATGAGGACCACTGGGAATGCACCTTTTATCCAGAAGTCCCTCTATGTAATAATAATCATAAATTTGAAATGTTATTTTGTTCGATAAACGATACCATAAAATTATACAATAGTATAATATGTTCAAAAAAATTAATGTAATTACCTCATCAAAGATTCAATAAAAATTTTAAGAAAATGTTTATTTATTTAAGATTTTAATTTACACAAACCTACAGTTACATCATTATAATATTCTTCAATAAAAAAGAAAAATAAATGGAATAAATGGAAATCAGAGGTTCTCAAATTATATTTGTCGAGAGGTATCTTAAAGTAATTATAAAAATTCAGGGCACCCCATTTTGAGAATCACTATAGTCTAATTAATAAATATAACGTTAATTCAAGTATTTTGAATATTTTAAATATGTATCTATTTATTTATCAATATTTAGTTTCTAAACAGAATATATTTAAAATAAAAAAAAAAAAGAAAGAAAAAAAAAAAAAAAGAAAGAAAGAAAAAAAAAAAAAAAACGTTAGCAAGGTGTTTACATTATCATCAATAAGCTAAACAAAAAAAAAAAATAAATGAAAGACTTGAATAATGTTATTATCATCCAAGAAGTATATGAAAGAGGTTCATTTGGGTAGTGAAGCTAAAATATTATAAATTTGATTATAAATTATTAAATTCATATTAGATAATATGAATTCTATATTGATATTATCAACCATTTTAAATGGTACATTCTATATATAGCTTTCCCCAAAAATGTTTTGTATGAATATGCCTGTTTGGAGTACGAAAATGATTTAAGCGAGGCTAATAATAATTGTTCATGGAAATTAATGGATGTGACGAAAAACGTCGATATTTGTACATTTACGATCGATTTTGAAACACATGACAGTTTTAATTACAAGTTGAAATTAATCGATAATTCAGCAAAAAGTATCGAAACGAAATGGGAAAAAGTTCAAATTAATTGTAAAATACCGCACGATGATAACATTCTCATCTGTCAAAGTGTCTTTGGAACAACTACAATGTTTATTTTAGGAATCTGTGTATATTATTATTATTTAAAGAAACTCAATATAATTAAAAAAAACCTATGACATCGATTGTAACTAATACTTACATTACAATGAGATTTCCATTTGTATACAAGTATACTCAAAGAAATACAAAACTACTAATTTAATAAATATGTTTTATTTATTTAAAAAAAAAAAAAAAAAATTAATTTTACATTGGATTAATAACACCTGTAAACGGATTACAATAAATTATATACAGAGCTGATTTCTATACTTAATACTCAACATAGGCTCTTCAGCTTGCTCGTTTTGTTTTGACATGGCAATAACGAATATCGGTTCTTATTTAAACATTGGAAAATTTAAAAACAGTTCAGTTTTCTCATATGGGACAGCATAATGCAATAGATTCATTACATCTCTGATAAACTTATTATAAAATACCTAAACAATTGATCAGAGACAATACTAATTTTATAATCTTGTTTAAACAAGATGGGTTAAATTTAAAAAATGTATACGAATATACGATGATCACGTGGGTAACAAATTTCATTAACTTTTCTAAAATGGTATGAAGTACACAAAAACGAAGAATTTAATATGCCAAGTTCTTTAATGGCTTTAGAGGTCTGTACCATAGCCTCTGCTTGTAACAAGATAATTTTCTGAAATCAAATTCAATAGGCAAAATTCTTCAAGGTGGTTATAGAAATATTGATAATCAGTCGGTAAGTGATACGCAGTGGCTGTTGTGGGAAGAACATACAAGAATAGTGTAAATAGCTCATTCAACCAAACAAACAGAAGTCAGATTGGGTGGTTTTAAGGCTGATGGCTACTGTGAAAGTACAATTCAGGTGTTTGAGTTTCACGGATGCTATTTTCACAGTAATCCTTTATATCACAAGTATGATAGAGACACCCCGCTACTCGATAATCTATCTGATACCCTAAATCTAAGGTACGAATCAACAATTACAAATACCTAAAGATTAAGGTTACTGGATTATGATGTGATTGAAATGCGAGAATGCGAATTTAAAGGTCAATTAAATCAAGATATAGTGAGGTATACAGAAAACTATCCTCTTATCAAGCTATTACCTCTGAATCCTCGAGATGCGTCTTATGGAGATAGAACAGGAAACACAAAGGCTCATTACAAGATAAAAGAAAGCAAAAAAAAATTAAATATACAGACATTTGCGCACTTTATCCTTGGGTGTGTAAATACAGTAAATTTCCTATAGGCCACCACCGCGTATATGTGGGAGAAGAATGTCCAGAATTATCTAAGGATATTGACAGTATAATAATATGTAAAATATTATCTCCTCAAGACCTGTATCGCCCTATGTTACCCAGCAAAATTAGCAATAAACTTATATTTTCATTACGTAGAGTGTGCGCAGAGATACAAAATAATAACGCGTGCAAAGAGAGTGTTGGAGATAGGTTTCTAGGAGGTACTCGGGTTATCGACGAGGTGTTAAAAGTTATAGAAAACGGTTACACAATGTTAGAAGTACATGAAATTTGGTGTTAAAATGTGGAAAATACGATAAGAATAACCGAACTGGTGATTTCTTTACTTCAATAATGAAAAAGTTTATAAAAAATAAAACAACAGGCTAACCTGAAAACAAAGAGCTATATGTTGAACATTTTTTTAAGCACGAAGGCATTCAGTTAGAATTTGAAGAAATCATAGAAAATTAAGGATTACGAGCACTGACGAAATCAATGCTACACTCATTTTGAGGGTAAACTGGGATAAAGGCAAAATCAACCTAAAACAAAAAATCATAAACAGTCCATCAGAATTTATTAATATAATGACAGATCCTACTTACATAGTGAACATTATTTTACCCATTAACGATAATACATTTGTAGTTAATTGTGAACATAGCGAAGAAACCTACGAGTTACATATTATTATCAACAGTAAACGTTTGCCTGGCCGCCTACACGACATGCAACACAAGCCAGGTTAAAATTGTATTCCAACATAGAGATGCTGGGCGACCGACAGGGTTTTATATTATGTATAAGAATATTACATTTTATCAAATAAAAGTATGCAAAATTTGGAGCTATGATATTGAGACATGTTGTGGGAGCTGTTCGATCTTTAAGGTGCTTTACCAAATTTACAGAACATCAATCATTCAAGGCGAACTTCAGTATTAAGACACATTGTGCGCTTCTTTAAAACAGTTTTTACAAAACGTTTTATTACAAGCTTCGCAAATCCATATATACTTGGCGGTTTTTCTATTAGCCTCCGATTTACCATAAAGAGCAGCCTCCTTCTGGTAACACATGAAACAACGTCTTTTAACAGACCCCCTTATCAGATGATGCTTTTCAGCCTCTTTAACACCACCTTTACCGTTAACACTACCGAGGTCTTTGCTATCACTAGCGGTGTCTTTGCTATCACTACCGGTGTCTTTACTATCTTCATCATGAGAGATGCAAGTCTCACTTTCTTGCTTATTTATATATTCTTTTTCTACATCAGGTATAATGTAGGTATGTGTTTCTAAATTTTCTTGATTATTTTCAAATATAGGCGATTTCAATATTCTTTTATATATCCTTTTTACATTAGGTATGCTGTAGGTGAATGTATTTTCTTGTTTATTTTTAATCATAGGTGATTTGATTATTCTTTTATATACCTCTTTCACATTAGGGTTAATGTAGGGGTACGCATTTTTATGTTTATATTCAAATACAGAAGGCCTTTTTCTTCTTCTTCTTCTTCTTTTTCCATATATCTGTTCTATTGTAGAATTATCAGTATCTTGAATACAGTATTTGGTAGTGTAAGAACTTAGAAAGTGATACTTTTGATTGTCACCTATTACAATACCCATGATAAATACAGAGGATCTTATCAGAGAATGGTATATTTTATAACATGACCCTCTATATAAACTCGCACTATTATACCCTAACCGACCCTAGCACACAATTTAACAGGTCTGTTCTCTGTGTAAATAAAAAAACATGTAAATAAAGAACAATCATTTCACTATTTTAAGTACATACTTAATATCTTAAGAATTAACAGTTAAGGTTAAATTTTACATATGCTTAACATGGGAGTACATACAACTTCCAAGTCACGAGGTGTTTTGTTGACGGTACGTGTACTCTGATATAGTCTTAGTAACAGCGGCACCACAGGTGCGGCATCCCAGTCGAGGGGGATTGACTTCAGGCATACAATCCAACAGTTATGCCCTAAATATGAACAGGGCTGTTTATAGTTACCCTAACATGCCCTAAATATGAACAGGGCTGTTCATAGTTACCCTAACATGCCCTAAATATGAACAGGGCTGTTCATAGTTACCCTAACATGCCCTAAATATGAACAGGGCTGTTCATAGTTACCCTAACATGCCCTAAATATGAACAGGGCTGTTCATAGTTACCCTAACATGCCCTAAATATGTACAGGTCTGTTCATAGTTACCCTAACATGCCCTAAATATGTACAGGTCTGTTCATAGTTACCCTAACATGCCCTAAATATGTACAGGTCTGTTCATAGTTACCCTAACATGCCCTAAATATGAACAGGGCTGTTCATAGTTACCCTAACATGCCCTAAATATGAACAGGGCTGTTCATAGTTACCCTAACATGCCCTAAATATGTACAGGTCTGTTCATAGTTACCCTAACATGCCCTAAATATGTACAGGTCTGTTCATAGTTACCCTAACATGCCCTAAATATGTACAGGGCTGTTCATAGTTACCCTAACATGCCCTAAATATGAACAGGGCTGTTCATAGTTACCCTAACATGCCCTAAATATGAACAGGGCTGTTCATAGTTACCCTAACATGCCCTAAATATGAACAGGGCTGTTCATAGTTACCCTAACATGCCCTAAATATGTACAGGTCTGTTCATAGTTACCCTAACATGCCCTAAATATGTACAGGTCTGTTCATAGTTACCCTAACATGCCCTAAATATGTACAGGTCTGTTCATAGTTACCCTAACATGCCCTAAATATGAACAGGGCTGTTCATAGTTACCCTAACATGCCCTAAATATGAACAGGGCTGTTCATAGTTACCCTAACATGCCCTAAATATGTACAGGTCTGTTCATAGTTACCCTAACATGCCCTAAATATGTACAGGTCTGTTCATAGTTACCCTAACATGCCCTAAATATGTACAGGGCTGTTCATAGTTACCCTAACATGCCCTAAATATGAACAGGGCTGTTCATAGTTACCCTAACATGCCCTAAATATGTACAGGTCTGTTCATAGTTACCCTAACATGCCCTAAATATGAACAGACCTGTACATATTTAGGGCATGTTAGGGTAACTATGAACAGCCCTGTTCATATTTAGGGCATGTTAGGGTAACTATGAACAGCCCTGTTCATATTTAGGGCATGTTAGGGTAACTATGAACAGCCCTGTTCATATTTAGGGCATGTTAGGGTAACTATGAACAGCCCTGTTCATATTTAGGGCATGTTAGGGTAACTATAAACAGCCCTGTTCATATTTAGGGCATAACTGTTGGATTGTATGCCTGAAGTCAATCCCCCTCGACTGGGATGCCGCACCTGTGGTGCCGCTGTTACTAAGACTATATCAGAGTACACGTACCGTCAACAAAACACCTCGTGACTTGGAAGTTGTATGTACTCCCATGTTAAGCATATGTAAAATTTAACCTTAACTGTTAATTCTTAAGATATTAAGTATGTACTTAAAATAGTGAAATGATTGTTCTTTATTTACATGTTTTTTTATTTACACAGAGAACAGACCTGTTAAATTGTGTGCTAGGGTCGGTTAGGGTATAATAGTGCGAGTTTATATAGAGGGTCATGTTATAAAATATACCATTCTCTGATAAGATCCTCTGTATTTATCATGGGTATTGTAATAGGTGACAATCAAAAGTATCACTTTCTAAGTTCTTACACTACCAAATACTGTATTCAAGATACTGATAATTCTACAATAGAACAGATATATGGAAAAAGAAGAAGAAGAAGAAGAAAAAGGCCTTCTGTATTTGAATATAAACATAAAAATGCGTACCCCTACATTAACCCTAATGTGAAAGAGGTATATAAAAGAATAATCAAATCACCTATGATTAAAAATAAACAAGAAAATACATTCACCTACAGCATACCTAATGTAAAAAGGATATATAAAAGAATATTGAAATCGCCTATATTTGAAAATAATCAAGAAAATTTAGAAACACATACCTACATTATACCTGATGTAGAAAAAGAATATATAAATAAGCAAGAAAGTGAGACTTGCATCTCTCATGATGAAGATAGTAAAGACACCGGTAGTGATAGCAAAGACACCGCTAGTGATAGCAAAGACCTCGGTAGTGTTAACGGTAAAGGTGGTGTTAAAGAGGCTGAAAAGCATCATCTGATAAGGGGGTCTGTTAAAAGACGTTGTTTCATGTGTTACCAGAAGGAGGCTGCTCTTTATGGTAAATCGGAGGCTAATAGAAAAACCGCCAAGTATATATGGATTTGCGAAGCTTGTAATAAAACGTTTTGTAAAAACTGTTTTAAAGAAGCGCACAATGTGTCTTAATACTGAAGTTCGCCTTGAATGATTGATGTTCTGTAAATTTGGTAAAGCACCTTAAAGATCGAACAGCTCCCACAACATGTCTCAATATCATAGCTCCAAATTTTGCATACTTTTATTTGATAAAATGTAATATTCTTATACATAATATAAAACCCTGTCGGTCGCCCAGCATCTCTATGTTGGAATACAATTTTAACCTGGCTTGTGTTGCATGTCGTGTAGGCGGCCAGGCAAACGTTTACTGTTGATAATAATATGTAACTCGTAGGTTTCTTCGCTATGTTCACAATTAACTACAAATGTATTATCGTTAATGGGTAAAATAATGTTCACTATGTAAGTAGGATCTGTCATTATATTAATAAATTCTGATGGACTGTTTATGATTTTTTGTTTTAGGTTGATTTTGCCTTTATCCCAGTTTACCCTCAAAATGAGTGTAGCATTGATTTCGTCAGTGCTCGTAATCCTTAATTTTCTATGATTTCTTCAAATTCTAACTGAATGCCTTCGTGCTTAAAAAAATGTTCAACATATAGCTCTTTGTTTTCAGGTTAGCCTGTTGTTTTATTTTTTATAAACTTTTTCATTATTGAAGTAAAGAAATCACCAGTTCGGTTATTCTTATCGTATTTTCCACATTTTAACACCAAATTTCATGTACTTCTAACATTGTGTAACCGTTTTCTATAACTTTTAACACCTCGTCGATAACCCGAGTACCTCCTAGAAACCTATCTCCAACACTCTCTTTGCACGCGTTATTATTTTGTATCTCTGCGCACACTCTACGTAATGAAAATATAAGTTTATTGCTAATTTTGCTGGGTAACATAGGGCGATACAGGTCTTGAGGAGATAATATTTTACATATTATTATACTGTCAATATCCTTAGATAATTCTGGACATTCTTCTCCCACATATACGCGGTGGTGGCCTATAGGAAATTTACTGTATTTACACACCCAAGGATAAAGTGCGCAAATGTCTGTATATTTAATTTTTTTTTGCTTTCTTTTATCTTGTAATGAGCCTTTGTGTTTCCTGTTCTATCTCCATAAGACGCATCTCGAGGATTCAGAGGTAATAGCTTGATAAGAGGATAGTTTTCTGTATACCTCACTATATCTTGATTTAATTGACCTTTAAATTCGCATTCTCGCATTTCAATCACATCATAATCCAGTAACCTTAATCTTTAGGTATTTGTAATTGTTGATTCGTACCTTAGATTTAGGGTATCAGATAGATTATCGAGTAGCGGGGTGTCTCTATCATACTTGTGATATAAAGGATTACTGTGAAAATAGCATCCGTGAAACTCAAACACCTGAATTGTACTTTCACAGTAGCCATCAGCCTTAAAACCACCCAATCTGACTTCTGTTTGTTTGGTTGAATGAGCTATTTACACTATTCTTGTATGTTCTTCCCACAACAGCCACTGCGTATCACTTACCGACTGATTATCAATATTTCTATAACCACCTTGAAGAATTTTGCCTATTGAATTTGATTTCAGAAAATTATCTTGTTACAAGCAGAGGCTATGGTACAGACCTCTAAAGCCATTAAAGAACTTGGCATATTAAATTCTTCGTTTTTGTGTACTTCATACCATTTTAGAAAAGTTAATGAAATTTGTTACCCACGTGATCATCGTATATTCGTATACATTTTTTAAATTTAACCCATCTTGTTTAAACAAGATTATAAAATTAGTATTGTCTCTGATCAATTGTTTAGGTATTTTATAATAAGTTTATCAGAGATGTAATGAATCTATTGCATTATGCTGTCCCATATGAGAAAACTGAACTGTTTTTAAATTTTCCAATGTTTAAATAAGAACCGATATTCGTTATTGCCATGTCAAAACAAAACGAGCAAGCTGAAGAGCCTATGTTGAGTATTAAGTATAGAAATCAGCTCTGTATATAATTTATTGTAATCCGTTTACAGGTGTTATTAATCCAATGTAAAATTAATTTTTTTTTTTTTTTTTTTTTAAATAAATAAAACATATTTATTAAATTAGTAGTTTTGTATTTCTTTGAGTATACTTGTATACAAATGGAAATCTCATTGTAATGTAAGTATTAGTTACAATCGATGTCATAGGTTTTTTTTAATTATATTGAGTTTCTTTAAATAATAATAATATACACAGATTCCTAAAATAAACATTGTAGTTGTTCCAAAGACACTTTGACAGATGAGAATGTTATCATCGTGCGGTATTTTACAATTAATTTGAACTTTTTCCCATTTCGTTTCGATACTTTTTGCTGAATTATCGATTAATTTCAACTTGTAATTAAAACTGTCATGTGTTTCAAAATCGATCGTAAATGTACAAATATCGACGTTTTTCGTCACATCCATTAATTTCCATGAACAATTATTATTAGCCTCGCTTAAATCATTTTCGTACTCCAAACAGGCATATTCATACAAAACATTTTTGGGGAAAGCTATATATAGAATGTACCATTTAAAATGGTTGATAATATCAATATAGAATTCATATTATCTAATATGAATTTAATAATTTATAATCAAATTTATAATATTTTAGCTTCACTACCCAAATGAACCTCTTTCATATACTTCTTGGATGATAATAACATTATTCAAGTCTTTCATTTATTTTTTTTTTTTGTTTAGCTTATTGATGATAATGTAAACACCTTGCTAACGTTTTTTTTTTTTTTTTCTTTCTTTCTTTTTTTTTTTTTTTTCTTTCTTTTTTTTTTTTATTTTAAATATATTCTGTTTAGAAACTAAATATTGATAAATAAATAGATACATATTTAAAATATTCAAAATACTTGAATTAACGTTATATTTATTAATTAGACTATAGTGATTCTCAAAATGGGGTGCCCTGAATTTTTATAATTACTTTAAGATACCTCTCGACAAATATAATTTGAGAACCTCTGATTTCCATTTATTCCATTTATTTTTCTTTTTTATTGAAGAATATTATAATGATGTAACTGTAGGTTTGTGTAAATTAAAATCTTAAATAAATAAACATTTTCTTAAAATTTTTATTGAATCTTTGATGAGGTAATTACATTAATTTTTTTGAACATATTATACTATTGTATAATTTTATGGTATCGTTTATCGAACAAAATAACATTTCAAATTTATGATTATTATTACATAGAGGGACTTCTGGATAAAAGGTGCATTCCCAGTGGTCCTCATCTTCAAGTTGTTGAAAAATTTTTCTCCCCAAAATGGGTTCAAGACAGTTAAATTTTTGATGTCCTTTGCAAAATACTACGTCGGCTTTTTTCGGTTTTCTGAATTACAATTTCACTAAAGTGTTTTAAATCCGTTGAACCGGAATTGAAAGGTATGCCGTGATGATTGTTTTCTAACCAATGCACTTGAAATTTGAATTTATCATTCAGTTCACTAAACAGACATGGTGATTTAAAAAGATAATGTTTTATAGTTTCACCGTCATAAATTGCTAGTTCTTTTGGTATAAATTGAGGTATATTAAATCCTAGAATATCTATTGAATAAACCGTATGTCTCACTTCAACCACTTTAAATGAATAATTTCTGAACCGCTTCCATAATTATATTTGGTCGAAGAACCAAGATTTCAATCAGGATGCACAAATTTTCATGACTGCAATTCACGTCAGTCGGTTGTGCTATATAACGAACGTTATCCAAGATATCGCCACCCAATTCTACGCAGGAATATAAAGTTTCATGGAAATAATTTTTAAAATTTAAATTTTTTAAATTTCCTATTCGAACTTGAATGATTTCATCAATTTGAAATATTCCTTTTACACTTTCTTCCCCCAAGTAAATATAACGCTCATCCTTTGAAATTTTGATTAACAAATCTTCATTAATCTTTGCCGGTTCCACAATTAGTCCTGTTATATACTGGGATATGAATTCGAACTGAGGATCACTACGACTAAAGTAATTTTCAATATGGCACTTGTTGCTAATGATAACATTCCATTCAAATTCGGTTAGAAATATTTCTATTCCTTTTGAACTCGATAATATTAATCCTGCATTAAATTCGTATGGATCCAAAACCTAATCCAACATTCTTGCTTTTAGATTTATTTAAATAATATGCTGTTTGGTATAACAATTCTTTGGGTTTTGCACTATGCTGCTGATCCAATTCATCAACTTTTATATTTTTACAATTCACTGATTTGTTTTCACTTTCAACTGCTTTACGCTTGTTATTTAAAGACATTTTGATTTCTTGACTTGACGCGCTCGAATATTATATTACCCCAAAAAAAAAAAACTATATATTTATAATAATTTTAAATTGGAGGGGGGGTGGTTAAATTTTTTATTCTTTAAAATTTATAGTATTTACTTTGTAGGCCCTAACAAATTTTATACTACTAGGTAATTGTTTGTTTATTTAATTATGTAATTATGTTACTCATCGATATCAAATCTACTTAAATAAATTTTTTCTAAAATTATAATATTTACCTTGCGGGCCCCTAAAATTTACTACATAATTGTTTATTTAATGAATCAACTGCTTGTTTGTTTATTTAATGATGTGATTAGTTACTCATCGATATTAAATCTAATTAAATAAAATTTTTCAAAAATTATCTGGGTTTCGGAGGAACACGCGCATGCATGACTTATTTGTCATATAAAATACACCCCGTGGCCAAAAGGGCCTAGGCCTCACCCCATTGCCAAAAGGGCCTAAACCAAACCCCATTGCCAAAAGGGCCTAAACCAAACCCCATTGCCAAAAAGACCTAAACCACAGCCCGCTGCCAAAAGGGCCTAAGCCAAACTCCATTGCCAAAAGGGCCTAAACCACATCCCGCTGCCAAAAAAGCCTAAGCCATGCCCCCTGCCAAAAGGGCCTAAACCACACCCCGCTGCCAAAAGGGCCTAACCCACATCCCGCTGCCAAAAGGGCCTAAGTCATGCTCCCTGCCAAACGGCCTAAACCACACCCCGCTGCCAAAAGGGCCTAAGCCATGCCCCCTGCCAAAAGGGCCTAAGTCACGACCCCTGCCAAAAGGGCTTAAACCACACCCCGCTGCCAAAAGGGCGTAAACCACACCCCGCTGCCAAAAGGGCCTAAACCACACCCCGTTGCCAAAAGGACCTAAGTCACGCCCCCTGCCAAAAGGGCCTAAACCACACCCATTGCCACAAAGGCCTAAGCGTCTCCCTGTGAACAATAGGAACCTACCTTCAGCAAACCGGAAGTAATTGTCTTCGAATTGCTTAAACAATTGATTGGAAACAATGCCTATTGTTATAGAATAGGATGTCAAACCGAACCCCCATTGTTCTATACGTTGTGACGTCAATCAAACCAACATTAAATGTTGGCGATATACTTAAAACAATGCTGTGACGTCAGAGACCGGAAGTAAGTGCAGTTAAAATCTTCCCATGTTAATTCCCATAAGAAAGTGGCGTGGGAGCCCTGTAGCCCCACTACTGATTTTGTATGTTGCTTAATAATGCACATTTAATAAAATTATAGTTGTTTTTTTTCTAAACTGTACGAGCTGAAAATTAATAAATTTTAAGTAATTCAAGACCACATGAATGTTATCATAAGCTACATGATTCTGTAGTAACAAAATTTTTATTTTCGCTTCCTTTTTGTTATTTTCTACTTCTCTGCTTCTGTTTTATTTTCTTTTCCAATTACTAAATCTTTCCAATCTAATTACTTTTAATCATATTTCAAATAATAAACTTCATATTTCCATCAAAACTCTCTTTTATTATTTTTATTTTTTCGATCTCTTAAGCATCGCTTTGTCGCAGGTAGTGATGGACACGAGACGAGACTTGAACTGGTCTCGTCTCGTCTCGAAGGTGTCAAGTTAGGTCTCGTCTCGAAGTCTCGTCTCGTCTCGTTTGAGAAAGTCTCGTCTCGTCTCGAAAAGTCTCGTCTGATTAAAATTGATTAAGGGCTCAACAAATTTTAACAATATAAACATATAGAAATTTTGAAATTTATTTTTATTTTCAGTTCAAGCCATTTTAAATCATTTTGGAATATAAATAAATAGTAACGAACCCTCGGTGATACTAAAAACATTTATTAAAATAAAATTAAGAATATTCCACACAGGCCCGTAGCCAGGATTTCATTTCAACAATGATTTTTATTATTACAAATTTTCAATTTTTTAAAATTTGTTTTGTAAAATTAACTCATAAATTTAATTTATTTTTATTTAAAACAAACATTAAATTTTTTCTTTTCTTTAAATTACATAAAAAAAGTTATTCGTTCTCTACATTTTTTTATACATCAATATTTATATGCCTATGAATATTGAATATTCATGAGCGCTAGACCTTTTAGCCAAATAATTATTACAAAAATTGTGGGAAATTCCATAAATAAATTATAAATAAAGTTTAAGCCGTATTCTTAACAGCTGTTATGTTTACTGTTACATGGTTTCTATATTACATCAATTCCATGGCTTCCAAGTAAAAAGGGATAAGTAGGGTCGACATATAAGCCGGCTTAAGTGAAATCGACATCCAATTAATTCTATATCTTGCCAAACGTGTTTGAGGCTTGCATTAATGGCCAGTTCAAAATCAACCGTAGCAGTTTTTGGCCGAAAGACTAATTGATTTTCAGAACAAATATTTATTAACGATTGGAGGCAGTGTTGGTAAGTCTGTTGTGATTTATCTTTCAAAAGACAAAACGCCAGTGCTATGTAATACCCATTCGAGTAGCCATGAATCGTAAACAGCTGCTTAAAAAATTTAGTGCAATAGTCGAAAGTTCCATCCAAGTATATATTTTCGACAGAACATAGACATCGTAAATTTGTCTCACAGAAAAATATAATTAAATGATTTCATAAAACTTTTAACAAGCCGTTAAAGTTAACAGATGATTTCTATTGCTTTGTTAGCTCTAAGGAATAATTTCCATTGGTTAGTTAAATTTAAAGGCCCATTAAAATTTTTATGAAATCAGACATAAGTAACCTAATACAATTTGTGCAGTGTATGAAAAAACGCAATGTAACATTTACATAATTTATTAATCAATAACCTATTAATTTAATAACCTATCTACTTAACGACGAATTATAAACTTAACAATTAAAAGATTAAATGTCTGACCAGTCTACCTGCCTAGTACTCCGGTGGAATATACATATGGGATTATGGGACCCTTTGACCATCGGTGGAAATTACAATCGCCCAAGCCGACAAGGTAAATAACAATAAATTAGGGAAAAATTTTTTTTCACTTTAAAACAAATCTATTTACCTTTTTATTTTCGAAATTCAAATTTACTTTAAATTTTTTTTTCTTTTGAAAATTTTGGGGGTGCACGTGCCCCCAGGTGCCCCTGATTACGGGCCTGATTCCACATAAATCTTTATAAATAAATAATAAAATTAGTAATAATAAATAATTATGAAGAATTAGTATACAATTTTCGTTAGAGATTAGTTAAAAAACGATTAGATAAAACGAGTTCGATGTTTTCTAATTGTTAGGGCTGCTTTAGAAAATAATCTTTCAAAAGGAACAGAAATTGCCGGTGTACTGTACAGATCTCGAACCATTTTTGGTAAAATTGGGAACTTCTGTTCATTTTCTTTCTCCCATGATAATTTAAATTAATTATTTCTTTATTTTTTAAATTTTTTTATGATAACGAAATTTTGAGGCCCTCCGCGTTTGTTAGTTTTTAGTAAAACAACGTCCCATTATACAAAATTTAAAAAATAATGTCCCATTATTCGAGACGAGACAAGACTTTTTTTATCAGTCCCGTCTCGTCTCGGAATTTTCGTGGTCTCGTCTCGAGTCTCGTCTCGCTTTTAAAAAGTGGTCTCGTCTCGTGTCCATCACTAGTCGCAGGCTCTGCTCTGCTATACTAAAAACTATACTGCCCTGCTTAGCGAAAGTACCGTATGTACAAAACAGCCATATCGAGATATTCGACTTTCAAGATTTAAATGTAGGTAAGAGACCGTACAAACGGCAAACAAAATCACTAGATTATTTCAATTAGTTATGAAATATATGACATTTTTATTTGTTAAAAAGGTAGAAGAATACCCCTAGTATACCCATACACCAATAACTTATTTTGGCAATTTTTGTACATACGGAACTTTCGCTAAGCAGGGCAGTATACTAGGATAGTTCTTAAATTTAAAACATGCGGACGGACGGACACGGGACCAGAATGCTCGCTTTAGTTTTTCGTTACATATTTTCATTAAATTTTTGAACATGCTACCGATTTTAAAGACGCATTCTCGTCAAAATAGTTGGCGTACCTACCTAGCTATACTAAGATAAAAACCAACTTTCTTTTCGATTTTTTATATAGTTAGGTAGTACTTATTAGATAAAAAATATTATTATTTCGCTTTTTAGTTATTCTTTGTTTGTTTGTTTCGTTTTGAAGTCGATTTATTTATTTATTTATTTACATTTACGGTATAACTATACCATTACCAGGCAATACAACGGAAAAAACAGAAAATATAAAAAAATAGACTGAACAGCATAAGCTAACATAGGTACAAAAAAAAACAATAGTGAAGTACAGTGTACAAGACTAAACCGACTCCAAATACAACACTAACTCCCTTTTAAAACGAGTCATACTTCCATGAAAAAAATCAAAATTTCTGGACATGGCTGAATGCTGACCAAAGGTAGACCTGTGAAAAGTCTCGAGAAAAATTGGATTATTCCTCAGACTTCTCACAGGTACATGAAATTGGAATAGTACCATCAGCTCCGGACAGTTGGTAACATTGTTGAGTAGTCTGTATACAAACATTAAATCTGAGACACACCTTCTAGCAGACAGCGTCATCAACCCAAAATACTTCAAAAGCATTTCATACGCTTCGGAGGAATACTGAATGCGACTTCTAAAACACAGGATTTTAACAAACTTTCGCTGTATCCTCTCTAGCCTGCCAACCTGCGAAGAATACGATGGACACCAGATCACGGAACAGTAGTCAAGGATTGATCTTATGAATGATGAATACAATGTGGTCAGAGCACGAATGTCGCCAAACTCGCAAGTAGCCCTACTGATAAATCCCAACATTTTATTGGCTTTCGATACAATGAAGTCTAAGTGACGATGGTATGACGGAGCAGGATCAAGAATAACACCAAGGTCCTTGTATTCATAAACACAATCAAGGATCACATCGTTGATCGAGTAAGAGCGGTACGTGTTACATTTTTTCCTTGTAAATTTCATAGCCTTGCACTTCTTGACATTAAGTTTGAGACCACTGAGATCACACCATTCTTGGAGTCTTACAAGATCACTCTGTATAAGTTCACAATCTCTATCGGAACAAACTAGACGAAATAATTTCAAATCATCAGCGAATAACAGAATTTCGCAAAATCTTATCACGGAGTCTACGTCATTAATGTACAGCAAGGAAAGAATAGGACCCAGATGGGATCCCTGACGAACTCCAGACGTAACACAAAAGCTGCGAGAAGCATGACCATTCACAATTATAATCTGCTTTCTATCAGTAAGGTAGGATTCCAACCAGTTAATCAACGGATAAGAAATGGAGTACATTTTATTAAGTTTTAACAAAAGCAGATTAACAGGAATTTGATCAAACGCTTTTGACAGATCGGTAAATATACAATCTACCGTCTTACCGTTCTCAATAGCTGAAGAAACAAAGCTAGTAAAAGAAAACAGATTTGTACAGGTGGAGCGTCCAGACACAAAGCCATGTTGGTTGTTAATCACAGAGACTTTGGTGTGATCGGTAATGGCATCAGCAACAATGGATTCAAATATTTTGGCAAACATGGATGCAATACAGACTGCACGATAATTTTCGACGCTGTTGCGGTTACCAGACTTATGTATTGGAATAACTTTGGTTGTTTTCCATACTGTGGGAAATGCTCCGAGAGACATTGATTTCTGAAAGATTAAAGACAAAGGCTGTGCCAGCGAAGGGCAGTTTTTAACAAAAAATGCAGTAATCTTGTCTGGACCACAAGAATTCGATGAACAAAGGGAATTTATCTTATTCAAAACAACAGTCTCGGTTATGCTTATGTCAGACAAAATAGTATTTGTACGATTCTCATAAGTGAAAGGAAGATCGGTGTGTCTATCATCTGTGTAAACAGATTCAAAATAGTCAGCAAATAGGTTCGAAATAGATTCACCATCACTAGCAACAACATCATTAAATTTCAAAACACTTGAAACGCAATTGGCCTTCTTATAGGAATTTATGTATCTCCAAAAGCAAGGAGGGTTTTGGGTCATTTTTGGGTAATTTTTTTAAATTGCTGTTTTTAGTATATACAGACTTTTATATTTCGTTGTACCGTTTCTGAGATGCAAGTAACTATATGTTTTGTATTTTACAAGTCACTGTAAACTCGAAAATGGCTGGACCAAATAGAAAAATGTATATAAACAAAAATAAAGACAACGAAATTTGCAACAAAAGATGTCTAATAATTTTTTCAATAAATGAAATTTTTATGGGTCAAATAAAGTCTTCAAAAAGTACAATTTACATTTTATAACATGTAGGAGTTTACGAATACTTTTTTGCCACTGTCGGTTTTGTACCACCCGCACCGCAGTAAGAACCGGAAATCGTCAAAATAAATTTAAGAAAATGAATAAAAAAAGGTTAGGCATTATTGATAAAAATTTCACAAAATTTCATAATTTTATGTTTTTATTGCACAACCTTATAATATTGTAGGTACTACCAGTGCCGTATTATCGCAAAAGTCCATGAAGCCCGGGCTTGTGGCGCAAAATTTCAGGAGATGCAAAATTTCATTTCAGGAGTTGAAATTACCGAATCATTAATCGTCTTAATTATTATTAAAAATAAGTTCCATTTCCTTTATAAATTTTTCTAGTTTAAAAAAAGGTTAACTGGAAAATCGAGGATAGGGGCGCAAAATTTTAAAGACTGGTGGCGTTACACTTGGTTAACCTTTCCAGACACAGCGTCCTCTCCAGAGGACATAGGTTTAGGTCAAATTTTTGGTGTGGTATCTTCAAAAATCGTGTCTGAAAGGGTTAATACGCCTCTGGGTACTATTAATGTATTGTATCTGCATAACATATTTTTATGTGCTCAGTTGCAGTTAGATGTTTGTTGTGGGTAAATGAACTGGTTTCAATTCGGGCAAATTATAAAATTTTTGTCGGTGAGTTATTAAAATAATTTTTATTCGGTTTATATTATAATTTATGATAAATTTAGTTGTATTATAATATTATAGTAAGTAGGTATTTTTTTATAAAAACCTACGCGTGAGTTAAATTACCATAAAATCTTATCAATTTGATAAATTAGATTAATTTTTAAATTACAATTAAATATTTTTAATTGCTCAAGTTTCGGTTTTTGGCTATCGTAAAAAAATTTAAAATCTAAAAAAGAAGTTTAATTTATCAGTAAATCATTTTTTAGTAAACCAACATTTAGAATAAAGCATTGACCTTCTAAATTTATCATAAGAAATTATGTTCATTATTATTATCATTTGGGTAATTCTCCCGATTTTTAATCGATTTTTATTAAATAAATACTAATCTATAATCACTTGGTGTTTTCCTGTACAATATATAACTTTTCCTGCTTCCGATCACCAGGGGCAAAACTACTGGGATGCGGTGGGTGCAACGCATACGGGCCGCCTGCTAAAAGGGCCCCTATCTAGTTCTGCTGTGACCTTCTTCAATTTTTTCAAAACAAATTTAAAACTATTAAAAATATAATATTCCTAATAAATATAATCTAGTATAGTATTTAATTTTTAATATTCACAGTGAAATATTGTATATAGGCAGTTTTCTTTTAGTGAGGTAAACAAAGTGGACAGTGGACACCATTTATCCATTATTTTAAATTGTCAACGGCACTAGGTGTTTTGGTCTCCGGTAATTTAGTTCCCGGTAATTTGATCCCCGAGGTAAGTCGATCCCCGGTAATTACGTCGCCAGTAATTTCATCCCTCCTCCCTCGGTAATTAGATCCCCTTGTAAATTGGTGCTCGGTAAATTCACCACCGGAAATGTCTCTTTTACGGGCGATTTTGCTGAAGAAAAATTATAAACTAACACTAACCTGCATATCTTCCCGCGAACATCTTTTTTACGGGAGATTTTTCTAAAGAAAAATTATAAACTAACACAAACCTACATAATTGGGGATGAAATTACTGGAGACCAAATTACTTGAAAATAAAATTTTCAATCTCAAAATTACCATCAAATTACCGGGGGTGAAATTAATAGGCGATCAAAACACCGGAGGTGAAATTACTAGGAGATCAAATTACCTGAGGATAAAATGAACTGGGATGAAATTACCAGGGGTTCAAATTACAGGAATCAAATTACCGGGGACCAAATTACTGGGGGTCAAATTACCGGCTACGATAATTGCTGATGCAGAAAAGAAAAAAAAATTGATAATTACTATATTTTTTATTCTAAGTATAAGGACCGGTTTCACAATTGTCGGATAACGTTAGACCTAGTATTACTATTATTACCAATAATAATTGTTATACCTTATACCGGGAATAACGTTATACTAAGATTATCTGACTGTTATAAAATCGGCTCTTAATGTAATATTCTTATTTATTTATCTTAAAATTGGGTTTCAATTTTTTTTCAATTTCAATTTCAAAAAAATAGAATAGTACCCGACCCCTGCACGTTTTGTAGCTTATTACCCCGAACGTTTGGTAGCTTAATCATACGGAAAGTTACACTTTGGATGAATTTAATATTTTTGTAGCTTCGTTCAATTTTATACTTTATTTTATGTATTATATTATTTATTATTTCATTATATTTATTTATATATTTTATGTAATGATATTTGAAACACAACTGAATCTCTTGACCTTAAAACTGCTCTTTATTTTTAGAAATTTGAATTCAATTCGAGATGAAAATATCAACAGAAGAATTTTTGACAAGCTTTCATGATTTGTCGGGAGTAACTATCGGAGAACGACGCAAAAATTTATTCATATATTTAAATGGCGTCGATCCTAATGATTTGGACGTCGACTTCGCCATGGTGCAACCCAAAACACCGCTAGAAGAAAAATTTAAAATTGACGCTCTTATTCACTTCAAAAGAGTTCCCGAACTACTGGAAGTTTTGAAATGTGAAAATTTACAGCTAATCCGTCGAGTTTTGAAAAATAACTCTTGGTTTATCCAGGAAGCGTTCAAAAACGTTAGCGGTGAAGAATTGGTTTCGGTTATTTTTCCCCACGTTTCTTTGAAAGTCAAATTAAAAATCATAAATAAATTGTGTAAAACTTTGGAAAATACCCAATGTGCCGACGAATATTTTGAAGCGATCAAGGGTAAATATGGATTACATTTAGCTTCCAAATTGCTTTCATCGTGCAGTTTAGAAAAAATTCTAGTCAATATTAAGTCTCACAAAATTAAATTTTCCTATCGTCAAATTTTGAAGATTATTCAAAGATATCCCGAAAGTACCGAACAAATTTTAGACATCATGGAAGGTTATTCGGTAAATTTTAACGACGAATACGTTGCACTACTTAAGTATTATTCTCGAAACAACATTTATTTTTATTTGAAACTACGAGCAAAATATAAATCGCAGTTGAAAGTTGGTTGGCGAATAACGGAAAAATTTGTCCGAACTCATAAAGAAGAGATTATTGAAAATTTTTTTTTTTTAAAGTACGAGGAGTTTTACAAAGTTTTTAACAAGAAGCGCGCAGTAAAAGCATTAGGCAACGATTATTCTCGAGTTTTTATAAAATTATTTCCAACTTCATTATTATTTTTCTTTATTTTATTATTTTTTAACTTTATTAACTTTATTATTCCTTCATGATTTTTTGTATTTTGCTTAATAATGCACATTTAATAAAATTATAGTTGTTTTATTTCTAAATTTTACGAACTGAAAATTAAAATTTTTTAATAAATGCAACTCGGGATTCACATATTTAATCGTGGAGCTAACATATCTACCACATGAATGTCATCATAAGCTATAAGTACATGATTCTGTAGTATCAAAATTTTTGTCATTTGCTACTTCTCTGCTTCTGTTTTATTTTCTTCTTTAATTACTAAATCTTTCCAATCGCGTTACTTTTTAACCATCTTTCAAATACTAAACTTCAGATTTCTATCAAAACTATTTTATATTTAAATTTTTTTTTGGATCTCTTAAGCATCGCTTTGTAAAGGGTTGGTACTAGTGATAAATTTATGCTGATAGATAATGTTTGTTGTAAAACCACATGCGATAGTCAACAAATCAAAAGTTTAATTTGCTCCAAACTCAATTATATAGGTTTAATTCTTCATATTTGCTCCATGTAAGTACAAGTAACAGTTAATAACATAAAAACACAGTCAGTTATGTTTTAGATATAAAAAAAAATAATCTAGAACAATAATAATTATTATTATTATGAAAGGAAAACACAAGATAACTATTCGATCTATAAGCAAATTAAGCCCACTACCAAATAAACAAGAATGTGATGCTTCCAAAGTTTTAAAAGAAAAAAATGTGGATGCAGACTCTGTTTGCCATGTATTAAATAAAGCAAGCACTAGTTCTTTGAATAGCAAGAGCGAGAAAGAAGGGAAATATGATGATGGACTTAAAAGTGGCTCTATATCGGAGGAAAATTATAATTTGCTCTTGGAAAATATGTTTCCGACTCCAAAAAGAAACGAAAACCAAACGCAAAAATCGCAACGATCTTCTGAACGTAAACGTATTGTCGTGATAACAAATGAAAACGTAATGTGGGGTATGCAGAAAAGCATCTTGGATACAACCACTGAAAAATTATCTTTGAATCCAGACCCTGATTTATCCAATGAAAATTTATTAAAGTCAATAGCTGATAATTTGTGATAATGATAAATTTAAATGTGTTTTTTACATAATTTATTAAATTTGTAATATTTGTGTTTTTTGAATTTTTGAAAGTTGTAAAATTATTAAATCAATAAGAAGCATTTAAGATGATTTATTTGTATCTAATAAGAAAATTTGTTGTTAAGGGGACCAAGGTGAAAGAAGGAAGGCAGAAGGCACAGACCGAAAGGGGAGTCGATGGGAAAATCTGGTGTACAAGTGAAGGAAAATTTGAAAAATTTCAAGGAAATCGGAAAAAATCTTAGAAATACAAGAGTAATAGACAACTTTTTTTCAACTTTTTCGAAAATAAATTTTGAGGAATCTTAAAATTCGGGGAAAACTTTCAAAAATCTTGTAAAAGTAACTCTAGTATACAAAACTTTGTCTTATGATTTGTATTATATGCCCTTTGGTACAGGCTGTATATTAAAAAACGATATAACACCCGAATTATATTAATCTAATTTAAAACTTTTTGCATTTAATATGCCACCATTTGAAACAGGAGAGTGGAACACTCCTGTACCTCCTCTTATTTATGAATGTCATAAATAAATTTATTAATATAATATTATTTCTCCTCTACTAAGCAATAAGTGCATGTGTATACAATAGGTGAATATCTCATAAATTGTGTATGAACAATGGGACGATATCAAAATTCACACCAATATCCCCAAAGAAAAATTTCTGGAAGCCCTCAAGATGTGTTTAGATACAACATACTTCCAATATAATGGGACAATATATCAGCAAATTTTTGGTACCGCCATGGGAAGTCCCATATCAGCCACGATCTCAAATCTGGTAATGGAAATTCTGGAAGAAGATTTGATATCCAAACTTCCTTTCTACAAACGCTATGTTGACGATATCATTACTGCTATACATAAAAACTACGAAGCTTTCATCGTTAACCATTTCAACGGATTTCATACACAAAGAAATACCAGGATTTCTTGAGGAATCCATCACAACTCCGTTTAACTCATATCTAATTTCACTGAATAGAAAAGCTATTCCATTGTTAATGAGATGATCAGTCGGGGATAAAGCATTATTAGCTGTTTTTAATGTACCTTCCACGTAAAGATAGCTAAGGCTGGGTATCGTATACGCATCTAATTGTTGAATAGGAATTCTAATTTCGTCATTATTATTAAATGATGTGGAAGCATATGGTTGATGTGTGTGAAATTCGGCATTTGTAATCGAATTGTCTTCTATAATTTTTTTTGTAATATCCAAAATCCCCATTTTTACACAAGCACTTTATAACCTAAGATCTTGGACTGACTCTTTTTAACTTGGACATATGCTTATAATGATGTTGACACACACCTCTCGAATATTGGATCACCATATTTAGAGCTTTTTTAAAAGAAACCGTATTGATATTTCTTCTCCGTTAAAATCTATAACTTGATCACTCTGGTCTATTATTCTAATTGCGTTCTTCTTAGCTAGATATACTGCAATGTCGCGTTAAATTCCTATAGCGGCATATATTTATGCGGAGGATTTGCTTAGTTATTGACTGAAGTTTTAGTTATTTAGTTTCATTAACTATTGCGGGTTAATTTGTATTAGATGATGAGAAATATTTTCGGAGTAAAGCTTTCGGTTAAGGTCAACGCTTTACATCAACGTCTAGCTTAAATGAGACATAATCAGTGGCGGCTCATCGGAGGAGGCAAAGAAGGCTTAGCCCTTTCTAAAATTCTAAACTATTAAACTATTAAAATTTTCAAAAAGGATGAAAATAGATTATCGATAGTGAAATTCATCAAAAGAAAGATACTTCTTCACATTGCATATTCAAAAATTTGGCTATGTAAACATCGCATAATTTTCCCCACTTAATTTGGGCATAAAAAATGGTGGTCCAAAAGTAATTGTTTTTTTTTTATTTGAACTATGATGTACATTTATGCTGAATTTTATGACATTTGATTGCGTGGTTTAACCTGTAAGATTGATACTATTTCCTTTCATATCCTAACCACACACTGACATACAGAGTCAGAGACAAATTCATGAAAAACTTATCAGGATGTGATAAAAAAAAACATTTTAATACCAAATTTTTGATTTTTGAGTGGATTACAATACTTTTCTTTATAATACATACGTAAAGTAAAAGCAATACCGCAGAAGCAGTATCTTTAGCCTAAATATATTACGTGGTTGTACTGTTTGGTTGGCATTTTATATGTTAAGGATATTTGATCTCCTGGTGTTTTAATTGTGTGCAACTTGACTGGTGTGCAACTAGATTGTCTTGGTTGTGCGGCCTGAAGGCCGCATTGTCTTGTCACTGGTTCTAGATTAGTAACTTAAGATGAACCAATCATCATTTTCGTTAAGATGGAAAAAAATTATTTTATTGTACTATAAGAGCTCTTTCCACTGCTTTTGACCGCAAGTTTATAATGGTGTAACTTATGCCCATACCTATAGTCGATACTTCGCTTGATCTCGTACTTGAGTAAGACTTAAGTACAAAATCGACCAATCAAAATAAACAATTTTATAGTTAAGTCGTAAGTTAAGTATTATTTATTAATAATTATTTGTTTATTATAAACAAATTTTTTAAAATATTTTTTATTATAAATTATTTTAATTTTGTGTAGCTCCAGAAAATGTTACGCCACTGTGTTACTCAACTTTTTTTGGTCGCCTTGACAATTGATGTCTTTTTTTATTGCGTTTGCGTGAATATCAGAGGATGAATAATATTCGAATTGTGCACTGCCCAACATTGCGCAACTTGAAAACATAATATAATGAGAATGATTTGTATCAGTTCCAGTGATAAATAATAAGTGCTCGATTACACCGATATTTTTATATAATTTTTGGATTTTGATTTAACTGTTTTGTCGACTCAGCAGTAAGTACATTTTTAAATAATCACCTGTATACTATTATTAACCTATACATACATAATTAATTTGTTTTAATTGATTGTTTTATAATAATTTAAAAATGTTTTAGTTAAATTAATAAATAATTGCATTTAAATTTAAAACTTGAACCATTTACTACATGAAAATGTTACCTTCTGCTTTTCTTTCCGTACCGGTAAATAATTATAATAATAATTTTATATTGAGCAGTGGCGCTACATGCGTTTGGGTGTAAGGTCGTGAGACAATTATGAATTGCATTGCCTTTGAATTATTTTAGCGGTAATATTAAAATTTTTAGTGGCAAAAACTTAAAAATGCTAATAAAATACCAAACTATTATTTTTTTTACACTTTTTATTATCAAAATCCTAAAACCGTGCGTGTTTCTGATATTTTCACAATTATCTTTGTAACATTGTTAGAAAATGTATTATTAAAAGTGATCGAGTGTTTCTTTCCAGAGAACACAAATCCACGAAATGGAAGACTTCGTGAGAAGATTTCATTCTCTGGACGGCACAAAAATTGGCGAAAGAAAAAAAAATTTATTTTTATTATTAAGAGAAACAAAACTCGGTTTGACTTCCGAATCCAAAGAATTTGATTTTTCTCTCATTCAACCCAAAACACCACTGGAAGAAGCCTTTTTCGTGGACATTCTGATATTTTTCCAAAACGTTTCCGGTCTTTTAGAGATTTTAAAATCTGAAAATCAACGGTTGATATTGAAAGTTCTGAAGGTCTGTCCATGGATACTAAACGAAATGATTCAGGTTATGGATGCAAACCAAATAGTTAACGAATTTTTTCCAAAATTATCCTTTACAACGAAAGAAAAAATTTTAACAAAATTATCGTTGCATTTGCAAAACTCTCGCATAGCCGACTTAATATTTGATGCCGTTAAAAGCAGATACGGAATGTATTTTGCTGCAAAATTATTGCCGTGTGTTAGCGAGGAGGTAATCTTGGCCAGTCTTCAGTCAAAAGTTGAAATTACGCCATCACAATTACTGATAATAATTCAAAAGCATCCACAAATAACGGAGCACATATTTGAAAAGCTTCAATCTTCAAGTGACTGTAAATACCCAGAAGTGTACAAATACGTAGCGCGAACAAATATTGCATTGTTTCTAAAATTAAAGAGGAAGTTTAACATCAAATTGGGTATTAACTCCACAAGAAAAATAATAGCTCAAGATAAATCTTTGGTCATTCAAAACGCCAAAAGACTTGACAAAATATTACATAAAAAGCAGGTTGCTAAGTCTTTACAAAATGATTTTGCCGATTTTTATTGCAACGCTTTTCCAAAAACCGTTATCCAATTTAATGATACTTACAAATCGAATTTAGAATTTCTCGAAAAGCTTCCGTCCAAAATAAACAAAATTAATTTAATTTTGACCACTTTTAATAAAATGTATGGCGACGAACTGTGGAACTATCCCAAATTTGTCAATCCTCAATTGATGGAATTGATGGCACCAAATGAAAGAAAGAAATGGATGGTAGGTCGGCAACTGCCAGAGAATGTATCAGAAATTGCTTGGATTTGCCTGATGACTTTGGAAGATTCGATTCCATTACTTCGGCAAAAAATCGCTTTAACTAGGGATTTTCAAAAAAGAGCGGAATTGGTGGGATGCTTGGTCGAAACTTGTAGGATAAATGGGAAAAATAAAACAGTTTTATTGGAAGTTTGCAAATATGTCATACAGGAACATCGCTCGGACGATTTTACTGTTTTAGCTTGTTTTCTGGACTCAATCAAGAATTGTTTTGTTATTCAGGAACTTTCGGAAGAACATTGGAAATATATAAACATAATTATAAAATTGTTTATGGCCAGAGATGTCACTCCGTATAGATATCAAGATTGGTATTTTGAGTACCTCTACTTTCGTTTTAAAAATGGTCTACCAATTCGGGAAAATATCAAGGAAGTATATCTGAAGTTGAATTATAGAACTGGTTGTGTGACTCTTGGAAATCGAGACGAACAGATCAGATACGATAGATACTGTCTAACGATGTTGGACGAAATAATCCACGAAATAAAATTTCCCGAAAACATGTTTGAAACTAGCTACATGGGTTTTGTGAATATGCTATTGGAATGGAATAAGAAACATCCGCAACATTACATCGATATACTGGAATATAAGAATATTTATGAATTTCTGATGAAGCATTTCCAAACCACAACTGGTTATTCCAGCCTATCGGAATCCGTAATTATATCAATAGTTCGATATTCTACTCAGGATGCCCTGAAGAGCAAATTGCTAGATGTATACTTTAACAGAGAAAATGTATATTTGGACGTCGATCTGATGTTGTGGCTATTAAAATACGAACCATTGACCGTTTCTCTTTACACCGAAAAAATCACCAACTTAATTGTGGGATTATGGTATACTTTAGTAAAACCATTTTATTGGAAGTTTTCCATAAATTACACTCACTTGGATATTCCACAAAAAACAATTGCAATTTGTTTGGAAAACGTTAACAATGATACAGAGGATTTTGAAAGGAATCAGCGTAACGCAGTAACAGCTTTATCGTGTTTGATGAAAAATGAAGAATTTTTGAATTTAATTACGCCTTACTATCCAACCGATTCAGTTATGGACGTAAAAAATCCAGAAGTTCTGAAAATTTATAAACTTCAGCAAGCTATAACCGTTTCACTTAAAAACGTGAATAATCCTTCTCTGATTTTTGGAAGTCTCGTAGAATTTAGTAAAGGGGATTACACAAAGTTTATTCAACGATCTTTATATTCCACTGTTTATAATGCTGCAGAGGAAAATATCCCAAAACTTCTTCTCCCCTTAACAGACAGGCCGGTGTCCATAAGAAAACATGTAACTTACATAACTTTCAAAGTCTTAGATCGAAGCTCGATTTACAAGTTTTTGGATTATGCCATGTCGAACGAAAAGAATCCTTCCATTGTCAAGTTCCTTTTTAATGGAACTTTCAGATTTTTTACAAAAAATCCCGACGATTACTTATGGACTGTGCTTCAAAAGTTAATCAAATTACTTCATACTGATGATAAGGAATGCTTTACTTCTCTTTTAAACATAGAAAAAATTCCTCGAAGCTACTTGGTAGCATATTTAGTATTTGTTTGGGACGTTTTGGATACGTTTAACGTAACGGAAGAAGAATTAGAGAAGGGCAAAAGCCGGTTTTTAAATTCTGTGACTTTAACAGTTATGCCTTCTCTTCCTAAGGAATTTTGCCTAAAATTGGTTCAAACGCTTTTTAAATCTAAAGAAGATTTTGATAAGGTTGTAGATTTTACGTGCAAGTATGTTATTGACGGATCCGAAACTGAACAAAACGAACGACTCGGAACTGTATTTGGATGCATACAAGAGTATTCCAAGTCGAACATTCGGGACGATAAAGATCGCTTAGTGTTTAAATTCATTAAAAATTTCTGCAAATATTTTCTAACTAGAGAGTGCAAATACGAAAATATTCTTAGATCCTTTGTCGAAAACTGGAACAGCTTGTTTAAACATCATGACGGTTTTGAGGAATATTTGTATTTGAAGTTCACTTTAATATGCGTGGACTTCTTTACACATTCGCCATCTATAACCAAACTTGGCGAAGAGTTGTCCAATTGTTGTGAAACTCTTTCGACTACTTATACCTGCGCAATTTTGAATATATTTGTAGTATTGTTTAAATCTTTTGTTTCTTATTTTCTTCCGGAAGATGGAGAAGGTAACATTTTTATGTTAATGGAGGAAATTTTGAAAGCAAATTCGTCGCCTAATTGTTTGATGTTGGTGATTTATCTATTACCTCGTGATGACTTCTATATGGGGAAGGCTTGCGAAAATATTTTAACCGCTTTGGAAAATACAAACGATGTTTCAGTTCAGCTGGCACTGAGTGGTTATTATAAAGATATCGAGGATAAAATTAAATTGCCTTCTTGTGAATCAAATAGGAAGTTTTCCAAAAAAAGTAAAAATGTAGGCCAACTGTCATACATTGATTATATAACTAATGCTTATCGATTAGAGGTTCGGTGTTTATGTTAGTTATTCATGTAATTTGTGTTATCACAATCAATTGTTAAAATGGTTTTTCACCAGTATGAATTTTGACTTGATATTTTCACTCTGCTGGGTTTATCTCATCTGCATAAAATCAAAATTGTTGAAAAATTTTGAATAATTTTTTTAAATGTATTTTACAATTTTATAATTTTTTTTTAGTATTAAATATTTAACAAAATAATACGATACAATTTTTTATAAAGCCATCTTTACTATTACCTTAATGGACATTTAATAGTATACATTATTATACAAGGGCGATAGGTAGAATTAATTCTATTATTTGAGTAATAAAAATCAATATAGTAATACAGTAGAGGATCGATTATATGAACAGCGAAAATAATGTTTGTTTCATAATATTAAATTTTTATGTTTTTGTTCAGAAAAAAGATTTTTATAGCATAAAAATGAGCAAAGAAAAAGAAATAAATTCCGATTCTTTTATGGTTTTGAAAAAAATTTTGTTTTATTTTGATTGATAATTTATTATTTTTTAGCAGTCAATATGATTTGAATAAAATTGAATAATAATTTGGATGTGATTGATCGATTTTGAGTATTTAATTTGGGTTTTAGAGACCAGAGAAGATTTTGGATATTAAATATTAATTATAATTAATTTGAATAAATAAATTTATAATATTTAAAATTGAAAATTTAAAAGTATCGAAAAGTATAATTTGAATTATTTGATACCGCTGCATATGGTCGATTTATCTTTTTAACGTTCTCATTTATGGAAATTTATTTAAAGTGAAACTTCAATTTGGATTTAAAAAAGAAAATAAATGGAAATTAATCCTAACACATAAAATCCCAACATCTCCTCTCCTAATACATAAAATCGCAGAACGCTGCTCCTGCCTCAGCGTGTCATTTTTTGCTGAAAAAAGTAATACTCTGATTGGTCCATTTTTTTTACCAACCAAAAAATAAATTAAACTTAGATTAGGACTAAAATTATTTGTCCTATATTAATCCAAACCGGTAAATTAAAATTTTTAAGCAAAAATGAAGGAAGTTTAACCTTCGGCTAGTAAAAATTAAAACTTGGAAAGCATATATTTATTTAATTACCTTACTGCTCACGGAGTTTAACAGCAGCTTTCTGTGTTAAGGCTCATACACAATTAGTATGTAACAGGAACGAGAACGGGAACGAAATGAATCGTCGGTTCACAATAAACCACAACGGGAACAGTAACGATAGCTACATACATATATGGATATTTCATTGGTTAAATTTTTGACAATTTTGACTTTTTATAGTTTACGCATGCGCATATCGATAGCAATAAAAGTTAAATCGTTTCTGTTCCCGTTCCCTCTTATTGTGAATAGAACCACCTGAATACATATATTTTATCTCTTTACTGTTCCCGTTTCTGTTGCAGACTAATTGTGTATGAGCCTTTACTTTGAAAGTTAATTATAAAAATAATATAAAATTACAAATCCCTTTATCTTCTTCAAGTATTGGGCTTTATTTCAGCGAAATAAGACCTTATTTTACGGAAATAAGACGTAATTTCGCGGAAATAAAGTGAAATAAGAGTCTTCATATCATATTATGAATATTTTCATATTTTAAAATATTTTTAATCCAGACCTGTTATGTGAAAATTATGTCAATTTTTTTTTTTAATTTTTGATTTTCTTCGTATTGTATTATTCTTAACTTTATTTAAATTTATCTATAGCAGGGGTGGCCAACTTCTTTATATGTACGATCTACTACGTATGTTTCTTAAAATTTTTTTGCGTTCTACCTATTAAATACTTAACATAATAAATAATATTCGCATAGTATGTATTTAAGTAAAAGTAGACAAAAAAGCATATTTTCTTAATTTATTACAAAGAAGAAACCAAATGCAGACTCAATTTTGGTACACTACATTTCCTTTTCTGACTTTTTTTTGGATTTCTCAAGCTTTACCAAAATTTCCTTGAATTTTCTTTTGTCTCATGATTTTCTTAGCTTTCCTAATATGGGTGGCGCGCGGCACCTGACCAGACCTGGTCATTATAAAATGACCAAATTTTTTTTGTTTTTTTTGTTTCATTAGCTTGAGAATTTTAAGTTTACACGATTTTAAACACAATATTGGCCAAATTGCGCCTCTCATACTTCAAACACTTAGTAAGCTTTTTCTTGAAGTTTTCGTGCACTCTTTAAAGCATTGCCACATGAATTTTGGCGATTTGGGTTCAAATGTTGTGTTTGTGGGCTTTCAGGATTCTGGAATGATCGTTGTGAACCAAGGAATTTAGATATTCCCACAGAAAAAAAGGTCACAAGGGGACAATTCAGGAGAGCGTGCTGGCTAGTTCAAATCGCTTCTTAGAGAGATGAGATCTCCAGGGAATCTGTCTTGCATAAGTCTATGCAAACCCTTGGTCTGTGTTCTGTTATTTAATGATTCGTTGAATGGAACGTCTCGAAATGCCGAGAGCATCTGCCTGCTTCTGAACTGAACCTTCTTGAACTCTCTCGATGTTTTCTGCGGTAGTGACGGTAAGCCGAGGCCCTCTTCTTACAGTGGACACATTTCCGGTATCCTGGAATGCATTCCCCCCCGCATGAATTCGGCCGTGCGGGAAGGGGATATATTGAACCTTAAACAGAAGATACGCTGCACGAGGACGATCGAACGGGCGTTTGACAAATAAACAAAACTCCCCAAGGGAGTTTTCATTATACACAAATTAATAAAACGAATAACGCAGAAAAATTTAAGAACTTATTTATTAATTTTAATAGAAAATGATACATTATCACAGTTTTCAAATTTAATATTGGAACGAATATCAATATCAGTATTTTTTAATGTTTTGATCGTACTTTCAGATTCTACTAGTATTCGATTTGTTATTTCCGTCTTATTTTCGTGAGAAATTAGGCATAATCCCTAATTTTGGCTCGTTCCTGCAGGTTGTAGTAATTGGTTTGCAATATTTCTTTTATTTTCTACCTAATCTTCTAACCTCCCGCTTCGTGACGTTTTATTGTTGTAATATCTTTTATCTTTTATCAATTCTTCTGAGCGACATGCGCCTGCCAATACCCAGAATCAATGCTACCTACAATGTATAGAAATTGTTAATACATAATAAGATCTACATAAATAATGCAGTATATTACCTTAATCATTAAATATCATTTGCTTTTGATTACTTTTGCAACATAATTTTTTCTTGTGACAGGACTTTTGACGTTTTCGGAATATGTTATTACTTCCTTTTCCGTGCACCACTCTCTTAAAAGATTATATGCAATATCGTACAATTTTTTCGATTTCGGTGGTAATCATTCGGAGAATGCAACACTTGCAGCATCAATAATTTCTTGTGGTTCTTGCATTTTGAAACTGAGTTTGTTTACACAATTTTTGTTGTTGTCATAGTATTCGTTATATTACAATTCAAAGGCTACTGAATAAAATAATTGCAATTCTCTGTCATTATATAAAAATTAGTTTTTTATTTACTTCTTGGTTTCGGGCGTGTAAAAAATAGTATATACACTACAGGAGAGAACACCATTTTCCCTCGGTGCATTGTAGCCCTCGGGCTTCGCCCTCTGGCGACAAACTTGCACCTAGTGAATAATATTGTGTTTCTCTCCCTTAATGTATAATATACTATTGTAAGTTATGGACAATTAAAAATTTCGAAAAATTGATCGAACGCTCTCATTCAAATATTAATATCTCTGGTTCTATTGAACTTACAAAATCCAGTTTTAGCTCATTTTAAAGCTCTTGAATTGTACTTTTGTTGTAAAATTTTTATATTTTATTAAAGTTGAAAATTCAATAATTGTTTAAACAATTTAATTTTAAAATCGATTTTTAACTAATTTTACCACCTTGGAAAATTTTAAAAACAATATGAGCGTATTCCTCGTTAAATTTTCTACTAAGTATGTAAATTTCAAGATGGAGAACAAATGGACACTGATGCAAAAAAAAATAACGTAGCGCCAATGGTGCTGCTCATGTATTATACGCACGAAGTGGATTATAATAGAAGATTGATGCAAGGATTTAATCATATCTCTGAATATATATCTGAATATTAATCTGAATATTAATTAAAATTATTAGCTCTTGAAAATACAATAAATATGATTATCAATAATGAGCTAAAAGATACAAATTTATTAAGATTTATTTGTATCTTTTAGCTCATTATTGATAATCATATTTATTGATAATCTGAATAATTAATACCAATCTAAAAATATTCTATATATTATAAGGAACATTTCTTGTAGAACGTGAGTTCTGATTTATGATAGATTAAATTAATTGAGCTTTATTTTATTAGAATTTTTAATGCGTTAATCTTTTTTTTTAATTATGCGGACAGACAGACAGACAGACACGGAGCCAGATCATAAGGCTTCTTCCTATACGTTGTATAGAAGCCTAATAAAGAAAAAAAAATCAGAAATAAATTATAGAATAAAAACGTTTATTAAAGCATCATAAATTAATTAAATACTAAATAAATAATAAATAAATAAATAATAAATAAATAATAAATAAATAATAAATAAATAATAAATAATAAATAAATAAATAATAAATAAATAATAAATAAATAATAAATAAATAATAAATAAATAATAAATAAATAATAAATAAATAATAAATAAATAATAAATAAATAATAAATAAATAATAAATAAATAATAAATAAATAATAAATAAATAATAAATAAATAATAAATAAATAATAAATAAATAATAAATAAATAATAAATAAATAATAAATAAATAATAAATAAATAATAAATAAATAATAAATAAATATTTAAAACTAAACATCCCACTGTTCTTCATAAACGGTTACTCGATCACAATCTAGTCTCATATCGCGACCATCAAACGAAGAACCTCTATTTTGCGCGTCTCTTTTGCCATACAGTAGGAATTCTGGAACATTCTGGCCGGCTTGGTCTAAAATTCTTGCCAAACTAGTTGCAATGCCTGAATCATGCGTTTTATCATAGAAACTAGTAGCTTTGCCCAAATTGCCAATTCTACCAGTTCGACCAATGCGATGAACATAATCGTCGATATTCTTGGGTAAATCGTAATTGATTACGTGTTTAACCTGTCCAATATCCAAACCTCTAGCTGCAACGGAAGTTGCTACCAAGATCTGGCTTTTTCCGCTTCTAAAATTGCGTAACGCTTCCTCCCGTCCACTCTGAAGTCTATCTCCATGAATACTCGTGGTCCTAAAATTCTTCTGATTTAAAAACGCCGCTATAAAATCGGCGCTTAACTTTGTTTCCACAAAAACCAAGGTTCCTTCATTTTTATTTTTTCTCAATAGTTCGAACAACTTGTTTCTCTTATTGACTTTCTCCACTTCGTAAACCACTTGCTGTATATCTGTGGAAGCACCTCCAACGTTACCGACAGTCACAAAAATGTAATGTCGCAAAAAGTTTGCAGCCAACTTTTGAATTTCTTCTGGAAAGGTAGCCGAAAACATCAAAGTTTGCCTTTCTCCAATTGGGACCATGGTAGAGTGTTTTAAAATCAATTCCACGCCGGACAAAAATCCCATATCTAACATTCGATCGGCTTCGTCCAAAACCACAAACCGGATCGAAGAAAATTTTATGACACCTCGCTTGACAAACGCATTCAACCGGCCGGGCGTAGCAACCAAAATGTGACAACCTTTTTGAATGCGTGCGAGTTGGTGACTAACCGAGGTTCCTCCATAGGCAATTTCGATTTGGATATCAGATCTGTAAGCAAATTTTCGCGCTTCGTGGTAAATTTGAAGCGCAAGTTCTCGAGTTGGTGAAACTATAAGAACTTGGGGTTCCATGTGGCCTTCAAATACGACATATTTCGGATCCGAGATAATTTTGTTTAGGATGGGAATTAAAAATGCCGCTGTTTTTCCCGATCCAGTTTGTGCACAAGCCATTAAATCACGTTCAGCCATTACAACCGGTAAGGAATACTTTTGAATTTTGGTGGGTTTGCTATATCCAGACCTTTTTATGTTGTTCGTAAGGTTGGCGTCCAAGTTTAATTCTTCGAAAGACGTTATTGCCGTTGAAAGGTTGTCACCACTAAGTTGCACTTTAACTTGATCTAATTTTTCAAAATTTATTCCCAAAGGAATTCCAGTATCAAAAATTTCTTTCTCGTCGTTTGAAGGTTCGGGTGGAATGTAAATTTCTCGTTGAGATTCAATTTTTTTTCCGTTAGCATCATTGCTTTCAATTGTTTGTGTGACATTTGTTGTAACCTCATCATTATTGTTATCCCATGCGTCTTCAAAGTTTTGGCTTTCTTGGACATCGGGGACGGCATCTTGGTTTTCCACTACTTCCTGCAGATGATGATATTGAGTAGTTTTCTTGTTGATTGTTCCAAATTGGAATCTCGGTCCCGCGTCCCACATATCTTCGGAATTATTAATGTCCTCGTCTTGAGACATATTGTGATTATTAGGTTCCGCATTTTTTTCTCTACTTTCAGTTTCGCCAGCGGCGATATAATTGTTCACCACATCCCAATTTTCTTCTTCAGGACAGCTTTCCATTTTTAAATTCAATAGTTTGCTCTTGAATAATTGAACTGTTAGATTTATTTGATTATTTTACTGATTTCGGCTAATCGCTATTCTTATATATAGTGAAAGTTTCTATAAAATTGGTACTAGGTTTTTTTTTAAATTTACATGATTACACAAAATACAGGGTTTTCCATAATCTCCTTTTCTATTCTCACAATTGATGGGCCTAGTGGAAAAAGCCACGAAATCACATTTTTCAATTCTTCAGAAATTAGTAAAATAAAAACTTTTGACAAAAAATGATGTCAAAAAGCGGAAAAACAATTTTGTGACTTACCTACTTTTTACACTAACTCTTATGCCCGTACCTGTAGTCATCGCTTGACTTGAGCAAAGTCTTTTTTTTACTTTTAGAAATTCATTTTAATTAGGTACACATTGTTACACTGAAAGAAATATTAAAAGACCATCGATCATACCTCCTATAGTTATAATATAATATTTGCGTTACGTTTGTTTGCAGGGGAGGGGTTCAACCATCCCCCCCCCATGATGGCAAACCTGCGCACGTCTCTGGTTTGCTTATTTCTCTAAATTTTATAATCAATAATTGGAAGTAAATTCTTATGCCCAAATTGATTATAGCTTGGGTGGGGAGCCGAATTGTTAGGAGTTTCACTTAATGAAATACCTAATACAAGGAAGAGAAATTAAAAAATAAATAATTGGTAAATACAAAATTTGATCTTTGTTCTATCTTAAAAGTATTTTCATATACGCATATATTTCACCGGCTGAGCTAAGCAGTTTCTATAAAAATTATCGAAGCAGGCAAATTATACTCCCTGTACGAGCTACCACTGATTACTTTTGAATAAATAAGAATTTATTGACTTTTTCAGTAAATAGCAATCAGTAATGTATTTCCTTTTATAGTAATCAATAGTGATTAGATTAGATATAGTGTATTATTATGAATTATTCTTTGGAATACCTGGAATAATTATTATCATAGTTTTAATAACCAGTTAAAGCCCATTAGCATTGATTAACTGTTGATTAATTTGAATTTCAATATTTCATATATTTTATTGCAGAATATGACGGTTCAAGCTGAATTTGAAAACCAATTTCATTCTATATCTGGAATAACTATAAGTGAAAGAAGAAAAAACTTATATAAACTGCTGAACAAGACCAAAATTCGCCAAAATGAAATTGATTTTGCTTCCGTCTTACCCAAAACTGCACTCGAAGATGTTTTCAAAGTTGAAACTTTACTCTTCTTTCGGAAAACTGAAGACTTACTAAAAGTATTGTGCTGCGATAATTCGGTACTAATCCAGAGAGTCCTGAATGCTAGTTATTGGTTTATAAATTCAGCTTTTGAACATGTAAGCGGAGAAGTGCTAGTGAGAAAGATATTTTCAAACATTTCGTACAACACGAAACTGAAACTGTTAAACAAGATTGCCAAGTTTTCGCCAAGCGTTCATAAAAGTGACGAATATTTCGAAGCCATAAAAAATAACTACGGCTTATTTTTGGCCACAAAGTTGCTGGAATCCTGTAGCGAACAGCTCATATTGCAATGTATCGAAAAATACAGAGTCGAAATTACACCTGGTCAGTTACTGATGATTGTGAAAAAATATCCCAAAATAACTGAAAATATTTTGGAATTATTGGAAAAGCAGAATTACAAAATTCCGATTTACATTAAATATAAGAACGTTTATCTATATCTGTCCCAGAACGACTATAATTTATTTTTAAAGCTTTTTGACAAATATACGCCGGAGTTATCGTTTGGAAAAAGAAGAACAAAATCATTTATTTTACAAAATAAAACTTACGTCATAAAAAACTCGAAGAAATTGCACGAAATGCTGAAATTTAAGCAAATTTATAAGAATATTCCAGATGATTTCGAAGAATACCTTTACAATATGTTTCCCAAATCGTTGAAGAAATTTCAAGAAGTATTTATTGATAACTACAGCAACCCACTGATGCAGAAATCGTTACCAAATGTAAAACAAGTTTATCTACTTACAAATTTGTTTAAAAGGGTATATGACGACGAAATATGGAATTTTCCTAATTTTGTTACTCCTGAATTACTCGAGTTGATGTCTTCCGATGATCGAGAGGTGTGGATGCAAAACCACACCAAACCAAACGACTGGAAGGAAGAAACCTGGATATCTTTAATGAGAACAGAGAAAGCAATTCCATGGTTAATCGAAAAAATTTCGGAGACTTTCGATAAGGAAAATCGGGAACGATTAATTACGAATTTAGTTTCTACATGCCATCTTAACAATGATTTGGATGCTTTATTATGTGTTTTAGAATATCTAGCAAAAAGGCATAGAAATGACGACGTGAATATGAGAGGACGATTGCTGAACCTAATAAGATGTTTGTTTGATTTACAAAAATTTTCCGAAGAACATTGGATGTACTTTATGAAACTTGTTCGAAGTTTCTTGATTGATAACAATTACATGGCTTGCACCATATCAGATTCATTTGACGGATACATTTCTTACAGATATTTACGTAAATTCGAAATTTATGATCTGGTATTGGAGTGGGTTAAGCAGCGTACTTACGTGTACAATTTATGCACAAAACTTCCGGAGTGCGAAAAATTATGTTTACGTATTATTGCGGAAGTGATTCCGAAGGTATTCGTGCAAAAGTGCGATTTGGATGGACTTTATAGGCCTTACTTGTCTGCAGTGTATGATTACAATGAGCGAAACCCTAAAGACAGAATGTCTTTCTTCGAAAATCCAAATGCTATTCAAAGTATGAAAGAAGAATTGATGGATTCTGATTCGATAAATTTGATTACGGATATTGTTCTAAAAGCTTGTTTAAAATTTGAATTCAGACTGAGTCTAGAAACTGGCTTGGTGGAAGAGTACTTTAAAAGGAGTGAAAATAAACAAGATTCCCTTTTCAATTCCTTTTTAAAAAATGACCCCGAAACTTTTGCAGCAGTTGGGTTACCATTTCTTGAAAAAAGATGCAAGTTTTTGAAAAAAAAAAAATGCATTTTTTGAAATATTATGAGCATCTAGGAATTCCTGCAAAGTTTATTCAAACTAAAGCACCCATAGACCCCGATTCATTGAAACCAGACGAAATTCAATGTTTATCGCATACCATGAAGCCTAATGATTTTCTAACTTTGATTGCTGCGTATTTTCGTAAAGATTTGATGGACAGTTGTGATATTGAAACGGAGAAAAAATTTTACAAACTGCAAAAAGCTGTGATTTTGAGTCTAAAAAATCTCATCTCACCTGGAATAGCCCTGCCATGTCTCCTTAACTTTTGCCAAGGTGATAATTTGAAGTTATCGGTTGGTTCTTTACATTTGTTATGTGAAAATTTAAATGAAAACAAAATAACGGATTTCGTAAACGTTTTAAATAATCGAGAGATTTCCGTAAGAAAGCATTCCATCTATTTAGCATTTCATTTATTAAATAGAAGAGCCATCGGCGAATTTGTTGAGAAATCATTGATAAATGAAGAAAACATGTCGATTAGGAAATGTATACTGAATGCAACTTTTAAATTGTTTTTAAATACCCAAGAACAAAGCGATTTTGAATTGGTGAAAGAAATTGTGAAAACAATCGATTTGGGGGACACCAAGGCGTATACCGTCATCACAAATAACATCAGAAAGGTGTCCCCAAAATATTTTAAAGAATTGATTTTATTTATTTGGGACATTTTGGAAAACGTCCAAAATCCAAACAAAGCAGTTATTCGAGGAAAATATAAAATTTTAAATGCAATTGACCAGGGGAACATTGGCTCCCTACCCACAGAGTTTTGTAGCTGGTTAATTCAAAATTATCTCTTCAAGTCCAAGAAGTACGATAAGCTCGAATCCGCTGTAGAAGCACTTGCTTCAAAATATATTATTCATCACAATCTGCAGGAATTTGAACATCGAATTCGATTGGTACTTTCCATTGCTCAAACTTATGTCGAATCCAATTGGTACAATAATATGGAAATGTGTACAAATGGAAGATTATTCATTTCAAAATTTGTTGTTGAATTTTCCAGAAGTTTTATGTCTAAAACGTGCAAAAATGTAAATATAATCGAATCGTTTTTGAGAATTTGGAAAGAGATATTTCCACCTTGGAAGATTTACAACGAATTTTTACATTTAAGCTTTACGTTACTTTACGTGAAAAGCATCGAACAAAATTCTTTCATGTTAGAGATTGGAAAATCGCTTGGAAAATTATGTAACGATTTGCATTCCGAAGAAAATTTAAATGTTATTGTATTTTGTAGAGTTTTCGAAACGTTTAAATCAGATTTTGAGTCTATTTTTAAAGATGAAGATCCAAATGAATGTTGTTTGTTTATGGCAGAAGGAATTTTGGCGGTGAAGAATATCACTTCTTCGGGATTTATGCTGGCAATGTTCCTGCTTCCACACGTTGATGAACTTACCACAAAAAATAAAGAAAAATGTATTAATATTTTCAATTTAATTGTTGGTCGAAAAGAATCAAGTGTTCGTATATTTGTACACCAACATTGTTTAAATAAAGTGACCAATAATGAATAAGTCATTTACTCGTATCATGTGATATGTAATATTATGAAATACTTATTGTAGAGTTTTTAAATAAAGTGCTACGAATATTTTATTTACTTGCATCGCGATGATTTGGTCAAATGAAATTATAAATTAATATATGAATTACTTATGAATGAGAGAATTACATATATATGAATGAGAAATTCTACGACAGCAGCTATGACAACGACAACCCCCTAGTTTCCAACCTAGGGAAAGAAATCCAGAAGACTTCCTTCTTCACAGAAGACCTCTGAGCATTCTAGCTTCACCGGACCTCTAAGTATCTATTCTCATCCCAAATACAGCTCGAACCATCACGCAAAGAAAAGCCCACTCCACTATAATGCCCATACCTATAGTCGATGATTGTTTAGAGCAAAACTTAAGCACGACTTAAGTACGAAATTGTTTATTCTGATTGATCGATTTCGTACTTAAGTCTGACTCAAGTCCGAGATCGGGCGAAGTATCGACCATAGGTATCAGCATAAGTATAAAATCTTTCCCCCATCTCACCTCACCACTTTTTAATTTTGAGATGGCCCTTAATCTAATAGGTAGTAAATCCTATACTTTGGGATCTAAGCGTACTTTGCCAATAAGATTCCCCGTTTCTCTTCATTTTGAAACCAGATACGGCTTGATGCCATCGCGGGTTAAGTAATTTCCCTCAAACTTACCACGTCATTGTTTGTCCTCATCAGATGCAGGAGATTATAAGGTAGCACCACTTACTTCATTCACCGAGTTGGAGCATCCGTGGCAAGGTAGAGCTTTTTCAGGGATGTTTTTGTGCGTATGGTCAGTTTTGGCTAACGCAACCAAAACAAATCACGGATCCACCCTAAAATGACTAAATTAAATTTTTATTTAAATTGAAATAAAATATATGCTTAACAAAATTGTCCTCTTTCCAATTGTATACAGGAAAAAGTGAAATTCGTGGTCTAAATTCCCTGACAGTTCCCCGATTCTCAATTGTTGTATCGAAAAACCGCGGAAAAATGATAATTTACAAAATAGAACACTAAAAGAATGCAAACGTTTGGTTTATAAAGAAAACTTTCTATACCAACCATACGTATTAGATACATTTAATATTATTCCGCGTGGTGGCGTTCGCTTTATGTGAATTGCAAATTCTCTAGCCGAATACTACTCGAGGAGTATTATTGGAAATTTAATAAAGACTCTCAGTTTAAATTCAAAAAATATAAGAATAATACAATACGTAGAAAATCAAAATTCAAAAAATTTAAAAAGGAGACAATTAACACATAACAGGTCTGGATTAAGAAAATTTGAAAAAATGAAAATTTCGTAATACGAAGTACAATATAACGTTATTTCATGGTTATTGCCATTCTTCAGTTGCACGCATCGATTACGATTACATTGTAAAATAAGAAGAAAAAATTTTTCAAACTAAACAAAATTATCGACTAAATTGTACAAAATTGACTTACCATAACCTCCAAAGATTATCAAAACTGAACTTGTTACACGAGGTATGAATAATTTAAAAATGATTTGAACTAAGAAATTCGTTTACCTAGCACTGCTAGTTTGAAATCCGAAGGCACTGCCCTCTTAATATGATTTCTAAAAACTTTGAAAAAATTCAAAATTCAAAAATTTTTACCACGTTTTTTAACCGTGAGGCGTAAAACTAGAAAAAGAACTCAAAATAAAAAATTTTAAGTAAATTTGTGGTTTTTAGTATGTATTTATGGTTAAATTCAAAAAATATAAGAATAATACAATACGTAGAAAATCAAAATTCAAAAAATTTAAAAAGGAGACAATTAACACATAACAGGTCTGGATTAAGAAAATTTGAAAAAATGAAAATTTCGTAATACGAAGTACAATATAACGTTATTTCATGGTTATTGCCATTCTTCAGTTGCACGCATCGATTACGATTACATTGTAAAATAAGAAGAAAAAATTTTTCAAACTAAACAAAATTATCGACTAAATTGTACAAAATTGACTTACCATAACCTCCAAAGATTATCAAAACTGAACTTGTTACACGAGGTATGAATAATTTAAAAATGATTTGAACTAAGAAATTCGTTTACCTAGCACTGCTAGTTTGAAATCCGAAGGCACTGCCCTCTTAATATGATTTCTAAAAACTTTGAAAAAATTCAAAATTCAAAAATTTACCACGTTTTTTAACCGTGAGGCGTAAAACTAGAAAAAGAACTCAAAATAAAAAATTTTAAGTAAATTTCTGGTTTTTAGTATGTATTTATGGTTAAATTCAAAAAATATAAGAATAATACAATACGTAGAAAATCAAAATTCAAAAAATTTAAAAAGGAGACAATTAACACATAACAGGTCTGGATTAAGAAAATTTGAAAAAATGAAAATTTCGTAATACGAAGTACAATATAACGTTATTTCATGGTTATTGCCATTCTTCAGTTGCACGCATCGATTACGATTACATTGTAAAATAAGAAGAAAAAATTTTTCAAACTAAACAAAATTATCGACTAAATTGTACAAAATTGACTTACCATAACCTCCAAAGATTATCAAAACTGAACTTGTTACACGAGGTATGAATAATTTAAAAATGATTTGAACTAAGAAATTCGTTTACCTAGCACTGCTAGTTTGAAATCCGAAGGCACTGCCCTCTTAATATGATTTCTAAAAACTTTGAAAAAATTCAAAATTCAAAAATTTACCACGTTTTTTAACCGTGAGGCGTAAAACTAGAAAAAGAACTCAAAATAAAAAATTTTAAGTAAATTTCTGGTTTTTAGTATGTATTTATGGTTAAATTCAAAAAATATAAGAATAATACAATACGTAGAAAATCAAAATTCAAAAAATTTAAAAAGGAGACAATTAACACATAACAGGTCTGGATTAAGAAAATTTGAAAAAATGAAAATTTCGTAATACGAAGTACAATATAACGTTATTTCATGGTTATTGCCATTCTTCAGTTGCACGCATCGATTACGATTACATTGTAAAATAAGAAGAAAAAATTTTTCAAACTAAACAAAATTATCGACTAAATTGTACAAAATTGACTTACCATAACCTCCAAAGATTATCAAAACTGAACTTGTTACACGAGGTATGAATAATTTAAAAATGATTTGAACTAAGAAATTCGTTTACCTAGCACTGCTAGTTTGAAATCCGAAGGCACTGCCCTCTTAATATGATTTCTAAAAACTTTGAAAAAATTCAAAATTCAAAAATTTACCACGTTTTTTAACCGTGAGGCGTAAAACTAGAAAAAGAACTCAAAATAAAAAATTTTAAGTAAATTTGTGGTTTTTAGTATGTATTTATGGTTAAATTCAAAAAATATAAGAATAATACAATACGTAGAAAATCAAAATTCAAAAAATTTAAAAAGGAGACAATTAACACATAACAGGTCTGGATTAAGAAAATTTGAAAAAATGAAAATTTCGTAATACGAAGTACAATATAACGTTATTTCATGGTTATTGCCATTCTTCAGTTGCACGCATCGATTACGATTACATTGTAAAATAAGAAGAAAAAATTTTTCAAACTAAACAAAATTATCGACTAAATTGTACAAAATTGACTTACCATAACCTCCAAAGATTATCAAAACTGAACTTGTTACACGAGGTATGAATAATTTAAAAATGATTTGAACTAAGAAATTCGTTTACCTAGCACTGCTAGTTTGAAATCCGAAGGCACTGCCCTCTTAATATGATTTCTAAAAACTTTGAAAAAATTCAAAATTCAAAAATTTACCACGTTTTTTAACCGTGAGGCGTAAAACTAGAAAAAGAACTCAAAATAAAAAATTTTAAGTAAATTTCTGGTTTTTAGTATGTATTTATGGTTAAATTCAAAAAATATAAGAATAATACAATACGTAGAAAATCAAAATTCAAAAAATTTAAAAAGGAGACAATTAACACATAACAGGTCTGGATTAAGAAAATTTGAAAAAATGAAAATTTCGTAATACGAAGTACAATATAACGTTATTTCATGGTTATTGCCATTCTTCAGTTGCACGCATCGATTACGATTACATTGTAAAATAAGAAGAAAAAATTTTTCAAACTAAACAAAATTATCGACTAAATTGTACAAAATTGACTTACCATAACCTCCAAAGATTATCAAAACTGAACTTGTTACACGAGGTATGAATAATTTAAAAATGATTTGAACTAAGAAATTCGTTTACCTAGCACTGCTAGTTTGAAATCCGAAGGCACTGCCCTCTTAATATGATTTCTAAAAACTTTGAAAAAATTCAAAATTCAAAAATTTACCACGTTTTTTAACCGTGAGGCGTAAAACTAGAAAAAGAACTCAAAATAAAAAATTTTAAGTAAATTTGTGGTTTTTAGTATGTATTTATGGTTAAATTCAAAAAATATAAGAATAATACAATACGTAGAAAATCAAAATTCAAAAAATTTAAAAAGGAGACAATTAACACATAACAGGTCTGGATTAAGAAAATTTGAAAAAATGAAAATTTCGTAATACGAAGTACAATATAACGTTATTTCATGGTTATTGCCATTCTTCAGTTGCACGCATCGATTACGATTACATTGTAAAATAAGAAGAAAAAATTTTTCAAACTAAACAAAATTATCGACTAAATTGTACAAAATTGACTTACCATAACCTCCAAAGATTATCAAAACTGAACTTGTTACACGAGGTATGAATAATTTAAAATGATTTGAACTAAGAAATTCGTTTACCTAGCACTGCTAGTTTGAAATCCGAAGGCACTGCCCTCTTAATATGATTTCTAAAAACTTTGAAAAAATTCAAAATTCAAAAATTTACCACGTTTTTTAACCGTGAGGCGTAAAACTAGAAAAAGAACTCAAAATAAAAAATTTTAAGTAAATTTGTGGTTTTTAGTATGTATTTATGGTTAAATTCAAAAAATATAAGAATAATACAATACGTAGAAAATCAAAATTCAAAAAATTTAAAAAGGAGACAATTAACACATAACAGGTCTGGATTAAGAAAATTTGAAAAAATGAAAATTTCGTAATACGAAGTACAATATAACGTTATTTCATGGTTATTGCCATTCTTCAGTTGCACGCATCGATTACGATTACATTGTAAAATAAGAAGAAAAAATTTTTCAAACTAAACAAAATTATCGACTAAATTGTACAAAATTGACTTACCATAACCTCCAAAGATTATCAAAACTGAACTTGTTACACGAGGTATGAATAATTTAAAAATGATTTGAACTAAGAAATTCGTTTACCTAGCACTGCTAGTTTGAAATCCGAAGGCACTGCCCTCTTAATATGATTTCTAAAAACTTTGAAAAAATTCAAAATTCAAAAATTTACCACGTTTTTTAACCGTGAGGCGTAAAACTAGAAAAAGAACTCAAAATAAAAAATTTTAAGTAAATTTGTGGTTTTTAGTATGTATTTATGGTTAAATTCAAAAAATATAAGAATAATACAATACGTAGAAAATCAAAATTCAAAAAATTTAAAAAGGAGAAAAAACTCTCAGTTTAATATGATGCTTTAAATCCAACGAGGAGTTGGATTGATTGCGTTTCATATTAAAAATTGGAGTCATTATTAAATTTCCGGTAATACTCGTCTTGAGGTATTACATATTTATGAGAATACTTCGTCTTTATTTAACACGTTTCATAATTATTAATTTTCTTGCAGAATATGACGATTCAAGCTGAATTTGAAAAGAACTTTCATTCTATACCTGGAATAGCAATTACCGAAAAAAGAAAAAATTTGTATGAACTGTTAAATAAAGTCAAAAGCAACCACAATGAAATTGACTTTGCTGCCATCACACCTACGACTGATCTCGAGGAAGTTTTCAAAGTTGAAACTTTGATTTATTTCCAAAAAACTGACGACTTACTGAAAGTGCTGTATGGAGGAAATTCGGCACTAATCAAGAAGGTTCTTTCGGCTAACCATTGGTTTATAAATTCAGCCTTTGAAAATGTAACTGGAGAAGAACTGGTGACAAATGTTTTCCCCAACATTTCTTACAACACGAAACTAAAACTTTTACATAAATTTGCAAAGTTTTCACCAAGCGCACATAAAAGCGACGAGTATTTCGAAGCAGTAAGAAATAACTACGGTTTGTTTTTGGCAACAAGATTGTTGGAATCCTGTAGCGAAAATCTCATACTGCGATGTATTGAAGCATATCGAGTTGCAATTACACCATGCCAGTTATTGACGATTATTAAAAAGTATCCTAAAATAACAGAAAAGGTTTTGGAGTTATTGGAGAAACAAAATTACGATCATCCGAATAATTGTAAATATAGGAATGTAATTGATTATCTCTTTCTAAGCGACAGTTCTTTATTCTTAAAACTTTATGACCTATACAAGCCAGACTTAACATTTGGGCGTAGAAGAACGAAATCATTTATTTTACAAAATAGAGATTACGTCATCAAAAACTCGTATAAAATGCACAAAATCTTGAATTGCAAGCAAGCATATAACAGCATTAAGAGTGATTACGGTGAATACTTTTACAATCGGCTTCCGAAGTCGCTGAACGAATTTCAAGAAAATTTTGAACAATATTTGAATGATTTGAACCAAACGTCATTGTTAAAGCCCCAACAATTTAACATAATTGTAAATGCGTTTAAGAAGTTATTCGGAAACGAATTTTGGGATTTCCCCGAGCTAGTGACTTTCGAACTTCTCGCGTTGATGTCGCCAGACGATCGAGAAGAGTGGATGCAAAACCACACCAAACCGAAAAACTTGAAGGAAGAAACTTGGATCTCGTTAATGAAAACGGAAAAATCGATTCCTTTGCTAATTAAAAAGATTTCTTTGACTTCCAATGTAGAAAATCGAGGAGAGTTAATTAGAACTTTACTTTCCACGTGCCACATCAACAATGATTTGAATGCTTTATTGCGAGTTTTTGAATATGTAACTAAGAAACATAGAAATGACGACGTGGATATGAGAGGACTGTATCTACACGAAGTATCCAATAAGTTTGATATACAAAAATTCTCTGAAGAACACTGGAAATATTTAATGAAATTTGTTCGAAGTTTCCTACTGGATAAGAGCTACGCGTGTTGGTATGCTGCAGGTTTATTTAATGGATATATTTATTACAGTTGTTTACATAAATTGGACATTTATGATCTGGTTTTTGAATGGGTTAAGTTGGGTGCAGATATTGATGATTTATGCCAAAAAGTACCCGAGTACGAGAAAGCTTGTTTGCGTATTGTTGCTGAAGTTATTCCAAAAATTTTTGTAAAAAAGGAAGAATTGGTTGAACATTATCGGAAGTACTTATACACTGTGGGTGATTATAATGAACGCAATCCAAAAGACAGAATGTCATTATTTGAAGACAATAATGCTATTCAGAACTTGAAAGAACATTTGGCAGAAGAAACGTACATAAATTGGTATGACGAAAATATCCTAAAGAAATGTTTAAAATATGAATTCAAACGGAGTCTAGAAGTAGGAATGGTCGAACTTTATTTCAATAAAATTGAAGATAAACAAAATCCATATTTCAATTTTATCTTAAAAAATGACCCAGAAACGTTTGGAAAACTTGTCTTACCGATTCTTGATAAATATTCTGAATTATATCATTTGCGCTTTTTAAAATATTACGAACATGTAGGATTACCTCAAAAATTTACTGCAACTCACGTAACTTCCGATAATACTCTAATAGACTCCGATTCTTTCAAACCAAAAGAAATGCAATGCTTACCGTATACCATGAAGCCTTGTGATTTTCTTACCTTGGTTGCTACTTACTGTTCAGATGATTTGAATACAAATTGTGAAACCGAAGCCGAGCAAGAAATTTACAATGTAAAGAAGGTTGCGATTGCAAGTCTAAAATATCTTTCACCGCCAGAAATGGTGCTGAGGAGACTTCTGCAGTTTTGCCAAGGCGATTATTTCAACTTAGCTGTTGATTCCTTACATTCACTATGTGAAAATTTGAATGAAAACAAGATAATGGATTTCGTAAAAGTTTTGAACCATCGTGAGGTTTCGATAAGAAAACATTCTATCCGTTTGGTATTTCATCTATTAAGTAAAAACACTATTGGCGAGTTCGTGGAGAAATTATTGCAAAATGAGGAAAACATGTCGATTAGGAAATGTATATTGAATGCAACCTTTAAATTATTTTTAAATACCCAAGAACAAAACGATTTTGAATTGGTGAAACAAAATGTGAAAGCAATCGACCTGAAAGACACGGAATCTTTTACCATCATCACAAATAACATCAAAAAGGTGTCCCCGAAATATTTCGAAGAATTTATTTTATTCATTTGGGACATTTTGGAAAACGTCCAAAATCCAGACAAAGCAATTATTCGAGGAAAATGTCGAATTTTAAGTGCAATTGACGAAAGCCACGTTGGGTCTCTACCAAACGAATTCTGTAGTCGGTTGATTGAAAATTATTTATTCAAGTCCAAAGAGTACGATGACTTGGAAATTGCCATAGAAACATTCGCTTCAAGATATATCATTTATCGCAATCTGGACGATTTGGAAACACGAATCCTCTCAGTTCTTTCCATTGCTCAAAGTTACGTTCGGTCGAATTGGTACAATATAGAAACCTTTGTAACTGGAAGAAAATTTATTTCGAAATTTGTTATTGAATTTTCCAAAAATTTCCTTTCTAAAAAATGCAAAAACGTCGAAATAATCGAAGCATTTTTGAAAATTTGGGGAAATCTATTTGAACCTTCTGAAATTTATAATGAGTTTTTACATTTAAACCTGACGTCACTTTTTATTAAAAGTGTTGAACGTAATTCTTCAATGCTGGAAATTGGAGAAATGCTTGGGCAATTTTGTAACAAACTGGAATCGAAAGGAGATATGAATGTTATCGTATTTTGTGATGTTTTAGAAACCTTTAAAGAGGATTTTAAGTCGATTTTCAAAGATGAAGACCCAAATGAAAATTTTCTGGTTATGGCTGAAGGCATTTTGGCCAAGAATATTACTTCTTCGGGATACATGTTGGCAATGTTCTTACTACCAGACGTTAAAAAACTGACTTCAAAATATGTAGAAAAATATAACAACATTTTTAATCAAATTGTAGGACAGAAGGAACCCAACATTCAAATCCTTTTACATCAACACTTTTTAAACAAATTGACTGATAATGATGATTCCGGAGAGTGGTTTTCATAATAGAATTTTTTAATTTTTAAAGAAGTATTTTATGTTAAAAATAAAAAAAATTTAAATTAATTGCAATGATATAAATTTATTAATCTAAAATAAAATAAAAAAAATCCTATTATTTTCCAATTTTGTGCTAAATCAAATTAAATTCTAATCCTTTCCTAACTAAAGTGGGACTCGGTCGATGAAATAATCAAAGAGATGAAGGGAGGAGGATGCGTTGCTGATAAGGAACCGTAGCCTCACGACAAATCCAACTGCACCACAAATGCAATTTGTGCGAAACAAGACCCAGGGAGAATTTTTTTAGTGAGTAAGAATCTCATGGGCCCTATTCTCCAGCTTACTCGACTTGATTCGTATATAAATCATTAAGTTTCGACCAATCAAAAATTGTGAATACTTCACTTTTGTATTAAAAAATGAAGTATTCTGTATATACGAATCAAGCAATTTCAGTTTGAGACTCCCTGGACATCAAGATGATACTAACTTATGCAAGGTTTTTACTTCTCCCCAGCGCACAAAAAAAAGATTCTAATCCTGCATTATCTAAAATCGACAGCTTTTAGGATTTGAGTTAAATTAAATTATTTATTTTTGAAAAAACAATCTATTTCATAGAAAAGTTGAAAATAATATACAAAATAGGTACAAAAATGACAAACATGTCAGGAAAATGTCTCACTTTACTCGCACTCGGTACAAAGTACATACCTCGTATTTCAACGTTGCTCCGCATCAGTAATTTTTCATTTTTTTGACTTTTATGTAAATAACTATTAATTTAATAAATTTAATTTTTCTTCCAATTAAACGGAAGGGAGCTGTTTCATTACCGATGTTAAACACAAAATTCAAAAACACGTGGTGTATCATTTTTCAAAAGTTATAATATCAAAGGTAGCTAAACAAATTAATAAGAAATATGACATTATTTTTATGAAACTGACTAATTTTGATATCTACCTTTTCTAAAAATTATTTCAAGTTTATCTACCACTACAAATATGAATTTATAGGCCTTAACTTAAAAACAAATAGATGTAAACTTTGACTGTGACATTTACATAATCTAATATCTTTAAATATTACCAACATAAAATTTTATTTTTAACTAAATAACTAAAAAATTGGCTATGTAAACATTGAATAACTTTCCCCATTAAATTTGGGTATAAAAATTATCGGTCAACCTCCTCTTTCTGGGTACCATTCGAGGAGAATCACCTCGAGGAAGCTACAGTTCGAATCAAAAAGTCAAAAAGTTGAAAAATTTGAAAACCAGTTTAATTAAAGGTGCAGATTTACTTCTTTGCACACATAATTAGAGAGTAAATTTTCGTTCGCCACCTTCTTGAAATGTACCGTTCGATGTGCAAGACCTCAAGGAAACGACAGGTCGCATCTGCGGGGCTCAAAAATCGCGCTACGCGGGACACGGGGTGTAAAATCCGAAAACATCAAAATTTCATAAACGTCAAACTTGTATTAATTTCCGAAAATTTTTGGAATCGAGTTGCTACGCGACTCGTATTCCGTCTAACTCGATATACGTGCTTAATGTCCGTACTAATAGTCACGGATTAAACCGAGATTCAAGATGATCCTAGGATTTACCAATGAGATTACTGGAATTTAGACCGTATCGTAGCAACAACTACTATTTCGAGAATTAATCTTGAATCTCGGATTGATCCGTGACTATTAGTACGGGCATAAGAGAGAGATGCGACACGGCACGATTAAATAATTTGGATATAACAAATGGTGGTCCAAAAGTAATTGACACTTGAGATTTTTTTATTTTCTTTATCATTTCCGCAATTTTCAACAAATTTTCACCATTTTCAGCTGGCCTCTAAGTTTAACTATGATGTACATTTATGCCAAATTTTTTTACATTTGGTTGCGTGGTTTAACCTGTGCAATTGATACTATTTCATTTCATGATCTCGTAACCACATACAGACAGACATACAGACAGACATACAGACGAACATCCAACTAAAATTCATCAAAAATTTATCAGGACATGATAAGGAACATTTTAATGCAAAACTTTCGATTTTTGATTGGATTACAATGCTTTCCCTTATACATACGTATACGTATGGGGAAAGTAAAAACCACGGATTTATGAATATAAACTGGATAGCTAATGCTGATCCCCACTATTGTCTCGATACCGATGGCCGCCATACTGTGCTAAAATGCTACCTACCTACCCCAACAAGGGTTTATCTATTGTTATGTTATAAATAATAACCTCACTATACTTTGAAATTGACGACCAAATGACAGACTGGAGACTCAGGGTGACAATTTTTCGTAGCTCCAACAACTGTAAGGCATTAAAGTTACTGAAAGTTACTAAAAATTAGCACAGTATGGCGGCCAAGGTGGGTTGGACATCAGTTGAGGTGGGGATATACAGCAACTGGCTATCCAGTTTATATTCATAAATCCGTGGAAAAAACTCTCTGGACAATTTCCATTTTCCTAACTTAGTTTCACTTTACCGTCAGTAATTTTGGTATAATTTTGCATGAGAAATTATGGATCGTGGTAAAAGAAAAATGTTTGTAAATGATAGTTTTCTGTCTATAAGAAGTATAAGAAGTAAAACAACTAAACTTGTACTAATTTTACAAATCTTTATTATTTTTATATATTTTAAATATTATTATTAGCAGTTAAAAACGCTTTAATATCTTGAAAAAAAAAATTTTATTATTATGTTTTAAAATTGCTGCATCCTGCTAATATATTCGTCCAATATTTGAACTCAACTAGTCTTTGTAACCATCTGGTAAAATAAAAATTTAAGTTGGTAATATTTAAGGATTTTAGGTTATGTAAATATCATAGTCAAAGTTTGCATCTATTTATTAGTCAATTAAAGGCTATAAATTCATATTTGTATCAGTGGTATGGCGTAAAGCCTATATTGGCCGACTGGGAAGCGGGTAATCGCGGTTAATATCCTGGTCGCGTCGTTTACACTGCTAGGATCTAAAGCAGGGGTCTCTAAACTTTTTCGTTTAAGGGCCCGACTGATTGCTCCACAAAGCCACGATGGCCAAGATCTAGCTAGAAAATCATTAGATTTTCAAAAATAAACAAATAATAATTATTTGAACCATTAAATAATTGATTCCATGTCAAAATGTCGAAAACAAAAACGTCGACGTCAAAACGTCGAAAGTCAAAAACGACGAAAATAATAACGTCGAAAAACAAAAACGTCGAAATCAAAAAGGTCGAAAACAAAAACGTCGAAAATAAAAACTTTGAAGTTTTATCCGAAGATGATGCTAGGCATACGAAAGATGAAAATTCGGTAGGAAAATATTGCATGTTCAGTTTTTATTATGATTTAGCAGTAACGGACCTAGGGGGGAGGGACCTTATGACACTGTATACTTGTGAAATACTAGCCTAATATTTCTTGAATTTTTTTAATTAACGAAATTGCTAATAATATGTATGAACTTTTAGCCCTCCTATTGATGTTTTAGCCCCCCTTTGATTACGTCATAGATCGGATTAATCGCATAAGAAGAATATCGCGACGTTGAGGCCAGAATTAAGTCAATAAGTAAAGTAAAAAAAAATTTTTTTTATTTTCAACGCTTTGACTTCGACGTTTTTGTTTTCGACGTTTTTGTTTTCGACGTTATTGAATTTCGACGTTTTTGTTTTCGATGTTTTTGTTTTCGACGTTTTGACGTGCTATCAAATAATTCCAATTGACTATTTAACTTTTAAAATAAATTTTTCGATTTAAAAATGGAATGATGATTGTCGGTATGGCTTATCACCGCAGGTGCTCGCCGTTTATTCAAATGTTTGAAGCTTTTTAATTTAGCAATTAAATTTTTTCAATTCACTATTAACTTTTAAAATTCAATTATCCAAATCTTTTCAGTAATAAATCAATCAACGACTCTAATTTTATTCCAATTTCCAAAATCCAAACTTTTGAGATAACAATCCAGTACCGTCTAAATTTTAGGACAATTTCCGTTTCCAAATAAAATAAAACTATTACTCACGTTAAATCGCAATTTATTACCAAATTATTTTCAAAAATCTTAAACTTGAGACTTAAATCAAAAATTTTTCAAAACCTTCACACAAAAATAAGTCTGTTTGCTTCGGCGGACTGGATCGGAAGGGGGAATCTCTCGTCTTTCCGTACCAACATAACTTGCTAGCACGAAAAAACCCACCAAATTCAAAAAATTACAATGAATTACTCAAAAACCAAAACCAAATAAAAAAATTCAAATCTCGTATTTACAGCCAATTCAAAATCATCAAAATCAAATTCAAACTAAAAAAACATTTCTAATACAAATCAAATAATTTAAATTTCAAAAATGTTTCCAAAAATGATTTGGTAACATGACAATATATTATTCATGAGAGTGTCAAACATGGTTCACGTGCAAGGTTAAAACAATTGCCGCAATTATTTAAGTTGAGTACACGGACTGTCAGCATAATATGTAAAACACCGACTTTCATATTAAAAAACGATGTTATCATTCGATTATTTTGAAATTTAAAGAAAAAAATTGATGTTGGTTCTCATTTTGATGTCATTTTTTAAATTTTCCAACAATTTTGTAAAAAATAAGTATAAAAACCTGTATATTTTATATTATTTAATAAATTTAATTTTTATTTAAGTAGCTACTAGTTAATATTCAAATGAATATTATAATTACATTAAAAAATAAATAAAATATTCCATAATATTTCTAGGTACTCTATGGCTACTTCTGTTACTGTAGTATACGTTCATTACATTATAATAATGAAAGTGAATTATTTTGAACAGATATCTAACTAAATACATTATTTCCAGGACTTACCGAAAACTTGATACTTATTCTTGGAAAGAATGACCTCTAAAGACGAGTTCTTCAATGGGTTTCATTCGTTATCTGGAACATCAATGAAAGAACGAAGGGAGAGCTTGTTCCAATTACTGAACCAAGTAAAAGACCACCAAGCGAAAATAGACTTTTCCCTAATAGAACCTCGAACACTACTGGAAGAAGTTTTCAAAGTTGAAACCCTAATTTTTTTCAAACGTGTCGATGATTTGCTCAAAGTATTGTGTGGTGAAAATTCGATTCTCATACATAAGGTTCTCAAGGTTAGTTCTTGGTTTATAAACGAAGCCTTTGGGAAAATTAGTGGAGAAGAGTTGGTAACAGAGGTTTTTCCAAATACATCTTACAATACCAAACTGAAAATTTTACAAAAATTTTCAAACTATCTCTCCGATGAACAAAAAAGCGACGAATACTTTGAAGCCATCAAGAAACGCTATGGTTTATTTCTGGCTTCCAAGATGTTGGCTGCTTGTAGTAAAGACGTCATCCTAAAATGTATAGACGAAAACAAGATTGAAATTACCGCTCAGCAATTATTGATAATCGTCAAGAAGTATCCAGAAATAACGGAGCTAATTTTTTTGAAACTAGAAAACCAAAATTATAAAGATATTAGCCAAAAATATATAAAAGTTTTTAATTATCTTGCTCTTGAGGATTACGCTTTATTTTTGAAATTGAACGATAAGTACAAACCTGGGATAAATTTGGGTTCGAGAAGTTCTAAAAAAGTGTTTCTTTTAAATAAGAAGAGCATTATTGAGAGTCCAAAAACCCAAAGGTTCTTAAAACATAAAAAGGTCATTTGCTGGTTAAAAGAAGACAGGTTCGAGTATTTTTGTAATGAGCTTCCAAAATCTCTTAACCAATTTCAGTCAAATTATTCAGAATATTTGAATTTATTTAAAACTACATCGCTTGCTAAACCAGAACAACTGAACCTTCTGCTACGCTGTTTTAAAAAAGTCTATGATAGCGAATTATGGGATTACTCCATTTTAATCACCTCTGAATTACTTGAAATGATGTCGCCTGATGAGCGAGAATCGTGGATGGCCTGCCACTCGAAACCTAAAGAAATGAAAGACGAAGTGTGGATTTCGTTAATGAAAAGCGAAAAATCGGTTCCGCTGTTAATGGAGAAACTTGATGCCACGTTTGACTCAGATTACCGTAAGGATTTGATCACGAGTTTAGTAGAATCGTGTCGTGTTAATGATGACGTGGATGCCTTATTCGACGTGTTCCAAGATATTAACAAACGGTATACAAATGTAGAACTCATATTACACTTAACGAACGAAATCGGCGCTAGTTTTGACCTGACGAAGTTTACTGAAGAACATTGGAGTTACATTGCGAAAATTATTTCAAAATACTTAAACAATAACATTTGGAATGTACAAGAGCTGTTGAAAGGATACACTTACTATTGTTTGGAACATGATATGCCAATCCCCAAAAATTTACTATCTAAATGGTACAAGAACAACGAATCTTGTTACTTTACCTGGTTTCAAAAAAACACCCAATATGAAAAAAAGTGTCTATTAGTCAGTGTCGAATTAATTCCAACCGTATTTAGTGAAAAAAAGAAAATATCCGAAAATTACTTACATTATTTGCTTAATGTAAATTATTACAATAAAAACAAAAAGAAAACCAGAATATCATATTTTGAAAACCTCGACGTCATGAAATATTTTAAATTGGTATTAATTGAAGAACCATGGAACTATATTGGAGAATTGGTAATGGAAGATTGTCTAAAGTTCGAGTTCCAAAAATGTTTGGAAGCAGGCTTGCTGAGCATTTATTTCGATAAGAAACCCTACAGTTCTCCCCAAAAACAAGTTCTTTTGGTGTTGAGAACCCATCCTCAGGCGCTGGCAAATCTCGACGCATCGGTTATCAATAATTGGTATCAAATATCTTGCGGACTTCACCAATTTAAATACGCTGAATGCTTTAAACCCGAGCCAAAATTTGTCAAGGAATATTCCAACCTTACGAAGTTTGAAAATAAACCAGAGGAACTGAATAAGAACGCTGTAAATTGTCTGTCTCATGTTTTGAAACCGGAAGATTACTTTGATTTAATTAAGCTGTATTATCCAAAAGACCTGACGGCAAGTTGTGATACTGAAAAGGAGAAAGTAATATATCTACTCCAAAAGGTTCTTGTTCATTGCTTGAGAAATGTGATCTCGCCTGAAGACGCGATGAAATCCCTCATGCACTTTTGCCAAGGTGATTATTTGAAGATGTCCCATGGTACAATGTATTCAATCAGCAACAATCTGAAGGAAAGCAAGTTAACCGATTTCATAAATGTTCTAAACGATCGTGCAGTCTCCGTACGTAAATATTCGATTTACTTAGTTTTCCGTCTTTTAGACAAAGAGGCAATTCATAGCTTTTTAACCAAACTAATGAAAACCGAAAAGAACACGTCCGTTAGGAAGTATTTACTCAAGGCAAACTTGCTATATTTTTTGAGGAACCAAGAAGATCGTTTTTATGAACTCCTGAAGGAAAATATCAAAGAAATCGATACCCAAGACAATGAAGTGTATGCTATGATGACAAATAATATTGAAAAAGTATCGCAAAAATATTTCAAAGATTTTTTCGTATTCACTTGGGATCTTTTGGAAAATGTAGAAATTTCGGATGAAGTGCAAATCAAAGGAAGGACTAAACTTCTTAGTTCGATCACGAAGAAAAATATCAAATTGCTACCAGAAGAATTTTGCACTGAACTAATTAACCAATACCTGTTCAAGTCAAAAGAAAATGAAGGTTTTGAAACCAAAATGGCCGAATTTTCTTCAAAATTTATTACCTATTACGACTCTGACGATTTGGAGAAACAAATTCGTTTAGTTCTTGGAGTTATCAAACCGCATGTTAAGTCAACATGGTGGGACATTGAAGGTCATTTAAATGGCAGAAAATTTGTTAACAAATTTGTTTTGAAATTTTGCAAAGATTTTCTTTCGAAAGATTGCTTAGATTTTAACATTATTGATGCATTTTTCAGTATATGGCAACAAAAGTTTGAGCCATGTGAAATTTACTATGAATTTTTGTATTTGAAACTTACTTGCATTTATAGTAAAAGTGTCAGTCACAGTTTTTCTCAGAAGGAAATCGGGGAAAATCTTGGGGAGTTTTGTAACTTTTTAGATAAAACCCGGTATTCGAATGCAATCATTATCGGTGAGGTTTTCGAAAAATTTAAGATGAACTTTGTTTCGATCGACGAGGCTGAAGATGAAAATAAAAGCAGTTTGCTTATAGCTGAAAATATTTTGAAATTAAATGATTCATCTTCAGGTTTACTGTTAACCATGTTATTGTTACTCGGCCTTAATAGTAACTTGACTTTACAGTTGAGGAAAAAGAATGAAATCATTTTTAAGAAAATTATGAGTTATAAAGATTCAAATGTTCAGATATACCTTCATCAGCATATTTTAAAGAATGGTTGAATATTAAGTAAACTTTGTGTAAATAATATTATATTGTAATTTTTGACATAGCCTATTAAGTACTTTGTAATATTTAATAATGCATAAGAATAAAGCAAATTTTTTAAAATAAATTTTCATTCAAAATTGCAACGATAATTGTAAGTATGCGTCGCTATCAGACCAGATGCTCGACGTGCACACAAATTTTACAACGCCTTCCAATTCAACCAATTATATTATTTTTATCATACAATTATGCAATCTTCTTTTATCATTTATTCAAATTCCAAATTTTCAAAAATATTCCAATTATCAATCGAATCTTTATTTCACAAATTCAAATCAAAAATATCAAATCTGAAACGCAAAATTAATATTTTTACAGGACCTTTCCGCAAAAGCGTCCGACCATCTCGACGGACCAGATTGGAAGAAAAGATTATCGTTCTCTTGTGTGCCAACTTAAACATTTTAGTATTTTAGTATCAATAGTTTTATATAAAACTACTTACAAAATAAATTTAAATGCACAAATAATTATAACCTATATCTACATAACAACTCGGAATTACAAAATTAAAATTCAATCTCAAAAAAATATAAAGTTAATTTCAAAAACTTAAAAATGTATAAAAAAGGATTATGTAACACGACAATATATCATTTAAATTAGATTTTAATTATGTTTATTTAAAAAAATGCACCCTAAATTTGAAAATCATTGATCTAGCAAGGTAGGCGTTTCTAGGCCCTCGCAATTGATAAAAACATTCCTGAAGGTGGCCAAAGTAGATAATCGTCGATCTAGAATGGCAGGAATCTGATTTAAGTTAAATTCAGCTATAGAATTAATTGCTCATAGTTTATTCGCTTACATAGTAGTGTTATCTTCGGTTGAAGATGCAGTCGTGAGTTTGATTCCTTACCAAGAACACCTAACCGTGTCTCCTAACACAGCGACAAAGTGCTTGCAAAATATTTCAAGAATTAAACACGTGCGTAAACTTGGCTCCCCTTTTTCCAAATTTAAATTTTTTTTGTTGTTTTCTATTGTTTTCCATTTGTTTTCAATTGTTTTGATAACTAAGAAAATCTCAAAAAACCTTTTTTCTGCCAGCTCCCCGTTTTTTGAAATTAAAATATATTTTTGTTGTTTTCGATTGTTTCTGATTTGTTTTCAATTGTTTTGTAAAAATAAATTTTTTAAATCAAACGATAATCGCGAAAATCGCGAAATAAGATTTTGCGCCAGCTCCCCTTTTTTCGAAATTAAATTTTTTTTTTGTTTTTAATTGTTCTTGATTTGTTTCAATTTTTTTGTAAAAATAAAATTTTTAAATCGAATGATAAGCACGAAAATCGCGAAATAAGATTTAAAGCCAATCTCTATTTTTTTATTTATTATAATATTCTTTCTTTGTTGTTGTGGATTGTTTTTTATGTTCTCTGAAGTGTCTTGTATTAATTTAGTAGTCGTGTACTCTACTTTATAATTTGGTAAAGCATTAGAGAGATATTATAGTAGTCGCAATCTGCAGGACCGTCCTAAGACATCTATGAGTTCTGAGCTAATGTCATCAGACATCTTGAAGAGGAAATAATATTATATTATAAAGGTTTTACTTTATAAGTGAGTTTAACTTTATGTCAGTTGTCAATATCCAAAAATAATTTAATGCAAATTCAAAAATTAATTTATTTATTATAAAAGCCGCAAAAAAAGTTGTTTTTTATTAAATTTATTGAGTTATTGTTTTTAATTCTAGATTGAATTATGTTAAGTTTTTAATATATTTTAACGAATCAGAATACTTCCTTTTTACGTTCAGATAGATCATATTTCTGCCCGAGATTTGACGCTATAATGTGTACATATTTCGAAAAAAGGGGAGCTGGCGCAAAATCTTATTTCGCGATTTTCGCGGTTATCATTTGATTTAAAAAATTTATTTTTAGAAAACAATTGACAACAAATCATAAATAATCGAAAACAACAAAAAAAAATTTTAATTTCAAAAAAAAGGGGAGCTGGTGCAAAACCTTATTTCGCGATTTTCGCGGTTATCATTTGATTTAAAAATTTTATTTTTACAAAACAATTGACAACAAATCAAAAACAATCGAAAACAGCAAAAAAAATTTTTAATTTCGAAAAAAGGAGCGCTGACATAAAAAAAAGTTTTTTGAGATATTTTTCTTTTTTTTAGCAAAATCTAAAAAAAAATTATCAAAACAATTAAAAACAAATGGAAAACAATCTAAAACAAAACAAAAATTTAATATTTTGAAAAAAGGAGAGCCAAGTTCACGCACGTGAATTAAACCCTTCTGATTAGGGAGTCACATCAACTACAAAAATGACTATCATTTTGATTTTAATATAAAATATTAAATTGAAAGATTTTATTTCAAGTCAAATAATAGAAATAAAACTAATATTTTTACTCCCAAATCCTTAATTTTTACGAAACGCGTTTTGGTAATCTATAACATTTAGTCTCAAAGGACAATAAAAATAAATATATTGTATTGTATTGTATTGTATTCTTTTTTATTTTAATTATTTATTTATTTATTTATAAAAATGTAATGTACTGGCCACACTTTACGACGCCAAATAAATGTAATGACCTGTGACTATAAATTTTTAATTTAAAATTTAATAATAACTTTTCTCCAACAGTCATCCATTTTTTACGAGCATGAGACTCTTTTTAAATAATTTTATCATCCAAATTCAAATACTAAAATTTTCAAGTTAAATTAAATTTTATAATTTACCAAATGGAACGCAAATCGCAGCGATAACCATACCCAGGTGCATCACTAAATCCAATCTATTTATAACTGCGACCCAACAGCAAAAGTGTCGTCTTTTTCTCATGTTCGCACAATGCCAATTTAATTGGTAGGCGGAGAAACAAAAAATTGAAATTTTACAAAAGTAAAACAATTACAAAATATTTACAAAATTTACACATTAATAATTAATAATCAAAATACAAAATAAATTCAAAATACAACAAAAATAAAAAATTAAAAACAAATCTCATAAAATATTTAAAATCCAAAATTCAAAATATTTGAATATTTAGATTTTGGAACACGACAATATTATCGGTAGACAAATTTTGATGTATAAAGTTTCATGAATTAATAAGTGATGCGCATGGAAGATTAACAAGCTTTTTTTAAAAAAATTGCTTAAAAGCGATTTCAAGTTTAAATCTTATCTTGCTTTTAACACCGCAGTGCATCAATTTTAACATTTAATGTTGATAAAGTAGCTCATTTAAAATCAAATGAATGCTAAAAGTGCACTTTCTCGAATGGTAGTAGATAATTTTTTTTCTGAATATTTTTGAAGTGGGCGAGTATTGAGTAATGAGATGACGGTCATTAGCTTAATAAGTTAGCCAAACTACTGCTGATAAGCTGATATATTTATTATTGATAAATTTTCTTAATGCTAATGATTAAATTCGTTTCAGGCTCTTAAATGGACAATCCCACGAAAAACTTTTTGGACAAATTTTATTCCTTACCTGGCATAACAATCTGTGAAAAACATCAAAATTTACATCGCCTGCTCAAGGAAACTAATAATATCGACCAAGTTGACTTCGCAGTGCTAAAACCCAAAAACTATTTGGAAGAAATATTCAAACTGAAAATAGATATTTATTTTCGAAAAGTGTCTTCTATTCTTGACGTATTAAAAAGCGACAACCCAGTTTTAATAAAAAAATTATTTAAACTTTCTCTGCCTCTTCTGAACGATACTTTTCAAAATATCGATGGAAGTGAATTGGTGAACGAGTTTCTTCCCCATTTATCCTTCATAACAAAATTGAAACTTTTAAATCGATTAGCTCGATGTTTGACGGATAGCCGAAAATCGGATGAGTATTTTGATGCAATTTTTGAAAAATATGGTCTTCATCTAGCATCCAAACTGATTCCATCGTGTAGTCCTAAAAAAATATTAGATATTCTCAAAAACTATCAGGTCGAAATGACTTCGTCTCAATTGTTATTTATCGTTAAAAAGCATCCCGACTTCTGCGAAGAAATTTTTGAATTATTAGGCAACCGTAAATCAAAACTTAGCATTGGACAAAAATATAATCAAGTTTTTGTGTTCTTAGCAAAAACTAATTTCGTTTTCTTTGCTAAACTTAACAAAAAGTATCATCCCGACTTGAAGCTTGGTCGCAAAACTACCAAACTGTGTATCTTTTCTGGTAGAAAAGAAGTTGTAGAGAATTCTTTAGACTACTTCAGATTTTTAAATAAAAAAGAAGTGGTTAGGAGACTGCAAGATCAAGAATTTGATCAATACTACCTCCATCTGTTTCCAAAATCAATTAATGAATATAAAAAAGAAGCCGAGGTTTTTGTAAATTTGTTACAGTATCTACCTATCGAAAACAAGACAGGAAAACTCTTAACGTCGTTTAAACATAATTTTGGAGAAGAGCTATGGAATTTCGATGAGTTGGTGAATTTTTCATTACTTCAAACAATGTCGCCCAATAATCGAGAGTTATGGATGGAAAAATATTCCAAACCAAAGAACATTCAAGAAGAGCAGTGGGCAAGCTTGATGAAAATAGAAAAATCTATTCCGTTACTCACCAATAAAATTGGATTGACGTCCAAGGTGAAGTTAAGATCTCAGATAATTCCGTATTTTGTGATAACTTGTAAGATAAATAAAGATAAGAAAGCCTTGGCAAAAGTTTGTAAATACATAACGATGAAGCATCACAATGATCATTGGCGTGTTCGGCAAGGTTTCCTGAATGCAATGTTAAAACATTTTGACTTGTCTGTTTTGGAAGAAGATCATTGGAAGTATATCAACGAACTTTTGCAATTTAATTACGTTAATAACGAAAATTATTATCAAATTGAAGATTTTTTGAGAGCTTACATTTATTTTCTAATGAGCCGAAACCTTCCAATTGACGACCAATTGAATCGGTGGTTCAAACTTGGACAAAATGATTTAAAAATTACCAATCCCGAATATAAAGAAGTTTTTTGGAAATTTTACTTAGACATGTATATAAATAGGAAAGGAGATGATAATAATTGTTATTACTCCTACTCGGTACCCTCAGAATGGTCTAAAATATATTTTCGTGATAAAAAATATTCATCGGAGATTCTTAATTTTCTCAAGACATATTTGGTGGATACCTACATTTGGGGAATTGAACGTGCTATTATCGATTGGTTTAATTACAGTTCGGAAAGAGAAGAAAGAATTGAAATACTGAATTTAATTTTTAATTCCAAAAATAAATTGGAATACCCAATTATTTTAAAATGGTTGCTAGTAAATGATCCTCTTTATATAATTGACAACTTAGAAATTTTAGTTAAACCTTTTTTGCGTGCACGTCCATGTTTAATTTCATATTGCAAACAATTTCATCATTTGGAACTACCTCAAAAACTATGTTCTCTTTTTAAAAAAAAATTAATAAATCAAAAACCGGATGACAACTATAGAAATTCGTACGAAAATTTAATATATAACTTGATGAATGCGTTGGCCATTTTAATGGACACAAAAGACTTTCTAGATTTTATCAAAACTTACAAAACAACAATTTCAAAAATCGATGTTAGCAGTAAAGAAGGAGTTCACTTGGCAAAAATACAAAAAAGTATTGCAGTATGTTTGAAGAAATTAAATCCACCATTCGCTGCTTTAGAAAACATATTGAGTTTTTCCCAAGGAGATTATTTAAATTTGGTACAAACTTCATTTGTTTTTGTGACTCGAAACGTGGCCGAAATTAAATTACCTCAATTTCTTCAAAAATTAGAGACCGGAAGCGTTGCAATGCGAAAAACATCCATTTATCTACAATTTGAACTCTCCAGTAAAGAAGACATTTTTGCAATGGAACAACGATTTGAAAGTCAAGAAACATATTCGATTTCCAAAACGTTGCTAAAAGGAACTTTAAATTTTTTTATCAACAATCCAAACGAAAGGACTTGGGAATTATTGAAAAGTCGCACAAAATTTGTAAACTTATCTGACGACGAAGCTTTTTCTACCTTAATAAAGTGGGAAAAAGTTCCGATTTTGCATTTATCCAAATATTTAGATTTCATGTGGAACTTTCTGAAAAGCTTTGTTGTAAAAAAAGAAACAGAAAACAAAAAATTTGAAATTCTAGACGTAATAAGTAGTAATGGTATGCTACCAAATTTGGACGAGTTTAGCAGAACCTTCATTTTAGAATATTTTGGATTGCCAGATTGTCAGGAGAAATTGCAAACTTTTACTCATCAATACATAATTTTAGAAAATCATCACTCCGACAATAAAAATCGGCTCGAGTTTGTATTTCAAGTTTTACAAAAATACGTCCGATCCGCTTGGTATAATTGCGAAAAGTGCGAATTCTCGAGAAAATGTTTATTTAATTTTGTTGAAAAATTTTGTTTAATATTTTTAGAAAATAAATGTACGAAAACTTCAATTTTTGACGATTTTTCAAAATTTTGGCATAAAACTTTTGATCAGTTTGACTTTTTCGACGAATTTTTGTATTTAAAATTTACCTCATTTTATTTGAACGATAATCCTATTTCGGTTATAGCTCAACAATTGACAACATTTTTGGAAAATTTGTACGAAAAAAACGGAGTACTAATATTTGAAAGTTACTGGACAATTTTAAATTTGTTCTTAAAACACAGTTGCATTACAAATTCCGACCGAACGCGATTCGAATTAATCGAATGCGTTCAAAATGGAAATTCTGTTCATAAATTTTTATTAGTAATATTTATTCTTCCCAATTATGTTCCAGTGATGTTGAAATATAAACAAATATTGCACAATATTCTTAATGATTTGTTACGCCAAGAAAATAATTATGTCGTGAAAATATACTTAACCAAGTATTTAAAACGCGAAAAAATAAGCGAAGAAATTGAGAAAAAATTAAAATATTAAATGAAGACGCTTTTATACATAATTTCCTCACTTTGAAATAAAAATTGTTTTTTTTTCTCAATTTTTAAACTTAGTTTTAAAATATTTCAAATAAATTAATATTTTTATTAAATCTTAGAATTATTTATATTTTATTTAATTTGTTATTATTTGCTTATTATATTATTACTAACGGATTAATTGTCTTTTTATCTTAATTAGTGTCAAGGTGGCCTAATTGAAAATCCTCCTGAGTTTTACCAACTTGTATAATTACTTGCAGATATTATCATACGTAGCAGCTAACTTTCTATATTTAGGACCCAAAGTCGAGAGCTTGCATTCGAAAATTACTAACCGAATAAAATTCGTATTAATACCGACAATTAAAACTTGCCCGAAATATTAAATGGTAGCAGAATATTAGAACAGAATTTCTTTCTTGGATTTTGATTGGGATGCTGGGGAAAAGGACAGATATGCATCAGATACGATACCAAAGCTGCAAACTGCTGAGGAAACAGCCAAATTAGTCCAAAATAGAGAAAGTAACCGCCGAAAATTCCCGCAGGTCAACCTGAATGCAAGTATTTAAAACGCGAAAATTTCCACAGGTCAACATAAATATCCCTAGAGCGGTGTAAATCCTGTTACATCACACAATGCAATGCAGAATTTTTGAAAATGCTATTCCTCCTTAAACCAAATACTTTCTTAAGCCACTGTAGGTTTTGAACCACCCGCACCGCAGTAAAATCCGAAAATCGCCAAAATTAAAGTTAAGAAACGATTAAAAAATGGTTGCATAATATTGATTAAAATTTTATAATTTTTTTGATTTTATTGCACATCTTTACTATATTTAATAATTGGACGTAGTTATGCAGAAACCTAGCAACCCACAATTTTCGAAAAATTAGTTAATTACGAAAATAAACTTATTATGAACTATTCTTTGACTTGCAAAATCCTGGAAAAAATGCAACAAGCCAATATGGATTTGATCTAGCCACCGTAAACTGGGATTACTTTGCCACTTAAGGGGTTACTTTGCCACAAACGCGTAAAGAGTTAAATTTTATTATAGGCGCTAACCAAAAATGTAGACCGCCAAGCAATCGCTTTTATATTGAAAGTTGCCTATTTGGTCGTGACTATGTGCAATGTTGTATTCCCGGTGTACTTCCCAAAAAGTTATTTTGATGAAATTAAGTTGTACAACGAAATACACGTATTTTATTCCTGTTAAAATTTGGTGTCTGTGGAAGTTGTTACTTTTTTAATAAAAATGCAAAGAAAATTAGATACTTTTTAAAATTTTCTTATACAGCAACGACTGTTGGAGTAATCTCTAACAAAATTAGTTCTTAATTTTCTCCTTATGTTCTTAGGTTGTGTATTAAAATTGGATTTCGTAAACTGTGGCAAAGTATCCCTGTCCTATGGTACACTTTGCCCCACTTTTCACCAAAACAAAAAACATATACCCCGATTGTTTTTGGATTCAATAACACTACAACATAATTGCCAAAGGTTTACTTTGTGTTGTGTAATAAAATCAGATTTTTAGTAGGTAACGTTTTCTAAATGTTTTCTAATGCAAATTTCAAATTTACTCTTAAAAATGTAGCAAAGTAACCCCAGTTTACGGTATTCATTATTTTGCATAAAACTACCAACCCACCTAATTTGAGTGTTTTTGTACAAAATCAGGAAATAGAATTTTTAGCTTAAAAAAGCACTTTCACAACTACTGTCTTTCACAGTGTAACCTAATACGATTTTTAAAATTAAATTTTGTGTTTTATTGGGTTGGTTGGTTTCTGCATAACTACGTCCAATTGTACTATGTATTGTATGTGCAAAACATATTTTTATGTGTTCAGTTCAGTTCAGTTGCTGTTAGCTGTTCGTTGCGGTTAAACGAACATGTTTAGATTCCGTCAAATTATAAAATTTTTATAGGTGAGTTAATAAAATAATTTTTGATCGGTTTATATTATAATTTGTGATAAATTTAGTGGTATTATATTATTATTATTATATTATCTACAATAAGTATAAGTAGGAATTTTTTGTTATAAATATAACCTACGCGCCAATTAAACTTCTATAAATTCTTATCAATTTGATAAATTCTTGATATCAAAAACTTTTAACTAATTTTTTTTATTTTTGAAAAGCTGAAAAAAGCTGAAGTTTTTGGTTCATGTAAAAAGCATTTTTTTAATTTGCATACAGTAATCACTAATCAGTAAATGCGATGACCTAGAAGCCTTGACCTTTTTAAATTTATCATGAGAAATAATGTTCATATCATTATTTTTCATAGTTTATTAAATTATGAGCTTGTGAATAAAAGTTTTTTAACCGGTGTTTTCTTATAATCACTCATTATTTTCACCCCTTCAACTTATTAAGATACAACATAAAAAATAATACTATTCCTATATTTTCTTTACAGAAAATGTCTGTTCAAGCAGAATTTGAAAATAATTTTCATTTGATCTCTGGGGTGAAAATTAGCGAAAGACGAAAAAACTTATATGCACTGTTAAACGACAACAAAATTCGTCAAAACGAAATCGACTTTTCCGCTATTAAACCTAAAAATGCGCTGGAAGAAGTTTTCAAAGTTGAAACCTTAATTTTCTTTCGAAAAGTCGACGACCTTTTAAACATTCTTTATGGTGATAATACAGTTTTAATTCAAAGGGTTTTGAATATTGAATCCTGGTTTATAAACGCAGCTTTTGAAAATGTAAGCGGCGATGACTTGGTGACTAAAGTTTTTCCCAATATATCTTACAATACCAAATTAAAACTTTTAACTAAGTTCACCAAATACCTACCAAACGTCCAAAAAAGCGATGAATACTTCGAGTCAATCAAAAAAACTTACAGCTTGTTTTTGGCGACAAACTTGCTAGAATCGTGTAGCCAAAATCTTATCCTTCAGTGTTTGGAAGAAAATAAAGTGGAAATCACACCACGTCAGCTGTTAACATTCGTTAAAAAGTATCCAGCAAAAACTGAAACTTTTTTCGAGCTGTTAGAGAAACAAGAATATAAGAAAACAATTAAGGAGAAATACAAAAAAGTATTTGTTTTTCTTTCCCAAAAAAGCAATTCTTTGTTTTTGAAACTATACGACAAATATAAGCCCAACATAGTTTTGGGTTCGAAAACCACCAAAAACTTGATTGCACAAAACAAAGACTACGTTGTAAAAAGCTCACACAAAATTTTCAAAATACTAAAACGAAATCAAACCCACAAACAACTTCGACCAATTTTCGAGGAATATTTTTGCAATTTATTGCCCAAAACTTTAGACCGCTTTCAAGAAAACTACACTGACTTCTTGAACGAACTAAATTTAAAGTTGCTCTCCAAGCCAAAACAACTTGATATACTAGTAAAATCGTTTCAAATTACCTATAGGAGTGAAATATGGGATTACCCAGCTTTATTGACGTTACGATTGCTTGAAATGATGGCACCGGACGACCGAGAAGTTTGGATGAAAGATCGAGCCAGACCAAAGAACATTAAAGAAGAAGCTTGGATTTCGCTGATGAAAACTGAAAAATCAATTCCGTTGTTAATCGAAAAAATTTCGTTGACTTCCAATACGTCCAACAGGGAAGAACTGATCATAGCTTTAGTTAATACTTGCCATATCAACAATGATTTGGATGCTTTATTAAAAGTTTTGGAGTATGTCGCCAAGAAACATAGAAACGACGATATTCAAATACGGACTAAATATTTGGACACGATTTCTCAAACGTTTGATTTTGATAAATTCTCTGAAGAACACTGGACGTGCATTATGACTTTTGTAAGAAACTTTTTAGTCGATCAGAGCGATGGCGGTTCGACCGTAAAAGATATATTTTATGGGTATATTCGTTACCATTTTGTGAATAACTTAGAAACTCGCGATCTAATTTTGGAATGGATCAAAAATGGCGGTGGTCTGCATAGTGTGAGTTGGAAAATTCCAAAATACGAAATGTCCTTTTTAAGAACATTCGCTGAAGTCATTCCGCTAGCTTTTGCCAATCGGGAGGCGATTACCGAAAACTATTTATGGTACTTGTCTGGTATAATTCATTTTAACAATCGCAATCAAAAAAACAGAATGTCTTACTTTGAAAACCTTCCGGCTATTCGACATTTAAAATGGGAATCGCAGAAGAATCCTGAATACCAGTTTCCCAACTACTTCATACATGAGTGTCTAAAATTTGAATTTGACAAAAGTTTAGAAATGCGATTGCTTGAAATGTATCTCCAAGTGGAACCGTTGAGAAAAAAACGAGATAATATTTTCAATCTTGTTTTAAAAAGTTATCCCGAAACTTTTATTGACGTCTTCTTGCCTTTTCTTACAAAATGGCACTTCTTCTCATTTGAGTTACACTTTCTAAAATACTACCAACATTTAAGCATTCCTCAGCAGTTCACAGAGAACTATGTTACCATTGAAAATTCTCCTAAAAAACCAGAGGACTTAACACGCAGCCAAATGCAATGCTTATCGCACACGATGAAACCTGCAGATTTTCTCCAGTTGGCTACTTCGTATTATCCAAAAGCTTTAATTGCAAGTTGTGAAATAGAAGAGGAACGGAAAATTTACAGATTACAAAAAGTACTCTTGCTATGCTTGAAGAACCTCTCCACATTGGAGAAATCTTTAGAAACTCTCATCTATTTTTGCATAGGCGATTATTTGAAGCTTTCTGAATGTTCTCTTCATTCGATCTGCGATCGTTTAAACGAAAATAAACTGACAAAATTTATAAATATTTTAAACTCCCGTGCAGTTTCCGTACGAAAACATTCAACTTATCTAACAATCCGTCTCTTAAAGAAGAAAAATATTTACGACTTTTTGACCAAACAAATTGAAACGGAAAAAAATATTTCTGCACAAAAAACAACGCTTGCGGTAACATTCCAATTGTTTCTTAAAACTCAGGAAGATTATTATTTCGAATTACTGAAGAGTATTATCGAAGGAATCAATATTAAAGATACCGAAGTTTTTTACATCATCACAAACGACTACAAACAAATTTCTCCCAAGTATGTAAAAGACTTCATATTATTTATTTGGGACCTTTTAGAAAAGCAAAACTCATCTGACGAGGTTATTCTAGGAAAATGCATAATTTTGTCGATGATCGACGAAAGTACCGTTAGCTTTCTCTCAGAACAATTCTGTGTCCAAGTAATCGAAAAGTATCTTTTCAATTCTGAAGAATTCGATAAATTTGAAACGAGTATCCAAGAATTTGCTTGCCAATTTGTAATTTATTACCATTCAGTCGATTTGGAACGACGTTGCGAATTTGTCCTCTCGATAGCGCAAAAGTACGTAAAATCGAACTGGTACAAAATTGAATGTCATGAAACTGGAAGAAAATTTATTTCAAAATTTGTGACATCGTTTTGCAGTAACTTTCTTTCTAAAAAATGTACGGATGTAAAAGTAATACAGACATTTTTAAACGTATGGTATTCTTTGTTCAAGCTATATGAAACTTACAACGAATATATATGTTTGAATTTCACCCTCATTTATATTAAATGCATTGAAAACAAATGTTCCATGTTGGAAATTGGAGAAAGTCTAGGACAGCTGTGTGGCTTTTTGGAAGGGAAAGGATTATTTAATATCAACGTGTTTTGTAATGTTTTCGATACGTTCAGAACTTATTTTGAGTCGATCGATGAAGAAAGAGACATAAGTGAAAGCTTTTTGGATATTGCAGAAAGTATTTTGAAAAAGAACTCTTCTCCTTCCGGCTGTATGTTTGCGATATTTTTACTTCCTGATGCTAATAAAATTACATTAAGAGCCAAGAAAAGATACGACAGCATTTTCGATGCAATGATAAAGCACGAAGACGCTTTAGTTCAGATATATTTACATCATCATTTTTTTTGAAGAAAACGCTTGGTTCAGATAATTAATTTTATAAATTAAATTTTTTGTATTTTTATAAATTTGGTACAGAGAATGATTTTAATAAACTAAAGTACCTACTCAACTAAAATGTTTGATTATTTTTGCCTGGGGAAAATCTAATTTCTCCACACTCCAAGTTACCTTGATTTGAATTTATAAAGTGTAGAAGTTGATCTACGTCTAGTTTAAGTTTCGACTATTTTTTAGTTGAAAATCAATCTGATGGCAGCGATAGCGAAGAAAATTCATTCAGGTAAAGTATTTGTTGGCCCGACGGACTTGAGGGAGCTAGGGAGTGATTTCCGAAACGTTTCCGGAACGACTCGGAGTTTAATCGAAATGCTGAAACCGAGAAAAATTTGATTATTAGAAACGACAAATTTTTTATTATCTGACACGAAGTAATCACTTTTATCAAACCGAGGGGGGAGGGCTGTAGGTTACTACCAAATAACCTAATAATCAATAAATCAAAAAAATTTGGTGGCTTCAGTCGATCTGATCTATAATTTCAGATAGATACTTCTATTATAATCCTATCCAAAGCAAACCTGTAGTTTGTAGCTCAAAATTGATTATTCTATTTATATTATTTTCAAGAGCTAATAATTTTAATTAAGAATAAAAAAAAAGTTATGTAATATTGATCAACATTTCACGAAATTTCATAATTTTTTGTTTTTATTGCACAACCTTATATAATATTGAAGGTACTACCAGTGCCGTATTATCGCAAAAACCCATGAAGCCTGGGCTTATTGTGGCGCAAAATTTCAGGAGATGCAAAATTTAATTTCAAGAGTTGTAATTACCTAATCATTAATCGTCTTAATTATTATTAAAAATAAGTGTCATTTTGTTTATAAATTTTTCTAATTTAAAAAAAGGTTAACTGGAAAATCGAAGATAGGGGCGCAAAATTTTAAAGGTTTGTGATGTTACACTTGGTTAACCCTTTCAGACACAACGTCCTTTCCAGAGGACAAAGGTTTAGGTCAAATTTTTGTGTATTATCTTCAAAAATCAAACAAGTTCATATATTGAGTTTAAAATTATTTTTTGTTTTTTTCATAATTCGTTTCCGAAAGGGTTAATACGCCTCTAATGTGAGTACTACTAATGTATTGTATTTGCATAACATATTTTTATGTGCTCAGTTGCAGTTAGATGTTTGTTGTGGGTAAATGAACTGGTTTCAATTTGTGAAAATTATAAAAATTTTGTAAGTAAGTAAAAAATAGTATATTAAAGTATAAGTGGATAATACGATCTTTAAAACACGCGCGATTTTGCGATCACGACGGCGCAGCCGGAGTGCTCGAAATAGAGCAAGTGTTTTAAAGATCATGTATCCACGAATACTTTACATAATTTTTTTTTATTGGTACACTTTGAAATTATTAATACTGGCATTGATACTACAAAAAATGGAAATAATATCTAACAGTAAGTGAAATGGTCAAATTTCTGATGTGACATCAGTATACCACTGTAAAGTAAGAAAAACAAAAATTAATTTTACAATCTGTCACAAGATTAACAGATTAATATTTGAATATTAAATAATAATTAAAAAGTTGACATTTTTTAACTTAAGTTGCCATGGTAACTTTAAAACACGCGCGTTTTTGAAAGTTGGATTTAAACACGCTGAAGCATACTTTAAATAAGCATTATAGGATATCAATAAAAAAAAATAATTTTTATTCGGTTTATATTATAATTCAGTGGTTCTCAAATTCATTTGTCTGGCGGCACTCTACAGTCATTAAAAAAAATTTACGGCACCCCTATCATTCCCATTTTTTTTTGGTTAGTAAAATGGGTACAAAAATATGCAATACACCACCCTTGCGCATCGTGTGTAAACTTAGCTTCCTTGTTTTCAAAATATTATTTTTTTTATTGTTTTGGATTGTTTTCCATTTGTTTTCAATTGTTTTGATATTTTTTTTGTTCCCCTTTTTTCGAAATTAAAATTTGTTGTTGTTGTTTTCGATTGTTTTTGATCTGTGGTCAATTTTTTTTTTAAATAAAATTTTTAAATCAAATGAAAAACCGCAAAAATTGCGATATAAATTTTTGAGACAGCTCCTCTTCTTCGAAATTAAAATTTGTTGTTGTTTTTGATATTTTTTGATTTATTGTTATTTGTTTTGTAAAAATAAAACTTTTAAATCGAAAGATAACAAATGGAAAGCAAACCAAAACAACAACAAAAAATTAATAGCTTTAAAAAAGGGGAGCCAAGTTCATGCACGTCCTTGCCACGGGTTTGATGATGCGTATTTCGTACTTTTATAATAATGTATTAATTTCATAATATTTTTTAATAATAATAGTACATATTTTAAAATTTTTAATGATATAATAATTTTTAAATTATTATTCTTATAGTAATAATGTAAATTAAATTTTCCAATTTGTTCGATAAAATTAAAATACCTTACCTACTTATTACTTATTAAAAATATTTTTTCCAAAAAAATGTTTAGTTCTAAAAACTTTCGCGGCACCTCTGTGGAATACTCGCGGCACACTAGGGTGCCGCGGCACCCCATTTGAGAATTACTGTATAATATTTTATGATAAATTTAGTTGTTTTAAATTTAGTTTTAAGTAGTAAGTAGTAAGTAAGTAAGTAGTAAGTAGTTACAGTAAGTAGTAAGCGGCGAGTTAAGTCACTGTAAAATTTTATCAATTTGATAAATTCTAAGATATCAAAAACTTTTGACTAATTTAAATTATATTAATAAATATTTTAAATTATAATTTAATATTTTTAATTGTCATAGTTTCAGTTTTTGGCTATCGTAAAAAATTTTAAAAATCCAAAAAAGAAGTAAAATTTATCAGTAATCAGTAAATGCAGTAGACCTAGAATAAAGCTAGAGACATATTATGCACTAGGCTGACTAGGCTATAGCCTAGGGCGCAGTTTTCGGAAAAGGCGCCAGCCTCTAAAATTACAAGTTTTATTTTTATTAACACATTTATGAAAATATTCAAAAAAATATTACATTACAACTTAGGGCGAACATCTGTAATGCAGTTGGTATAATAATTTTTGAAATTTTAAAGTATAGTCGCAAATAAAAGTGTTTCCAGTAATAAGGAAATACTCTATAAAAATGTCATCCCTATTTATTAAAACGGCTTTTAAAATGCTAGGTACTACAAGTTATTAAGACAACAAATCTTACAAAATCTAACCCAATCCAGTTTGTAGGGGTGGGTTTAAGAAAAAAATTGGTCATTTTTATTTTAAGAACTTTATGCAAACACATTTTGTAATTTGTGCCTTGTGCGTAGTTTTTGTGCGTTCTTTTAATCTTAATCAGTTTTTGTGGTTTTGTTAAAATTGGAAACCAGTAAGTGTCCATATTTCCGTAAGCGGCAGTGTAAATAATTGCATTACAACAAATTTATTAACTTCTTGATAAGTGTGTGATAATGAGTGCGAGAGGGAAAAAACTCAGTGGGTGGGATAGAAAGAAAGTTTCAAAAGATAGACAAGGAAAAGTTAAAGTTTTACTCGAGAAAGTGCCAAAATTAGACTTATTTTTTAAGCAACAAAATCAAATTGACGTCCCCGACAATGAAAAACAGGAATTCGAGCAACCATCAACAAGCGCAAAAGGAGTATTTGATGTAGCTAATACAAGTAGGTAGACTGTAGAGTTGTAAAATTTCCACATATGAAAATTGAAATATCGCTTCTTATACTCCTTTTTCGTATACTTTCGGTAGTCAAGTGAAAACCACTAACCCAAAAATTAATTTTGAACATGATACTTCCGTTATCGATATAGAAAATGCCGCTGCTGCTAAATTTTCAGGCGCCACTACTGAAAACTTTGTATCTTCTTATCAGTTAACAAATAATGAAATCAAAGATCCGGCTAAATGGAAAATTGACGATACCGTCAGAAATTATATAATTAAAAATCCTTTTGTACAAGACATATCAAAAATGGATTTTGAGAAGTCTAAACGAGTATACGGTACGCAAAGCAGATACGCTTCAAAAAAAATTTTTTTTTAAAAGCTTTATAACGGGGAAACTATAGGTCGTAAATGGCTCTTGTATTCACCAACAACCTGCAATGTATACTGTTTATATTGCAAATAATTTAATAATAATGAAAAAGTCAATTCGTTTGTTGGGTTTAATGGGTTTAATGACTGGAAAAATATTTATAGAATTTCGGAACATGAAAACTCTCTGGAGCATTGCGAAAATGCCAAAACGTACATTAAGCGGTCCAATACCTTGGGGAAAATAGACACAAATCTTCATCGGCTGTATCTGAGTTAAAAGGAATATTGGATCAACGTACTTAAGCGAGTAGTTGCTGTCATTAAATTTTTAACACCTCGAGGTTTAGCGTTAAGAGGAACGACTGAAATATTTGGAGCTACCAATAATGGTAATAACTTAGGCTCATTAGAATTGCTAGCAGAATTTGACCCTTTCTTAAAAACCCATATCGAAGCAAAAGGCAATCCAGGGAAGGGTCATATTTCTTACTTGTCGTCTACAGTTTGTAATGAATTTATCAAACTTATGGCAATAGCTGTGAGGGAAAAAATTTCTTCGGAAATTAAAAGCATTAAATATTTCTCCATAGTAATTGACTCTACACCCGATATATCGCATACTGACCAGTTAACGTTTTTTGTAAGGTATGTTCTCGAAAATGGTTGCCCCGTAGAAAGGTTTGTTACTTTTGTAAGTAAAGTCGGGCACAAAGCAGTCAATATGGAAGCAACCGTTTTAAATGTTTTAGAAAACACGTCTTTGGATTTACTAAATTGCAGAGGACAGGCATACGATAACGCCAGTAATATGTCTGGTAAGTATTCCGGATTGCAAGCTCGAATTCTGGAAAAAAATAAATTGGCGAAATTTGTTCCTTGTGCTGCACACTCATTGAATTTGGTCGGCACCTGTGTAGCAGAATGTTGTAGTGCAACTACTGATTTCTTCATGTTTGTTGAAGAGAGTTATGTCTTCTTTTCTGCGACAACCCATAGATGGGAAATAATGAAAGAATGTTTAACTAAAAACAAAACTAGCGGCGGGCCAGAACAACTTGTTCCAAAGAAACTTTCTGCTACTAGATGGTCTGCCAGATGCGACGCCACTACGGCATTGTTCAATAGTTACGACGCTTTTAAGAATGCCATACACATTATTTTACAAGATGCTATGCAAACTCCAAAAACTAAAGCTAAGGTAAAGGGTATAATGCTGAAAATGTCGAATTTGGAAACCGGTATTATGCTTTCATTTTGGAAAGACATATTACTACAATTTAATAAAACGAGTAAATTCTTGCAGAAACAGAATTTGGACATATTAACAGCTATTCAGCTTTATGAATCATTAATTAATTTTATCGTAGATTTGCGACAAAATTTCGACAAATACGAGGAAATCGGTAGAACGTTAACCAATTGTGAGGTTTATAAATTAGATAATAAAAGAATAAAAAAGAGAAAATTAATGTCAGGTGAAACTGACGCTGGTGATTCTACTTTTAGTGGAAAAAGAGATATGGAAATAAATGTATACTATACAGTTATAGATAGTATTATAACTGAACTAAGGAGACGAAAAAGTGCATATGCGGAAAACGAGGAGTGCTTTGGATTTCTTTCAAAATTATTTTCAAATAATTAATGAAAAATGTGTGCAACTTCAAAATATATTCGCCAATGATATAGATTTTAACTTTGCAAGCGAGTGCCTTCAATTTAAATATTTTATAAATGAAATGGATTTGCAAGAAAGCGAAGAAACAGACTCCAAAATGAAAACGTGGCTAAATATCATTCGAAGCAAAGATTTACTTTGCACTTTTCCGAATATGGATATTGTTTTAAGAATGTATTTATGTCTTCCTGTAACAAACTGTACAGGAGAGAGATCTTTTTCAACTCTCAGACGTATTAAAACGTACTTGCGAAATTCTTTGACTGACGACAAAACTGCAGATCTTTCGATTTTATCTATAGAATCGGAAACAGTAAAAACACTGAACTTCGAAGAACCGATTAAAAATTTTGCGAGTTTAAAGTGTCGAAAGGTAAACATATAAATACAATGATATGCAATGACTTTACATATAAATAAGATTCGTTTAGTTCCATTTTTAATTTAAGATGTTATAAGTTATAACTTATAAGTTTATTCAGTATTTTCTTACCTACTATAATGTATCTTGGTTTTTAATAAAAAAAATTTGTAACCACGTGTTTTATGTTTTAAATTATTAATAGGTAAATTAAATAGGCGGCAAAGTTGTATTAGCCTAGTGCGCCAAACAGACGTAATCCGGCCCTGCAAGGCATTCCTCTGGTAAGTCCTGGCAATATAGTACAGTCAGGGAAATATGAAAAGCCCGGTCGCGAAATTCTAATTTATTTGTTTTTTATTTCCTAATTATTAAAATTTGTCAAGTGTAAACAGAATTTTTTAAATGTTTATTATTATATTAATTATAATAATTTATAATATTAACAAATTTCATGTAATAAATTGTATAAAAACAGTAAAATTTAATTCGCGAAAGAAAATTCACGTTTTTTGCAATATTGTTATTGCAATAATTTTGCATAATTTAATGTTAAAATAATTTTTATTGAGAAAATTTATATACACTATTAATAAAGGAGACACATTCTTCGGTGATGTATTGGCAACATGTCTTTTCATTATCGCCCATAAATTCTCTATCGGGTTAAGGTCAGGGGAATTTCCAGGCCAATCCAATGTAAAAATACCGTTTTGTACGAAGTATTCAGCTACCTATAACACATAAACGAGATAATAATTAGATATTTTACAATAAATAGTTTTAAATATGTATAAGAAACATCATATGATCAATTACTTTAAAAAAAAAATTATTAAAAAAAATATTACTTACTTTTTTAGCCATATGACAAGGAGCATTGTCTTGCTGAAAAATCCACTCTTCATTATCTGCGTATAATTATTGCTGAACAGATGGTCCTAAATTGTTTTCTAAAATTTCTATGTACCTGTCAGCTTTAACGGTTTCTTTTACAATTTGTAGTTTCCCTAAACCGCGTTGTGAAAAACAACCCCAGACCCATAAGCCAATTCTGCCACGTGTTGTTTTAATCGTACAGCGGTCACTCAATTTTTCATTTTGATAGCGCCGTACATATCGCTTGCCATCGGAGCCGTATAATAAAAATTTGGACTCATCAGAGAAGATTAAACGACTCCAATCCTCTGCAGTCCAATTTGCGTATTTTTTTGCAAATTCAAGCCGCTTTTTTTTCATTGCTTTAGTTAGCATTGGTTTTTTAAGAGGCGAATATGCTCTTAAACCAAATTCATTGAGCCTATTTCCAATAGTTTTTACACTTACGTGTGCACCAGTTTGGTCCTTTAACTCATCTCTTAGCTGTTGACGGGTTTTAAAGCGATCCTTCATTGATAGTCGACGAAGAACGCGGTCCTGAGCTGGCGTTGTTTTATCGAATTTTTGCAAAAAGCGGCTCACCGAACGTCTATTACAGCCCACTATTTTGCTTATATAAGTAAAACTTTTGTTTTCGTTCCGCAAAGTCAAAATGGTTTGCTTTTCTAGTTCTGTCAAGTTACCTCTATTTGGCATTTTTACACAATTTTACTATAAATAACACAAAATATACAACTTGCAGACACTAAATAACAACTAAACCACTTAAAGATTATGTACCTTTTTCAAAAAATCCCCAACCTTCAATATGAAAATAATTTCAAGCAAATATTACTTGAAAACTACCCCGGGGTTTTCATATTGCTTTGACTGTATGTATTTTCAAATTAAAAGTATTATTTTAATTATTATCATGTAGAACTAGAGATTTACCTACTCACTCAATATTTTTTGAAGTTAGAAAAACATAATATCTTAAATAGTGATTTAAAGTCAAACAAAATAGTCATTCTTCTGGATCTCATAAATCCAGAGGAATGATGAGTCTGATAAAAATGTTAAGGGCATTCGAAATTTTTCTACTCTCACAAAATGATCATTTTCGGAGAATCACCCATATTTATTGTTTATCAAATCTTGAGCTTTTGAATGAAAGTCTTTTAATTGGCTTTTTCCTATAATCACTCATTATTTCCACCCCTCAATTAAAATAATAATACTATTTATATATTTCTTTTTACAGAAAATGTCTGTTCAAGCCGAATTTGAAAATAATTTTCATTTGATCTTTGGGGTGAAAATTAGCGAAAGGCGAAAAAACTTATATGCATTGTTAAACCACAACAAAAATCATCAAGCCGAAATCGACTTTTCCGCTATAAAACCCAGAACTGGACTGGAAGAAGTTTTCAAAGTGGAAACCTTAATTTTCTTTCGAAAAGTCGATGACCTTTTAAACATTCTTTATGGTGAAAATACAATTTTAATTCAAAGGGTGCTGAATATTGAATCCTGGTTTATAACCGAAGCTTTTGAAAATGTAAACGGCAAAGATTTGGTGACTAAAGTTTTTCCCAATATTTCTTACAATACCAAATTAAAACTTTTAACTAAGTTCACTAAGTTTCTACCGAACGTCCAAAAAAGCAATGAAATATATGAACTACTTTGTAGTAAATGAACTAAACTATAACCTAAAAGTTGTTTAATTGTGTTGTAATTATAAAAACAATCAATTTGACAGCTGACAGTTGACACTACGATGCATACCAAGTGCATTCACCGGAAAGATGTTATTTGAATGTAACGTGTGAATTGCTGAATGCAAATTTTTGGAATTATTATATAAAAATTGTAGTTTATGCATAAAGTAGTAGTCTAGTAGCAGTCTTAAGGTTAATCTTGTAGCAATTAGATGTAGATTTAGTGCATGGACTTCTAAGTCCATGGTTTAGTGTAAAAACTTTAATTTCAATAAATAAATAATTTTGAGTTAACTGATAAAACTAGTTGTAACACATTTTGTGCGGAGCATGTTGAGATAAAACCAAAACAAATAAAATTGATATTATCAAGATTCCTCTTGAATATCGGCTAATAAACTCGCGCTATAGATAGGTATTTATTAAAATAATATACTACAATTGTTTCGAAGGGATAAACCACTTCTTTATCAAGTACGACCATATACTTCATTGGAAAGTGTCTCATTTTCTTATATATGAGAAGTTTTTCTGTCTTTGATACCAATCGTGTTAATTTGAGATACAGGGGTCTCGAAAAAAAGAAAGGTCATGGACGGCCAAAACCCCGACTACTGCTAAGGACTCAAGAATAACAGTGGTGAGCTGATATCTTGGAGTTCTAATTGCGAGTTAGTTAAAATAGCCATGATTTAGACACCAATAACATTAAGTTATTACACCCGGCAAGAAAAGGGAGAATGTTAACGTTATTAGAAGGTCTCGAAATCAAGAAAGCGTTAATGAGCGGACAAAATTTAACTAATTCGCAATTAGAATTCCAAGATATCAGCTCACCACTGTTATTCTTGAGTCCTTAGCAGTAGTCGGGGTTTTGGCCGTCCATGACCTTTCTTGTTTTCGAGACCCCTGTATCTCAAATTAACACGATTGGTATTGGTATCGATGAATTGTCAGCGATAAATTGTCGCGCGATGAATTGTACGCGATGAATTGACGGTACACCGAGTTTCTGCGGTGGCACGGATTTTAATAGAAATCCTGAAATCCGGATAAAAGTTATAACAAACATGCATCTGATGAAAAATTCGATTTTTGAAAAGACAAATTTTTTATTATCTGACATGAAGTACAATCACTTTTATCATATAGAGAGAAGGGGCTAGAGAAAATTACCCTCGGGCCCCAATTTTCTCTCGACTTTCTAATAAATTTTATCGGACAATTGGTCTTACACGCCCGATACCTTCAAACGTTGCGGCAATTCTCTTTATTTATTTTACAATTTGCAGTTTGCAGTTTGCTGCCAACTTAAATTGTTGCCGCCGAAAAAACATTAATTCCAAATATACAATAATTATTTACAAAGTTATTTACAAAATGAAATTTAAAGCACTTAAATGAATTAAAATTAAAATCTATAAAACAAATTCAAAATTACAAAAAAAAAATCAATCCAAAATTAAACACTAAATGGTTCACACAATGAAATTTAAATTAAATCATTAAATTTCAAAAAAACGATTTTGGAACACGACAATATATTATACGGATAAACCAATTGAATTATACATAGTAGGAAGAAATATACAAAGCAAAAGCAGTTTAATTATGTTCAATTGCATTTAATCTCCACATAATGCACTCTTTAAACCTGTGGTACGAGCTGTGGACGATGTCGAAACTCGAGAACTTATTCATTCTATTAGCTGATCGACACATTTGTGTGATGGGGCTGTTTAGACCATAATTGGTACGGTGATGTCAGATTGTAAACACATCCTCAAGCCTTGTATTACGGCATGCAAAACAAAATTTGACGCGATCGTGAAGAAAACTGCAGTTGATTTCCTCATGTATGATGCGTTGAACAAAACAGAGATCTGTTGTGGTTTGATGAACAGCAAAAACAGAATACGTGCGCAGTGAGAACCTTGTGGGATACCCGAATGTACCATAATATCCGACGAGAGAAAATTCTGGATTCGCACATTTTGGGTCCTATTTAATACGAGTAGATAGCTTTCTAACCATTTAATGACTTCAGATCCAAATCCTAGGAAAGTTAATTTGGCCAGAAGGGTAAAAATGGAGACACGATCGAAAGCGTTAGCGAAATCGGTGTACATCCACATGTTTATGACCTTCAAAAGCTTCAAACAGTTGAGTGACGAATAATAAAAAACGGCCAGGAAAGAACCCGTGTTGATTTTCTACTATATACTTTATTTATTGCTAGCTTGTAATAGTTGTTTGGAGACCACTTTGTCGAGCAACTTGAATTGTAGATTGTATCAAAATACCTCGATAATTACTAATATCACTACGATTACCTTTTTTAAAAATAGGAGTCCTTCTCCAGATATTTGGGAAACGACCACATGATAATGATAGTTCAAATAATTTAAAGATTGGGTTAGATAACGAGTATTGACATCGGTTTAGGAAATACGCTGGGATTCCATCAGGTCCACTAGACAAACTGTCGGGTAGTTCAGAGGTGACATTAAAAACATCTTCAATAGTAACTCTAAACACATCGCAGTTAACCTCGTTGAGTTGTTCATAGTTGTGGTTTGCAGCATTATTACTTGAGTAGAATTTAGAAAATTGTTTTGCTAATAGGTCGACACATTTTTGACCAGAAAGAGCTAACGACTTCGTCTAAAAACATGCATGCTGGATAACCTTTAACTTTATTGCAATTATCAATATTATCATACGCAGCAGCTAACTTTGTACTTTTAGGACCCACAGCGTCGAGAGCTAGGGTTCGAAAATTACTCTCCGAATAAAATTTGGATTAATACCGACAATTAAAACTTACTCGAAATATTAAATGCCAGCAGAATATTAGAACAAAATTTCTTTCTTAAATTTTAACTCAACCATGCGAGCCTAAAGGAAATTGCGGAGGTCTCCTACAGGCGTTATCTCGTTCCTTCATAATATGTACTTTTATATACTGTAATTGGCATTTTTGTTTTATATACATTATGTATATTTTTTTTTTTGTTATACACACTTCATGTAATTAGTTTTAACTGTTTATAGTGTGTCTAATGCCCGTTTTCACCAACATTTGTTTAAGAGCTTCCTAGTAAAGAATTCTTAGCTTAGGTATTCCTAATAAATAGCACTTAAGAAAATTTGCATTTCACCAACATAAGTGTTCCTTAAGTAGTGGTTCCCTGGCTAAGTATTCCTTACGGAGGACAAATGAACTAAATACTGGTATTAGTTCAAATATTTGAATTTATAGGTTAGGTTTAATTGTGTTTAAATATCTTGATCTTAGAATAATCTGATAAGCCTTTAATCTATCTGATAAAAAATTTTCCTTAGAAAATATATTTAAAAATTTTTTTTTAATTTTCTTTAGAAAAGTATATAAAAGAAAATTGTCAACTAGTTAAACACACTTTTTACATTAATCAATAAACATAAAATGGCAGAAAACCGTAATAGATGCCCAAATTTTACTCCAGAAGAAAAATCTAGACTTATATCGTACGTAAGAAAAAATCAAGTCTTGCTAAGTAGCAAAACTGATAAGTACACGAACAAAGGTAAAAAAAAGTTTTCCAAAAAGAATAAATTTTTTTAATAAAAAAAAAGGTTGTACTATACATACAACGTATAATATAAATTAAATTATGCAATAATAAAGAGCAAACTCTACTTTATAACCTATAATAGAACCACTAAGGAATACCTAACTCTTTAGGGGTCGGAAAATCGGATGCGTAAAGTTACGGATTTCTTAACGCTCTTAAGGAACTCTTAGCACTTGGTGAAAACCAAATATGACTTAAGGGTTTATTATCTCAAAGTTAAGGAATTCTTAAGGTAAGTAATTGTTGGTGAAAACGGGTATAAGCCTAATAAATAAATAAATAAAATAAATAAAAACTCGGTTGCAAGAAATATCGCTCACAGGTGCGATGACGAAAAAGCAATACAGAAGCCACGCGCATAAACCAAATGCGTTCAACTAAAATCACATCAGTTGCTGTAAAATGTGATTTTACAGAATTTGAATCTTTTGTGCACTAACCACAAATGCGGAATATTAAAATATAAAACCTGCTAAAAATATTATAAATAAAAATCTGATGTGGACACCACATAACTTCCTTGTAATTTTTATAATAATTGGACATGAATCTCGTTAATCTATTCATGCGCGTCATTAATTACAACATTTGGGACGGACAATCGCAACCAAAAATAGGAGGTGCACAACTAGATGCTGTAAGTGTCTCAAATCCAAAATTTCAACTTTCTACGACCTACCGTATTTGAGTTATGCGACATACAGACGTCCGTACGTACGTATGTACGTACAGACGTCACAACGAAAATAGTCAAAATGGATTCAGGGAAGGTCAAAACGGATATTTCCGTCAAAATCTGGAAATCGAAAAAAATCGGTATCACAATACTTCCTTGTTTTACAAGGAAGTAAAAAAATGTAGAGCTTATTTAATTTCTCTCTGCGATTATCAAATGATAAAATGGCGTCAACACAAGATTTCAAATCTACCTTGAAGACACTCCCTGTACCTATAAAATTAAATAAAAATGTGGTTTATATGCTAGATGTGCTTGTGCACCGTTTAATTTTGTAAAATCAGAATACTCTTTGTCCCTTTACATAGTTTATCAAAACCAAGTCAAATTGCTTCATAAATCTCAAGATTTTTGCATAACTTGAATAAAACTCAACTCCCACAACACAATGAAAGCTAAAAAGACTTAAAAGATTAACAATAACCTTGCCCACCTCAACTTAATTGACCGATCGGTGGAACTTACATGTTGGAAAATAGTGACCCAAAAGAGACCGGTGGAACTTACATGTCGGATTAAAAAAGATTTAACCGATCGGTGGAACTTACAATCGCCCCCATATAGTCGGCCGGCGCCGAATTGTCCCATTGCCCAAAAAAAATATATTTTCAAATTAATTTAATCCATAATTTGAAAACCGTTGATTTTAGACAACAAATAGTTGATCGTTGTTATTACCGCTTCACTTAATTAGTTGCATAAAATGTTTATCTTTTTCTTAATTTCCTGATACGTAATAGTATATTGTTTGGCTAGGGACGAAACAAAACGACTCGCTGTCACTCGGGCAAGCAATCCTCACCCTGCTCTGAAATCGTGTTTCATCCCGTGCCATATACACTATTTTACATATTACCTGCAATGAATTTGAGAGTTTCATTAACTAACCTAACCTTCATAAAATATAAAAACTGTCACTGTCAGATAAATTGACGGTTAAAACGATAGATTTATAACTAACTAGGTAGGCAGAAACTTGATGGTTTCTGCCCTAGGGAAGAAACCGATTGGTTTCTGACCAGTAGTCGCGTTGATCTGCAATTGTCGTGTTTCGACTGTCTCAACATGCAATGAAACTCTCAGTTTCATAGTAGGTAATATGTAAAAATAATTACACAAGCTTAATTTATGCTTACAAGAGCCTGGAAATTTATTTAAGACCTCAATACAGCTTCATCCTGTTCTGGAAGTTGATGGTATTAATAACTTGAAATGCATTGGATAAAAAAATGTAGAATATTAAAATGGAGATTGTGCGGAAAAATATTAAATAATTAAAATAAAATGGTTTTCGTTTTTATAGGTTAGTAGAAAGTATTCGTACACTCCCATATGTTAACAATGTAAATTGTACTTTGAAGTTATTTTTTCTCATATAAAAATCGCGTTTACAGCAACATTTATTAGACATTTTTTGTTGAAAATTTCGTTCTCTTAATTTTAGTATACCTATATAGATTTTTCTACTTCGTCGCACCATTTTCGAGTTACAGTGCCTTAAAAAAGACTGTATCTCGGAAACGGTACGACAAACTAGAAAAATATATAGGAACAAAAATATAGAGAATAAAATTTACAAGAAAAATACCCATTCATTTTTCTATTTCGTTGTACCATTTTTGAGATAATGGTTGGACAAAATAGAAAAATTTATATAAACAAAAATAAAGACAACAAAATTTGCAACAAAAAATGTCTAATGAGTTTTTCTATAAAACCGAGTTTTATGAGTCAAAGAAAATCTTCAAAAAGTACAATTTACATTGTAAACATATAGGAGTCTACGAATCCTTCCTCAACTACTATGGGTTTAAGACCCAATGCCTTATTTTAGCTAAAAAATTATATTTTCATTAAAAAAAATTAGTTTTTATAAATTTTAAAAATTTTCGTTTTTTGGAAATATTTTCGAAAGGACCAGGTGAACCGGACGACAGATTAGAGAAGTTTAAAATATATTTATTTGTATTGCCAAAATACTAAACCTCATGATCAGTGGCGTAACAAGCAATTTAGGGACCCATGTGCAAAGTTGTTAACGGGGCCCTATTTTTACAAAAGACAAAAAAGAAAGAAAATAATAAATAACTCATATAATATAACCATAATTTTAAGATAAACAAATAACAAATCTAGATTAAACGCCAAATTTAAAATAATCGGATAAACTTAGTATAACGTTATTCCTGGTATAACAATCACAAGGTTACAGGGTGCCACTTATTTGGAAAATCTGGAAATGTCAGAGAATTTAAGATTTAAGGCGAGATTTTAGTATCTGAAAATATGTTGAAATCGATGCTATTATTAAACCAAATTTTACAGTTAGTGCTGAAATTATCAGTTTCAGTTTTTTACTAGGCATTGAAAAGATGTTATTGTAAAGCACTAGGAAGAGATATTTGCATTTTTTTTTGTTAGAAAACAGTTAAAACCGTTCACAAAGTTCATGAAAATAAGCAATGTTTAAACTGTTACTGCGCAAGCATAAATAAAAAATTGAAAAATTTGACTTCGTAGTGCTCTAAAGACAACCTTGAACAGCCCGGAAAAAACTTTTCATTGTTATCCGTGCCTTAATAATTGCGAATTTTGTGTTAGAAAATGTCTTGTTTTAAAAAATATTTGCGTTATTTTTAATATATCTCCGTAGTGGTTTACAATAACATCTTTTTGATATATAATAAACAAATGAAAATGATAATTTCAGCAATAACTTTAAAATTTGGTATCATTATAGCATCGATTTCAATTTCCTTTCGACTGCTAAAATCCCGCCTTAAGATAAACAATTTAATAAAAAATTTTTTTAAATGCTTTTAAATTTTAAAATTGAATTTATTTTATTTAAAAATTAATTTTGTTTAATTAAAAATTTCAAAAATATATTGGTTTCAATTTAATTTTAAAATTAAGATTTTTTTAGCTATTTATTTTCTAATTTATCGAAATGTCATCTAAAATTTTTATTATTTGTCAGGGAAAACCTGGAAATATCAGGATTTGATTTGGAAAATTTAGTGAAAACACCGAATTATTATTGGTAATAACGGTAATACTAATAAATCTAACTTTATACCAGGTTTATCCGACTATTGTGAAACCGGCCTTTTTTACATTATTTTATTATTGTTTTGTTAACATTATTTTTCATATTATTTTAAATTTTTTTAAAAAGATACCGCACCCCGGTAGTTCCGCCACTGCTCATGATGTTACCTTTAATTAATATTCACTTATTTTTTTAAAATTCTTTTTATAAAATGTAAGTTGACTGTTGCGTTGACGCAACAGAGGGACGAAATGGGTTAAGGAAACGAAGAAAAAAAGGTTGCATACCTAGTACTGATTAAAATTTTATAATGTTTTGATTTCATTACACAACCTTATCTAATATTGTACTATGAGTTTATATCTGCATAACATACTTTTCTGTGCTCAGTTGCAGTTAGTAAGTTGTTCGTTGTGGGTAAATGAACCTGTTTCAATTCAGTCAAATTATAAAATTTTTATAGGTGAGTTAATATAATGGTTTTTATTCGGTTTATATTATAATTTGTGATAAATTTAGTAGTATTATTATATCTACAATAACTAAATAGGTATTTTTTTATAAATATAACCTATGCGTCAGTTAAATTTATATAAATTCTTTAATTCTTATCAATTTGATAAAAAAAATAAAATGTTTATTATAACATATTAATAATATTATATCATTTAATATTTTTAATTGTTTAAGTTTTTGGCTAGGTATCGTAAAAAATTTAAAAAATCGGAAAAATGTTGAATTTTGTAAGTTTAGCAATAAGCTTTTTTTTTAACCTTGACGTTCTAAATTTATCATGAGAAGTGATGTTTATAATTTCATTTATTGTTTATCAAAGCTTAAGTTTTTGAATAAAAGTTTTTTAATCGATGTTTCCTTATAATCACTCATTATTTTCACCCATTCAACTTATTAAGATACAACATAAAAAATAATACTATTCCTATATTTTCTTTACAGAAAATGTCTATTCAAACCGAATTTGAAAATAATTTTCATTTGATTTCTGGGGTTAAAATCAGCGCAAGGCGAAAAAAGTTATATGCATTGTTAAACGACAACAAAAATCATCAAACCGAAATCAACTTTTCCGCTATAAAACCCAGAAGTGCACTGGAAGAAGTTTTCAAAGTTGAAACCTTAATTTTCTTTCGAAAAGTCGAAGACCTTTTAAACATTCTTTATGGTGAAAATACAATTTTAATTCAAAGGGTGCTGAACATTAAATCCTGGTTTATAATGGCAGCTTTTGAAAATGTAAGCGGCGATGACTTGGTGACTAAAGTTTTTCCCAATATATCTTACAATACCAAACTAAAACTTTTAACTAAGTTCACTAAGTTCCTACCAAACGTCCAAAAAAGCGATGAATACTTCGAGGCAATCAAAAAAACTTACAGTTTGTTTTTGGCGTCAAAATTGCTAGAATCCTGTAGCCAAAATCTCATACTTCAGTGTTTAGAAGAAAATAAAGTGGAAATCACACCACGTCAACTGTTAACGTTCGTTAAAAAGTATCCAGCAAAAACTGAAACTTTTTTCGAGCTGTTACAAAAACAAGAATACAAGAAACCAATTAACGAGAAGTACAAAAAAGTATTTGTTTTTCTTTCCCAAAAAAACAATTCTTTGTTTTTGAAACTATACGACAAATATAAGCCAAACATACTTTTGGGTTCGAAAACCACCAAAAACTTGATCGCACAAAACAAAGACTACGTTGTAAAAAGCTCGCACAAAATTGGCGAAATACTGAAACCAAAGCTAACCTACAAACAACTTCAATCAAATTACCAGGAATTTTTTTGCAATTTATTGCCCAAATCTTTAGACCGCTTTCAAGAAAAATTTGATGACTTTTTGAACGAATTAAATTTCAAGTTGCTTTCCAAGTCGAAACAACTTGATATACTGGTGAAATCATTTCAAAATACTTATGGGAGTGAAATATGGAATTATCCAGCTTTATTGACGTTACGATTGCTTGAAATGATGGCACCGGACGACCGAGAAGTTTGGATGAAAGATCGAGACAGACCAAAGAGTATTAAAGAAGAAGCTTGGATTTCGCTGATGAAAACTGAAAAATCCATTCCGTTGTTAATCGAAAAAATTTCGTCGACTTCCAATACGTCCAACAGGGAAGAACTGATCATAGCTTTGGTTAATACTTGTCATATCAACAATGATTTGGATGCTTTATTGAAAGTTTTGCAGTACGTGGCCAAGAAACATAGAAACGACGATATTCAAATACGGACTCAATTTTTGTACACGATTTCTCAAACATTTGATTTTGATAAATTTTCTAAAGAACACTGGACGTGCATTATGACTTTCGTACGAAACTTTTTAGTCGATCAGAGTGATGGCGGTTGGACCGTAAAAAATATATTTGATGGGTATATTCGTTACTATTTTGTGAATAACTTAGAAACTCACGATATAATTTTGGAATGGATCAAAAATGGTGGTGGTGTGTATAGTGAGATTTGGAAATTTCCAGAATACGAAAAGTCATTCTTAAGAACATTCGCTGAAGTCATTCCGCTAGCTTTTACCAATCGGGAGGTGATCACCGAAAACTATTTATGGTACTTGCTTGGTATAATTCGTTTTAACAATCGCAATAAAAAAAAACGAATATCTTACTTTGAAAACCTTCCGGCTATTCAACATCTAAAATGGGAATTGGGGAATAATCCTGGAAACCATTACTCAAACATCGTCATACAAGAGTGTTTAAAATTTGAATTTGACAAAAGTTTAGAAATGGGATTGCTTGAAATGTATCTCCAAACGAAACCGTTAAAAAAACAAGATAAAACTTTCAATCTTGTTTTAAAAAGTTATCCCGAAACATTTATTGATGGCTTTCTACCTATGCTTACAAAATGGCACTTCTTCTCATTTGAGTTACACTTTTTGAAATACTACGAACATTTAAGTATTCCTCAGCAGTTCACAGAGAACTATGTTACCATTGAAAATTCTCCTAAAAAACCAAAGAACTTAACACCCAGCCAAATGCAATGCTTATCGCACACGATGAAACCTGCAGATTTTCTCCAGTTGGCTACTTCGTATTATCCAGGAGATTTAGTTGCAAGTTGTGAAACAGAAGAGGAACGGAATACTTACAAATTACAAAAAGTACTCTTGCTATGCTTGAAGAACCTCTCCACATTGGAGAAATCTTTAGAAACTCTCATGAATTTTTGCAAAGGGGATTATTTGAAGCTTTCTCTAGGTTCTCTTCATTCAATCTGCGATCGTTTAAACGAAAATAAACTGACCAAGTTTATAAAAATTTTAAACTCCCGCGCAGTTTCCGTACGTAAACATTCAACTTATTTAACATTCCGTCTCTTAAAGAAGAAAAACATTTACGACTTTTTGGCCAAACAAATGGAAACGGAAAAAAATATGTCTGCTCAAAAAACCAGGCTGAAGGTAACATTCCAATCGTTTCTGAAAACGCAGGAAGAATATTATTTCGAATTACTGAAGAGTATTATCGAAGGAATCAATTTTAAAGATACCGAAGTTTTGGACATAATCACGGACGATTACAAACAAATTTCTCCCAAGTACGTAAAGGACTTTATATTATTTATTTGGGACCTTTTAGATAAGCAAAACTCGTCGGACGCGGTTATTCAAGGAAAATGCAGAATTTTGAGGTCGATCGACGAAAGTACCATTAGCTCTCTCTCGGAACAATTCTGTGTCCAAATAATAGAAAAATATCTTTTCAATTCGGAAGAATTCGATAAATTTGAAACGAGTATCCAAGAATTTGCTTGCAAATATGTAATTTATTACCATTCGGTCGATTTGGAACGACATTGCGAATTTGTTCTTGCGATAGCGGAAAAGTACGTAAAATCGAACTGGTACAAAATTGAATGTCATGAAACTGGAAGAAAATTAATTTCAAAATTCGTCACATCGTTTTGCAGTAACTTTCTTTCTAAAAAATGTACGGATGTAAAAGTAATACAGACATTTTTAAACATATGGTATTCTTTGTTCAAGCTACATCAAACTTACAACGAATATCTGTGTTTGAATTTTACTCTCATTTATATTAAATGCATTGAAAAGAAATATTCCATGTTGGAAATTGGTGAAAGTCTAGGACAGCTGTGTGGTTTTTTGGAAGAAAAAGGATTATTTAATATCGACGTGTTTTGTAAGGTTTTCGAAACGTTCAGAACTTATTTTAAGGCGATCGATGAAGAAAGAGACGTAAGTGAAAGCTTTTTGGATATTGCAGAAGGTACTTTGAAAAACAACTCATCTTCTTCCGGCTATATGTTTGCGATATTCTTGCTTCCTGATGCTAAAAAAATCACATTAAGAGCCAAGGAAAGATACGATAAGATTTTCAATCCAATTATAAACCACGAAAACGCTTCTGTTCAGATGTATTTACATCAACACTTTTTGAAGAAAACGCTTGGTTCAGATAACTAATTTTATAAATTACATTTTTTCTATTTTTATAAAGTTACAAAGAATGATTTTAATAAACTAAAGTAGTTAACTAAAATGTTCGTTTCTTTTCATTTTTCTTATTTTAAAATCTTTGTTATTGTTTAAATAAACATGATTTTCTCTAGGGGAAAAGCTAATTTCTCCACATACCAAGTTACCTTGGATTAAATTTAAAGTGTGGAGCTTGCCCAGATGTAATACTGGTTCGTACTGTTGCGGTAGCGAGGGTCGCCGATTTTTCCTGTAAGCAAATATACTTTTTCTACATTTCCCAAGTTGACCCACTTAGTTTTTTAACTAAAATGCTTTCTGATGGCTGCGATACCGAAGAAAATTCATTCAGGTAAAGTATATTCGGCCACGAAAAGAGGGTGGTCGGTGGTGATTCCCCCGGGCTCGGAGTTTCTGAGGGGGCCCAGATTTCAAAATTATACTTATACATACAGGGTGACCGGTCGACCATCTGAACATAGGAAATTAACATAGAAAATTGATTTTTCTTTAATTCCTGCTTCCCATCACAATGGATAAGAATGAATTCCGCTTCTAAAGATACCTAACACTTGATATTTTGTTTTTTAATAACTGGTTTATTCTCTCATTAATAATTTTATTAATTATTAATTAATAAAATGCAAAAAAGAGATTTCAAAAATAATTTTAGTTGCCTTGATTGAATTTTATTGCAATTGTTTTTGTAATACAACTACCAAATGTAACATAATTTTACCATAAAAACTTTTTCTTCCACAGAATAAGAGTTTACAATCATTGTTAACCAAATTTATTGTAATCTGTCAAAGTAACTTGTTGGAAATTATTATTGATTTTTAAACAAAAACAATTGCAATAAAATTAAATCTAGGCAACAAAAATTATTTTTTAAATCCCTTTTTTACATTATATTAATGAGTTTTTATCAGTAATTGAAAAACAAAATATCAAGTGTTAGGTATCTTTAGAAGCGGAATAAAAATCTCTTTAAATTGATACCATTTTCATTCTTATCCGTTGTGATGGGAAGCAGGAATTAAAGAAAAATCAATTTCCTATGTTAATTGCCTATGTTCAGATGGTCGACCGGTCACCCGGTATATAAAAATTATTATATAATCGATTAATACATGGTTTAAGTACTGTAACTCGATGTTAACCATATCAATATTTTAGAAAACCCAAAAAATGCACTAAACACTTTTCAGAACTGAAATGTTTTTAAGTTATCACATGTAAAATACACTGTAAGTATATATTCGCAAACGTTTTCAGGTGATGAACTAGAAAGAAAATTAAGGAAGAATCTATTAAATATTGTTCGGGGTGGTGGGGCAGGTACTTTGAAAAGGAAAGGATACTTTGAAAGTGATTACAAAACAGGGGGAGGCTAGGTGTACAAAAATAAACGCTCTAATAGGTTCAAATAAGAAGGGGTTGTTTATTTATTAAAAATGTTAAATGTATAAAAAGTTCGCCCCTGCAAAATAAAAATTAACTCCCCCCCCCCTCTTAAATTAATCGACCCCATTACAATTTTAAATTTGAAAAACTTACCCAAACAACAATAACTATTATTATTTTTGTCTTGAAGAAAGGAAACACCTCCACAATTAATAATTCACCAACAATAAATATTTGTTAACAGCCTGTATATGTGGTGCAGCTCCCATATAAACTCGCACTCACGTGTAGCAGCTCTTGTCAAACTGTCATAACCTCAAATTTAATCAAATTTGTTTGTGGTATATTGGGTCATAATTTTAATTGAGACACTTAAATTAAGCGAAGTTAGAAAGAATGGCATCTCATATAAAGTAAAAATAATTGTTTGTACAAAGCAATCGTTAATATTAATTTAACATCACTACTTGTAGGTTTGATTCGGACAATGAAGTCACAGATTCGGAAGACGAACACGAAAAGGAACTGTTGGACAGGATCAGAAACAGAGATGAAGACGATTCTGAAGAAGAAGTAAGTTATTTTAGTAATAATTTAACGGTAACCCTTTTTAACACAAATTTTATTTTTAGCATGCCGTGTTAAGTGTTAATTCAGATTCTGATGATGATGATGACTACGATGATAGAAGTGATATAGCGGCAAGTGATATTGGTGACGAAGACGATGATTTACCCAACGTGCATGCTTGGGGAAAGGAAAAGCATCGTTATTTTGGTACCGATTATGTCGATCAAGATTATGGAACATACGAAGGGCGCGATGCAGAACAAGCTGATCTCGAAGAAAGTGAAGCTAAACTTTTGCAAAAAGAATTAATAGATCAATTTAGTGGAGATGATTTTTCTTTGAATGCATTAAACAAATTGGCTCTTCAAGGAGATAAGGAGTACGACAGCAAAAGTGATGCGAAATTAACTAAACAAGCAAAGGAGAGTAGTTTGATGAAAGCCACCCGAACTTTAATTGCAGATGTTAAAAGTAAGAAACCTTTTATTTAGTTTACAAAAATGTTTTTATTCAAAATTTCAGCAAAGTTGGAAACGGCGAAAGACCTGTTGATGCCTGTAATTTCTTTAGCAGAAAAAAATAAAATTAAAGAGTGCGAAGCTTTGCATTTTGTAAAAACGTATTACGAAGCAATATTAAAATTTCAAGTTAACATCAGCATTTATTTGGTTTTACAAAATTCAAACGTCAACGTGGCTACTCATCCGATAATAAAACGACTGTATCAGTGGAAGCAGTTGTTTATGAAGATGGATCCCATTTTTGAAGACAACATCAAATTTCAACTAGAAAAGCTGTTGGAAAATAGCGTAAGTTTTGATTCTTTTTCACAAAAATATGTGTGTTAATTTAAAACCTTTGACAGAAAACAAAGAGAACTTTGAAAGTATTATCGGATAAAAATTCTAAATCACTGGAACCACCTAAGAAGAAGATTAAACTTGATGTTAATGAAAAAGATTCCGGTAAAAAGGCTGTTAAGTTTGACTCGAATGTTCAAGTTAAAGAAATTGAGCAAGACGATGAAAGCGAAGGGGAAGAAGAAATGGAAGCCGAAAATGAAGAATTGGATGGTGGGGTTGCCAAATTATTTGTAATTCTTTTTTTAAATTAACAAATTTTAGGTGATTCGAGGAGAGCCATAAATTACCAAATTGCTAAAAATAAGGGTCTGACACCACGCAGAAACAAAATGCAAAGAAATCCTCGAGTCAAGTACAGGAATAAATACTTGGATGCTAAGAAGAGACGCCGTGGAGCGGTAAGTTATTGTGGTTGTAATTGAGAGTAAGAAACTTAAATCTTTTGTTTTAGGTGAGAGATGTTAGGAGAGAAACCACTCGTTATGCCGGTGAAATTTCCGGTATTAAAATTACTTCCAGAAAGAGTATAAAAATCAAATAGTCGATGACTTCTACCAGACATATTTTATGTAAATAGTTTTTACTCAAAGTAAATTTTTTTTTATTGAAATAAAATAACTTATTTACTATACACTTCTTAGAACTTAAATGTTCTTTTCCCAATTAAATTAAGTGTAAATACCTTCATACATAGCTTTTAATAATGATTCTTTTTGATTGTATTAGGGTGCTCAAACTGCAATAAAACAACTTCTGTGGGGGTGTCGGGGTTAACAAATGAAACTTACATAAAATATAAGCTTATATATGACATAATATATTCATAATTCAAAGGTAGCCAAAAAGATCCTATAGTTGGGTGATCGTTATCGCACCCCGCTTACTGTTCCAAAGAACCGCTGTTTTGAAAAAAACCATTACATTCAAAATACTACTAAAATAGTATATTAAGAAACTAGTGTCATAAGACATGTTTTTATCGCACGCAATCCATTTAAAAAACGTAGCAGGGAGTTTTCTAAAGGATAAGTGTAATAAAACGTCTTATCATCTTATCAAACGAGTTTTTTTTACTATATTTTCTATTTTGCGCTTTTATGCTCTAAAAATTTCAAAATGTGCATTTTATTAAATAATAGCAAATTTGAAATTATTCTTCATTTTTGCGACGCTTGGTAACAACTAGCGTGTTGTTTCTTTTTTATAAATTTACAAGTTAGAATACTGCACAATAGTTTATTAATTTGACAATATACAATAACATTAATTTGCTTTAATTTATTAATTACCAATCTCTTAAAACAAAAAATTGTATTTGGCTTCTAATGGTACAATGGTAGGTAGTCATTTTGAAAGCTCGTCATTTTAAAAAATTTCAGAAACTACCTCCAAAGGATCTTGATTCATTTTATTAGTGAGAATATGAGGTATGGCAATTAAGTTCCGGGAATTTACTTATAACTCTGGAACTGGCAAACATTGCGTCATTTATAACATATTTTTGAAAAGCGGCGACCTTCCTTTAGTTCCAGTCGAAGTTTCAAGTCGATACCACGTTTGGTTTGTGTCTTATGAGTGTTTTTCGAAAGTAACTTTTTTAGTGGAAATCGATCTGCAAGGATGTGTTGTCCCGCATTCATAGCGACTGCAGAGATTGGATGAGTCGGATAGTCACTGGATATTTAAGTATGACCCTGACACCTGTAAATAAAGTGAGCAGGGGTTGAAAAAGTGTTGGAAGCGGTCAACGAAAGCAAGAATGTCCAAATAGCGACTGAAAGCAATGTTGATGGTTTTTTTCGATATCCGCGACATTGTTCATCGAGAATATCTTCCTGCCGGTCATACAGGAACTGGACAGTTCTATGTTGGCGTCTTGGAGCGGCTGCAGGCACGCATTTTTTCAGAACTAACCGAGAATGGCTGGATCTTGCACCACGACAACGCGCCGGCCGATTCCTAGTTCATTGTGCAAGAGTTTTTGGCGAAAAAAGGCATTCCAAGTTTGCCGCAACCACCCTATAGGCCCAATATCGCCTTCTGCGACTATTTCTTATTCGTCTAGATGAAGTCGCACCTCAAGGGAACTCATCATGGTGGTGTATGGGAGGTCAATGAAGCTGTAACCGTGGTGCTGAACGAGTTAACTTCAGGGGATTACCAAGGATGTTTCTAATCGTGGGAAAAGCGTTGAAATCATTTTGTAAAGTTAGAGGTGGACTATTAATTGTGAAAGTCCATAAGAAAATTACCAATTTTACTTCTAACTTAATTTGCATCTGTTTTATTAACAAATTCCCTTAATTGCCACACCTCGTATACTTAAATTTTAGAAGATAATCGCACAATTCTAGAGTGGATGTGATGGTTAGACAGAAACTTTTGGCAGTTATACTGGTTAAAAATTGTTCTTTTGATATTTTGTTTTCCACTCACATAGTCTCCCAGTCATTTAGATATTTTAAATTGTCTTGAAGGATCTATAATAATGTAAAAAAAAAAATTAGGGTCAAGTTATTTAAATAAGCATAGTTAATTTACCTGAAAATCTTCGTTATGCTCAGTAATTCCGTCATTAGAGCTTTGTCTATTCAGAACGTCGAATAGACTGTTTATTCTTTTACTAAATGCTATGGTGGCATTCGTATCTTTCAGTCTGTCGCAACGTTTTTGATAGTATGTCAATCCGTCCGCAACAGAAAGAATTGCTAAATATCTGAAAAATAAGAACATAATATTATTGCAATTATAATGTAGCGTTAAATTCCGCAGGCCCGTAGCCAGGGGGGACACGTGCCCCCCCCCCCCCGAAATGTTCAAAAGCAAAAATAAAATAGGTAAATAGATATATTTTTAAAATGGGAACAAAAATTTTTATTTTCCCGGAAAAATTCTCGAAAGGGGAACCCCCAAAAAAAAAATTTTTATGAGTGCCCCCCCCCCCAAATAAAATCCTGGCTACGGGCCTGAAATGCCGTGCTTCAAATCACTTTCAAATTACCGGTGTAGCCAATCTGGCTCTCATCTTCATAAAACTATGTGGTTTTAGATGCAATTCTGTTAATTTAGGACAGACTTTTGCGTTATTGTTTTGTTTTTCATCCAATTCAAATAGTATTTGGTAGATGGTAGTGCTCCCCCAGTATCCCACCATCAGGCGTCTACAATTAATGAATATTAAGATACGATTAAAGTCTTTTAACAAATTCTTACTTGGAGAGCTCTGCTATTAAAAAGTCGATTTCTTAGACACTTAATATGATGTGAAGCATCCGAAAAAAAATATAGAAATCGAGAATCATCTGTAGGGTGGATTATTTTATTCACGGGATTCAGCAACTTCCCAGATACGCCAAATTCACTCCACATCTTTCGGTTAGTGGATGCCCCGTCACAAACGATGCCGTGGACTTCTGCACCATACTTCTCTAATTCTAACATATCTAAAACTAATTGAGCAAGACATGATCCTTTGGTAGCCCTTAGAAGCATAAACAGCTATTGGCTGACTAACATTATCAGCCAAGGAAGACCACATAAAACCCAAAGCATGGTCTGCCTAATGCCCTGTGATGGTCTTTGAGGTATTACCTTGATCTTCGCCAAAGTCTTTGGCTCCAATTAACTTCATATTTTTTACGTTGAGCTTCACATTAGTTTGAACAGCCATTTCGTCAAATATCAATATTTCTTACTGCTTAGCAAATTCGTTTTTTTTTTTAATTTCAATTTAAAAGCTTCAAGAAACTCTTCATCGAGTCTGCATTTTAGACTTACTCTTGATAAATAATTTCAGATGGTTGATATTGTCGGAAGAGTTAAAATTTCATTGTTTTTCAAGAAATTGTTTGTTTTAGGGATTTTAATGTGTAATAATAAACACATTAGTAAAATCAATCAGAACTGTAAAGCCTGGAAGTTTTTTTCTTAAATTTTGAAACTTTGAAGCATTCTGTTATGGGTAAGCATTTTCTGAGGAGATAGAAAATTCTCAACTTTTTTCAGTACCTATATCTTCTTCGTTCATAGTTCTCACTTTCTTTGCAGTTTCGTTTAATTTTTTTTTTAATAACTCTATTCTATAGTGTGCTCTTTTTACACGTTGACGCATATTTCTAATACAATTCGTTTGACGAACAATCTTTTTTGCCTTTATAGCTTGGGTGTTTTTTTTCAAGTGCCTTATTGAATATTTGGCATTGATACATAGTCGACAGCAGTTATCATTTTGTAGTAAATTCTTTGTACCACTTAATATGTATTTACAGTTTTCATGTCTTACAGATTTCGAAGATTCATCTTTTCTATATCGTGTTCTACTAAAATCTAAACTTAAATAGTCTCTATGATTATATCCAAAGCAGATAGTAAGCCGGTGAAAATCTAAAATTTGTTTCTCTAACTCATTAAAAGAACAAATCTTAAATGAATCTTCTGTTAAATCATCATATAAATGTTGAAAAACGAAAAATTTTATAGAGCATTTTGTAATAAGAATCTTTTTTGTCGTTACTATGTCTTCCTTAATTGCCGCAATTTCAAAAATAGCTACAATATTACTATAATATTTTATAGTCCAAGACTCAGAAGGTAAAGTAATTTCATTTGTTTTTTTATGTAAAATATTAAATAATTCGTGCAAGCGAAGTTTATCTTCAGGAGCCTCAGCTGACAATTCTAAAAGTTAGCAATTTTATATAACTTATTTGAATAACATTGTTATTTGGTTTTTACCAATTTTTATATCACAGTGATTTATATCTAGATAAGTACTTTCAGCTTCTTCTTGGTACCCCTTCGAAGTTGAAGGCTTATCAAACACTAAAAAAATATTTTTATGGGGTTAATAATAATTTTGAAATAGTGTATTATTTGCTACGTTACCTTCATTCTGCATTTTTCTACACTCTGCAGTAATATGATCATATTCCTTTTTTTCAATTATTCTTCGCTTCTTGGCAGGTGTTTTCGATAGATAAGAAGGACAACCGGGCCAAATACACGGTATTGCGTTTTCCTTCAATCGTGGTATTTTAAGAGGATACTAAAATATTTTTTTTTATTAAAATCTACTTATATATATCAAAAGTGTAAAGAAGGCATTCGTTGTAGAAATGGTTATCATAATCCGATAAAACAACTTCGAAATCAGAAAACAGAACGCAAAATTTAATCTGCAGACGTCAGACGTGATGATAAACATTTACGACGACTGCTTTTTTACATTTTTGATAATCATTATCAAATAAAATTTTAAAAATCTATTGTTTAGATATACCTTATGTAGGTATCTATTTTGAATTTATAAACTTCTTATAAAGTAAAATCTCACCGAATAGGTTTCTGTTTTCACTTCACGTATTATATCCTCTGCAAGAAAATGTTTTTCGCACAACGCATTATTAATTGTTAATTTCTTATCTTTGCGAGGTACTGCAGCAGTCCACACTTTTAACATATTTTTCGGTACTTTAAACAATGAAACTTTTTTGTAATTGCGGGATCCACTCGAACAACAAGGCGCAAAACAATGTCTATCAGTCATTTTAATAAACAAATTTTAACAACGAACTAGTAACGTAATCATTACTCTGCATTCATGTAGTGCCATTAGTGCATTGCACTATATATACAAATAATACACAAATAATAATAAATATGTTCTGTGCATTGCACAAAACAATTCGCATAGTAGTATATGGTTTAACAACCAAAGTCGTACTAAAATATTTTAGCGTCTTGGGCTAGGAACTTCAAGTAGTAGTCTTATAAAATACTCTTATTATAAATTTTTATTATAAACTGTATAAATTACCGTAATTATTAACCCTAAACTTGGCAAGCACTAATTTTTCGGCATAAAATTCTTTCTGTCGGAGATTATATCTTTCGAAATTTTTCAACCCTACCTGAAAAATGGATTTTTTGAAACTATGTATCTAGTGAGATATGATGCCAACTTAAGGATTAATTACATTATATGATTTCCATACCAAATCGACCACTTTTGACCCCGACTCTTTTCGATTTAGTTGAAAGTTTTTCATTTTTTTCTACCCTTCATGAAAAACATTTCTCAGAATTTTTTCAAATTTTTTTACCCAACCCAAAAAAGTTATGAATTTTTCAAAAAAATGGCTTTTTTATTTTCAAATAGCTATAACTTTTTCAAAAAGGGGCAATTGCCCCCTCTCCAAGAATGACTCGGATTGTATCCCTGAAGCCCTCCCTGATAAAAATAATGTTTACCGCGAGGTTTTAAAATTTAAATAACCTTTAATTATTTTTATTTATTCGTTTATTATTTATTTATTACGTTACCACTGACGCGCTTGAATGGATTAACGAGATTCCTCTGAATTCTTGATTTGTTTGTTTGCCCAGTGGCGTGTTTACAGGGGGAAAGCTCGGGACCAGGGCCTCCTCTGTAACTAATCAATATATTAAATAATATACAATTATTTGTTATTTGAATATTTAAAAGTTCTAAGCGAAAAATAGCCAAATAGCAGAAAAAATAAAATTATTAGGAGAAATTATATTTGTATTTCATATTGTAATTTTCCATTTGAGTGCGTGACCTTGAAAATTTAAAAACACTTGCCTGCGGCGCTGTATGCCAGATGACTCGTTTCGCACGAGTTTTAAATATTGTTATTTGACTTTTCGATCCGAGGGCCCCCCCTACACGTAATTGCTAAATACGTCAATGGGCATTTTCTGAATACGCCACTGGTTTTCTTGGTAAAAAAACCAATCTAATTTGTAAAACAAAAGCGAGCGCCACTACGCGGGAAAAAATTAAATTAATCTAAAACGTATGGTTGATATAGAAAGTTTTGTTTATAAACAAAACGTTTGCATTTTCTTGGTATTTTCAGTGTCAGAATCAAACTCAAAACAATATGAAGTTTACGTAATAGAGTCGACATTTTGTTGACATTTGGTAGCGTCACGAAAGCCACCAACGGTAAGGTAAATTGCGAATTAAGAGCATCACGGCCTTGATTAAATTCTAAATTGTTCCACTTACTTTACACTCAAAAATAGCTAGTAAATTTTACTAAAATGTAAATATAATTACTAGTATACGGGGGGGAGTATGGGGGGGGGGGGGGGGTAACTCCCCGGTCTCAAAATCCAAAACTGTGTACGTGCATGTTCTGCGAGTTTTCACTCATTCAGAACACTTCTTTCACGCTTTCAGAACAAATACATGCAAATGTCACAATATTACAATATGAAGGTATGCGGGAGGGGGTGGAGATATAAAATAACTCACTACCCTGAGTGTCTCAGTAATGTGATACCCAGTGGCATAGTAATTAAGAGCATTACGGCCTTGATTACATTTTTTCACTTACTTTATACTCAAAAATAGTTAGTAAATTTTACCAAAAATTATGTAGTATTGATCAGTACAAAGAACTAATAGATTGCCTTAGTTGTGCGGCCTGAAGGCCGCACTGATCCATCGCTCTCCCTTAACCTCCCAATTCTTTTAGGTTGGTAACTTAAAATGAACCAATATCAGACGGCTTCGTGTCCAACCTTTCTACACTCCGCAATAAGTACGCTTAGATTGTCCTGACCATTTTCCAGTCTTAGAGCTTCAATTTGTGTAATCTCACTCAAAGCGTAAGCAACTATTGATTTTTATAATTTATTAATAAATTGCGAGGGGTAATCGATCAGGAAATCTGGTGTACAAGCAGTGGCGTATTTAGAGAAGAGCAAAGGGACAATTGCCACCCAAGAATAACTTGGATTGTATCCCTGAAGCGCTCCTTGATAAAGAGGTTTTAAAATTTTAATAACTTTTAATTATTGTTTAATATTTATTTACTTATTCATTCATTCATTCGGTTACCACTGACGCGCACGAATGGATTACCGAGATTCTGAAAAAATATTTTGATCTGCCTCCTCCAAAAGCATTTTCTAAATACGCCATAATAGATTACCTTACCTTAGAAAATCTAAGGTCTGTTCATTTTATTGCACCAATTTGAACCGAGAAAGTTGGTGCAAATAAAAGCTTTCGTTGATTGATTCTTTGCTTGCTCGGTTCAAGTTAGTGCAAGCAAACGAACAGACCTCTAGTTATTCGCCAGTCGCCTTGTGATAGTTGTACTGCGCCAAAAATAACGCCCATCTAATGAATCTCCCGGTTGGGGTCTTGTATATTTAACATCCATTTCAATGTTCAATGATCTGTAATCATCGTAAATTTCTTTCCATACAAGTAGGAGCTGAATTACTTAATCTCAAGAAGCACTTTAGTAACTCCTTTTCGATGGTGGAGTAATTAGGTTAGCTTTCACGTTTGTACAGTCTTGGAAAAGTTAGGAAATTTGTTTAGGAAAATTTTGTGGAAACTTTTTTATGTCAAATTTTGAACTTCTTATGTTAACTGAAAGAAAATTTGAAAAATGTGGTTGTCTTGGTCATCCAGGAAGAAAATAAAATAAAACTGCCCCTGCAGAAGTTTCGTAAGTATTATTAGGCACTCGACAACAGTTCACTTGTTAAAATCAAAATATCTGAAGTTATAAAAACTGAAACAACCTGTATTAAAAATCATGTAAATTTTGACAGTAACTTCAAAATATTGTATTATTTATTGTAATTTACAAAATAGTTTTAAGTTTGAATTTTTACTGCCAATGCGCTGTTTAATGTGCACTGGTTTATCCAATATCAATCAATTCGACCTTTGCTTTAGAGGTCATAGCGAACAAAGTGGCCGGTTTTATTATATAAATTTTTAAACGTATGCATATTTTTGAAAATCTGTTAATTATATTGTAGCTTATACATTTTTTTCTAGTTTTTGAATTATTGCTCGTTTTAGCAGCGCAGTTTGCAAAATGGTGCGTAAATTTGTTGTTGGTGGAAACTGGAAGATGAATGGAGACAAAAATCAGATATCCGAAATTATCACTTTTCTCAAAAATGGGCCATTAAACAACGACACCCAAGTTATCGTGGGGGTTCCTTCGATTTATTTGGAACTAACTAAGAATACTTTACCTTCTAATGTCGAAGCAGCCGCACAAAATTGTTATAAGGTTGCGAAAGGCGCTTTCACCGGCAAGTATTTGTAATCGGATAACTTGAGTTAGATTTATGAACTTAAGTTATTTTTAGGAGAGATTTCTCCCGCTATGATTAAAGATATTGGTGTTAATTGGGTAATTTTGGGACACTCGGAGAGACGTAATGTGTTTGGAGAAGGGGATGAGTTGATTGCTGATAAAGTTGCACATGCTTTAGAAAGTGGACTCAAAGTTATTGCATGCATTGGCGAAAAATTAGACGAACGTGAAGCAGGTCAAACCGAGGCTGTTGTATTTAGGCAAACCAAAGCCATAGCCAATAAAGTTAAAGATTGGTAAGTTGAAATTTTTATAGTTTTCGCCTTTATAAAATCAAAATTTTGAAACTTTTGCAATTTCACTTACCGAAGGTAAAAAATTATTGGAAAAATATTTAAAAATTCATATTTAGACAAAAAATCTCACCCAAATTCATATTTCTTAATAAGGTGAGTTTTAAAGGTGAAACACTAATAATACCAAATGTACTAAAAAATTTAGAACTTTAAAGATAAGACAAAAAGATTACTTTTTTGCGAAATCTTGAAAAAAGTTCTTGCCCCTCGATTTTCTTAGGCATTTCTGCGTTGATAGTAATTAAACTTTTTGGACGTATGTCTAGTGGGCTCTAGTGGTGAAAATAAGGTTTTGGCAGAGAAATCTTTACCAGGGCTACCACAATAAAATAAATGAAAATGTCATTGTATCTCCGGAAATGTTTAACCGATTGAGATAAAATTTTGTGTGCTATTGGAGCTTTTAAAATACAAGAAGTATTGGCGAGGAAACAATTGAGCCAAATGTAAAAGTTAGAAAATTATACAAAATATTAACTAAAATCTTAATTTATCTATTTTTTTGTGAGAATTCACGGAATCAACCGTGTACGGTTAAAGGCCACAGAGACCTTGTGTTAAATTATTCAATTATGTAAGTGGATTTTTGGTCGTAAAGATCTATCATGAAAGATAAATACTCTTCTCACAATACATTGCCCAATGAGTAACGTGGGGCTACTGCAGAATTAGAATCTCTAACCAAAAACATAATATTCAGTTAGTTTTCGTATGAGCTGCTAAGTTTTATCTTACTACCTGTTGTATCATAATAATTCATAATGATCCTTAAGTAGGTACTTCATCCTTTAATAAGCTCAACTAGTATAAAGGAACACGAAGTAGTATCTTGTAGTATCCTCATTCACATAACATAAATAAATAAATAAATTTTTGATATCTTGAAAGTATTTTACCATTCTCTGGTGAAATTCTTCAGTAAACGTAAAAATCGAAATCTTCCATAAGTTGTTCCAAAAATGCATAATTTTGAACTTTCTTCATTTAGTGTTATCGTCCAAAGTCCTTCCTAAAAAAAATCCTAGAAAGTTAATGAGCTCTTTTTAGGGCTTAATTTAATTTTCTTGTATCTCAACATACGCGAAGTTTACCTGACAGCTTGTTTACTAATACCAGGGAGTTTACCCATTCGGTTGGTTCGGTAACTTTTGTTATTTTCTGCGTTTTGTTTTTCAAATAAAATTATTTAAATTTTTTGGCCACTGAATGTTGATATGATTGCTATACTTTTTTTAATGTTGTTGGTATTCAATTTTAATCTTCAAGTTTTAAATGCTAGTACGTTTACTTGAGCCCTTGTGTCTAGCTGACATTTTAAATCTTGATTGTTAATCTTCAAATCTATCATCCATTTGTCGGCATATTGTATATTATTCACTGCTAGGTATGAGATAAAGAATTCTTGATTCTTTCTTGATACTAAAACACATTCGAGCAAAATGGTTCATTTTTCCACATTGTTCGCTCTTTTTACCTTAAGCTGGGCAATTATTTATATTATGCATTGTTCCACATTTTCTGCATTCCCGATTATTTTGATTCTTGTAGTTCTGATGCCCTTGTTCTCTTATATTTGGTTGTCTGCTTATTTTTGCCACAATCGATTCTCCGGTCTTCTGTCGCCTAGTAAAAAAGTGTGTCTTTCTATTTCTAAACTTTTCTTGGGCGTAAAATTTTTTTTATTAATTCTTCTTGTTTAATGTCTTTAATCTTTACGTTAAAGCTTCTGAAGATATGCATTACTTCTGAACCAAGAATATTAGTAAGATTGCATTCTTTTTTAGATCTGACACATCTTCGTCTTTTCCTTTTACAATTAGGTAGATCTCAAATTCTTCGATCTAATTATTCCCAACATCGACCATATTGTTTTGTGTAATTTTGAGAGGTAACAAGCCATTCCTCATCTCTGTTTGGATGTTTTCCATTTGGATTTGAGGCTTGGTTCTTTCTTTTATCGTATTTATTTATGTTATGTGAATGAGTAAGAGACAAGGGTAGTTATATCACTAATTTATAGGGGGGTCATTTCTGGTGATATAAATTGATTTCAATTCTTTTTACTTCCTCATTAAATTTAACCAAATGTTTTTTTTTACAGGAGCAATGTTGTCATAGCATATGAACCTGTGTGGGCCATTGGTACAGGGAAAACGGCCACCCCACAGCAAGCACAAGAGGTGCACAAAGCTTTAAGAAACTGGTTTTGCGAAAACGTCAACCCCGAAGTAAGTGAATCAATTCAAATCCAATATGGAGGCTCCGTGACGGCAGCTAACTGCAAGGAACTCGCCTCCCAACCCGATATCGATGGATTTTTAGTCGGAGGTGCTTCATTAAAACCAGAATTTATTGAAATCGTAAATGCCAGGCAATAAGTCATTGAAAAAGTGAAAATTAAAATATTGTTAAAACTTTAGAAAGAATATACGCATCGTTTTTAAAACATTGTGGAAAATTTTTATTTCAAATTTGTTGTTATAATTTATCTTTAATGTATTAAAGAGTATTAAAGCATTTTCATTATCGATATTTGAGTTTTAAGTCCATTCTATTGGGGAAATAGTATTTTGTCCTTAAAAAAGAATTATAAAGCTTTGCATTAGTCTGATTTTTGAAGTGGATCCTGTGGGAGAAAAAATAAGAAAAGATATTATGATTTACATTTTATTGTTCTCTATTTTTCATACATTCCTTCGTACCATGTGTGTTAACAATAATAACTAATTAACTCATACATTTTGAAAGATGTTCTCGACAAAATTTACAAAAGTTAAACTAGCAGATTTAAAAAAATACACTTAATACTCCTCGCTTTTCATTCTGTGAAAATAAATGTTAGAACACTTTTAAGGGACTCGAGCATTACAGCACAAGAAAGTTAAAATCTTTGTTTCCATTTATTTCAATAAATTAGAATCAAGTGCAACTGACAACCAAGTTTTATCACATCAAAAACTCCTAAAAATAAGCACAAATAATACAGTATGTACGTATATATGGGGGATGATAAAGAGGCATTGCAATCTTACGGCAATCGTTTTATATACTCACTGGAAAAGTCGGTATTTTTTTAAAGCTAAATGTGACTTATGCACACAATCACTCGCTCAAGCATACCTTTATTTATTATCGTTATTATAATAATAATCATGAAATCGAACCGGCGACAAACTTATGTGCCTATCTGTAAGATAAACCGAATTATTAAAGAATCCATTTTACTAAAACAACGCTGGTTAGTGCAAAAAAGTACGAGGAAATTGAAATTACAAAAAAAATCTATATCATTATGAAGTCACAGCCAAGCGAATACACAAAACAATTTTTTTACCTCACAAATATTCAAAGTTTTATCGTAGGTTCGATCAAAATTCTTAGCTATTTTTTAACAATTAAAATAACTAAGCTAAATTTGAGTACGTTAGTCGTCTTGTTGGATAACTCTGATGTAAAATAATGCAACAATTACAAATATAAAAGTATATTAATAATTACTATGTATAAATACGCTATATATTTAGATAAATTTGAAATAAAAAACACGTATACTTTGACTAAGTAACTATACAGAAGAATTATTTAAACTGGTTCCTTCCTGCTACACACTTAAAAATTTATTTACAACTCGAGTAGTACTATAATAATAAACGTGCGTCACATTTTTAATTTTCAAGACACTTCTAACCTACTTCTAAGCTCCAAATCATAAGAGAGCAAGAAAGAAACGAATGCGGTAAGAATGCACAATACATGAGTTTTAACTACAAGAAAAACACACAATTAATAAATAAACACATACTTTGTATTGTTAAATATTTTTTATACGAATAGTGACTTAATGACTACTGAAACCTAAATCTAACGGTCCGTTAACCTGCTGTTTTATTCATATATATATATTATTTATACTGTTATATATTTTATATATTTACACCAATTTATTAAATTACTAATATCTAAAAAAATTGTTTAAGAACCTCAAATAATAATTGCAGGAAAATGTACATTAGGTTTCTAAAATTTGCTACTAATATAAAATCTAAAACAAATAATACATAATAGCTTTTATAAACTAAATTAAGGTGATAATTTCCAATTTTTAAAAATTCAAATGTTTGTTGTGCTAACATTTTTTCCAGGGTTTCATCATTATTTCTCGATTCGAGGGTTAACCTGCCTCGTTGAACTGTGATACATTTTTATTGTCACTATTAATTTCGAAATTTGGTGCCGTGAGGCTCCCTGTATAGTACAAATTAATTATCACGTTAATGAGACTTATAAGTTTCAAGATCCACCGGCAAAAACTCATCCAATCAGATAGTACAAAATAATTTAGTATATTCTAGGTGTATAAAAATATTTTCTTCAGCTCTACCAAGATGGTAAATGTTGGGGATTATTTATAATGAACGAACCTTCCATAAAAGAAAGTTTTTATACAGAGGTACCTATTACAAAATCAATCTTCAACTAATTCATTCTTTTGTTACTGATGTAGCAGTCAAATTATGCATTTTTTAAAGCAAAATTCCCTATTTGTTTGTTTTTAACTCAAAAAAGGTTACGGGTACATCAAAAAGAATAGAAACTAATTTGGCAGTTAAACATGTAAACTTTTCGGGATTTTGGACCAGGATAAGATATTATTATAAGAGATAGATGAAAATAATTTTTCAAGTTAAATATGTCCTTCGTTCCAATTGTTTGCTACAGCCTTCCACCTAACTTTTGTAATTTAAAAGTGTTTTCAGTGCGTGGTGGTTAGGATTATGTCACTAGTATTAATTGCCAAGTTTAAAGTGTGCCTTCTTAGGTGTATGCTTCCATGTGATTTAATACTTTTAAACTATTATGCTATGGCGTAATCTATGCAATGCCTTACGCAAATAGGATTAATGTTGCCTCTGTAGTTCACATCCCACAATAAATTCTGACTTTATAATCATGGGTGAGATCCAGACTAATAACCTAGTTTACTTATTGTAAAATCTTACTAAACACCTTTTCTGTAACTAGAATGTCATGACATAATGAACTTGGGATACAATATTGTGCAAACTAGTCACTCTGTTTGTTACGTATATCAGAGTTGAAAGTATTTCAAGTAAAAGACTTTCAAAAAGTAATTTAAGTACTTGAAGTACTTTAGAAACTAACTTAAAAATACTTGGTACTGGAAGTCTTTCAAAAAGTACTTGAGTATTTAGTAATTCGATTTAATAAAATTTGAGTAATTGAAGTACTTTAAAGTGAATGAAATACGTTCACTTGCCACAACTATTTGAGCAATTGGACATTAGAAAAGAATATTTTACAGAGACTGTATTTCAGTATTTAACTGAAAATTGCAAAATTTTGGAACCGCTGGTCAGGAGCTTAGATACTCTGCAGAGAGAAAATAATTCTTATTTTGGGTATTTATTACCTTGTTTAGGTAGCCTTCTAAAACATTAAATGGCAACAAAATGTAATTCAATAATGTAATTGAAATACTTTTTGTATTTTTGTACAATTTAGATTTGCATAATTTGACTGACAAGAACTCACTACACTCAGCGTATCAGAAATCGAGATCCAAGTGTTTTGGTGATTCTAGAGACCAAAAAAAATTATGCGGTGTCTCAGGATTCTGTCGAATGTTCCTTGGTTTTTGAGTTGTGAATTTTTGAAAGTAAGGTAGCGGTTAAATTACTTTACTGTTACCATTTCTTACAAGTTATCGAGATAGTGTAATGATGGAGGCTGAGGACTAGTAATTCGTAAGTCTGGTTTCAATTCCCACAATGAGTAATTTTTTTTTATACAACTTAATAGTTTTGAAAATTATGTACTTTATTCTCTGAATAAATCATTTGCTATACACCAGATTTGTTTCAAAAATTCATAACTTAACGAAGAAACATTTAATAAAACCCCAAGCCACAATGTAATTATTTTGGCTCATAGAATCAAAAAAAAAATTGGAATCTCGATTGCCGATACACTGCATGTAGTGAGACTTGTGCGCTAATATTAAATCTCAGTTTAAAAACCCAAAGGTTAAAGGTAATAAAAAACCTGAGCTGATATTGTCTTATAAAAATTTATGGATGGAATTGACACATTTTCTCAGCAAACAAAACCAAATAGAAAAATATCTTTAAAAAAATTAATTAGTTTCTGAGCTATTTAAAAAACTTGTTTTATCCTACATGTCCTAATTCGATTTAATTCCATGTTGTTCAGCACATGGTTGAATTTTTAAAAACCAAAATATCATTGAATAAAAGTGAAATAAATTCAAATTCACAGAAAGAAAATTATCACAAAAATTTAAAAAACACCATTCGCATGTAAACTCTTGTTTACTTCGTGATATAAACACAGTTAAAAAGAAAATTAATATTAAAATGTATATATTTACATAAATATTAGGTTCATCAAGTTAAATTAATTCTCAGAACAAAAAATTAGGATTCGATGTCAACTCGGAACATACAAATCAAAATACTTGCTGCCACTGCATATAATTGCGGCAAATTGGGGAAGAATTTCTGCACTGACGGACACAGAAATACCAGACACCGTCCTTCATTTTTCGTCAAAACGAAAAAATTACGACGCATCCTGTATATTTCGATACAAAAGCATAAAACATTACACTTATTACATTATATAACAACACGCTCTCTATGTACAATTAACCTACAAATATTACTGAGAAATAGGGGGAGTGTAAAAGACAGAGAAGACGAGAGCCCTCTTTAAATTATTAAAATGTCTTGCTGTATTTTCATTTTACTAAGCGTAACCTACTTAAGAGAAATCATCACCGACTCAAACAAAGACCTTGGCCAGACCATCGGCGCCTGCACTCGCAATGTAAGGTCGTGTCGGATGAAAAGCCACATCTAGAATGCTCTCGTCGAACTTCTTGCGATGTGCCGTAATTTCTTGAACACAAGTCTTGTTGTCCAAGTGCCACAGCCGAATAGAACAATCGTGAGATCCTAAAAACCAAGTTTTAAATAGAAATCTCAAACTTTTCATTTTAAAACAAATTACCTGACAATAAATATAAACCGTTGGGATCAACAGCCAAACTGGTAACCGCATCCAAATGTGCAACCATCGAATGCACCATCTTTCCTGTATTGTTGTCCCAAAAACGAATGTGTCTATCTTCGTGAGCAGTAATCGTTAGAGACAAAGTAGGATGAGAGACTACCCTATTAATTTGTTTATTGTTAACACCTGAATCTAATCTAACCAAAGGTTTGGCAGTTTCTGTGTCAAAAATAACACAATTTGAACTATTGTAAGCTGCCACTACACGATTTCCTTCGTCTCTCACAAAATCAACACTGGATGGAACTCCATCTTGTTCAGATGTGAAAGTATTGAGTAAGGGCATCTAAATTTTGTATTACAGTTAATATAATTTGTACATGAGCTAATTTTTATACTATTAATCGTACCTTACAGTGAGGTGACCATAATTTCACTGTGCCATCGGCAGAACATGACAATAATTGTTGTTGACTTTGCAATTCTGCTAATCCCCAGACGGCATCAGTGTGGCCTTGAAGAGTAGCACTGAGTACTTCAGGTTCAAACAAATCATATGGATCGATGCTAGAACTTGGAACGTTCCAACAATGAATTTTACCATCTAAGCCACCAGAGTAGCAGTGTTCACCTGTACCAGAAATGGTCAAACACAAAACTGGTCCATTGTGACTCCTGAAAAATATCTTGTTAAAAGACTTTTAAAGTAAATGCTAATACATTATATGATCGTTATATTTTTCTAATATTTTTATTACATTTATGTGTTTTATTCTACTTTTGAAATAATAAAGTTGTAAAACACATTTCAAATTTTGTAAAAAAAAAACAGTAATATATTCAATTATTAGGTCAGCGTTAAGTTTATTACTCTTTCCTAAATAATAGAGCCAGCCAAGTAAAACAACAAATTTGCTCACCCTAATCAATAACATAATAAATTATTTTAAGAGGCAATAAAACCCCTCAAGTCCACGAAAACAAAATCAATAAAACAAATGTGATAAAAATAGCACATAAATAAAATATAAACAGAAAAAAACATGGAAGTAATTGATCAAAAAAAAAAAAAAAGAAAAGAAAAGAAGGAAACTTACCTAAAGGTATATAAAGGTTCAACGTCAAGAGAAGCAGATTTCTTAGCCGGTACAGTTTTTTGCAAGTTCCATAATTTGAGTGTATGATCTTCACTACCGGTGATGAGTACAGGTTCAGTTGGATGAAATGCAAGGGCTCTAACGCCATCAAAATGACTTCTTAAAGTGTATTTAGCGCTCCACGTCTTCCGAAATGCCTCTTTACTGCTGGCAATGTCGTAACTTGTTTCGGCATCGTTGTTCACCGTAAGTTGAGCTAATTCACCCAATCCTAAACCAGAATCAAGATTTTCATCTTCGTTTATGCCTAACCCACGACCGGGAGTTGCTTTAAAACCTAAACCTAAAAAATATTATATGATTGTTTGAAAACAACAAAAAATAAAATTTATACTTTTATTCCAATCGCTCGCTTCTTTCAGATCAGATTGCTGATTTTCAGTTTCGGAGAGTAAATTTAATTCATTGAGGACCTCCATTGCTTCGGCATCCACGTCATCTCCCAATGCTAAATTGGTGTCCATTTTAACTACAATAAAAAAAGAAGTAATTTTAATTAGGATTACAGAATACAATTTTTTATTAATTGTTTTGCAAGAAAATAGCTAAATCTCTGTGTCCCAAATATAACTAGAAGCTATTCAATCCTATATAACAAAAAAAATTACATATATAGCAGCAAATAGTTTAGAGTTTAGACCACAAAAAATGTTGCAGCTTTATGTTTTCAAGTTTTCATATGGCTAAAGTGAACTTTAAAATCTAGTACTGAAATTAATTAACTGAAATAAAATTGCAAATACTAGATCTTATATACAGCTAAAGTTAAAGGACCAAAACATAATCAACTTGAGAGGGAAGGAAATGCCTATTATTATTTTTTAATTCTGTGGCTTATATAGTTTTTAAAATAACCGATTCAATTTACTAACCCCTTCTTCTGACTGACTTGACATCGTCTTCGATGTCATCTGGTGCCTCTAATTCAACATCATCGCTCATGTCATCATCATCTTCCATATCCACATCGGCATTTGAAAGAAAATCCAAGTTAGCCATCACGGCAGCTTCGGTATCCAACATCATAGCTTCAGTAAGACAACTTGGTTGTACCTTTTTAGCTGGAGTCCTCCTCCCTAATTAAAAAATAAATGATTACATATAGTCGAGAAACTGGAGTGCAAATGTCAAATCCTGTAAAACTATCCTGAATCAATATAATGTGAGAAATTGTAACTTTTAATTCTGGATGTAATCGCCAATAAAGTTAAGGCCTTGCTAGCTACATTTAAACTGAAATCAATTATAGATTCTACAATAATTGTGACCAACAATTCAATAAAAATTGGAGTTCTTGAAAAATCTGTATCTCGAAGAGTAATTAGGTTATAATTTAATTTTTATGCAGCAAGCGCTGAACAAAATATGTAAACAATTATTATTAACTTTCATAGCTGATAGCTATTGGCCCCTAAGGCTAGAAGCTTGCTAAATGCGGTAATTTGCAGAAAATAAAGTCTAGTTTTAATGATAAGTGGACAAACGTTGAAAACCCAACTCGCATACCCGCATTTTAACAATATTACTTAAGAGTAAGCAATTATCGAAATGTGCTTTTTTTAAATTCGTAGCTTTATTATTTTTCTTGTTAATTTAATTGCTGTGTTCTACTTATAATGTAGCTTAGTTTGACCTGAAGTTAGTAAGGAAGTAAACATAGGAGAAATTTTAAATTTGAGGCAAAATAAAATATGAACTATGAGTTTATAAAATAAAGAAAAGTACGAAAGTTTATCTCAATGCATCTAAATTATAGGGAAAAAAAAGCATAAACTGTCGTAAAATCTAACTTTACTTGTTGAGTTGTAAATAAAACACATTTTTAGCTAACTTTTCCTCAACTTAGGTTAGATTATCTTAGTTTTTCGGCAAACACAACGTCCCTAATATATCATTCAATGTCAACAGTAATTGACCGTTACCATACACAACAAGAAAGATTATAATATGCTATCTTTTGCATTTCCGTTCGCAAAGTTGTAACACCTTTTAATGTTTAAATAATCAAACCGTACTTAACGTAGATTCACAATGAACATAAGCATAAGAAATACAAATAAAACCTTAATTAAGTATCGAATACTGCTGGAGTTATTCTGGTATTTGTAAAAAATCATTTTACATCATGCAGTTTAAAATTTCAACATTATTCCATACTTTGTTAAGCTTTTATTTGCATTTATATTTCTTGTGCCTTATATCCGACATAAAGAAGGTTGATCATCACTCAAGAGCAGAAGAAAAATTAACAATAAGTGAAAGTATTTAGGTGAGTTTCCTGCTTTTTCCCTTGGTTGAGAGATCCTCTTCTCCGTTTTTTGCTGTCAAGTGTAACCAAATACATTTTGGTTGCAGTCACATTAACGAATTTAAAAAATTTGTTTTGCAAGTCGTTTGATGACCAAGCAAGTTATTTATTTGACAAAATTTTGTACACAGGACACAGAATTCTAAACAAGTTCCAATCTAAAAAATTTCAATAATTCTATGGATTTCCAAGAAATTCTAGGAATTTATATCAAATTCCAGAGATTTGCAAACACTGAAAAAAATGAATTTTTTTTCATGAACGGTATGAATTTTCATAAATCATTGTTTTCAGTGAAGATTGCCACAAAATTCCAGAAATTCTCAAAAAGATTTCCAAACAAGTTCCAATCTAAACAATTTCAATGATTTCCAAAGGAATTTCAAACAATAAAGTTTTCGAGATATTTACCCCTTAGTTTTTTGATCAAACATTGATGTTGCGATATGCAGAAAGCCAGTACAATGCTATATTCTTTTTTTTAAATTTATTTTATAAGATACACAGTTGGTATTCTGGGTTATATTTTGTACGTCATATTGAATTAAATTAAGTAAATATTACAAATTTTTCGTATAAAAGGCACTTTTTAATGCAATTATAATACAGCTAACTTATTATTTTATAATTATGTGTGCTGGTGTATCTATTATTACAAATATTATCACAGTCGCAATTTTATAACAATACAAAATAATTAAATTTCAACGTCAAATTTTGAATTCAAATGTGTTACTACCAACAACAAAAAAATTCCTAATACCAAATATTTAAAAAAATAATTAAATTTTATGATTTTTTGTAACAAATTATAGAAGTCGGCGTAAAAAATTACGTTTATCATGCGGCAGGAAACTGTTTTCTGAGTACTCGTAAATACAGGCCTCGGCTAATCCGCCTCGGCCTGTAAAAAAACTCGTACTCTGAAAAATTCAGTTTCCAGCCTAATGATAAAAATAACTATTTTACATGAAGGTTTTCGTGCGATGATTTTTTTACGATGTTAGCAAAGACCCAACGCAACTCAATGTAATAGCTTTGTTCAACTTTTGGTAATGAAGGAATGAAGCACCATCAGAAAAGACAGTTTATAATTGGTTTGCAGAATTTCGTTGTGGTCGTGCATCTGTCGGTGATGAATTTTGTGAAAGTCAACCAAAATTGTTGTTATTTCAGAAAACATCGATGCTGTGCGTAACATGATTAAAGATCAAGCTTTAATCTGAAAATGAAAATCTAAGTATGGCTTTGGATAAAAAATACTAGCCCACATGCTTTCACAGCTGGAAGGTATGCTATATCGTCAGAGACCCCCCCTGCCTGTTTTTCCTTCTGTGGCACACAATATTTGCACCAACATATAGGTTGTTTATGGTTATGTCTATTTTATTCTGAATTTCAGTTTATCCATCATTAAAAAGACGACCTCCCAGTATAAGAAAATGAATTTATTACTTTAAAAAATTTAAGTATTGACTATAAGTCAGTCTACCAGTTTCTCAAGTCATACATTTCAGTTACGTGTACCTATAAGGCATTTACGAAAATTATACCGGTAAATGCTGGTTAAACCATTCGAGTTCAAAAATTGTATTGGTTAATACAGGGATTCCCAAACTGGGTTCTACAGAACAGTCGTCGGGGTTCCGCCAAAATTATTTAATATTATGTATTAAAATTAAATAATACCACGGTTACAAATATTACCCCACGTTCCACAGTCGTCACCTTCCATTGTTTCTTGAAAACATGCGAAAAAGCTAAAAAAAAACAGCTCATTGATGATAAGGGGTTCCATAATATAAAAGGTGCTTGGTTAGGGTTCCGTTATCTGTAAAGTTTAGGAACCCCTGGGTTAATAGAAGCGGCGTTCGTAAATTACATTGAGACACCTGTTTCATCAACTGGGTGCAGAATTTGTCGACCGAGATAATATGATGAACTTCTAAAATTTAGTTTGCATACGTCAATGTGTAAGCAATAAATTAGAGGAGCCTTTAAAGAATAAATTCTTAAAAAAGAATTTATTTAAAGAATAAAATAACACAGTTACCCCACAATTGTTGAAAAATTATTTTTTCAAAGACAGAGTGTTAATATTTTATAGACTTCAGTTTTAAATAGCTGTATTTGAGGGGGGATTATTTTATAATGTCCGACAAAATACAAATGGGAATATGTTCTATCTGTGGTTTACAAGGAGAGTTGAATCATATTCAAATACTTTTGAAGAAACTCATTGCACAGATGATTTGATAGAAGGTAAGTAAAAACCATTTTCTTAGTGATTTAACAATAATTGTTTGATTTTCATCCAGAAAAGGAGCCTAAAGTAAATAGAAAGTGGACTGACAGTTACCAAGAACATGAGCTTATGTTGAAATCGACAAAAAAAAACAATAAATTATCAATTAATAATTTTTAAAATTTTGAAAATATATTCAGTCAAGACCTCGATATAGTACCAAATTGTATTACCAGTAATATATCTGGAACAACTCGAAATACTCTTCTACTTCTTCTTCTGATTCAGGTCCTTCTATTTCAAGTGAAAATTCTCACCCTTTTAAGCATAGCACAGGTATATAAGGTTTGTTCCAACGTGCCACTTGTAGGATTTTGAAACCATACAGAAACTGTTAGGATAGGTTTTATACTCAGCCGCGAATTTTGTACTGTAAAATGTTGATGTAAAAATTGTCACCGTTGGAACGCATTCGTGATTGATTCATGAACCTATTGTACCCAATATTGGTACAAAATTGCGTACTATATTTTACTTTGTATCTTTGTATTTTATCTCACAAATTATCAATCAATCAAAATATATGAAATTCCTGAAAATATGAAATACCTTATTTCTTATGTTTTTACCACGTGGTTTCCCGCGTCACTAATCCGTAATTATTTGGCCAATTACGGTATTTTTGAAAGAGAATTTTTTGGCTAAAAATATGCAATCTAGAGAAATCTTAAACAGTAGGTTTTATTGCCTGTTAAGGCCGGACATATTTATATTAAACATGCAGTTAAATGCACAGCGCTAATAATACAGAGCGAAATTGAAAGTAGTGTAGTTTTCAAAATTTATTAAATTGCCGTAAATTGGTAAACTGCAAAAATTGTTTCAAATTACGAGTATTATTAATAGCATTAGAGTTATTATTAATCACTCAAAATGTACAAATTATATATTTTGTATATCAATATATTTTATATATTTATATCTCCGCAATCACTTCTATTTTAAAATTTTAATTGTATTTTTATGAAAACCACATAACACAAAATAACACTAACCAAAAATGACAGATACAATAATCAGCTGAAAAAATACTCAATGCACAGGTCAGTCATAAAATTGCTATTCAGTCACTACTTTGGATTGTGTATCGAAATGATCGTTCAGCGACAGTTCTAGAAGCGATCACGAATTCGGTTGGAACGCTTAATGGATCGTCCCACAAACCGTTACCTGTCGGTTGGAACGCTTTTTACCTATTGAGCATGAGCGTGACCGTACATTGAACGGTTTATCGACTCGTTGGAACAAACCTATAATATTTAATTTTAAATACTAAGTTGATGCATTTTTTTCATAGATGAATTGTAGTGATACAGAAGAGTTCCCAGAAAGGACCACTAAGCATAGGTGAACTCGATTTGTTGAACCTAATTGGGTTAGGGAGTTTCGAGAAGAGGCTGCTAAAAGACACAAAGAGAAGATGAATGTCCTAAAAGAGTTAATAAATATTTTAAAACAAAAATAATTTATTTATGTAAGCATTACGGTGATACTGTCCCGTTTTCCTTTGCCCATTCAATTGTTTCCCATCCACATCTCCTTTCTGCATACAAATATTGTGTAGAACGCAACAAGCAACGATTAATGGTGAAATGAGTTCTGTTCTGTAGATGCTTACAGGTTTTAAAATTCTAAATCTTCCTTTTAGCAAACCAAACAATTGTTCGATAAATACTCTTGTAGGGAATGTTTATAATTATAAGATTTTTGAACTCCTGTTAGATGACCATTGTCCTTCTTTGGATAAACTGAATCGCCTAATATATGGCTATCATTTGGTAATAAAGCAGCAGAATTATCATCTAGCTTTATACCCAATTCTGAATTACGAAGAACTCTTGCATCATGAACACTACCTGGATATCCTGCAAATACATCAGTAAACATGTATTCTCATTACACACAGCTTGTAATATTATGGAGTGGTGTTTATTTCTGTTGCAATATGATTTTTGTTGCTTCGTTGGAGGAGTAATTGGAATATGCGAGCCATCAATATCACCTAAAACTTTTAAAAATCCTTGCCTTTCTTGAAATAAAGCCATCATTTGAACAGCTTCAGTGCCAATTGGCCATTTTATATAGTCTTTTGAGAGTTTTACTAAAATTGCAAAAATGTTCTGCAATTATCCTAAACACTTCGTGATTGGACAGCATTGATAGTCCTTGACTTTTTACCGTCTACTTTAATCAAAGAATATTATATCGTCGGTGATCTGACATACCTGCTAACTGCAAAATCCATTTTTTACAAGATGGCAAATAAATATGTGCACAATGAAGTTCAGATGCTAACTACATAAATATCAATTTTTAACCAAAATGTCAGTTAGCAGGTATTTATGGATTATTTAAGGATATTTATATAATTAGCATCTGAACTTCATTGTGCACATATTTATTTGCCATCTTGTAAAAAATGGATTTTGCAGTTAGCAGGTATTGTCAGATCGCCGACGATATACTAATATACCAGAGTGTTCGGAAATTCCTTAATGTGTTCCAACTACCGCAGATCAGCTATTTTCATGCGGTAAACCGGGATATACCTACCGATACAATTTTCGTAAATGCCTATAGTATCACATCCACAACACATAACAATGACCTTGAACTTTAAAATTCTTCTAGCACCATTATAGGACAATTCACGAGCTGACACTGTTGTGAGCTACATTTACGTCAGATGAATAGTTAAATATCTCTAAACTAAGTTTTTTAAAGCTGAAATTCATAAAAATTTGATTTCTAGGAAATAATAAAAACTCAAATATTTCTTTTTTAGTTTTGTGGAAAAATTTAATCTTCCTTAATTTTGTTCATGGGATTTATACTTCAGTAAAGCTCAGAAGAACACTCGATGATTTTTAAGCCATCTTTGATGAATTGACAATATAAGATACTGCAGGGGTTTTCTAATTCAAACTAAAAGGTTTATGCCAGATTTCTTCACCTTGAGATATGTATCGGATAAGTATAACTATAACCAATCAAACAATCGTAAATATTTAAATTACGGTTGTTTGATTGGTTATCCGTATAGTTATACTTATCTGATAGATACCTCAAGGTGAAGAAATCAAGCATTAGTCAAAAATATTACATTTTGGAATTTCCCTGCAAAAGTCAAAAATAATCATTTTCTCTTTAATTTTCTTCCACTCTAAGTAAATGAATTTAAGTTTAAGTAATCAGACATCAACTGATATAGAACCAAAAAGTAGAACAATCAAGAGCAAATGCTTTTTCTCAAAATATATTTGGTTCTGCATTTAACAAACTACAAAACGGGTATATAAATGTTACGTAATCAAGATTTTGCAGACATTTTTCAAAACATAAACTTTGCCATTTATTTAAATGTCATAGTTGGTTAGCAATGACTTGGCGGCATCCAGAATTTAAAAATTTAAAAAAATGACATCGTCAAGGTCGAAAAAGGATAACAGATTTTAAATCAAATAATAGTGTTGGAAAATGCACTAACTCACCTTGTGTTTCACTGGCACGCTTGTTAGATTCGTTACCATTGACTTGTCCAGTACTCAAATTTTCTTCTTGCTCCGTGTTATTGTTGAGACCCAACAAAGAGCGCACCCTATTAGACCTAACATCAATAATGCGATCCGTGTAGCCTATTTCTTGTAAATATTGACGTAACAGTTGTCTCCCTTGCTTCCATGTGGCTTTGCTAACTGCAGTGTACGACTGATCGCTGTCAATTTGTGAATCAACGTTTGCTTCGTTAAAAAAAGGTGGCTTCATGTCACCCTGTTGCAAATCAACACCGTACTTTAATTTGTGAAATTTGGCTCTCTCCTGTTTAAGTGCATACTCCAACATCTTAATTCGACGCACCAAGTCGTTTTTCAAATTCTCCTGACCTTTTCTTTCGCCTTGCAAAAAGGCAATTCGAGCCTAAAATTTCACTTCCTTTACCAAACACACACATAGATTTTTCGCAAATTTACCTGTAATTCGGCCCTGTCCACTTCCCATTGCGATCGTTCCAACTCAAATCTTGCCCATTCGTGCTGAATGAAATGCAAAATTCCGGGTATGGAATATTGTGCCTTGGTATTGTTTTCGTCATTTTGTTTGATGTTCGTTACTTGACCGCCCTGTAAACCTAATTGGGAACCGTTTTGCACAATGGAAGGGTCTTCCATTATTAACAAATTCTTTGCTCTTAGCAAAGGATCGTCACCAGTAGTCTTCATATGGCCACCACCATTGCCCGTTTTAAATCACTTTCGCCATTTTAAAAAACCTAGCCAATGTTCAATTATCACAATTATTTAATTAATAAAACATCACACGCGAAACAATTAATCGATTAAATACACACATCACCTTTCACAAAACGATTCAACCTATAATAAATACGTACTCAGTTGTACAAACACACAAAATTAGGAAACAACTAAATTTCTCTTCAGGCAGCCATTGAACATCTGGCAAATTTTAAGTCGCTCTTTGTCCTTCATCCCTTTAAACAGATCTCGCATCTCTTTCATTTTAAAACTCTTTTATTAATGTCAATACCAACCCCCTCTATTAGCATATCAACGCAACACCAGCGATAAAGGAAAATTTACAAAATGAAAACTCACAAAAATCAATTTATTTATACATTAGACAACTCTGGTGAGTAATTATTAAAAAATTCTTAAAAGTAAACACATAATGTTTCCTAACTAATTTAAAATTAGTAAAAATAGAAAAATATTATTTACAAAAATTCTTCGCACCAATCGTGCAAGCAATTGTAACAATCTAGCGATTGCTTCGAATTAGCTTGGCAAGTATCCTTCATCCACTCCTGGAAAAGTTCTTGGTTCTTTTTCAGAACTAGAAATTGTCCTAATACCACAAACGCCTAAAAATAGTAAACAAACATTGCAGATGCAAACAAAATAACAAATTCAAAACTTACTTTATCGAAGCCTGCTCCAATTAACCTCTTTCCAAGAACTTCGCCAATTCCGGCTAAATCCGTGACGGGCTTTTCGCCCATGGGTTCTACCACAAAATTTCTATGTTTTTGAGATGTACTGCTCATCTTGGAGAAATTAGAAAAATGCTTATAGAATCACACAAAGAAAAACACTATGGAGAAACTCTGACAAGCTTTTAAGGTTATGATGATGACGCAAGTTTAAATTTAAGAGGGAGATATTAACCGCCAATCGCTTAGTTTTTAAAATTATTCTTCCAATTTTAATGTTGATTAATTTTAATCAACGGCTTACTTGACAAACTAAATTATTTTTCCAAAGTTCCACTTATCAAAAAAAAATATAAATATTATTCGGAAGTAATTGAAAGAATAAACATAAATAAATAATATTTAAAAAAATTAGAAAATGTTTTGCCTATTGAGAAACCGGAAATATTTATTGTTTAAATAACATTTATTTTTTAAGTATTTGCTTGAAATCACAAAATAACATTATAAATTATATTTAAAAAAATCCTTTTAAACTAGTCACTGGCGGAAAAACACCATGAAACAAAAGCAGTTGTCGGTTCCTTAAAAGTTTTTGCTTATGTCTTGTCTATTACTGAAAAAGGAAAAGTTAGATTTCTCATTTTGTGCGGCCTGAAGACCGCAAAATTCCAGATGTTTCAGGTTGGTAACTTGAAATGAACCAATCGGAATTGTATTACAGAAGGAATAACAGACAGAAATGTTTTATATGTAATACAATACGCTAGTTGGACAGCTATGGTGGTGATTTTGTGCATAAATTAGGTGAGAATGTGGCCATAACTGACCAGAAGATGGCGTGGCGTAAGTTTTTTGGGATATCCAACTAGCATCTATTGGTTGGACAGCTATGGTGCCGCCGCCTAGGCGGTGATTTTGTGCATAAATTAGGTGAGAATCTGGCCATAATTGACCAGAAGATGGCGCGGCGTACGCTTTTTTGGGATATCCAACTAGCGTATGAAAAAGTAAAAATAAAACAGCTGCTTCTGCCTCTCCTGAAATTCTGGATTATTCAAATTTTGTTTCTGCAAAAAAAATTTATGAATTTTTATTATAATATGTTTCATATTATATTTTCATAATGTATCAGTACCGAGAGGGAAGAGGGAGAGAGAAAAGTTTTAGAAATCCAAGAAAACTTAGAAAATCTTAGGAAACAGAAAATTCGAGGAAATCTAGAAAATACTTGAGGAATATAACTGCTATGGACGACTTCATATTTTGCTTCTTCAAGAGAAAATCTTAAGGCAATCCAGGAGGAAACCCGGGGAAATAATTAAAAGATCTAGTAAAAAGAAATTTAGTGCACAAGAATTAATGTTTTATCTGGCAACGGTACACAGAGACATGCTATGACTTTATTTTTAATTTTTGTAACTAAACTGTTTCTGGGGGTTCCCATGATACTATACCATACTAGTGTCTAATTTTGGGGGTCCGCAATTTCGAGACATTTGGGAAACACTGTTTGTTTGTTCTTCCTGGTAGTTTATCGTTGGTAACAATATCACAAAAGAGTGATTTATTATACCTTGGTCAGTCCATAAAGGCTGAAAAAGCTTTGAAAGATCTCTATCAAAAGAATAAAGGGGAGGTTTCCAGGAGTGGAACTGAGAGGAAGTATTCTCAGCGAGTGATCCCAAAACGGAGTCAATTGCAGGACATCCAAAGTATTGTAAATAACGGAACCAAAAGCTCACACCGTTGATAATCAGTCAAGAGAATCTCACACTACCGCTCAGTACTTTTAAAGATATCTCTTCTAAACGCAAAAACTAAGATAAAATCAAGGGCGGATCCAGGCAAAGTTCATAGAGGGAATAAATAAATATATTTTGATAAGAATTTAGGTATATTTTTCAAAATTTAACGAAATATAGTAGATTTAGTTAAGCTTTATGGATCATGAGAGGAGAGGGCTACCTCCTTTTGTATAAACTAGTTACTGTGAGTACTAATATGGCTTTCAAAAGTAAACTCGGGCCTTATCCATTATCTGTTTACCACTGAAGTGCATAAATGGATTAACAAGATATCTTTTAATAAAAAAGCTATTATATATAACATGTAACATGAGACTTGAAGTGGGAAGCCTTTTAAGTGAGTATGTCCCTGACACACATACTTGGTAAAAACATCCCCGAAGGCAGCCCTATCTCGAAAATCATGATAGTGAGAATCTCATTAATCTATTCAAACTCATTAATACTAAACAGATAACAGATAATATCCAAAAAATCTAGAAATTTATTTACTTTTCAGGGTCTGGTCTTTCGGCAAGTCTCAATAGACCGCAACGTGGTAACCGTTTTACCTATTACAGCACTAGGTTTGGTTTCCCAATTACATGGCAGGATTAGAATTGTAAATTTTTTTTCAGATAATCGATGATAATACTGACGTGCATGAATTAATAAACAATATTTGCGTGGTAGTACTCATCAGTAATATCAATCAACAATAATAGTAATCATCAGGAATTAGAAAAATTTCAAAAACATTTACAAATAATTATAATTTATTGTGAATTTTCTTCAAATACATTTTCTTCGATTTTTACTTCATTAATAACCGGATCAACTTTTGGTGGTAATAAATGTTTAATAGGTTGAACAATTGCTTCTTTATTTATTAACATTAAGCCTTCCTTTTGTAAATTTTGAATACTGAATGAGACGTGTGAAGCGACATAATTGGAAGGATAAATAATATTGAAGCATTTTTGGATGTAAGGAATTAAATCGTCGACAAAGCAGAGGCACATTCGTAAAAAGGAATCCTTTGAGTTTGAATTAAATGCCTGCTGTTCTTGCCCGTAAAGAATTAAAATAGCTTTGGATATAAAAAGTAAGGAATCGTCGAGCGATTTCACCACATCCCCAATTATTGACATTGGTGGACACAATCGAAGTTCATTAAAAGCAACCAAAACTTGGTTTAAATATTCGGCTAAAGGATAAAATTCGAGAAGGCTTTCTGGTGGTTGTATGGGGTCACTTTTCTTGTTTTTCCAAGGCACACCTGGATGGTTCTTGTTGATTAAGGTGAATCTTTCCATGTTTTTTTCAAAATTTTTTGTTGCATTTGAAAGGTGATGCTTAAATTGACGCTTTATGGCGTTGTTAAAAATTGGTATCATTGCCGCTCTGAAGTCGCATCCTACACGACTTAAAGATAAACCAAAATACATGCACTGACCTAAAATTGAATCGATAGATGCAACTTCTAATTCCAATTCGCTTTCTAACGTCGTCAAGAAGTCAAAAATCTAAAATAAATCTAATAAAAAAAAATAATTTCGTTAGAAAACCAACCTTATTTCTGATCCAACTAAAGAAAATGTTATTATAGTTGACGTTGTCGCTTTTATTCGACATTAAGGGGCTTCGTTCATCGTCATTAAAAATCGCCTGATATTGGGTTATGATGCTAAACAAATTCACTCTGGTCACTTCTATTATTTTATTCAAACGGTGATTTGCTGAAACAAATAAAATATTAGGGTATTTTATTTAACAAATAGTTTGAACTACTAGTGCTGGAACATAGATAGAACATCATCGCTGTCGATATCGATGTCATTTTAATTACAAAAACATAATAAATAAACAAAATAAATTCATGTCTTTTTCAGGATGTTAAATATTTTGGAAATACCTTTGGGCTCTACAAGAAGAATAATATTGATGACAGCGCCTATCTTTTTGTCAATTTGATCTTTTTTACCAATTTTACCTGTTTTAGAAAGTCAACGTTGGCATCCACATATATAATGTATTTTATGTAAATTTTTGGTTTTTTGAAAAATTGAACTACAAAAGTAGTAATAACATCGTAAACCAAACATCGATGATTTCGATACATCGTTTAGGTAATATTGATGTTTCGAAATCATCCATGAACAACTCCCAGCACTAGTTTGAGTATTTGAAATAATTTTAGAAAGGTATCATTAATTTCATTTGTTGTGTTTAATCAAAATCATGGCACGACAAGTGAAAAAACTTACCATTATTTTCGAGAATTGCATTGAGACTGTTGTTTAACCACACCTCCCGTGCTTGTAAAAATTTGAGTCTTAGTTCTGGTTCTGTAAAAATTTCCATTCGACGCAAATAGCTCACAATTTGTAAACAACGAGACAGTTGTAGGTCTCCTCTTAGTAGTCCCAACAAGTTGTGAAGCATCAATAGCCACGCCTGATTCACCTCATCGGTTATGTTCTTAGGAAATAAAAAATTAAAAATAAACATTAACCAAACAAAAATGCTTACCTTAAAAATTGGGATTTCGGGATGTTTGGTATACAATTTTCTGACATAAGCAGCCAATTCCAGTGCGTCCTCATAAAATCCATCCTTTATAAAAGAATCCATCAATTGGGGTAACTCCAATATTTCCAAAAGCTGTGCACTTCTGGTTAAAGTCAGTGAATTTAGCCTCCTTAAAGTATTTATGGTGCTCGTATTTGTCGTAAAATTGTGACATTTTTTCTCAAATTCTGGTATATTTAATAACAAATCGTCCAAGTTTATTTCTATGTTACTCAAACTATCGAATGTGTCGTGAGAACACTGCGAGGTTTGAATAAACGTTTTGTAATTTGTAATTGCAAGTTCTTGAGTGTGATCGTGTATTAACAGCTTTTCCTCTCTTAGTTTGTCCGGTTCTTTGGTCAATTCATCGCTCTTTAATGTTCCTAGTTTACGAACATAATCATCAAAGTGGACGTTGTTTTCGAAGGTGGCTGTTAATCGAAAACGTCAGATCAAGTAAAACAAACAAATTTTTTACCTACCGGAATCGCTTCCAGAAAATAATAACTTCAGTAAATTTGATTTCTCCTCTGACATTTTTATAATTTTTGAGTTATAAAGCCACGTCTGTTTGTAAACTTTAACTTCAAAGTGTTTGAACTACTTTTATAGCTCCAGTAGCCGCAATCAGACTTTCTTGGGCCGGTCCTGGTTTACCTGTCAAGAAAATTTGAACTAATTCAGTTTGTTGTTTACTAAATGTGAATTATTCGGTTTGACTTTTCGGAATTTTTACGTTGTAATAAAATTATTTTGACGTTAAATATGCTTTTATCTTCAATAATATAGGTATTCGAGTGAAAAAATTGAAACTTTGTGCCTTAGAACGATTAATTGTTCATTCCTGTGAAACCATAACCTTAACTTTGTTTGAAAAATTGGATTTCCCGCAGAAATTTAAGTAAATGGTATCATTTCCTCTTTATATTCCAATATTAAAAATTTTTTTGATTTTCAGAATGTCATCATCGAACAATATCCAATATTCTGAAAAGTACAGTGACATACAATTTGAATACAGACACGTCTTGTTACCTGTAGATCTGAGTAAAATGGTTCCTCGTACCCATTTGATGTCGGAATCGGAATGGAGAAATTTAGGCGTTCAACAAAGTCCGAATTGGGTACACTACATGCTACACAATCCTGAGCCTCATGTTTTACTCTTCAGAAGGCGTAAACCGACAACAGTTCAACCTTAAATTAGTTTTCAAGTCAAGTGTTAAGTTTGCAAATTTTTACCAATTATTGCATTTACAATTTTGTATAAGTAAAAATCTTTTATAATCATTTTACTATTTATTTTAATTTTATCTACAAAAACATTTGAATTCTTCATAAATCTTGAGTAAACTAGGCGAAGTCATTGGAGTTATAAGTTTTAAAGCTTCTGTAAAATGTTCAAATTTTATTACTTCACAGTCTGCTTCCAAAGCCATCATCGCAGCCATCGAATAAATTTCATTAATTTCAGCCCCGGAATAATTTTCGGTGACTTGCACCAAATAATCCAGATCCAAGTCTTCCACCTACAAAAAAAAAATCAATAAAATAAACTTACAATTTTAAAAATTCGTTTACTAACCGGTCGATTTAGCAACTTGATTCTAAAAATGTCTCTTCGGGTGTTGGAATCTGGTAAAGGAACATAAACAATACGATCAAATCGACCGGGCCTCAACAAAGCTTTATCAATTTTTTCCGGTCGGTTTGTGGCAGCTATAACAATCACGTCGTTAGTCGAATGTATACCATCAAATTCTGTCAACAACTGAGACAAAACTCTATCTTGCACATTTGAAGAAGCTTCCGTACTCCGTTCTGCACCCAAAGCATCAAATTCGTCAAAAAATATAACAGAAGGTGCAACTTGTCGAGCTTTACGAAATATTTCCTTGACCGCCCTTTCAGAATCTCCCACCCATTTGCTATACAATTCCGAACCTAAAAACATAGTTTAAAATTTAAGTTATTGAAAGTTTGATAACTAACCATTGACGCTAAAGAAATTAAGACCACTTTCAGTCGCCATCGCTTTTCCAACCATAGTTTTAGAACAACCCGGAGGGCCAAACATCAAAACACCTTTTAATGGCTTCAATCCAAACAGTTTCATCTTATCTTTGTGTTTAATTGGCATTTCAATTGCTAAACGAAGCGTTTTTTTCAGTTTTTCTTGACCACCTATATCGGACCACTTCACGTTCGGCACCTGACAAACAGTTAAAATTTGAAACAAGTCTACTTTTACTTAAATTGTTTCATAACTTAATCTCAAAGGTCTAAATTTTTAAAAAAATTTTCAAATGCTGAAAAATAATGGAAAATTGAAGAAAAATCTTTTGTTTTAATGGCAAACGTTTCGAGTGCTGTGGTTTTCAAGCATCATTCTTCACTCACCAAATGCCCATCTGCTGGTTCCAGAAAGCTTTCTCTTTTACACTCTGGCACAAGGGTAAATATTTCGAAAAAATGTTGTACACAGGACTGGAATTCTAAAGATTCTCAAAGAATTCCAAGGATTTTCAAGAAATTTCAATGATTTCCAAACAAGTTCCAATCTAAAAAAATTACCAGGAATTCCAAACAAGTGTACACAAAATTTTCGAGATATTTACAGCTTGCTCTGGCAGATCTCTAAAATAGGGTCGCGCTCAGAGAAATCAAGTATAGATGTTAAAATATAATGAACTCGACCAGTCTGGTTGAGTGAGCCAGAAAGGTGCTTGTTATCCATCGACAGAATGATGATAAATATGCCTCTCAGTAATGTTTCCGAATATGATTAAAGATGAGCTTCCTCGATAATTTGGCAGTAACCAGGATAAGCTCCTTCAATAAAGGGTGTTCGTTGTTGCCGTAAGGACAGTAGATGTACACTGCCAGATTTGTCTCGTTAGTAGATACAGATTTGGGTGTTGAATAACCCATGTTATTGATATATGTTAGAGCTGTGGTGTTGTCCGTTCTTATTAGAAAATTGGTATTCATTAAGTTTTGCTTTTAGCAAAATTAGCAAAATAAAAATTGCTTTTAGCTTGAAGAAATTTATATGCTTATTTTGACAAAAATAAAGCCGTGCATGCTCTTGGGCTCCCCATCCAGACAGGCTGGCATCGGTGCATATCTCATTCATAAGTTGAATTTATATAAATCCAAGAAATTTGCACCTGGTGTTAGGTGTGAGCACGCATTTTTCGGCATTAATTATGAATCCTAAGGATTTCAACAGACTAATAGTTACGTGCACGTTATTGTAACATTCTTCCTTCAAATTAAAAAACACATATTACGCCCTTAGAGGGGAAGCATTGTACTACTGGTTTCATTAGTTTGGTGAAAGTGTATGGAACTGAAGAGAGACCGAAACAGAGGCATTTTGTATCAGTCGGATGTCTATCTAATATCCTCCATTTCGAAATGGGGAACGTTGTTAATAAATGTGTTGAATTGTTTCAAGTTCAGAATAAGTTGTTTGATTTTATTTCTTTCTGTATTAGGGCTTCTTCCTACAGAGAAAAATTTTGTTTTGAAATTTGTGATTGTATTGTTAATTTGTATTCTTGTATCCAAACAAAAATAATTGAGTTTGTATGCTCTTTGTAAAATGACTTTAAGTGATCAGCATAATTACACCCCTATTCACTAACTTTTCTTTTCGATGGATCGAATCGTTCAGTTCTCGATCGATCGAGAAGTGCCAAAATCGGTATTCAGTATGCATTGATAACGAGGCGACAGCTTTCAATTGATCGATTGAATCGAGTATTTGTTCGTGAGCATTAAAGCGCACGAAAAGGTTTCTCGATCGATGGTATTTTTTTTTATAATGAAAAAGTAATGTAAGGTTAAGTTGGTAACTTAGCAAATTAAAAAAAAAAATACCATCGATCGAGAAACCTTTTCGTGAGCTTTAATGCTCACGAACAAATACTCGATTTAATCGATCGCGAACCGGTAAAGACAAAGCTGTCGTCTCGTTATCAATGCATACTGAATACCGATTTTGGCACTTCTCGATCGATCGAGAACTGAACGATTCGATCCATCGAAAAGAAAAGTTAGTGATGAAAGAAAACTTAGTGAATAGGGGTGTTAGTACAACTTACCAGATCTATTCTCTCTTCCAATACTTGTCCCTTTGACTCTGACATTGAGCTTGCCTCTCCGCACACTAGTTGAGGTCTGCCCCTTAGAGTTTAAATTGGCAGAATGCGTGGGGGTTCTTTGTATGTTACTGATCTCCCCCTTCTTCTGTTGGTCTTTCTATAGAAAAACATTAAATTACCCATATTTTGTGGTTTCAGATCTTTGCCTATGGTCTGTAGGTTTTTCACATTTTGATTTTTTCCTCAAGGTCTGGTCCGAATAAAAATGCGGATGGTTGGCATTGATCTATAAGATCCTTAACATTTTTGTTCAACAATGGGGTTATTAGATTTTTACGAGTTAGAGAGACTCGTTGAAATAAGCATGTTAGTCCCTGTTCATTTCTTGTCGAAGGGACATTTAGATATTGACCCTGGCCTAGAGTGCATAGTCCTTTACCTAATTGGTGTCAGACCTCAACCTGATATTCATTCGTGAACAGGTCATGTTTATTTAATATTGACGCTACCTATGGGTTTAGGCGAGGGGGGTTAGCTCAGATAGGTTAGATGGAGTAATAATGATTCCCTTTTTGTAACCCATTATGAAGGAAGAAGATGTTTTCGTTATTATTCTCTCGTTTGTCACCTAAAATCTGGAAGATTTCGGTTGGAAGAACTTCCATTCTTTCCAGAACTTTCATCATAATAACGTCTTTCCCACAAGCGTTGCGTGCGTCTTGGTGTGTGCAAATTTTTTTGTGCGAGTTTGATTAGGGGCTCTGTTGTCGGGAGATCCGATTGCGGATCTGAACGAGTCAGAATTCAATAATACCAACGTGCGACGTCGGGCGTCTTTATTATTGTCGTCACTTGACACTGCATGCGTAAGTGATCGACGCGACGTATGACAACAACCAAGCAGCAGGGCGAGGACAGTAGGGAGTGTAAAGATAGGAATTTCTTTAAACCTTGTGCATGAAGTGGGAGAAGCGCATACTAAGTAAACATATTCTCAAATTGGTTGCTGAAATACAATTATTATTATTATCATGATTAGAGCTCGAATTTTATGCTTTTGCATGTTCTTTAATATTGATATGTCAACAGATTAGCTTTGAAATCTGAACGAATTAGGTAAAAACAAATCCGAAAAACTGCTTGTCAAAATGCATATTTTCAACATTTGGGCCACTTTTGGTGTTTTTTGAAGAATTTTAATAAAGAAAATAAAAAATTATTATTAAATTTGCCAATTTAAGCAATTGATTTATTTAATTTTAAGAAAAATAAATATTTACCATATTATTAAAAATAAATATCAATAGCAGTGTTGAATCCAGAGGGGTGCCCGGAGCCTCCTTCTCCAGAGACTACATAATGCTCCCCCGGGGGATTTTGTGGTAGCATATAAAAATTTAAAATAATAATTTTAAATATAAAACGCAACATTACATTTTGAAATAAAACCAAAATTTAATATAAATATGTTTTTTGGTTCTTTGTATATTGTGCCCCCGAAAGTTTCTTTAGCCCCCCCGGGAGAAAAGGTCTGAATTCAACACTGGTTTTAATAGTTCCTGATGGAAGCCATAAAAATGCACCGACTGTTTACAAAAAATTCTAGGAAGAAATTCATTTATTTTATAGTTTAAATACTTGAATAGTTCCTGGAAGCCATAAAAATGCACCGACTGTTTATAAAAAATTCTAGGAATAAATTCTTTCATTTTATAGGGTAAATATTTTAAAAGATTTATTAGTTCCTGGAAGTGGCTTCCACTGGAAGCCATAAAAAGGTACTGACTGTTTATGGAAAATTTATAAGTTTTAGTGCATATTTTAAGAAACTTCAGTGCATATATACGCGCATATTTTCAAGTATTTTGGTGTATATAAATCCGAGCTCTAATCATGATATTGGATCAAAATGTGTTTGAATATAGGTATAAGATTTTTAACAAACAAACATTTACATTTTTATTTATATAGATTAAATTATCTTTCAAGTTGCTATGTGCCTTTTTTTGTAGGATCCTTATCTTTCAAGAAAATCGTAAGACATGCAAGTTAAAATAACTCAATCTTAAAAACATAATTTCTCCATCAATTTTTGATCAAATGGGATAAATGTAATTATTCAGCAAGCCTTCGATGTATTAAAGCTGATTTTTAATTTATATTATGCTTGGCTGCGTTTTACCAAAATTTTGTTAATATGCATCTGATTTATGCCAAAATGTAATATTTGCCGAAACGAACTGCTTTGAAATTTAAGATATAGATAAAAAAATGATTTCTTAAAAACAATAAAATAAATTTAATATTCACTCACCTTAAGGTTTGAATCCCTCATTGCTTGTGGTTTGAAGGTCAACAAAACAGCTTTAAAAGTTTCAAAATTTATTTCCTTATTTTCGGCATGACGAAACACGGCTAAGCAAAGGCATTGTAAATCTAATCCCACGTACCCATGTGTACTGTTAGCAATTTCTTGTAGTTCAACATCACTAATTTTAATTTCCAAATCACTGCAATCTTCTACCAACTTTGTTAAAATTTCTAATCGCCCTTCGGGATTAGGTATTGGAACTTCAATTTCTGGATACAAGTAGGGAAATTTTCGAAAACTGTGATTTACTAAATCCAATTTATTCGTAATTGCTATCACAAACACTTCATTGTCTGCTTGTTTATTAATCAAATTAAACAAATTTGTTAAACCTTGGGCAACCACTCTTTCGTCCCGATTTAAACTTGATTTGAAAGGACAAATTTGTTCAAATTTATCCAACAAAATTACTGTCGGTTTATTTCCAAAGAGATAATTTTTATTAATCTTTGAATAATCACCAAATTGATCAGAAATTTGGTCGAAAGTCAATTCTACAAAATTAACCAAACGCTCTTCCGCCAAAGCTGTAGCCATCAAAGTTTTCCCTGTTCCAGGAAAACCATGCAGTAAAATACCACAACCGACATTAGAACTCTTTTTTTTATCAAAAACTTCATCCATTAGTGTTTGTATTTGAGACATTTGTTCATTTAATGCGCCAATCTTGGTTGATAAAATAATTTTATTTGTTACGTTTTCAAAATCCATTTTGTTTCTTAAAATTAAAAAACTTAAAAAATCATAAGAATTGAAATATCTTACGTACCTGTAACATTGCCACTTTGTTATGCTCACTACTTGGTAGTAATCGTCATCGTCGATCATCAAATCGTTCATTTTATTTTCTAGATTGTCGTCACATTCTGTCAGACCTTCAATGTTTTTAATTTCAAATCGGTATTTTTCGCCAAAATAACAAAAAGGAAATCTAAGACCAACCTTTATTAAACTATTTTCAAAATTTTTACGAAGTGTCTTTTCTAAAAACATATCCTCGTAGTTAGCTCCATTAAAGTTAAGACAAACCACATCCACCTTCTGTGCCTTTCTGATGTTATTCGCTGCTTTCCTGACCGACACCCTAACATTGTCTTTACAAAATGTTTTACGATAATCTGTAAACATTTCAGAAGTTTAACTTGAACAAAAAGTTATTTGTTTAAACTTACCAGGTTTGGTTAGTTGAATCGACATCAAATGTTTATCTTTGCCGAGTCGAGCAATTTTCGTGTAAGTTAACTGGGTGTCCAAATCTTTCAAGAAAACTTCACAGCCTGAGGTAATATCGCATATATCCATAACTAACTCGCTCAAAAATACGTAGTTGTCTTTTGGGTTATCTTCGTTAGAAGTAATTGTAATAGTTCCGTACATAGTTCCTTTACTTATGTAAGAATGTGAACATTTTGCAATCGAAGAAACACAATCGACACCTGCAAGGTGATCATCCAAATCCTTCGGCAGCATAACACACTCACATTTGTCACACTTCGTCAACACTGCACCGTTCTTTTTAGGTTTCTTGGCAGACATTTGTAAAAAATTTGTAAATTAGTAAGATATTCTAGTTCAAATAGAAGAAGTTAAATGAAGCATGATAAAGTGAGGTTATATACTTTCGCCACCAGTGGTGGAACATTACAAAAATCACAACTATAAAACATACTTCATCGTAACTGTAATTCAAATTATTATTGTAAGCAAATTCATTTAGTTTACCAAAAACATCTTCGGTTAATTTATAAAATAAAATTGTTGGAAAAATAAAATTTTTTTAAATTTGTATGACTTCTTATAAATATAAAAATATTTCATGCAGGCCCATTAGCTCAGTTGGTTAGAGCGTCGTGCTAATAACGCGAAGGTCGTGGGTTCGATCCCCCCATGGGCCAGTTTTTTTGATAATTATTATGTTGGTTACAATTATTTCGAAGTTCTTCATCGACAAACAAAATAAAATTTTTTATTTTTTTTTAGTAGGCTAATTATTTTTTTGGGGACTTAACTTTTGGTGGTTGGTTACAACGCAATTAATTGTTTTCCGTGAAAAGTCATTGTTGTAAATTGTTATAACGCGTTTGTTGTATCTTAGTAATTAATAGTGCTTTAATAATGGAAACATACCAGGTAGAGCAAATGGAGGAAACCCAATTTATGGAAGAAAGGGAATGCCCTCTCAGGGAAGTAAATTCAGTTGTAATACAAGATAACGTAACTGAAATTGAATATGAAGATCCGGAAGCCCTTATCGTAGCTAGAGAGTTGGAAGAGTTAGATTTGGCCCAGCAACGAGAACATAATTTCCAGAGTTTAGATTCAGCGTTGAAAAGAAAACAGTACGTTTTAAGTAAAGCCAAAGTAAGTCAAACCTTTTTTATTCATTTTCTGCAAGTTTCATTGATGATTTTATTTTCCTTGATGATCCAATTTTTATTACTGACGGGAAGGTGAAGAGGCCCCGGATTTGGTACAACATTTTGATAGGGAAAAATTTTAAGTGATTTCTTAGTTTCCATGACGTCGCTCTAGAAATTTGATTTCGAAAAAAATTACAATATGCAAAGTCATGGTGGGGGTAAATGGAACGAAAATGTGTTTTTTACTCTTTACCCGTTTGCCTTCCACGGTGACAGTTCCACTAGGATGGGGGGAGGGGTAAATAAATAATTATATTCATATAAAATTCACAATTGAAGTATATTTTTTTAAATTTTAATAAAATTTAGTGGATTTTGTTGGCTTTCGATGGGTCACGGGGGGGGGGGTAGTTATTCTTCATTGCATCCGCTCTTTCTGCGTACAGTTTCACCAAAGTTTTTATCATTGAACACAATAAAAGTAAGAGGACCGAGGAAAGGTAATATTCCACAAAAGAGTTTCTTCTTCCTTTATGTTGCCTTTTCAGGCAGATTGGAGATTACACCTAATTTTGACTTTTATTTAGTCGTGCCGAGTGAAGTTTAATGCATTAAGGTATTCGGTTGGAATCCGGGAAGAGTTTTAAAAACTTTCATATGACTGTCTTCGTGCTTCGGAGGGTATGTAAAGCCAACGGTCCCACTGCGTTGATGATTGCCGCCATCAACTATTAAAAACAAGGCTACAGAACCACAACCTGATTAAGCAGCTGTGGGGTCTAAACGCTGAAACTTTTCCCTTAGAGAAAGAGGATGATTGTTCTGCAAAGAACAGAAAAGGCAGTATTACATTTTTTGTTATTTTGATTTTTTTAATTACTTCAAGGCCAAAGAAGAAGTGGAATTGTGTACTTTGCAAAACGACATCGACGAGTTATGCGAAACTCGTAAATACACTGAGAAGGAAATCGAGGCATTGAAAGTACAAAAAAAGGATTTTCAAGTAAAAGTCGAAATGGGTGCATTGGATCTATTACAAACGCAAGAACGCGTGGAAAACACCAGTACAACATTGCATGCTTTAAAAAGCAATTACGAAAATTTGGAACAATTTGAACAATTGACGGCGGAAAATATCGTCAGTCTAAATTCCAATTATGTTAGTTTGGTTGATTTTTATCACACTGAGAAAGAAAAGTCTATCAAAAAAATTAATGCCAACAAAGAGATTATCAAAAAAACTCGTTTAGAAATTGAAAATTATATTCTAAAAGACAATGCCCAAATCAAAGAATTACAAAACAGTTTGGAAATGCTTTTGAAAAATGAAAGAGAAGAAGAGGAAGCGCTCGTTCGGTTAAATAAAAAACATGACGATAGCTTAAAACAATTCTACAACAATCAACTTGAGTTATTCAAGGAAGAACTCGAATGCAAATATTTGCAAGATAAGATCGACAATATCGATCTGGACAGAATTAAAAAGCAAAAGACAGATGAAAAGCTCCAACAAGACGAGATTTTGGAAAATCAGATGAAGAAACTTACAAGTGCAAAGGAACGGTAAGTTAATGTTTGGTAGCTTTCGCTGAATATTTTTTTATTTATCCTTGTTCTTATTTATGTTTTTAGATTTATGCAAGTTGAAAACTTGAACAAACTTTTGGAAGATAAACTTGAAAAGGACCGCCAGAACAATAACAAACTGCAAGAAAAACTATTGACTTTAGATAACGAAAAGGTGAACTTAATTTCAGAGCGTCTGAAGATACAAGAAAACATTGACAACGTAAGTCTAAAGTTGAAAGCCAATCAGGATTTGAATGCATCCAAAATGACCCAAGTTGCTGGCGAACTCTCGCAATCTCACTTGGACATGGATGTTATTGCAAAGAAAAAAGAAGAATTCATACAAGTTAGTTTAAACCGTTTTAATCCTTTGTTGTTTGTTAATTCAAAATGTTATTATTTCAGCAACTGGAGAGTCTTCAGGAATACTACAACAATTCTTTAAAGATACTTGAAAGTTTGCAACAATTAGAAAATGAATGCCGAGAAACGATCCAAACCGAAACCCAAAAAAGAAGAGAAATGGAAGAAAGTAGTTTGATGTTGGAGGAAAAACTCAAAACATCGAAACTATCGTTAACTGAAGTAAAAGAAAAAATAAAAACGATTAAAAGTTTGAAACTCGCAGATTCACAACAACTTGCAGATCGTCTGAATGAAGCAAAAGAAAAACTTGTAAAAGTTGTACAAGACGGTGAAACTAAAATAAAAACCTGCCTCAATGAACGAAAAAACTATAAACGGAATTTCGAGGAAACTAAGAAAGAAAACATTGATAGGAATCAACGCGAGTTAAACAAATTAAAAGGGAATGCCGAAATCCTTGAGCAGACATTGGAAGAAAATAAGCAGAAGATGGAACAATTGAAAAAGACAATCGAAGATAAATATGAAGAGTGCTGTGAGTTGAAGAAAGATATTGACGAGTTAAAATTGGCAGAGTTAGTGAAGAAACCATTGCAAAATTCGAATCGAGGAGCAAAACCAAAAGCCAAAGAAAAACCACGTAGTTCTCAAAATTTAGTCTCCGATATCAGTAATATAACATTGGATACCACTACAGAGGAATCAGAAACTGAGGTAATGCTTTACTTTTTATTAGAAAATTTAAAAATGAAGATCTGTAGCTTTTATTTGATTTTCTTAATTTCTATATTATATGAACGAGTTTCCACTTATATTAGTAGATATAAAAAGTTTGCAGATACAATTATTAAGTAATATTTTTCAGGGAGAATTCACCGATATGTTCAGTGAGCTGCGTAGCCAATTATCAAAAATGAAATAAGTCAAAAAGTAAATTTGTGTGAATATTATCATATATACTTCCAAGATAAATTTATTAATTTTAAGTGTTCATTTTTATTCTTGTTTCGATTAAAATAGTTTTGGTTTTGTAAATTTTTTAAAATTAATTTCACCTTAATAAACAGTAATTGTACTAGATTGCTTTTTGAATTATAAAAATATTATGTTATATTTTCTGTATACCGTACCTTAAAATGGGGCTGCTTGAAACAAAGGGTAACTTTTTAAAAATATTTAGTTAGGTTACACAATAACCAAAATACTTAAAATTTTAATCTATAATTCAGCATTTAGGTTTACATGTAAAAGTAACTTATATTTTAAATCGAACTGGATAGTGCACGCCATCTCCCAGACTCGTTTTGATGGGAAGCAACCACGTAAAGTAATTGTATCCAAAAACTTCGGTCATATTTTCGCACATTCCAAGATTGAACGTTAAGCTGTCGTTAAAGTCGCGAAAAGTTGTCGCTCTGAGTTTTTCCAGTGTTGTTCTATTATTGGTTACCATATTTAGATGATCGCAGAAGAAACATGTGAGTACGACTCCTAAAAGTAATGCCAAGGAAAATCTAGAATAAAAATACTTTTTAAATAATCTTAAGCAAGCAACTAATAGAAAATTTGTATGTTATCGAAATTTTATAAGTGTATGTAGGGGTACACACTGCATTGTGCACTTACCCTATTATATAATGTAATTCGTGAAAATCTCGGATGCGGTCTTTCCATATTCTTACGACATATTCCAATATAGTTAGAGTTAGGAATATGCAATAGATTGAGCTATAAAATAATAAAAGAAGAAAAAATTTGTAATTCGAAAATCCTACGCAATTATTAATCCACGGACAGTGGTGGTCCATTTTTAAAATGCAAGTCCCGCATACTGAACAATGATGAGCCCTGTCGGGTTTTATAAGTTTGCAGATATTACATGCTCTGAAATTTCAGAAAAATGTTTAATTTTTAACTAAAAAGTAATAAACCCAATTTTACCTTATAAATCCATTTTCATTCCTCGTAACAACAGTTAAGCGTTGTGTATAACAAAATTGTAAGATTAGTTCATTTTTAACTTCTTCGGTTTCAGTTTCTTGTATTTTTTTGTACAATTCTGACGGAAATCTATAGTTGTTTGGTACTACAGCTATATTTGAGCACATTACTTTAAAGTAAGTTACCATCGTCATTATAAATAAAATATGATAAATTATTAAATATAGAGTAAATTTAACAACATTTTCGTATCGGATAATTTTTATGCCAAGTTCAAACACGTACATGTAATAGGTCCATATTTGCAACACAAAAATCACTAACGTTGGCAAGCAATCCACTATAGAATTACAGTACAACATATTATTTTTCCAAAATTGACGTTTTGAAGTTGTAGGTTACAAAATTCACAGCAAGATTTGATTATCTATTGTACCAGCAAGGTTCGTGCGTCGACCAAAAATCTTGCCGAATTGTTATACTGCCAAAAATTCAAAGTGTATCGAAACCTTTAACTGCACCAATGTGGCAGTTGATTACAAGAGAAGATTTAGAGTAAATTTTCGAAAATTGTTCAAGTTTATATTTTTTTATGTTGGGGTTTTTACCTCCAGTAAAAAAATTGTTTTTGAAGATAAGGTAATCGAAAAAAAATTAAAATTTTTTTTTACGTTTTTGAGATTACTGTGTTCAGAAACGTAAGGATTTGCAAAAAATAAAAAAAATTTTCTGTGTCAGTCTGTCATTAGATTTTGTCTCTCGCTTAATTCTTGAACCGTCCAACCAATCAGGACCAAATTTGGTATGGTAGTAGGGTTTACGGCAGAGAAGTGAAAATAAGGTTATCGTCACATCTATCAATCAGGAGTGCCACTACAAGAAAATAACACAATATGTTTAAAAACAATTTTGTCTTTTGATAAGTTATTTTAAAGACCTTGAAAAGCTTTATCCAGAATAGGAGCCGTCCATTAATTACGTAAGGGTTTGTAGGAGGGGGGAGGTATCGAAAATCTTACTAACCCTTACGTGGGAGAGGGGAGGGTCCGACGCATTCCTTACGTAAGTTTCGTAAAATATTTTTTTTAAATTAAATCAGTTTTTTTACCTGGATATTAAAGGGATTACCAATGTTTTGTATTAACTGTTTTATGCAATTAATTAATCTTTATTAACATTTATTGATTTATTTATATAAACATAAAATTTAATTTAAATTGTATTTTTTGTATAATACAAATATTAGGTATTGTTATTCATATTTTATAAAAATAAGTGGAAGAAAAGGGGGCTCAACATTATTTTTGTAATCCTTACGTAAGATGTGCCGGGGGGAGGGGAGGGGTTTGCCAAAATCTTACGTACCCTTCTGTGAAGGGGGGAAGGGGTCAAAAAGTCAAAAGCTATATTTTTGATTAAAAAACGAATCGTTTTTGTGCATTTAATGCAATAAATTTGCTACATCTTCTTGTGAAACTTAAAGAAATTGCCAGATAAACAAATAATTTTTGTTAAATTGCCTTAGTGAATTAATTAAATTGACTATACCTTATTGCAAATTTGTAAGAAATAATTTGTAGTATTGACTAAAGGTTTTTGTTTTAATAGCAAAGTTATTTTATTTAATTCACAAAATGAATTAGGCAAAGTGATTTTTAAAATAATTAAAATATCAAAAGAATACTCTTAGATACTATAATTTCAATTATATGCCTTAATACACTTGAAATCGAAGTATCTATACTAGTTAAAAATTTAGTTACTGTAAAATACATAATTAATAATGAATTTGCGTTCACCAAATTTTCTGAAAGTATGCAATTTTTTTCGGATTCCTTCCATGCTTCAATCTTCTATTTGTATATTCATATTTTTTGTCCTTTGCTTTCTTCCAGTATACTGTATACCTTACCTACATTTATACATATACAAATATACAGAAAAAAATTATTAATTCAAAGAAGCTGCTGGTATTTAAACAAAGCAATTTATTGAAAATATAAAAAAAGCAATAATTGCAATAATTATTACTATAATTAATAATTATAAAAAAAAAATACAAAAAATTTAAATAACTAATTACTACACCATTTTTTGAATTAAACGTTTTTAACTTTTTTACATTTTATTATTGAATTCTTGGGATAATTTATATTTGTCGGTAGTCCACTGTCCATTATGAATTTTATTATTTTTGTCTTGCCTCTTCGTTATCTGCCAATGCGTCATTAATAAACCCCCATTAATTCATATTGTCACATTATAATAAAATAAATTCATAAAATAAATTATTATTGCCATACAGTCCTTCTTACTTCGTGCATTTTTTAGATAAATGGAAAACTAGCAAGTTAAAAACACAATCTCAAAAATTTTTATTTGTAAATTTTAAAAGTCGGCATCACTGCTTTGTTGCACGATGCCTTTGGCCTTCTGTACACCAATTTCGATTGCCAAAAAAACGCTGGTCCCATTGCGAAAATTATTTGTTAATACTCACCCGTAAAGTAAAAATTAATAAACTCACATTTATTTAATGCAACTATAATTGCATAGTTTTAAATTAAATGTTATTTTATAATAAACAAAAAACTTACCTGCTTCTATAAATAATAGTTTCATATGAGAAAGGTGCTGAAACAATATAACATTCCTGCCCGAATCATATTGAATCCGAAAATATTATTTTGATGGTTGGGAATCTCCGTGCACTGAATTAACCGATAACTGATTATAATAAATTACTATAAGCCACGATGATCTTATAATGTGATAATATTATTAATTGGTTGAAGAACTAATCATAATATTAGTACCTACGACGGACGTAAGTATAAACGTCGTAATTGAAACTTCAGCAAATTATACTGAATTTTAATAACTGCATAAACGTGTTTAACAAATTATTGAATAAAATTTACAATAAATGTTGTTAAATTAATGCTCACATCATCATGAACATGATGACGGTAATGAAATCTAAAAAATTGGCTATGTAAATATTGTATAACTTTCCCCATTAAATTTGGGTATAAAAATTATTGTTCAACCTCCTCTTTCCGGGTACCATTCGGCAAGAAAGACCGCGAGGACCGAGGAAGCTATAGTTCGCATCAAAAAGTCAAAAAGTTGAAAAATTTAAAAACCCGTTAAATTAAAGGTGCAGATTTACTTCTTTGCACACATAATAATTAGAGAGTAAATTTTCGTCCGCTACCCTCTTGCCGGGTACCGTTCGTCGCGGAAGACCTCAAGGAACCGACAGGTCGTATCTGCTGGGCTCAAAAATCGCGCTACGCGTGACGCGGGCGTAAAACCTGAAAATATGTCAAAATTTCAAATACATACTAAAAACCACAAATTTACTTAAAATTTTTTATTTTGAGTTCTTTTTCTAGTTTTACGCCTCACGGTTAAAAAACGTGGTAAATTTTTGAATTTTGAATTTTTTCAAAGTTTTTAGAAATCATATTAAGAGAGCAGTGCCTGCGGATTTCAAACTAGCAGTGCTAGGTAAACGAATTTCTTAGTTCAAATCATTTTTAAATTGTTCATACTTCATGTAATAAGTTCAGTTTTAATAATCTTTGGAGGTTATGGTAAGCCAATTTTGTACACCTTAGTCTATATTTTTGTTTAGTTTGAAATGTTTTTTTTTTATTTCACAATGTAATCGATTATGTGCAACTGAAGAATGGAAATAACCATGAAATAACGTTATATTGTACTATCGTATTACCAATTTTTCATTTTTTCAAATTTTCTTAATTCAAACCTGTTATGTGTTTTAAATTCTCTCTTTTTTAAATTTTTTGAATTTTGATTTTCTACGTATTGTATTATTCTTATATTTTTTTGAATTTATAAACATAAATCTTTCACTTATTTCTATATGAACTAACTTAAACTAAATAAGCTAAAAAACAATAAATTTGCGCGAAAAGGTAGATCGGGCGCGAGGATTTAGATCGGTCGGTACGTTACAGCTAGTTTCTCATATTTTTTTGAAATAATATCAAAAAAATTTGCCACTTGGGCCAGTTTACCATTTTTATAATTTTAGTTAAAAGTCCCTTTGACCTTCTTTACCAATTTTTGGTATTTGGTAATTAAAATATTTTATTACCTTCCGAATCCATCATTGGTGCTTGCATGGCCACCGCATTTTCGGATATTTTTGATTCTCTGCTCTAAAATAAAAACAATAATAATTATGGTTATTTTAATTATCGCTTCCACGTATTAGTAACAGTGTACACTCGTACTTACCGGTTTAGTAACATCGCCGATTAAATCTGCTATTGACCCTATATTGACCTGAAAAAAATAATAATAAAACGAAAGAAATATAAAGAAGAATTATTAAGATATCTTTAACTGCATATTTCGTTACAATAAATCTAATTCGATGAAATTATTATATATTATAATAAATAATTAATAATAATTAATTAATTAAAATAAATTATAAATATAATAAATTATTATTTTGACCAAAATTTTGCAGTTTTGCAAGCAAAAACTTTGAAGTTTTAATAAATAGAATAATTTATTGCATTAGTGAAAAAGTGATTGAAAAAGTAAATGTAAAGCAGAACGGACTGATCAATTAATGCTAAGGCTGCTCAGTACTGTATAAAATGTACAAACAGTAATGGGATCGGTCCAGGGACGTTTTTAGGGTTTAAGGCTCCTTAGGCTAGAAATCAGTCGGCGCCCCCGTCCCCCCGGATGTGTGTATCGATTACCTATGTTTATTTACTAAAAGAGATATTTTTAATTAGTTTTCAAACATATGGTATTTTTTATTGCGGGATTTCTAAACTTATCGGTCATTTCGGGATATCCACGGATTTATGAATATAAACTGGATAGCTAATACAGATCCCCACTATTGTCTCGATACCGGTGGCCGCCATACTGTGCTAAAATGCTACCTACCTACCTCAACAAGGGTTTATCTATTGTTATGTTATAAATAATAACCTCACTATACTTTGAAATTGCCGACCAAATGACAGATTGGAGACTCAGGGTGACAATTTGTAAGGCTGTAAGGCATTAAAGTTACTGAAAGTTACTAAAAATTAGCACAGTATGGCGGCCAAGGAGGGTTGGACATAAATTACGGTGGGGATATACAGTAACTGGCTATCCAGTTTATATTCATAAATCCGTGGGGATATCAGATCGCGGTGGCGTCTAAAATTCTACGAATGTTTCAAATTTCTGGCGCCTCTTAGAATTTGGCGCCTTAGGCGGTCGTCTAACTGCAATTTTTCAAAAATATTACTTGAACCATATTTTTAATGGCCAAATCACTTTCAACTTGAATTTAAATAATTCGCGATTTACCTTACCGTTGGTGGCGCTTGTGACGGTACCAAATGTTAACAATATGGCGGCTCTATTACGTACATGATGTTGTTTTGAGTTTGATTCTTAATTATTTTATCGTAAATCCGCGGTGAAATGATAATTCACGAAATAAAAACCAAAAGATTGCAAACGTTTAGATTATAAACAAAACTTTCTATACCAACCATAAATCGCGAATAGTCGTTCACGAGATTGTTTGGCTTGAATTTTTATGTTTTAAATAATTGGATATTGGATATGAAATGTGTTTGTAATAACTCGTATACTTACCCGTTGAATACCATCGCCGAATCTTGCTAAATGATTTCCTACCAAATAAATTGTGATTAATAAATTTTGTTGTAAAAATAGATATTTATTTACCCTTTAATAGAGCTATATTGATCTGAAAAAAAAAGTTGATAGATTAGATTAAGTCTCACAATACTTACGAAAACTTACGAAAAAAATATAAAGAAAAATTGCGATAGATATCTTTGACTGCATATTTCGTTACAATAAAACTAATTGGGAGTAATAAAATTAGCTACTACTCGTAGCTTTTAAAAAATGTATAAGAAATGTGCATGAATTGCAACGTTTTATAGATGTAGCCGCTCATATAATAAATAAACAATTAGAAGCGTAACAATTTGAAATGAATTAGTATAATAAAGATTCTTTATTGTAAGAGTATCTTTTATTTTTAATATTTTAATACACTAGAATTTATTAAATTTGCTCACAGAAACTAAAATTTAAGTGCCTAATTAATAAAAAAATATAATATGCCGCCCATCTTGAACCTTTGCTGATGCTGCGATTGAATTCAATAAATTAATAAGTCCTTAATCACTAACACTAATCAATAATTCATAATTTTACTTAAAATCGGTTAATCATAATAGCCGTTTTGTGACTTTTTTTTCATTTTACAGCTCTACTAGTGTAATGTTGTTCATTAAAGTTGTTACGTAAACATATTAGGCTTCTATACAACGTATAGGAAGAAGCCTTATTATCTGGCTTCGTGTCTGTCTGTCCGCATGATTCAAAACAAAAAAGATTACCGCATTAAAAATTCTAATAAAATAAAACCCAAATAATTTAATCTATCAAAAATCAGAACTCACGTTCTTCAAACAATTTTACTTATAATATATAGAATATTTTTAGATTGGTATTAATTATTCAGATTATCTATATTTTTTAATCCGATACTCGATATAAAAATAACAACACTATATCGTCTCATCATCATCAATTTGTTTTTTTAATATCTCTAATACTTCTCTTACTTCTTCAGCTTCTTCTTGTTTAAATTTTTTTGACCAATTTGCGGACAATTCCTCTTCCGCCTTACGTTTACTTATTGCTTTTCTTCTTTTAAATGCCTCTGCACGCTTCAACTGCACCCGGTGCATAGGATATTTCTACGGTTAGCGTTTTTAGATTTTAGACATAATATATAACTCCTATATACACTATAAACATATATCCTTTGATCCGCTGATCCGCGGATCCATTGATACGCTAAGGCCAATCGTGTCTACAGCTAATTAGATGACCGAATAATCGACGCAATGAATAATGAATATAACGTAATGAATTCAAAGTGAAAAAATAATTTTTCATACGTTATTCTTTTTATTGGAAAGCTTTTGGGTATACAATATTTAAACTGTTTGCTTACCCCCCTCTCTTACTCTCGTATTTATCGACGGATAATTATATAATATATTATATTTAATCTATTTAATCTATCAAAAGAGTAGATGTATAGAAGCCTAAGAACTGTCGCAAAAGCGAGTTCCACCTTGTTTTGATTGATTGCATGTTTTTTTGATTTATTTAAAAATTAAAAAAAAGTCCGCGGTATACATGTAAACAGGCGATCTCTTTTGCGCCACTCTGTATATGTGAATCAAATTGCCTATTTTTAATTTTCAAATTATTATTGCCATACCAAAAATTTAAACCTCAAACTAAAACTAATTTTTTATGAGAAGTTACTATATGGATATTAAAAAGCAATGATCATAATAATATTCATAGGCTATATTCCAAGAGCCATAAATTTTGGTGGGTAAACTATATTACGCGATATAATAATTGCATCAGTGAAACAGTGATTAAAAACATAAATGTAAAACAGAACGGACTGACCAATTTATGCTAAGGCTAGCCCAGCACTGTTTAAAATGTACGAACAGTAATGATAGGACCGGTCGTCTAGCTGAAATTTTTCAAAAATATTACTTGAACTATATTTTTAATGGCCAAATCACTTCCAACTTTAATTTAGATAATTTTGCGATTTACGCGAATATCAACAATATGTAATATGGGTGTATTACACGTACACTTGATGTTATTTGGAGTTTGATTCTGAATTATTTTATCGTAAAACCGCGGTGAAATGAAAATTCACAAAATAAAACACCAAAAGTAGTAGTAATTGTAGTACTTAATTGTTTGACAAAAACAAGAATCGTGTTAACTTAGAGCAAGACTCGAGTTTTGACGTTCCCCATTACGGGATTTGTCTCATCGGTTGCACATTGCCAACAACGATTCCTAGCATTTTGGGCCGAACCCGACCCATTTTGAAGCAAATCAAAGGTGTCAGTTGTGAAAGACCGGTTTTTTCGAAAAATATCAAATCTACTTTTCGTTTTCTTTTTGCGAGTATTATCGATAAGAAAATTAAAAAAATTGAATTTAACGAATTTTTAAAATATCCGTAACTCCAAGGCGGTTGGACGCCTTTAGAAGAACTTCTCGGTAATTGCCGATGGTCGAGAAAGGTTCGCGCAATCGTCGATATTGTAATGTAACAATATTGTAACGTCCAAAATTTTAACTTTTTCTCTCTTCGGTAGGGTGGGAATTGAAAGAAGGGTAAAATTTTAGTGTATTTTGAAAATTTGATTTTTTGAAGCGAAATTTTTCCACAAAGACAAAATATATTTATAAAAAAATGTCGATCCAAAATTCTTCCACGTGCCGGGCCAATTCGTTTCAGTCGTAAAATTTCGAATTTGGAATTGTGTGGAAAAAGCCTTCGGCCACATCTCGAGTGACCACTAATATAGTACACACCAAACAAATCTCCGAAAATGTTTAACAGATTCCGTTAAAATTTGGTGTGCCGATGATTGGAAGTATTGCGGCAGAAGTGACGATATTTTTTTTTACATTTTCAAGATCAACGTGTTCAGAAACGTAAATATTTGCAAAAAATAAATAAAAAACTTCTGTGTCTGTCTGTCGTCAAATTTTGTCTCTCGCTTTATTCCTGAACCGTCCAACCAAGCACCACCAAATTTGATATGGTAGTAGGGTTTACGATAGAAAGGTCAAAATAAGGTTTTCGTCGCTATTTGCCAATCAGAGAAATCTTTGCCAGGGCTACCACAATAAAATAAATTTAAAAATTTAAAAATAAATTTAAATAAAATTTTGTGTGCTGATAGAGCTTTTAAAATACAAGTATTGGTGAGAAAACAATTCTGTGGCCAAATGTAAAAGTAAGAAAACTACATAAATTATTAACCGAAATCTTAATTTATCTATTTTTTGTGAAAATTTTCTGGAACCTTAGACTAACTACTGTCTTTTCTCTTGGATAAATTTCGATTTGTTCATAGTTGTAGTGTATGCTCTTGGCAAATGAAACATAACTCCCAATTTTTTGTCGTCGGTTATTATGGGATGTTGAAGGTGTAAAAGGGTCTACGAGTACAAACTTCTTAGACATGATTCTAAGACATGACATTACTCAGCAATCGTTTAATGAAAAAGAAAGAAAACAGGATAGTTTGGTGATAAAACACGAGAAGCTAAATCACCCACGATTCCACACAAACGGCGCATGCGCTGAATTATTCGTATATACAGGGTGGCTCCGGATACACTTTACATAACTTAAGTGGTGTTACTGGACTCTTTTCTAATAAAAATATTAAAAAAACTTTTTATCTAAATTCAAACTCTTGAGAGTTAGGCCTTTACAGCATTTTTTTAAATTTCCACCTTCACATGGCCATAGCTCGGAAAATATTCATTTTTCAATAAAAATGGTTAAGTGCTTTTTTAAAGAGCGTAAAATAATCTACAAACTAGATTCAACCCTTTTTTAAATTAAAGTAGAAAAATGTTGAAAATTTCGAACTTTTTTCTTCTTGAATTTCTTAAAATCGCTGTATCTATTAATTAAGGTAGTACTGTCGGTTACCAGTAACCAGTAAAAAAATATTTGCATTTGAAATTTCATGTTTTTAACATTAAGCCTTATGGGAAATTACAGGTTTTATCATTTTTTACAGAAAGTGCCGTTCAGATTTCAATAAAAATAGAGAAAACGAGAGAACTTATTATATAAAACATTTTAGACCCTTAAAAGTACAGCTTCACGGCTTGTGAAAGTAGTAATTTGCAAATAAATATCAAAAATGTACTTTTTATATCGTAGTTCATTAGATGTGGCAACGTTGTAAAAAAGTTAAAAACACGCACGAAATTTAAAAATGCATGGAATATGAGAATGTAGGTTTCATAAAAATATCTACTGTTGTTATTTAAATTATAAAATTTGGCAGCGATCTTTTATTTTTTAAATAATTGTTGATACATAGTTTTTTAAAAAAATTTATTACTTTTATAGGCATAGGCAAATTCTGCACAACTTTAATTTTGTTACAAGCATCGTCCCAATTAAAGAAAAAACCAAGTAAATCATCGTTGGGAATGTTTAATTAAAAGCATCGTGAGCTCTATCGCAATTTATTTTCAAATCCTTATGAATATTTTCTAACTTGTATACAATTTTTGTGTTACTTCTACCTATGTAACGAAATATTTTTTTATTGTGATTGAATGGTTGTGATTTGTGACATTAGTTGCGATTTAGAGAAATTGCTCTGGGTGGATTCCTTGATAACACCAAAGTAACAAGTTTGATAACACGCCTTTCAACTCAATAGAGAACGCACTTCGAGTTATCCCCAGAGAGAGCCATCGGCCATCATACCATAATCTTCAATTCCATCAAGAGTAACAACATGCTATGCATACAATCAGACAGAACCAGCACTGTAAGGAACTTCCAGAAACCTTTCTAGGTTCGCATACCTGATAGGGAAATGGATGGCACCAAGCAGGAGCTGGGGGCTCCATATGATAGCATCTGGTACCCAGATGGATGGGTGCCCAGAGATCAGTGGACGTAGAATAAGAGATGTTTTCAACATAAACCTGGGCTGCCACGCTAATGTGTTCCAGGCAGAAGTAACTGCTGTACCAGCCTGTACAAAGGAAATGAGATGGAGGGCTTATGCAAATAAGCGGATCGGTATCTTGATCGACAGCCAGGCAGCTCTAAAAGCTCTGGAGAGAGTGGCAACACAATTCAAGGTTGTAAGTCACTTCTTCAATGTGCTGGTAGCACTTGCACAACAGAACAGCTTAACGCTGATGTGGGAGCCTGATGGGCACGCAGGAATAAACGTCAACAAAAAAGCAGAGGTCCTTGCTAATGCTGCTGCAAAACGATATCTAGTAGGACCAGAACCAACTTGTGGGATAGCATATCGGACCGCAAAAGGGGTTATTAAGGAACTACTAAGTATAAATAACATTTTTCGTACTGGAGGGACTTTCCGGGACTGAGGCAATCGCTGATGTTCATTGGTGGACCCTCAAAAAAACTAGAAAAATCTTCAAGGTGAGTAGACCACAGCGGAGGAAGATAGTAGGACCTGTGGTAGGACTGACAGGACAATGCTGTCTGAATAGGTACCTCAATGATATTGGGGTTGTAGAGTATATCACATGCAGAAAGTGCAGTGTGGAGGAAGAGACTCCACACCACTTACTATGTGGGTGTCCAACCCTAGTCCTGTTGAGGCTACGACACCTCGGCTGGGAATATCCGACAACTGAAAAAGTAATTCATTAACCAATCAGCTGTGTACTTAATTTTATCGAAGAAACAAAGATGATGGAGTAAAACTTTGAACGAGGGGTACAATAAGCTTCGAGCTTCAGTGCAAGTGGGCAAGGAACCACAACCTTTTCAGCAGTAATAATAATAGTTGAGTTCTATTTTCTATTTACTGAAGATCTAACATAATCAAAGTGAAAAACTGCGTTCTATTTACAACTTAGCATGTAAGAGGAAATTAGAATATTATGCTTATTGTGTGCGTTATCAAAGGTAATTCGATATCAATCTTAATTCCTAACTTTCATTGCTAAATTTACATGTCATATTTCTGTCAAATTTTATAAAATTAGAGAATTATATTTCAAATCTGTCATTAATTGCATATTGCATAATTTTTTACCCATTTTTACTACCTAAAAAATTATTAAATAACAAAAAACCCAACTGCGTTAAAAAAAAGAGCTAAAATAAAATATTAGTTGTAAGAGGTATTGCAGGCGGGGACAAGCAGAGAAGTACAAAATATATAAGTTGTAAAAATTTACGATTAGCTTGTCCCCGCCTGCAATACCTCTTACAACTAATATTTTATTTTAGCTCTTTTTTTTAACGCAGTTGGGTTTTTTGTTATTTAATAATTTATTTTATTTTGCCCCTTTTAGTTATGGTATGATGGCAAATTTTGCAAACTTGTCAATTCATTGAAGCAATGAATGTGTGATCTCGTGAAATGCGTAAGCTCACTAAAAACCCTTATCAATTAAAATTTTTATACTACAATGGGGCGAATTAAAGAATTTATCCGTTTGTGTGTGACTTTTTTATACAAAAAAAAAACATACACACCGATATGTGTCGTTTTGGCTACAAAAAGGCGTCTGGTGGCCGCCATATAAAATTTTGGTTATTGTCATGTCTTTAGTGACACTCGTAGGTTTAAGACAAATCAATTGAAAAAAAAATCATCAAAATGGGTCCACGCGTTTCGGCTCTAGAGTGCCACAAAGGAACAAACATACATATATAGACTGATAAACACATAACCCTTCTTTGCGTAGCGCAGTCGGGTAAAAAGAAAAAATCTGATGTGGACACCATATAACTTCCTTGTAATTTTTATAATAATTGGACAGGAATCTCGTTAATCTATTCATGCGCGTCATTAATTACAACTTTTTGGCACGGACAATCGCAACCAAAAATAGGAAGTGCACAACTAGATGCTATAAGTGTCTCAAATCCAAAATTTCAACTTTCTACGACCTACCGTATTTGAGTTATGCGACATACAGACGTCCGTACATACGTACGTACGTACGTACAGACGTCACAACGAAAATAGTCAAAATGGATTCAGGGAAGGTCAAAACGGATATTTCCGTCAAAATCTGGAAATCGAAAAAAATCGGTATCACAATACTTCCTTGTTTTACAAGGAAGTAAAAAGGGAATCAGGAAGTGTCGTGAATTTTTTTTAATGACTGTAGGGTGCCGCCAGACAAATGAATTTGAGAACTAAATCAATAAAAAGTCTCAACTCGAGATGCAATTTAATACTTTTACGGGACCTTCCCGCAAAGGCATACGCTTACTTCGACGGACCAAACAGGAAGTCGCTCGCACAGAGAAAATTTTTTGATGTTTTGAAGTAATTTTTACTATAATTGAACTTCAAATCAGCCTCATGCCAATTATGAAGTAAAATTTACTAAATTTGAAGTAAATTTTATTAAATTTGATATAAAATTTACTATAATTGATGTAATTATTACTTCAAAATTATTGCGAGGATTGCTTTTTTCTCTGTGCGCTCTCTTGTCTACCAACTTAAAAATTGTCGGCGCGAACAGATTCACAAAATTCTAAATTTTACATTATTTACATAGAAGATAGAATTACTTACAAAATTTAAATAGAAATAATTAAAACCCATATTTACAAACAAAATTCAATTTCAAAAATATTACTTTTCACAACTAATCAAATTTCCCAAATTTATAAAAATGGATGATTTTATAACACGACAGTATATTCTAAAAATACCACGTCATTCAAACACTAGGTCACTTTTGATGATTTTTTAACTTTTTTAACTTCGGCGTTACGTGCTTAGAGATGGAGTCGTCTTATCGCAGTTTTACAATTTAGAAAAACCACAAAGCATTGCATTGGTCCAGATGATATAAGATACTGGCCAGACTATGAAGTTGTAAGTTATGATTGGTTTCCATTTTTAAGTTTCTGATCAAGTGTGATTATAACAACAAATTAAATAATGTCAATATAATATCAAAAAATGTTGAAATTATTTATATTAATCTTACTTTTATTTCAAGTCGATGGACAGAAAAATAATTATTTTTGCGAGTTGAACTGTGGAAATGATACAAATACAGCATGTGAACGGAAGGTACCTACTCATATTTGTTGATCACAGCAGTGTGTTAGCTCTTTGCCAATCAGACCAATCAAACCTCAGGCTGTGGTTGCAAAAATTTTTATTGTGCTAGTAAGAAAATAAAAGTCATTTTCTCGAAATTGTATGTTTAGGACTGTGCTATCAGTTCAAATTGTGGCCCAAATGGAACTTCGATGCCGTTCGATAATGCAGAAAGAACAGCATTAGTAGAATTGCACAATACGTTAAGGAACGAAATAGCTTTGGGAATCGATCCAAGATTCGAAAAAGCAACGGCCTCAAACATGAACGTTCTGGTAAAATATTCATAATTTTAAAGTAAGTACTCGTACCTTAATCTCGTAACATAAATTTGTAGAACTATGATAAAGAATTGGAATATATGGCACAATGTTGGACCAATGCTTGTGGTTGGTTGAACCATGAATTCAACGATGTTTGTAGAAGAACATGTTAGTTTGATAAAATTGCACAAAATTAATATTTAAATAAATCGCAATGTTTTAGCAAAATTTAAACATGTCGGTCAAAATATTTTTAGGTTCTCTATAAAACATCAACTTGTTCCCTTCAATTATATGAACTTTACATCCGAGTGTATCAATGAGTGGTACAATGGAATAGTTTATGTTAACACAACCATAATAGATTCGTTCCGTGACATGTAAGAAAACAAGTTATATTTCTGAAAGAGTGATCTCTTTCTTTCCGTTTATGAATTCTGACAAACAGTGTAAACTTTTTATATCAAATTAATTCCAGGAGAAAGTTAATGTGCCTACGTTTTATACTTAAAATTTTATCTAAATATGAACTAAACCTTTTCCACCAGTAATTCAGAAATCGTCAACTGTAATTCAGATTTGCCAGTCGATATTCAGAAATGGTTAATAGCATTTGTTCTGAATAGCAGTTGATTTTTTCTGAATTACAGCTGCAAAAGGTGTAGAAAATAAATTAATCATTTATAGAAAACACGAAATGGAGAGAAAGCATTATACGCAAATGATGTGGGGCACAACTACTCATTTTGGATGTGGAAGAACCGAGTATATAGTAGACAACGTACGCTATTTAACCCTAGTGTGTAATTACGGACCAAGAGGCAACATTGTAGGAAAACCCGTGTATCAAAGAGGAAAACCTTGTTCGCAATGTAGTAATGGACAAAAGTGTAATCGTATGTTCAGTGCTCTTTGTGGAGATGTGAAGAATTTAAATGATGATAATTGGGTGGCTCCCCATGGTAAGTATCTATATCCGTAGGTACATATTTTATTTAAAATAATATTCTTAATTATAGCAATTGTGAAATCAAAGTCTTCCAAAATAAGTGCATATTTTTATCAGACCCTATCGTTGATATATCTTAGATTAAGATACCTTTAAAAAATATAAAATATTATCAGATAATTTACAATAAAATAAATTTTTTTATTTTTTAAATTAAACTACCGACTTAGATACTTTCGATTTTATTTATAAATTTAAGGCAAGGCACAATAATTACGTAAAAAATAAAACATTCAAAATAACAAAAAAAATTAGTATTACATACAAATTCTTATAACAGTATGGTAACTATTATGCTAATAAAACAACAAATTTTTTTATCTGTGTAAGGTACAGACTAAATACAAATAAAACTTTGTTTATTTTTTTATATTTCGTCATAATATTGGTGCCCACTGGACATTTCTTATTGTTTATTCGGAGGTATTGTACTCTTTGGATTTAAAAATCAACCAGCAATATATACATTTATCAATAATTTTAGAATACCGCGATGGAACATACAAGGTATGGTTGCAACAACCAATACCTAAATCAGGCAATGAAATTCATGATATCAGTTGAGCCAAACTGTAGTTGGCAAGATAAAGGCATCGGTGAGTATGTCTATGCTAGTAGTGGAAAGTAAAATTTTTCTTTCCACTTAAATAATTATAAAAATCTGTTGATGTGAAACTACGAACAAATTAGGAACTAAATCTAGTCAAGTTACCTAAGGAATCAAATTTACAGTATTAAAAATATTGGTACAGATCACAAATTATAATAAAGATGGATACTAAGTTAGGTTATCACATAAAGGACTAAAATGCTGGTATTTAAACCTTGAACAAGTTGAATGTTGAAATCAGTCTAACTTCTATCACTTTCACCTTGACCAAGTAACTGCTCCGTATCATCATCATCTTTATTTCTAGTAAGCAGGAAATAAATGCCCAAAAAGTTAAGTACCACACCAATTCCAAACAAGGACCATCCAATGTAGATCCCCAAAGTTGATAAGGTTAGCAACATATTTGTCATCGATAAAAACTTATTGGTAAGTGTTGCCGTTTCCCTGAACCAAATCATGGGTATATAAGTTGGTTTTATGTTTTCAAACATACTAAAAATAATAAAATCAAAACTAATGTTTGCAAATTCCACGTTTAAGCTTACCTGATGTAAGGTATCGGTTCAATATAAAAATTGAGCTGAAGTTGAACTTTTGCTTCTAAAGGAATACCCGTATTTGGTTCAAATATAAAATAAGCTTCGTGTTCAGTTTTATTAGGATAGACTCCTTTTATTGAATTTGCATAAATTGGATCGGCTAAGTAAAAGTGCGGATAGGAAACCAAGGCAGGAGCACCAAACCTAAACAGAATTATGTCAGAAATATTGATTTAGAAGTATTCGAATAATTACCTGCACTTTGAAATATCCCTTAACCCGCTCGGTATAACTTTTTCGCCCTTAAAGCAAGCTTGATCTGGATATTTTGTACCATTATCAAAATTAAAATCAGTTGCCGTGAACTGTTTTCCTTCAACTCCATTTACATTTTGATTATCTCCAGAATCAAATCCAATTGAACTGAAAATGTAATTTTTAAGAAAAGCAATAAATTAAACTTTGAATTTTACCCGCAAATATCGGAAGCAAAAATAAAAGCTCGGTCAGTTCCTTTCATTGGTGGCCACAATTCTCCAGAGGTTCCTTTCACGTCATTACAAGCACCTTCAAACCCATCAGTTTTGTTCTTTCCATCCCATAATTGTATTATTCCCAAACGGCTCAAATCAGTTTTTCCTGTGTACATTGTATATGTTCCATCTGCAGTTGAAGAACCGTTCCTCTACAAAATTATCAATCAAGTTGATCGAATAAACCGTCGATACCTATTTACTTACTCCATAAAACCATCCAAATTTATCAAACGGAATTTTCAAACTGGAAATGTTCAATTCCTTCAAGATTTTCAAAATTGGATCTTGAAATCCATCAAATAGCAGTTCCCTAACACTCTTGGTAACAACCAAATTTTTTTCAATCAATTTTAAGGCAGGACTAACAATGAATCTTTTTACAAAGTATGGTAAATTTTTAAGTTTGACTCCTGCTGTCTAAAATGAAAAAGGAGATGTTGAAAATATAATTCGAATGATTATTAACTTACAGCAACAATTGGATTTACGTTGGTGATCTTATCGTTTAACGTTCCGTTTGAGAGTTCTGGCAAAAAATGCCAAATGCGAATTTGTTGGTAAGTGATGGTATTGTTTGTATTCCATGTCATGTTGACGTGTATGTGGTGTTCCGAAAAAATGTATGGCCCACATTCTTGAAATTCTGGTGTTAATTTCCATTTACTTTTGATCACTTCTTCGGAATTTGTCCAATTGTATAAATAAGCAGAGAAGTACATCGGAATTGGTGTTTCTTTCCACAAGCCATAACTTTGGGAATTATTGCTAAGTACTAATTCCTGAAAATTAAAACTAAAATAAAATTGTTTTTAAAAATATGTCGAGTTATACTTTTGTAAAAATATTGTGATAAATGGAATTCCATAATAGACCTAACGTTAATCCCACTATTGTTAAAATACTGCCGATTGTAAGTAACGCAATAGACGCACATTTTTTTCTACAGCAAACCATAACTCTGGAAAAATAAAAAATACAAAGTTTTTGTAAAGTTTTCTAAAGTCGCCGCAATACTACGAATTAACAAATGTACTTAATAATGTTGTGAAACTAAATTGTGTATTTTAAAAAGCGAAATTAATATTGTATTTATCTATTTATTATCGCTGGCTAACCAGTGGTGGCTCGTAAAATAATAATAATAATACACAAACCATAAAAAGTTGTTATTTTAATATAAAAATTTGCTAGTATAATTTTATATAAATAAAAGTGAATTAATTATGAATATTATTACATATTCTCATAATGGAAATGTAGAGGCCCAAATCGGAATTGGTTCCGTTTATGTGCACTTCCTTATCAGATAGTACTACAAAGGTTCAACAAAAATAATTAAATGATTCACTTTCTAAGAATAAATAAAAAATGTAATAGTACAACGGTCGCTAATATAAAAACTTATGCAAGGTCATTGGCGCTCATTTTTTTTAAATTAAATTAAAGTAAATTCGAAAATCATGTTTGTCTTTTTAATATTAAATCCAAATTTTTATTTATTTCTTTTTTTTAGGGTATAAAAAAAGAATGAAGAAGAAAGATTTTTATAGCATAATAAAAAAGGGAGAAAAATGAAATAAATTCGAAATTAATATTTTTTTATTAATATATTTTTAATTCAATACACTAAGGGGGCTTCCATTAATTCCGTGAAGTCAAAATGGGGGACAAATTATTAAATATTGTCTATGCCCGGGATTCCCCGAAGTGCCAGATTTAATTCGGGCAGTTCCCTGCCGCACAGGTTTGAATCACTGCGTGTCAGTCAATCAGTCGTTTAATAAGCCGATGTTATTGGGTTCACATGAATTTGTACCAAAACTTTTAATAATTAATTTAATTATTTAACTTTTAGGGCAAATCTCACGTGAGGGGGTCCCACTACATCTTAACAAGAGGAAGGGAAAAATTAAAAAAAACATCACGTAATAAATAATAGAAAAACAATAATAAAAAATATTTGTCTACGTTTCTCGCATGACCTGTCCCATGGTCGATATTTTATTTATTATTAATTATTTATTAATAAATATACGTATGTATAAAGTTCATTGTTTTGTTTTTTGCAATCCGGGCATTTGTTGTTTGAATTTCTCGGAAGCCAATACCTGATAATCACAGGGATAACGAATCAGTTAACACGTATTTTCTGCAATGGTATATTATATATCAAGTGCGGAAAGTTGCCTTTTATTGTACCATGAGGTAAACTTATAGGACGAAGGACGAGCCGCTGTAACTTCTGTTGTGACTTGGCCTTGGCCCTGAATACAACTTGCATTGTTATTTGTTATAGCATTGAGTATATAAGTGTTGTAGTTAAAACATGTTTAACAAAGTGACGCAAAACTATCGGTCCATAACGTCACGCTAAATAACGCATCTGATGAGTGAATTCCTTCTGCAATGGTCGGTCAGTGTAGCTTATAATGCATGAGCTTTATATTTTATTTATTTCTCGGTCGTCACGATCGGGCGAAAGAAAATTTATTCGCATCAGAATTAAAAGAAAAGTTTTTTAAATATAAATTTGCTTAATCTTGTTTTAATTTCACTCGATTAAAGTAGCCAACACCTAGAATTAGAAGTGTAATATAGCAGTCTATTTAATTTTCGGTCTAAATAAATTCACAATAAAATTAGAATTATTTTTATTGTTGTACCCAGAATAAGTTTACTTATGTTGTACAATCGAGTATTTTAAATATTTTTACCTGCTTTATTTACTGTTGTTTTGTATTATATTTATTACCAAAGTCTACATTAATTTCTTACATTGCATACTCTTTCATTTCAACCAAAAATGGGTACCTATCAATTATTCACCGTAGTTTAAAATTAGAGCAGGATGACAGTTGGTAAACAATATTTGTTAACTTATCTTTGAAAATGGTCCAATAAAACGACCGAAACGTTGGACAATTTAAAATGGTTTAAATCTCAATTATTTTTATTATTTAAATAAAATGATGAAAATTGAAAATACGGCGACGGCGAAATGGCGACGACAAAATGTCCCATCCCCTGAGTTTAGAGACCTTACGAGTCCTTTAATGAGGAACGGAAACACCACGGTGAATTTTAATGGAAAATCGTATGATTCAACGAATAAGAATTAAAATTTTACATTATAAGAGATAGTAAGCCAACGTTTCTAAGTTTCAATAGGCTTTCAGAGCTGGGCGTGGTTGGCTAGAAACAGTAGCAGCAGAAAAGTTTTGTGGTGCTGCTAGTGCAATTGCTTTCGAACCAAGGCTTTATAGAAGAAAGTTTTTCAAGATATGTAGCTCGACGCCATTCGAATAAGCCTGATCCAGAAATCCCACTCCGGATGGACTTCGAAAAATTTAAGCGGCAAAAAACTAAAACCTTTCGTTTTTGTTTTCAAGAATGTGAAGAATTTCTATTACCTCCTGAACCAAATTACCGCCTAATCCTGAAGAAAATTCGCGATATTCCTCTATTTGTGGTTTTGGAATTTATCACTACTATTTATTATTGTCAACTGTGCGCTAGTTTATAAATAATACTATGGACTGTACGTCTTTAATGATTTATTATATAAACTGGTCGAGGAGTCGCTCTGTTGAGGTTCCTCTCGTGTCAGATAAAAACTGTAATAACAAAAATGTATGATAACTGTAGACAAGAAGACCTCATGTGCATTTAGGGAAAGCTGACATCTAAACTGGTCCTGTCGTTATTCGCCTTCTTGGAAACATAACAAAAAGGCGTAACGAATGTGTCAAGGATCCAGAATGCCAGCTATACCCTTTGGTCTCTCAACTTCAGCTCTAAACTTAAACTACCCATTGTGGAATATTTACAACTTCCTATACTTTAATGATTTATAATTTCTTATTTACAATTTCTTATGCTCTATTGAATATGTACGAAATCTTAAAAACTACCTAAAACTAATATCGTTCGTGTACTGAACAAATCCATTACAAAAATTTATTAAATTCCTTTCTTTCTAATTTTCCATTATTCAAAAGAAATATCAATCAGCCAAATTCAAATGATCGCATCCAAAATAATCAACTTCGTCTAAAATTGGGACAATTTAAATTCCAAAAATAATTAAAATTTTTATTCGCTCAATAAAAAATCACTTTATTCTCAAAAAAAAATAATATAAGATATCAAAATCTCAAATGAATCAAATCGCAAAAATCTCAGGAGATAACTTTTTCCGCAATCGCTTCTGACGGCCATTTTTGGAAAAAGCCTCGTTTTCCCACTTAGCTGCTGCAACGCCAACTAGTTGATGGGAAGTCGCAGAAATAAATAAAATTTTTACAAAAATATATTATATTTAGATAGTCTTTTTATTACCCTATTACAATTTACTATGTATTTCCTTCTTGCTAATAATTCACAAGTATTAATTGTCGTGGTGTTATTATTTAGAAAACAATGATATTTTTATAATTATCTAGTATATCGGAAGATAAAAATTGAGATTAATTTTCTCATTATCTAATAAATTGAAAAATTGTTTACAACTTAAATTGCGACCATACCTATTTATAAATTACAACAAACCATCCTGTTATTAGTGTCACAGCAACTTAATAAAAAAAATAAATATTATTGAAAATAACATAATAGGATACAAAAAAAATTATAAAAAATACGAATTACGTAATAATATTATAATATAATAAGTAGTAATGATTTAATATACTTCTGAAGTAGAAGTAGAAATCATTCATGGATTGCACTTTTTTTAAATAAAATTTATTTTCAATTAATTTTTGTCTTTGCCAAAACTTGACCCAAAATGCCATAGACGCTAGATCTAACACTGGATGCGATAGTTTGTTAAACTTTCAAGCAAGTCATCTTTTCGTGATGTTTTACCATGCCGAAGTCAAAATAGGGTTGGTGGACTCACTCAGTCTCCCACTCAAACAGACATAGTCCTAAATTAAGAGAAAGAAGTCCATAAAATTCTTTTTCCCTACTCTCATTTGACTCTCACGAATAGATTAACAAGATTTAGAAATTCTTAGAAAATGTCTAAAAATCAAGGAATTATACGGCACCAAATCACAAACAACTACTGACTAAAGTTTTTCACTACAAAAATTGGTTAATTAATCGGAAATGTATTCATCACTAAATAAATTGCATACTATATTGAAGCATACAAATAAGTCTTCTTCTTTCTCTTAATTTAGGACTACGTCCTGTTATTACCATGTGATGTACCAAATTTACACTTGGCATTCGTGGTCTTTTGAGCATTTGCATTTATTCTAGTAAGTTGCTAACCTTGCTAGATGCATAGCCCATAGAACAAATCTTACTGGTGTACAAGTAAGTGATACTAGTAAATATTTTAATTAGTAAAACTATAGTAATAGCTGGAGTAAATACAACGCAATATTCTTTAGATGCTTCCGGATATTTCCTAATCAACAACAACTTATTCAAATCTTGGAAGTTTAAGGCTAGCAAGCTGACATTTTTATGTAACATTATGGTAATATAATTTAAATTAAATGATTATTTTTCAGAATTTATACATTTCAATCCCTAAAAATCTAGTTTTGTACATCCAACTATCTTCAGTTAAATTTCTGATATTTGGAAAAAGTTTAATAAAATTCCGTGCTGCCTACATTTTTACCTTTCTTACATATTATTTTTCCAACCCCTCCTAATTATTCTTGCATATTCATCAGTTACGAAAAAACTAAGTTGCTGATTGTTGACAAGAAAATCAACTTCATATAGGCTACCATCAAACATAATAGCCAAATGAGAGGTAGTAAATCGATATATCGCTATGATCTACCCTTATAAATCGGGGTAGTCACAAAATTTTTATTTCGACACTGTTCAAAAAGCGCACGTTAACTAAAATCTGCAGTTGTTGAAAAGAAAGAAGATAAGAAAAACAAACGTTTTCCTATCAAATTCTCTGGAAATGAAACCCTGCGTTCTTATAGAACACCCTTTATAGTGAGTGCGTCAGTAATATGGTAATATCAAATTTACGAGTTGACTCTTAATTGACTAGAACAAATGAGATTTAAATTTTTTCAAAATATTTATATACCAATATTTTGTGTATATTATGTAGATTAGATTATTAAGGGGTCAAATGTGTATGAAATAATTTGTTTCACAATATTCACTGCAATCTTAAATAAAATTAAAAACAAAATTTGAGTCATAAATTAATAGTATTTATAGTCATCGAGTTACGAAAAAGAAGACCAGCAGAAAATAGTCAGGAAACGCAATTTATGCTGCTTAAATCATTTAAAATTTCTCTTAAGTTCTTGGACCAAAATTGAGGAAAACTTATTGGTGAAGTTCCAAAAATCGCAAGGTCATAGATTGACCGTTTCCTGTGTACAGTGGCGGACTGGACAGGGTGCGATTGCACCTCGAGGTTTTTAATCCAACTTAAAAAAAGTATATGTGGGCACACACTTAAACAGTAAATCTTTGCATCGCTTCTTCATTATAGACATCCCCGAAATAGCTCCAATTAAAACATTACGAATCTCGAAAAACGAGATCTTTGATAAGCTCCAATTAGAAAGACGAGATATTGGTTTTTAAGTTACATTCAACAACAATTAATCAAATTCAAATAAACATATGAAAGTTAACTGTTGTACTCCTAAAAGGTAGCTGCGGCTAGCTCCGCCCATTAAAACAAATGCTGCAACTATTTACATTGAGTACACGTACCGTCAACAGAATGAGCAAAACACAAACTCCCCCAAACTAGTTGACTACAATAAATATTTGAATAAAAACAAATTTAAAAAAGTGACTGAACTTTTTTTTTAGCTCTCTAACATTGTTTTATAATAAACTTTTGTATAATAAAAATTGGTCAAATTTTTTTTTGTTTTTAAGAAATTTGGCCAACTGCCGGTCAGAGTCTGATGTGATTTAAGCAAAAAAATTTGCAACAACGCGACGTCCTTGTTGCATTTTTTTTGGTAGTTGTTTGTTTTCATACCAGCATTTATAACATAAATTAATTATTGTAAAATATTACTCATACTACAAAAAAATGCATACCTTACTAAACAATTAACACAAAAAAATAAAACAATTGATTACTCATCACAAAATAAAGAAAAACAAAAGAATGCTTAAAAACAATATTATGCAGATATGTTCGCCAAAAGTTAACTGACCTGATTTTTGATAATTAACTAAATTACAAAGAATCTCTCCAATAGAAAGTTATTATTTACGTATTAACATGAAAAAATGGCACTTTTAATTATCACAAATTTAAGTAGTAACACCAAACTAACACTCGACGATTTCTTATTATAATTATGTCTAACTAAAATTAACCGATAAGCAAAATTTAAAAATCTTAAAACAAAACACTTCGAACTTATATTTAAGTTTTGACATATTGCTTGTATCGGATCCTAACCTCATTCTTAAAACGTCACTTGAATAAAACAGAGTCGTCTCTAGCATCAGCTCAGTCAGGGGCAAAAATTTACGTTTAACCGAAAAAACTTTTGACTATTGTTGCAACATCAACATTTTTATTAAAAAGAATTCACAAAAATTTCAAATAATTTAATGTTCTTCCGGAACACGTTTGTTGATCCAACTCATGACAATTTTCAATTCATACTCATCTAGTTCGTGTTCGGCGCCTTTCACAGTAATAAATTTGCCCGGAACGTTTAATTTTACAATATTTTCATAGGTGTTTTTCCCCCATCTGCGAGGTATGAGTTTATCCTTATTACCGTGCGCCATCAAAAGAGGAGTAGAAGATGGCGCTCTCTTTAAAGAATCATACACACCGGAATTATCATTTAAGTACGACGAAAGAGCAAAAACGCCTGCCAAACCTGGAAGAATTCGATAACCGACATTAAGGGCAAGAGCACCTCCCATCGAAAAGCCACCTAAAAATTACAATAAGTAAAACGGAAATATTAAAATGGGTCAGCTCACCAACAATTATTTTATTTAACGGGATTCCACTTTGAACTTCACTTATTAATAATTTTTTCATTTTCCCTCCCATGTCGAGTATACTTTCCTTATTTTCATTTACTTCGGGAGATATTTTCTCTCTATCAAACCATACTGTTGTCGGCTAAGATGCTAAATATTAGATTTTACATAGCAAAATTCAAGTGAAGACCTTACTTGACCGTAATGAGGGGTGTAGGGTCGCAGTGGTGCGCTTGGAAATAAAAATTTGATGTGAGGTAATGCAAAATTACCTATAAGTGATTCGATCCATTCTATAAGCCCTCCTCCAGAATCACCTGCATTAAATTATAATAAAGTGAAGTTAATTAATTTTAAATTAATTTACTTGCCAGCACCGTGCAGAAATAACACTGTGCCTACATTTTTGCTGTTTGTTTGCATTATGGTTTGCATTTTGAAAGCCATATTTTTTTAAAATAATAAACATATTACAGATTGTCATTGTCATAAAAATTGATCATGATTAAAATTGTTTATGAATTAGATCCCAGGTGCTCATGACTTCGAGATAGCTGTTCATTAATCAAATATACATTTTTCTTTTTTTGAAATATTTTGTATTGGGTGGGTTTAGGTTCTAACGAAAATCTGTTCACTTGGGCAACCTCTTAAACATGCTCATTGGGTTGATTATTTGATTTTAGAATATTTATCGATGTATCAGTATTGCAAATTGACTACCAACTCCAACAAGTTTCCAACTGAAAACCGTCGTCTTCATTAAGTGTTCAAATTCAATGTCATTTATTTCACTTATCAAACGAAGAAGATAAAAGGCTTTTCCTACAGCCAACATGTACATCGCTTCGACATTCGACTTGTGGTAGTTCTTCAAGTACGATATTAGCTATGCTAACTTATAGTCTCTCACACACGAAGGGCAAGTCGTAAGTCGTTTCTTTCCATGCATGAGAGCTCACTTTGACCATTGTCAAACACCATATCACCCAAAAGCTGGTTTAGCTTGCCCAGTCTCACTTCTCAGAGAACAATGTTAATATGCAAGCTCATTTTCAAACGCCGACTTCTTAGAATGTTTTACTTTTGATGTAAAATTCGTAACAGTAAACCTTGAAAGAAGAGCAGTTACGATTTTCACGTTCGTGCCATAGTAATCACAATCAAGCCAAAAAAGACTAATTCATTTTTGACTCAAAAAAAAACCACTCAACATGCTGTATTGCACCAGTACATCTTCCTGACATGGGAGCAGGTCTATAGATCCAGCCAAAAATATCATATCAAATACTATTTTATCCTTATAAAATATTACCTATCTGTAATTTTCGAGTTGGAGCCGCTTCAGGGAAGTTTTTAATAAGTGGAATGGCTGAAAGATTCACTTTAATTTTATCACGAAAAAATTTCTTTGGATTGGATATTATTGTACAGGATATTTTTGGAAGTTCTATAGTTGTCGACCACTGACTTATCGTTAGTTAGAAACACATCCCCTCACTTAAAATTTGAGACTATAATATAAATGAAGAATTCCTGTTGTCGACACTGTCATGAAATTGTCCCATTCCCATTATGTTGATTGGATTTTTCAAAAGCTCTTTAAAAAATAATAAAGACGACAACAAAAGAATCTACAGCTAGAATTTCTTACAACAAAGTAAAAAAATAACTATTTGAAGTTTTCATAACAAATTTTTATTAATTTGGTAAAAATGTAACAACTTTTAATAGAAACTGATTTTATTATGCTTCTGGTATCAACTGGTTGATCCAACTCATTAATTTCTTAAGCTCACGTTTATCTAGTTCATGATCTGCATCTATGGTTAAGAACTCACCTTGAACTTTTAAAATTCTAAGATTATCAAAAGTATGTTTGCCCCACTTGATAGGAACAAGAGTATCTTTATTGCCGTGACACATAAAAAGTGGTGGCGAAGGAGAGGGAAGGCTGAGTGTATCATAAACACCTGAAGTTTCATTTAAAAAGGAAGAAAGAGCAAAAATGCCTGCTAAACCAGGCACAAATCGATAGCCAACATTAAGAGCAAGACAACCGCCCATTGAAAAACCACCTAAACAAAATTACAGAAAATAATATTAAAACTCTCGAATGAAATTACAACTTACCAACAATTATTTTATTCAACGGAATTCCACTTTTAACCTCCGCCTCTATCAATTCTTTAATTTCCTCACTAATCTCTAATATACTTGGCTTGTGTTCGGCTACTTCGGGACATATTTTTAATCTGTCAAACCATACGGTGGACGGCTGCAATTCAAAAATTAGTCGTTAAGTTTAAAAGTGATAATGTAGATCTTACTGCGCCACCATTAGGAGTGTAAGGTTGCTTCGGTGCAGTAGGAAATAAAAATTTTATGTGAGGCATTGAAAAATTGCCCAAAATTGATTGAATCCATTCCAAAGCACCTAATCCAGTGTCACCTGTATAAATACTACAATAAAGTAAGGTTAACTTTTAAATAATATTACTTTCACTTGCCGGAGCCGTGAAGAAATAAAACGGTGCCTATATTTTTGCTATTTTTCTGCATTACCATTTGTAATGGACCTAATTTAGTCACAGACATTTTTTTTAAATGTAAAAAAAATAAACTAAAATGTCATAAATAAGTTGAAAAGATAATATTTTTTTATATTTGCACTTTCCACAAAAACTCCTAGGTATCAACAAAAAATTATTTTCCCTTTAATTTTACGAAATAATATATTTTCGAGTACCTAATAATTTATTATCATTTATTAAAATCTTTGAATTTAAAAACTTTCATTTAAAAAACGACAACTGTTGGAGAAAATTCAAAGGTTTAATTTTATTGGAATGGAAATAATAAATGTCAGTGGCGTAACAATTGGGTATTTTCACAATATTTTTATTTGCATAATATCGCACCCTGAAATGAAAAGTGTCGTAACTTCCAAAATGACAAATTTTCGGGTTTTGATTGATTCTTATGTATATTTTAACGGTATTTTCAATGGAATCAAAATTAAAAATTTTTTCTTTCGCTCAATTATAAACGAGAATCAAAACGCATTTTTGCGCAAACGCATAGGTGTGATGTACTTTCTCCTTTAAACTGGTAATAGTTTATATGTGTATATGTAAACTATACAATAATTTAGTGTTTTTTGTCAGATGTTAATTATAACAAATCGTAAGCGAATACAAACAACGCAAAATACCATCAGAAAGACTGTAAATAATTTACAGTCAGTCGACATATATATTTAAATTTTCATATCAGCTGTGCACTGCACAGTGTGCAGGCCATCATGGAGTGGGGAATAATGGAACTGCTCCATGTGACGAAATGTGACGTATTCCGAGTTTCGTGTTTTTGCGACAAATATTCTTATTTCAATTTATTTTTAAAATTACTCGGATATAGGGTGTCAAAATTTTTTTTTTAACTAGCTTATTTATATACTTGATAAAGTGTCTTTTGCATACGTTTTAAAAAATGTGAAAATATCCAATTAGATGGTTCAGAAAAACTGCTAACTTTGATAAAACTCTGATAATATGTTAAGAGTATCAGGTATATCGCTCACAGCTATAATTAATGGAACATGATATTGGGTTGACTGGGCAGCAATCAAACAACTATGAACCTTGTGTCGACGTTTCGGATACGATTATGTATCCATTTTCAAGATATGTTTAGAAGAGCTTTTATGAGCAAAATTGTATGCAAACTTATGGTCTTTGAAAATCAGACTATTCCTAAGAAATAAGTGGTGGAAAGCTGAATTTTAGCAAAAACATTGTTTTTGTGGTTTTAAATAAGAACTGAAAGTTCCCCATCGATCCGAGTACCGTAAAAAATTCTACGCGGTATCAAAGGTTGTAAAAATAGATATTCTGCGTATATCTTCTTAGCCGTTATTTTTATGGAAAAAATACAGGAGATCAAAGCTTGTAGCTCTTAATATTGCCTACAAACAACATTTATATCTTTTTTCTGTGCAATTAACTATTACGACAAAAATTCAATTTGTAGGGTCAGAACTTCTCAAATATTTTCTCTTGAAATGTCAATACCACCTTCGAAGTCGATTACAAGTCAAATATATATCAATGAAATATATATTTTGATAATTATATATCAAATATAATTATTTTATATTCTAATAAATAATAATCAAGTAATAGTATATAAAATTCTGAAATCTACATCAAAACAATACTTCCCTGTTTATTTATGCTCAGCAAAATTGTAGTTGTATTACTCTCACATGACACACTAGAGCAGTTGTCGGCGGTTGGAAAAATCCAATTCACACATGTTGGGAAATGGTGCGACACAGACACTTTGGCAACTTCAATGTGGCGCTCGATTTCTTAACAGAGTTCGTCGCTATAGGGAAACCAGAGGGAAACTTATTTTCGATCGTGTGACGACTCCTTTGCTCTTAACACTCGCTGATTAAGGGCAAGCAGATCGACGATCGTCGTCGTGTAGTTCTCCTGAAGGACGCCGACCTTAAGAATTGTAAGGCAAAGTCACATTTATATGCGCCCACTTCGCTTCCTTCCGCCAAAATCGCATCGAATTCATCGTCCGCCGATAGAAGCATTAATCGCTTACACGAGAATGGCAAGAAGACGCCACTCGTCCCAGCTTGCCCGGCGAACATTGCCCAACGTGCGATTAACAATGTCGGCAATCGCAAAGCATCCGGAAGAAATTAATTTAAAAAAGAAATTCTAAGGCTCCGTTGATGCGCAAAGCTATGGCATCGATGAAAAACTATCCATATCCGGCTAGTCGTCGTTGATGTTTGTTCACGGTCTCTGCATATCTTCTAATAACGTTTTTTTTCTAACTGGATTCTTTCGTCGCTGCCAAAGACAATTCTCAGTTTTAGGTTTTTCGGGTTACGTGTAAAACGCGCTTTCATCGATCTTAACGCGTAACATCTTTTTTTCGTTTATGTCAAAAACTACAGAACAGAAGGGGTCGGGGAATGTCATTCTCAGCAGAAAATTATGCGCGACCCAGTACACATTTTCTCAAGATCGACATGCGGGACTTTATGGTCGCATCCTGCACGAGGTGACCCTGCTTTTACTTAACATGTCGAATCTAGACGAATAGGCGAACCCCGATAAAAAAATAACCTACATCGTCCCGGGCCCGTACATGCTGCCTAGTATAGGTAACTTACAATAATATGTAGTAATAGCAGATTACGCGATTTAGTTATTGTGTCTTTTTAGATTCGTCGAATCGATTATCAAGTCGAATTGGATTGCATATCGGAATAGCTTGAACGCCGATAATCCGCACATAGGGACGATTAAAATTTAATATTGAAACCTGACGCTCCGAGCAATTACTATGTTGTTATCTTAAAATTCTACAGAGGTCGTTGCAAAATATCTGATTAACGAATGATCGGTTAGAATGATTTATTTTTTTAATTAACTTCAAAATGACAATTTACCTCTTCGCGGTGAGAGTGTTGGTGACGTGAATTAGCGCCCCGACTAGAATAGATATAAAATTATTTGGAGGTTAAATGTAAATTGTAAGATACAATGCCAACTTAAAAAGGATTTTGAAGAAAAATAACTGAATTACTAAAGAGAGAAACCAACCCAGAATATTGATTTGTGAAATTAACGAATCTGAGGAATTTAACCGACGATCTGTGTTGATCGCGAATAAACTGACATGATACAAACCTACTAATAACGGACACACGAGAAAAGCCTTTTTAGCAACCACATCGAAAGAGAATAAATACCTAGAGAAGATGTAGATATATTTGCCGAGATTTGAACCGGAACGTTAACGAACGAGAATAACAGGAAAAGGTTAGCGACATAATATGAGAATTGAGAACTTACGAAGTAAGAAAATTTTAAGATCTTCAAGAAAAGGAACACAAAGCAACCCTGAACATCAGAAGGAGCACAATTACGAAAGATACAAGAAAATCACCTAGAAACGAAAGCCCAAAAAGGAAAGACTCGAAGAAGGAGGAAAAAATGGATCCCTATACAAAAATGATGTCCAGCTTCAAAAATTCGATGTTAAACAGAAACGTTAAACAGATAATCTAATTCATATAAATTTTGGTATGTCTTTATTCCTCTATCGTAAAAATTGGTTTTGTAATGATTTATGAATATATTATATGCTGTTAAAAATGGTGTTTTTCTGAATATCGAAATTTTCAATAATCTAATAGAATATCCGTTAAATGAGACCAACTTATAAAATAACCGTTTGAATTTTGGTTAAATTATGCCAAAAATTTATTTGGTATTTGCTTATAGTTATTTGTTAGGATGTTAGCCATTTTTAGGCTTCTATACAACGTATAGAAAGAAGCTGGCTCCGTGTCTGTCTGTCCGTATAATTAAAAAAAAAAATCAGAACTCGTTAGAGTTTTCCTTATATGAAAAAAAATTTGCCGTTGGTATCACCCTATTTAAAAGATTCACGGATTAAAAATTCTAATAAAATAAATCTATCAAAAAAGTAGATGTATAGAAGTCTAAGAACTGTCGCAAAAGCAAGTTCCACCTTGTCAAATAGCTTACGTTTCTATTTCAACGGAGGATTCAAGATTTGGATAGCTACAAATGTGAATGAAAATATCATATCCAGCTTATTTATAAAAGATGATAAGAGGGTTTTATGAACAACAAAAAAAACTAATAATTCACAAATTGTATAATTACAGCACCAATACAAATTTTACCGTTTTAAAAAAATTATTTACACTTAACAATTTATTACGTACAAAAAATATATATCTAATGTTTGGACTAGGTTTTTATATATACGTACGTTTGGTCTTAAACACAATAACGAACAAGATGGAAAAAAATTATATATATAAATAATGAAAGGCATCATTCAGTAAAATAATAAAACCTTGAAATAAGAACAAAAATAATTTATAAAATTATGATTTTTTAATACTTCATGACAATAACGTTGAGATTTCTAAATTAAAAGCACATTGCATCTTTTGAAAATCAAAATCTTTGAGTTAATCTAGATCGGCCGACATACTGGCAAAAGCACCAAATTTTTCCTCTATCTTAGGACATCTTCCAATATTTTTCAAATATAAACCGTATTCGCAGCTAGGAGTACCGCACTTCTTGTCCAAGATGCATCTAAAAATGAAATCTTTATTTTGGGCGTTTTTTCTAAATGCGAATTACTCACAATCGATCCTTTAAAGAAAAATGTTCATCTCCTTTCTTCATGGACACGCAATCTAGATTTCCTTCCGGACAATCACATGTACATCGATGATTTCGATCAAAACGGGAAACGTACTGTTCGGGACATTTACATCTGAAAATTTTTTTTTTTTTAATAAATAGAACACAATTTTATAATTTAGGCACAGAAAAATTAAATTTTGTGAGGTGTGTTGCATAACCCCGAGGAGTCAATCAGTGGCGGAACCGATAGTTTTAACTTAAATTAATAAAATGTTATTTAAAAGATTTCAGGCTCATTAAATAGAGCATAGAAAATAATTTTCTTATCCAAGTAGTTTCAACCAGGAATCAAGTTAAAATGCCAAATGTAGTCCAATTTAAAGCAATAAATTACAATATTTACCTCCTTAGTGTTTGTGGATATAAGGAGAAGGACGAATCGGAATCTCGAGTAGATAAACTTGATCGGTAAGGACGAGACACTTCAGTATTTAGATCTGATTCTGAATCATCTATCGCTTGCAAAGGCTGTGATGATTTATTAATGCATCCGCATTCCGTATGATTGTAAAATTCCAATTTCTCTACTTTCATATCTGGATGCAACACTGTTGTGGTCTGAAAAACAAAACAAAAGAGTAAATCAAAAATGTTTTATCGGAAACTATCGGAAAGAAATGTAAAACTAGCTAGGAGCTTTTTTCTGACCCTGCTCTCAGCATCTAGCTCTTGCACAGGTAAGAAGAATTTTGGTTACTCAAAATGATTCATTCAAAACCACAACACTTAAAATATAAGTAACCAAGTGTGTAATCGAAATTGTCTCATGCAAATAATAAATTAAAAATTCCATTCACAACCTGTATAAAACCTACAAGTCATAAAGAAAACTCATATTTTAAATATTTTAGCGGTTCTAATTGTCACGTTATTTGTGGTGCGATAGTGGTTTTGATTTTTTTATGACCAGAGGTGCAACAAAGTTATAAAATAAAGCAATGTACAGTTTTTTCACATTATAATTTTAATCATACAATTTCGACAAGCCCACTTCGCCCAAAGAATATTAAAATAAAGCAATAAATGTCTATCTCGTTCAAGAATGCATTAAAGTAAAAAAGCAGTTACGGTAACTTGATCAAATTAATATTGGATAGTTTAATATTACAATTTATATTTCGTCGAAATTTTCAGATGAAAAATGTATCCCTCTACTATTAGGACCGCTACATCGCCTTCCTTTGCAACTATAGCAATATAGATGGTAGCTTATAGACTGACAGTTAGAAAATCATTTAAATTAACATCAGTTGCAAATTTATATTTATTTTATCTGCTTTACTTTTGAGTTGTGCAATTGTCACACCTACTACACATGAAAAGCCGTCAGTGATGATTGTTGTAAAAATGAAGTAAACTCGAAAATTAACTTCAAGTAAAAAATTTCAAGTATTTACATAGATTTGTTATATTTGAAATTGTTATATTTAACAGAACATAAACAAAATGTTGTTTTTTAACATTTTTAACATTTATGAAATTTTTTTAACATTTTATTTATTATTTGTAAACATTTTTAGTCTTAACCTGTCCTATCTTTTTGTTTTTTGATTTGTATAATACGATTTCATGAGGTCCACTTATAATACAAGTTAACTCGTTATTTAATGTTCATGATTCGAATTGTGACGTCAGATGCCATGTGGTCATTACTTTACCATTTGTTCTTCGTAGATTAATGTGAGCTATTGTTTTAAAATTTTAATAAAGATTAGAGAAAATGTCGCATCCTTAAATTAAATGTCAGATCCCTTCAATTTTTTGTCATTGTTACCATCACCAATAAAACAGGTTTCATATCTGACCCCAGACTACCAAGTTACCTCAGATGTAAAACAATCAATATCCTCATTGCATTATTTAATAGTTGGTAAGGAACATCGTCTAAAATAAGAGTAGGAATAAGAAGAAAGAACATTTTCTATTTTCTAAATCTACGAGTTATTGAAATTAAAATAAATCAAACTTAAGTTATAGTAAATAATGCAAACAATGACTATGTATGATTACAATTATTCCTATTCGTAATGAATAATTTTAATTTCAAGTGTTTGCATTATTTATTATAACTTAAGTTTGATTTATTTTAATTTTAATCTATTAGTTGTGCTATGAATTTCAATAATATGAAACTATAATGCACAATTATTGATCGATGGCTAAGTGTTTATCGATTACTCAAAAGTTTATTTTTATTTAATTTTACATACTCAAATTATAGTTAGTATATAACTTAACTTTTGAGAATTAATAATATTAAAAACTTCAATGTAACACATTGTTTCAAATAATAAAATAGAAATTATATTTGAGCTTCCAGCGACGGTTATCAATTTCGTCTTTTCTTTAATTACACAATTTTTCTTCTTCATCACGGAAAGGAGGGTGCAAAAATTATATCTCTACCTTTATTTGGATAAATTGTTAGAATTTTGTTTGGGTGCAGTTTTTGTACAACCATTATAGGGAACTTCTGGTCTAACATGTCTAGAATCAGTGATACTTCGCCTGTCAAAATACTTGAGTTTATCCTGCAAATGGGATAGCTGAAAGAATGACAAGACAGGAAGCCACTGCATCGACGGTAGGGATCTTCCCTGCTCTCCCACATAAAATCCAGAATACAGATGTACCTATTTATTTTGTGTATGTTTTTTTTCAATTTTGTAGCTGGTTTACATTTTTGTTTGTTCAACTTTATTTTGTATTTATTTCTGATAATAAAAAAAAAATTTTCAAGAAAATATATATTATAGAAAATATACTGCGAGTAGATGTGTTAATGAGATTCTTAGTTTATATTTGAAGCCAACCACCGTTATCTTTTGATTATAGTTTGACTTTGATATGTTATAGTGGAACGTTAAAAAAAAAATATTTTTTCCAACTTCCTTCTCTACCTACGGGTGCCAGCTAGCTTTCTCACAAGTCGGGAGGAAGACTTCTAAGGAGTAGCAACAAATTTTAAATTACTCAATATCCAAAGAAATACTTATCCATGAAAATAATTAAACTTTTCAATAAATCTTCAATTCAAAAATGGAATTATAATTGCAAGTATCGCTTATCAAGCGAGATGCTCGCCGTGCACACAAATTTTACGATGCCTTCTAATTTTAATAATTAAATTTTTCAAAAACCAATTTTAATTTTAATACAGTAGAACCGGTTATAACCAAAAATCGGCTATAACGAGTAAAAGTTTGGTCCCTTGACTTTTGGTTACATGCTAAACTGACTGTTTATAGCAAAAATCTGCTTATAACGAACAAGTAGGCTGGTCCCTTGAGCTCTCGTTATAGAGGGATTCTACTGTATCCAAATTTCCAATGTTATCAATAATAATTAATTCATTAACGGATCCAATCTTAGGGGTCATCCATAAATTGCCTCACACTTTAGGGAAAACTCGAGGTTTTAGGACTCGGCCAGTCCGAGTCCCAAATTTTGAAAACTCGCCGAGTCCGAGTGAAAAATTTATTTATTTTCAAAAGTTAAACTTTAACACTACTTATTTGAACATTTATTTCATTCAGTTTTTTCCCCTTTTTTTCTCTTTACTGTTCAGGTAGAAATATTTGAGAAACACTAACGAATTAAGAAATTTGTCAGCAAGTCTCGATCTAATTGTAATACAGAAGCCGCCACTTATCAAAAATATTCGTTCATTAGAAGTTAAAGTTGGTTTTGTAGAGGAAAGTGCGTTGTACAGGTGTCATCAAGATTACTTGTTCGTTTTCCAGTATTTCTGAATAGCAAAAATTCTTGTTTAAGTTTGTTATCAACCTAGGAATTTTTTGAAGAGGTTCAGCAGCGTTTTTCAAAATTAAATCAAGTTCATACTCCATTGCCAATACTTTTTGATTTTCTACTATGATTAATTAGAAGTATCCGTTGATTGATTATCATATTCATTTTGGTCGAGACTTATTTTAATTTATCTTCACTTTTCTACTTCTTTTTTTTAATTCTCTGTATAACTTTATATTCTCTTTATTAGTTCTTTATAACTCTATAACTTTCTTCCTTATGTAGTTACTAGTAATCTCACCAACTCCTTTGAATTGGTAATGATTTTAATTTTAATCCTTTAAAACTTAAGATTTACATGCTTTATTTATTCTAACCACGGTACATGATATAGTAAGGTAATCCAGCGCTGCACTCTTTACGTGCATTAGAAATGAAATCATAATGTACAACGAAAGAGATGCATAATAAGGTATCTAAATGTAATAATACGTGCACATTTTAGATCGTCTTACTACATCAAACATCGCAATAGTCAGCTCTCTGTCTATACGCTTGCTTATATGGTACCTTGTGCTGTATCCTTGTGGACGAAATTGTTTCACATAAACGTTGCTAACATAAATAATAAAAGTTGAATTTAATAAATTGATTACGTTCAGATAATTGAAACAAATTAATTTGCTTAATTTCAAAGACTCGGAATATTCGAGTATTAGAGCCGAGTCCCGAATCCTCGTAACTACCCAAATACTCAGCGAGTCCGAGACGAGTCGAATCGAGTCCAAAAACCGTAGTAGGGGGGGTCATCTCATATTTGTGATAAAAGTGTGACAGGGGATCCGGGAGATTTTAAATGTTGTGATGTCACAAAGTCAAATCTTTAAAAAATATATTTTTTGATCGAATTATTAAGTTTTATAGGGTAGAAGTGTGACGTCACTTGGCGGGGGAGGGTGCAATGAAAATGTGACTAAATGTGACATAAGGGGAGAGAGGATTCTAAAAATCTTTAAATACGTGTGACGTAATTTATGGACGACCCTTTACTTCAATATTTCCAAATTCAATTTTTATCAAACAAATAAATCCAATCCCGGACAATTCTCATAATAATAATCAATAATAAATTACTCACTTGAATCATAATTTTATTCCCAAAATCAATCATAAATCTCAACTCTGATAAGCAAATCACTACTTTTAACGGAAGCACCCGCAAAAGCGTCCGCTCACTTCGACGGACCGGCTTGGAGAGGGCTCTTATCTCTTCTTTCCGTACTTACACAAATTGAAAGTAAAATTAAAAACTCTTAAATACTTCATACCAGATTTCAAAATTTAGATTTTCAAAAATTTCATAAAATAGATGATTTTGTGATTCCACGTCTTTACGACTAAAACTATACACCTAAAAACACTTACGACTAAGTCAGTACCCCTAAGTCTTTACGCTAAAGAATTTTACGACTAAGGTATTTTACGTCTAACATCAACGCTTAATGCATTTATATAGTATATTTCTGTTTATTTAAAAAGATTAAAAACATATTTACAAGCAAGAAATTAAAGAAAAATATAAAAATTACATAAAATAAAATAAAATAAAAAAAGCGTAAGTTCGTTAGGTGTAAAAGTTTTAGGCGTACTTGATGTTAGGCGTAAAATACCTTAATCGTAAAATTCTTTAGACGTAAAGACTTAGGCGTATTGACTTAGTCGTAAGCGTTTTAGGCGTAACCACATGATACCAATTTGATTACGCGACAATATATTTTTCGTTATGGAATATCTCTAATTAGATGGAATTTCACTGGATAAATCATAGGGTAATCCATTACTTTTTTCAGTCTCTCCTGTCCATTGCTGGATTCTCAGTCTTTTTTTATAAAAATAAGCTTTCATCATCTACGTAGATCATATAATCTAGTAAATGTGACCGTGACTCTGTTTTTATTATCGATACCTTCCTTCTCCCATGAAATTCGATGATTTTACATTTATTGATGTTCAAAAGAACCGTAAATTAATCCACTACTTTTTTCAGTCTCTCCTGTCTATTATTGGATACTCCCGGAACTGATTTACTTATCGATACACACACTCTCTCTCTCTCTCGCTCTCTCAATAACACCTGACGATTTTACTTCCCTACGAAGCACGGCGGCGGCGGTCCTAAAACAGTTAGCTTATCCCCGGATTCCAACCGGGTATCTCACTATCAGCAATTGATCACTTTAACTACTTTTCATCATCCCTAATTCTTTTCTTATTAAGTCTTGATGTTTCACTTAGTAGTTATTAATTTTGCAAATGAAGATGAAGATTCATTTGAATAAGGTGCTAGCCTAGCTAGATTGATAAAGAAAAACTTTCTAAAAAAGTATGTAAGTATATTCTCATAGTTGAAAACCTTGGTTAATCAGTACAAGTTTATTATTTATGTAAATGAAAATTCTTCAAAACTCATAGCGTATTCGCGATTTACATTAAGCAAACGCCACCAGGCGGAAAAATCTTAAGGTAATCTAATACGTATAGTTGGTATAGAAAGTTTTGTTTATAAACCAAACGTTTGCATTCTTTTGGTGTTCTCTATTGTAAATTGTCATTTTATCGCGGTTTTAACATAAAATGAATAATAAAATTCAAAATAATATCAAGGGTACATAATAAAGCCGCCATGTTGTTGACATTTGGTAGCGCCACCAACGGTAAGGTGATGACTTAATAATTACCCGAAACAGAAGACGGAAAAACAATTTATATTTGGAGTTTTTATATTTATGAAAAGAATTTATGAAAATTAGTCGGCCAAAATTTACGTACTGAATTTTTTTTGGAGTATCAATTTTGGAAATTTTTGAATGTAATAAAAAATCAGAACAATATAATAGCGATGATTTTTTTAACTTTAATTAGGGAGTTAATAATTTATCATTTCATATGTCTCGAGTATTCCATTCGACAGTTCTTAGGAAAAACAAATTTTGTGAAAACTGCGTTTCCCGATCCACCCCCATCAACAACGGCAACAGCCCAAAAGTTTCTTGATATATTAGAAGCTTTTCGTCACGTAAAGTCAATGAATGTAGGTTTTAATGCTTTCGTGAAGAAAATTATTGCACATACAGGTGCCTACGTGATATTGAAATTAGCTTTCAAAAACTTTTCCCATGTTTTACTGGATATTGTTTTTGCATTAAAAATTCATTTAACAATGTGCTGCGCCCAAGTGTTTACGTATTACACAATTTAATGACGCTTTACTTTTCTGCATCTATAATTTCTTCTTTTATTGCTTCCATTTCTCATATAATAGCCTCTTACTACCCGTTTCTTTTTTAAGATCAGCCGCATACTGTACAGAATTAATAAACGCTACGGGTGACCAGTGGCGGATTTCAATCTTAAAAACCGGGTCTTTCCTGACTTTTTGTATTGTAAGTAATTAAAAATAAAAATTAATTAAGTAGTTTATTGATTTAGTTTATCCGGGTAGTTTTTTTCTGAAAAGCACCCCTACATGAAAGTACAAGTGTAGTCCGTCACTGCGGATGACAGTGAAAATCTTAGTATGCTTCGGGCAAAATTTGGCCATCAATATTAAGAAAGTCAATATCAATTACAAATTTTACGCAATAATTGTGATGTAACTCGAAGAAATGTGCAATAAAGCGAATAAAAATTACTACCCACCCATATCTTCACTTCTCAATTTTACTTTATAATTTTATGACAACAAAATCCCTCAAGGTCTAAATGAACAATTGATTATGATTATACGTCTTTATTCCCTATTGTTCATTATTTGGCCCACCCAGTACATAAAGTCAGATTATAAATGTAGTACATCTTCATGAACTAAATCGGCATGCTTCTACTTCTTGTCGGATTGACATACCCAATGGTCTATTCACACCCACTTTATATTAGGTATGTATATTTGGCGGTGCCAGTTAATCTAAAGATTTTCAATTGAAACATCGATACTATCTTCACTTTCAAAGTGGCAATTCCGAACCTGTGCAAATATCGTGCAAACTAAAATAATTGTATTTCCTATTATAGAAGAATTTCAATTAACCTGTGGAATTTAAATTTCTTGCATGCAGATCTAACCAATAATCTGACAATATTAAATTTATTGTGACATTCCATTGTCATTCATTAAAATCGAAGTTGCATGTTAGAATAAGAATGAGGAAACTTCGTGCAAAACAGGATTATTATTATAAATGAATGGATGTGAAATAAAATTTTGTCGGTTGCCTTGAACTTCTTCGGGCACACTTTTCACTTGGACGTAACATCAAATTTTTTATGTAAATCGGCAGATTAACATTTAGATAAACTTTCAAGTTATCTAAAATATCGTTTGAAATTTAACAAGTGTAATATTTTAGCCTTATTTAGAAATTCGGCGATCATTTTTAAATGTTTCCTTTAAATTATACACCGCAAAAAAAGTTCAGTTCTTCTGATTACTATAATTCTACCTTACCAAATTTGCTCATTTATCTTCCAGTTAAAATTTTTTTTTATTATTTAATTAATGATTTTAAATATTTTCGTTTTTTCTTTACTTCTTATTATGGTGGTGTCACTGTTTGAACAAAAATTATTGTAGGCATGTTATCAAAATTAAATCCCTTTCACTTTATTTAATCAAATTCAAAAAAATATGAGGAAGTCTACCATAAAAACCTCATAGATTGCTGGTTTAATTTATGAATAGCTGCATCTTCGTAGCATTATTTATCTTTTCTGAATGTAAAGAAGAAAAAGTGCGGAGTAAGTCCCCAAGGGGTTTAAACAAAATGAATGATGTTTAATTCTAGCGTTCCACGATAATTATGACACCGCAAACAGACTACAAAAACAAACCAAAAATTTATGGCTATTTTATTACCAATTACACCCACTTGTATATTTTCTTTGTCGTTTTATGAGTGAATATTTAAGTTACTGTAACTACTGAACTACTTTAATATCACGAAGATGATTCACATTGTCTACGAATAAAATTTCATAGCATATACCTATACAGGAGTGTAGTGTAGACCAAGTGACTCTAAAGTTTATTTCTGGGTGGCTAAAACTATAATAATCATGTCTCGATTCGGTAGGCTAGGATTGAGCTGTCTGGAATTCTGGAAAACCCAAACAAGAACTTCCAAACTTCAAATTTATATTTATTTGCTGAATAATTTTCAAGATATTACGAGGTTCACAAATTGATATTAATAGTAAACAAATTCTGGATTCCACTTCATATTTCATGAATAAATCTTCATCACTTACGTCAAACTATGTACGTAATTTTTTATGCACTAGCATCTACAAAAAGTTTCGATGAAATGTAATCAGTGGTCAAAATTAAATTTACCAAGTTAAATTTTTGTTTCCGTCTTAAAGGGCTGTGAACTCGCGATAAGTATTTATCGACAGAGTTTCCACTGACTTCCACTTAATAATAAAGAATTCCTCGACTTTCTCTGTTCGAATTTCCTGATTTTTGCAGGTATTCCAGACAAGTGGGAACTTTTGGAATACCTGCGGTTTACCTAAAGCGGCTTTTTAATTAAGTTTCTCTTCAAAATATGAACAAAGTGGTGGTGGTATACTATTCGTATTGTCAAAACTAGAATGGTGAATCCCCGGATTTAAAATTTAATGTGATAGTATAAAAAAAATCTTTAAAAATTTTTTTTGGAATTGTTTTGAGTTAGAGGACCAAAGAAGTTAAAAAATTGTTATTCTACAAAAAAAGTTTAAATTTTGTAAATTAAAATAAAAATAATAAATTGATAACAACACAATTCAAGAAAATTTATGTATGGGAACATAAAATCGACGGTCAAAATGTAACGTGTAGGTAAAACACAACATAAATTAATTGATGTTAAAAGATAAACCAAATGCTATCAAGTTTGAAAGAAAGGGGGTGTAAACTACTTCATGTAGCATCGAAATTCGATATGCTTCAATCATTCAATGGTAAAATAAGTAAAATCGAAACGATAGAAATATGAAAATAAATAATTTCTAAACCTTAATCATTAAAGGGACATAAGAAAAAAAATTTAGTTAATTAGATTGAAAAGTTATATTGATAAAATAATTTTAAACAAAAATTTTAAAAAATGATGTTTCAACCCCAGTTAATGGTGAAGTTTCATAGCAATATATCTAATAAACAAACTTGGCATTTTCCAGCACATGATTCCGGTTGATAGCGTGGTTGCGAAAATTTTCTCGAATTTCAATGTTTGAAATATTTAGAACCGTAATGTGGTCGTAATTCGAGTAAATCAAATTATTGAGGCTGTTCAAAATCACCTTTTCCACATTTCAGATATTGAAATAGAAGTAAATTGCCGACGCGACGCGACCCTGTGTCCTGTGTATGATCACAGAAACAAAAGTATAAGTGGCAGCAGAAGCAGTGATCCAAATAATTACCATAAGAGGGACGACAAATTAAATATTTATTAAATATGAAAAATAAAAAGTAGTAGTAATATCAAAAATAAATTTAATTTTTGTTTTTTATTTGCTTTGGTGCTCACTTAGAGGTGAGCTCGAACCGCCACTGTGTGCACAGAAAAGGCTCTTGAACCACACAGTGGTTAAACAGAAATTTAAGCTGTTAGATGAAGACAGGATCGGATTGGAGAATTCTACATTCCCAGTTTTGTACCGGCTGACCCACCGGGATAACTAAAGAGGGGATGGGGGTTTTAGGTAATATGGAAGTTAGGAGCAGTGGCCATCTAAGGAATTTCTTGTCTCATCCTCATCTGAAGGTTTGTTATCTTTCTGGTAGAAAATTAAAAATTTTGTAAGATGGCGAAAGTAGGTTTAGAGAAAGTAGAAAGTAAAAACTGAATAATCTGAAAAGTCAACGAAATTTTTGGAGGTACTCGTACTTACGAGAAAATTAAACTGAATTTTTAACGTGCGTAAACTTCGCTCCCCTTTTTTTTGAAAAAATAAATTTTATTTTGTTTTTGATTGTTCTTCATTTGTTCTCCATTGTACCAATAATTTTAAAAATTTACTGAAAAATTCACAAGAAGCTTTTTTTTCCAGCTCCCCTTTTATGAAATGAAATCTGTTTTTGGTTATTCTTGGTTGTTCTTGATTTTTTCCCAATTGTTCTGTAAAAATAAATTTTTTAAATCTAATGATAAATCGCAAAATAAGTTTTCGCGCCAGCTCCCCTTTTTTTTCAAAATTTAAAATCTTTTTAGAGTTTAAGTATGACCAATAAAGTCGAATTTGTTTTTATTGCAATCTTATTTATTCGGTTAATAAGGGTCATTTTTAATAGGTGTTTTAAGTATAAGTAACGCATCGTCTATGAATACAGGACCTTGAGAACAAATTAAGAACAATCCAGAATAATAAAGAAAAAAAATTTTAATTTCAAAAAAATGAATTTGCACTAAATTTCAGTTCGCGATTTTCGCGGTTATTATTAGATTTAAAAATTTTATTTTTAACAATCCAGAACAATAAAAAGCATTTTTAATTTAAAAAAAAAGGGAGCTTGCGCGAAATCGTATTTCGTGATTTTCGCGCATAACATCACATTTAAAAATTTTATTTTTACAGAATAATTGGGAGCAAATCAAGAGCAATCGAGAACAATATAAATAAATTATAATTTTCGTAAAAAGGGGAGCTGGCGCGAAAACTTATTTCGCGATTTTTGCGGTTATCATAAGATTTAAAATATTTATTTTTACAGAACAGTTAGGAACAAATCGAGAAGAATTGAGAACCAAAAAAAAATTTTTAATTTCAAAAAAGGAGAGCTGACAAAAAAAAGTTTTTTTGTGATTTTTTCAAATTAAAAAAATTCAAATATCAAAAAATAAAGGGTAAAAAAACAATTCTTTCATAAAATTGCCTAATAAAATCATTATTAGCAAACTAGATTAACAAAAGTGGCACTTTGGCAAAGAACAAATTGGATTGCTTAAACCAGTTCGCAAATTTTCAATTTTGCAATACAGAATTTTTAGAAAAACATATTACTTTGTTTTATAATATTTATTTTATCCAAATTTTTTTGAAACAATGGTTCCCTCATTTCCCAATCGGATTCAAGCAGTCGTGGGAACTAAATACTGAAACCATTCTCTATGAGAAAGAGGATTTTATTCAAAGCCGAACGATCCTGTTCAGAAATAAATAAAAATAGTACAAGGGCTCATAACCTGCTTCGGTCTGCCATCAAATCCACGAGTTTTATATAGACTGCTAGGCCTATTTATGTTTGTAAAAATAATGACGGTTTTAAGTGGAATTGTATTGATTCTTGCGACAATATTGGCATTTTTTGTCTGTCGAGAAAAAGAGGGGAAGGGGATACGTAAAATGGATGCCGCAAAAATCTGGTAACTCAAGTGTAGATCTATAACCTAGCATTTTAAAAAACCGTTTCGATCCTTTTCCTGGTTTCCAGTTAATTAAACTGCCTCTTGATGTCACTTCGTTATAATGGAATTTGCTTTTTTTATAAAAATGCTATGTTCAGAATGCAACTATAACTACGATTATTAAGATGATTCATGCGAGACCGAAACAAAACTTTTATAATGTTATGAATAATTAATTGAAATGAAGATTTATAGGCTTTCACATAATTTGTATTCGTTGACCTTTTTTATTTCTACACATATGCACTTAAAATCCATAGAACTTAATTCCGCTTTATTATACATTGTATAATAAAATAAGCACTATTGTTATGTATAATAATTTCTTATTTCTTAAATATTAACCTGTACGGAAATCAAGTAAAAACTACTTGAGTATTTCTATCCCGTCTTTCTAGTCTGTAATTTTCGAGTTGTAGCCGCTTCGGGGATGCTTTCAATCAGTGGTGCGGCTCGAAAACCCCGTCATCTTATAAAACATTAATTTACAAATTTTATGTTTTCTTGGGTGTATTATGTACATAAGAGTCAACCCGAAGATAATAATTTTAGTTAAAAGTGATATTTTGATAATTTCAATATTTAAAGTGGTCCAAGGTACAAACTATAATCAAGGTGCCTCCCCTATACCTTATTCTAACTGTTTATGTTAAGGAGCTTTAAAAGTAGTTCAAATGTATCATGTATCGGTATAATACACTCATTTTCTTTTAATTTATATCATTTTCACCTAATAAAATGCAAAAAACTAATGTCTTGCCTATCATCCACCGGCAATAAGTACCCACAATTATAGATTATTTTGAAGCGAAGTAAATCGCTTTAAGCATTCATTCGTTTAGTAACAAATACCAATGATTCGGTACATTAATTTTATAACTTCACGAGGTATCCTCGTAAAAACTATAATTTGAATGCGAAAGACATCTGCTTGATAACTTCATTTATATCGGAAATCGTGCCGTTCGTGAGTACTGCAAGTGATATCTAGCCAATTATTACAACACTTGTGCATGTAATTTTTGGATAAATGTACGTGTGAAAAGAAAATTATAAAATTGCATTTCCTCGTATTTAAATATACAACTTTGAAAATCTATTTCGAGAATCGTCTTCGTCTTATATCACAAAATTTATAAATAGTAACCAGGAAAAGTTCCTTTATAAATTGTAAAGATTTCGCAATGTCTAAAGCCAGCTTATTGCATTTTATTCATGCTGTCCTATTTTACAGTTTATTTGGGTAGCCGCAAAATTTATATTTAAAATTTGCTCTGCTTAATTTCGCAAATAGTTCCAGTTTTTTCGATATGGAAGTAGGAAACAATAAAAATTGCAAAGATTAAACAAATGTGGTATACTTTCAGGCTAAATAAACGGATATACAACTGTGAAAGATGATAGGTTTCTAAAAGTAGTTCACATAATTATTGTTAAAAAAATTATTTCGCCAAAGTAGAGTTGGAAGAAATAATTTCGCAAAAAAATATCACATTCCTATTTAGCGCCTTATCAAAGTCACTTAACTTTTAACATTCACATTAAAAAGTCATTCCCCGGTGCCTATCAGTGTTGAATCGTTAATAATTACGAGAATGATTAAAACACTGCAGTTGAAACCAATCAAAATGCTTAATTCCAGAACAATTACTTCAAGTGATTAGAAACAGTGTAATGCACTTCTGTCAGTTACTAATGACTATAATTACATCATTATTCAATCAAGTGCAATTAAATAAAAAGATTTTTTGCATCCATTTCGTGCAAACCAAACTTCCAAAAATACTCTTGTATTTTTCTTCAAACAGTGAAAACATGCAAATCAATTAAAATTTTAATTAAACATTTTTTGAGATCTCTTCTTTTGAATGACTTGGTACCAAATACAATCGTGACGTATCATAATTATATTTTGGTTTTGAAAAATTAATCTACAGTTAGGTAGGAATATGAAAAATTTGTGCTGGTTGAATTAACCTCACCTCAACTGGTTTGTTAATTAGAGGCTCGTCATATTAATTTTAAGCCTATTAGTCAGATAATACACATAAAGTAATCATAATTCATCTTTTCTTCTAGACGAGTGTGATAAGAATTTTAATTGTGGTGTTTAAAATACAATCACGAATTTCCCTATTATTAATTATTATGATAAATTTTCTAAGAAATTAAAATTATACATAGCTAACATTTTTTTCTTTCATTTTAAATAAAGGTAGGTAAAATACATATTCATAAGTATAATTAAAATTATCGATAAATTCAATAAGAATTGTAGGAATAGAATAAAAGCAAATGGAGAACTAACGGAAAATGTACAGAAAATCAAAATAAAGAATAGAATAAAAGTACTTCTTTGAAGTTTTAACAATTCATTTCATGGGGTGGAAAAATCTTTTACTTAAAAAAACTACATTTCTGCAAGTTTTAGAAATTTTACACTAATAGTAACTTGACTTACTAGGTTCTTCAGTTATACGATAAATCAGTTTTACGAGAATATACACAGGGTTCCCACTGATTGTATAAATAAAATTCCTCGGCTTTTCCAGGTTTTCCTTGACAAAGAATAAAAGTTTTTCCTGACATTACGATAAATTGGAAGATAAAAAGGTAAAAAAAATCTTAATTTTAAAGTTAAAAGAAAATTAAATTTTTAATTAAAAAAATTTATTTTAAAGTTAAAAAAAATTGTAATTAATTTGTTTTCCCTGACAAAATTATTGTAAAACTGGCCATTCTAGAGGTATAGGTAGTACATTATTTTTCCAAACAGAGATGTCAATTTAAAAAACTATTAGCATAGTAGATCACCGTTGACTTTAGTACTTGTTCACAATGTACGAGTACATAAGACGTAAGAAATACATAAAACGTAAGAATTACAAATTTATCAAATTTTGAAAAATACTGAAGTTATTTTGGAACATGAAAAAGATCATTCTACGTCTTTTATTATGTAGGGGAGATCGGGGTAAGTTGCAGCACTTTTTAATCTTTATTTTTTTTAAAGACTATTATGAAAAAAAATCTCTAAATATTCGTGGACATATGTATAATGGTCCTTAAGGAACATAGCTATAAAAAATTAATGAACTTAAAAACAATACTAATGGACAAATTACATAAAGTTAATAAAAAAGGTGATCGTGTTGCAATGTACCCCGTCTTCGGGGCACGTTGCAACACATCCTGGGGTAAATTGCTTATTCAAAAGCACTATCATCATTAGGTACAATTTACACATATATACAAGGGGTCTCTTTTTGCACAGGTCCAGTGTGCCCACATTTTGCAAAGTCTACATTGCACTCATTTTTCATTCGCTCAAAAGTGCATTTATTGGATATTTATTGTAAGAACAAAGGCATGTGGTTATCATAACAGATTTTTTATTTTCATTTTTGTTTTTTTTTAACCGCCAAATATGTGAACGGGTTACATTGTAACAGTTTGTTGCAACGTGTCCAGCCACACTTTTTAGTTTTATAAGTTGTATAACTTTTACCTTGAAAATGTTTTTGATGATTATTTTATACAAAACGAAAGACAAATGTTTACTCTATATCACAAAGTTTAAATAAAAGCACTATGACACTTGATACTTTAATAATGCAACTTCATTGACAATAATAGCAAAATTACTTATTCTGTCAAGAATACAGATGTGACGATTACTCACATACTGCAGCTATTTGGCGTGATTCTACCTGACACACTTAAGAACCATTAAGTTACACGTATTTTGTACCAATGGCGGTATCTTATCCGTGAAAAAGTTATTTACACTGTTGCAACTTACCCCTGTTGCAACTTACCCCTGTTGCAATTTACCCCGGTCTCCCCTACTTTAAGAATTTAATATTATTCGATACTCCATTATGCTTTTATTTGTATTTATATTTTTAAGTCTTATGTTTGTCTTACGTTTTACGTATATTGTGAACAAGCACAAGCACAACAAACAAATTTTATTTTCAGAAACATCTTTTTAATGCCCGTTTTTAAACTTAACTTTTCGACTAGAAAAAAATAAAACTTGGAAAGCATATTTATTTAATTATTTTTCTGCTCACGGAGTTTAGCAGCAACTTTCTGTGTTGCTTCGAAAGTTATAATTATAAAAATAATATAAAAATATAAAGTCAAAATTATAAACCGAGGGGTCTGGGGGCTGTGGAACACCCTCCAGTACGTATCGCAAAATTTTCACTGTTTTAGAATACTTGGAGAAGATAGAGAATTTATAATTTTACCTTTGCCAGGAAAAACCGGAAAATTTGAATTTTTAAGCAAAGATGAGGGAAATTTAACCTGCGGCTAGAAAAAATTAAAACTTGGAAAGCATACTTATTTAATTACATTTCTGCTCACGGAGTTTAGCAGCAAAATTGTAAACCGGGGGGTCTGGGGGTTGTGGAACTGTCGCTCGGGACGGCGATCATTACCCTGGTCTGAAATCGTTGTTTCATCCCTAGGCAAACAATAAACTATTACTTGCCCGACGGCACATCAAGTTTAGCAGCAAGTTTTTGCGTTACATTGAAAATATAGAAAAACGGGGAATTCCCCAGTAGCGGGAAACGAAATTAAATGTTTAAATATTATACCGCTAGAAAAGCTATCTATAAAAGTTTATATTTGTTTTCCTATTTCGCTTAGGTTCTTGATAGTTTGATAAATCTTTTATTGTCTGAATTCATACAAACATTTCCACGTTTATGTTAAGGTTATGGCAGCCAACCCCCGTATATCTCCATTTCTTCAAATGCCAAGCATAAATTAACTCTTGATAATTCAGCTTCCGGAAATTTAACACCAACTTAGGTTAATGCTTGAAGTAGTAGTGACGACTGGTATGGGGAGAACTATGTAACTTCCTTCAAAAAGAGAATATTAAGGTAATCTAGGTAATGGCAAGCTATTCACGATCATTTTCTTTAAAATGCGGTATTCTAATGTCAGTTTAAATCCGAGATTAGCTAATCAAAGTTTAAAAAAATTCTTTTAATTAATTTTGAATTCAAAAAGATCGAAATATTTGCCCTAAGTTATTCTTTTGTGTACACAAATTACTGATGTACTGGGGGGTATTCCATACCCCCCAGACCCCCCGGTTTGAGAAACAGAAGATATTCATGCATATATTATTTTTACAACACTTTTTACTCTTTCAGAACGAAATACTTTAAATTCATTAAACGAAAGGGGGAGTATGTAATACCAACAAACCAACGGTTGTGAACCATGTTTAACTCACGATTGTACGATAGGACCTTAGTAATTGGAAATTAATCGCTTTAACCTAACCTATCGATGGAATGAAATGTAATTAAATTAACTCCCCCTAACTTACATATAGGCTAAAATCCAATTTAAACTTGTGAGAATTAATAATATTAAAAACTTCAATGTAACAAGTTAATTCAAACAAAATAGAAATTATATTTTATTTTTATATATTTTTATTATATTTTTAAACTTAACTTTACCTAATCTACTCCAACGCAGTTAAATCCTAACCTAACCCAACTTAAACTTGACCTTTCCCTATTTTCTTTTGCGTTGCATTACATTGCAATGAAGTCGTAGTCAAGATTTAACCCTGTGATTTCACATAGGGAATTTCCATAAGTAAGTATCTGAAAGAGATTGCTCTGCATTTCCTTCGTCCACCTCTTTTATGTTTAGGATTTTTTCAACCTTGGTAATTAATTTCTTCCATCAGCCTTCCGAAACGAGTCTCTCGACAAGAGACTTATATATTATAACTTATAAGATATAAGATATATTGATTCCGACAAAAAAGTCAGACTAACAAAAACTTATCAGTAAATTGTAGTAACTGTACGTACTTTCTCTAATTTTTTTTACTTCTTCTATTTGCTGAAATGCACTATTTCCACATCAGCCCACAGTTTTCTCTCTTCTGATTATTATATTTCCAAACTTGCAGCCGCGGTTGCTTCTGAAATCGTCTTATCTCTTCGATCTGTATAGTTGGATCTTCAGGCCGCACAACGTATACAATAATTGAGTTTGTGGATATCTTGTGAAAGAGTATGCATTTTCTTCTTTCTTAATCCAATCGTTCCCAAAATTCTCTTCTAACATTTAATTTTATTATTCTAACTAAGAAGAAAATGGTAGAAAGAATGAAGAAAACACAATGAACTGCCGAAAATATTAATTTCTTAGAAATCCATCTCAAGAAGAAGTGGTATAAAAACTAGATCATTGAAATATTGCCAAAGACATTAACTGAGCAATGTAGATTAAATTCATATTCAAAGAAAAAGAAATTTTATGTTCTAATTTCTGTTTGGAATGTTTCGGGTTTTCCTGTTAGTTCCAATATCATAAAAATAAGTAATATAATACGCACTTCTGATAAAATTCTCAGTTCTATAAAAGTATAAAATTATAGTTGTAAAAAAATCTTTTGGTGTAATCAGAGGTCAAGCTTGAAACCTTACCACAATTTATCGCTCTTCATCCACTTTTGCATGAACTTTACGATAATAAGCATGTAAAATTATCAATTATTATTAACAAAACCAATATATTAACGTAATAACAAACCCATTAAACATTTTTATATTTAAAAACAAGTGTTTTACAAGTTATAAAAAATTTATGAGTTTATCATCCTTTTTTTCAACACGACGGTGTCGATTAATTTTATTTATAGCTTTTCGATTAAAAAAGATTTATTAAAAATACTTACAAAGAAATATAAGTTGACCAATGTTTGTTTTTTGGGTCCACATCTAGTTTCGTGATTTGAACAACATCCTGTATCTTCTGCACATCGGTGCAGAACAGTACAACGAGGAGTGTATGACTTTCCGGGATCTGGATGTACACTTTGAACGGACAAAACTTTTGGCATTGGCTTTTTACACCGGGCTTCTCGGTCCATTTTCAATATGTGTCGGTGAGCTGCGCTCATCTCAAAGGCTAAAATGAAATAGTAACGATTTAACCCTCCGTCAGGTATAGGTAAGGTTAAAAAGAATTTACCTATTTTTGAATGATCTGGATAGTTTTGGTTGCGTCTGCTTTCTTCAACTCGAGTTCTGGTTCCGTAATGCTGCCATTTGTACTGTGTCATATACGACGTTGGAGCTTCGGTGGCTTCTTCTGCTTGCCACTCGTACTCGTCTTCGTCGTTTACATTTTCGTCGTCGTCGTTTTTGTCATTTTCGTCCATTTCCTGAAAATAATAAAAAAGGTTTTTATTGTGATAATCGGAAAGAAACAGATTTTGGCAGCGTAATATTTTATGGATAAGATTGACAAACCACGAATAAGTTTACATTACAGTTCAAATCGAGAATTCTAAAATATGCAGACGCATCTGGTCTATACTTGGACGAACTTCAAGAATTTGAACTATAAAAGATCAAAATGCTTTGAATGTAGAAATTCTTTAAAATTTACAATAAGAAGGCAAAAAACAAGTGGTATCAACATATTTTGGCCTGTCGTCTGAGGTTAGCAAGCAAGTCATTCGGTCAAAAATTGAGAACCCGACAGGGACAGGTTAATTGAATCAAGTCAGCTGTACATCAACCACTTGAATATTTTATCCAGTATGTAATTCGAAGAAATATGAAAATTGAAACTTTGATGGTTGGTTTAGAAATGATGGAATGCGTGACGGATGAGCTATAATAATTAATTTATCCTGTTAATTTAACATTGCATACATAATAAAGGGGCAACACACATGTGGAATAAATTTCAATTAAATTTGTGTTCGCATGTCGACAATCTCACTTGGCTTTATGCGTAAGTATTGCGCTATTATAGCAGACAGCTTGGTAACTTGTTCGTAAGAACTTCCTCAAAGCAACACACTCGCCAGAGCAATTTAAGTGCAACCACAATAAACAATCTTTTTTAAACTTGGCCATTAAATATGTACTCTTAATTTTTTATTTTAAATTAAATTGCGACATTAATCAACCATCTTGCACTAGTTAATTAATAATAATCAAGAATAAATTAATAAAATGCTAACAACGAACAATTAAATCGCATCACACACTTGTCGAGTACTTGTCGAGTAAGAGAGCCTTATTGGCCAAATCAAACAGAAAGTGTTTATGTTTAATCATCGCTTAGCTTAGTTTTCGGTGGCCACACAAGCGAAAACGCTATGTAGGTGACGAAAGAAAGTGTTTGGAAGATAACTCTTGAAAAACGATATCTTTGTTTACATTCATCTTAAATTCAAATAAATCGACACAATTCAAAGATTAATTGTCGGAAACTTTCAATTAAACATTCGATTATTGAATTACAGTTCTATCAAGTATAATATTAACTTAGTACTTGAGTCATCGTTAAAAACAATGTTAAAATAGATTTAATGATATTTAAATAATATTTTATTGGTATCATTAATCTCTTAATTCACGCCTTAAAAAGAAAATAATTTTCTAACCGTTCTAGCAAGTACAAAGCATGCATTTAGAATTTATTTCACTTATGCAATACTATTCGATTATTTTTTACATCCGATAAACCATAAAAATTATTTATGTCTCTTTTCTCAACAATACATAAACAACTATAAATTAATTTCGTATTTCGTGTTATGAAAGTTCATTTGACTACTGAAAACATTTCAATCAAGATGTTTTCATTGAAAAAAATAAAAAAATAATACAATTTTTTACAGTTTCATCAGGTTACGATAGGTCTATCATAAGAGAAAAACAGCCAAAATGTAAAAATTTTGTACATATCCTCCTGAGGGCTTCATTTAGTTGTAGTTACGTATTTCGTCGCCTTATATGAAGTATAAATTATCAACCTGACCTCTTTTTCATTGTTATAAATTTTTCAATCCATTATCTGTCTAGGCTAACTATTTGCTTCTATCCTAGATAAATAAACTTAATAAACTAAAATAAACTTAAAATAAAAATTTCAACTAGATTTGATATTACAAATATATTACATTTGTAAAATGTAATATTTAATAGAACTAATCAACATAAAGGGCAGTGCCTGTAGTGATTTAAACCGTGCAGTGCAAGTTTAGAATTTTTTCTTATATTTCATATTTTGTGTGTGGGTTTTTGGTAAGTAATTGTTAGTAGGTACATTCTTTTTTATTTTGCTCGAATATTTTTCTTTGTTATATGAGGCTGATGATAGGAAATAACCGTGAAATAGGGCCTTATATCGCATTAGGAATTTTTAATTATTTATTTTTTCAAAAAATTGTTTTATAATGTAATATTCATTTATCTTCTTTTAAAATATCTTTTATCCCAACCTGTCAAGTGGTAATTAATGTCCTTTTTGTTTTTTTTTTAATAATAATTTTCTACGTATTGTATTTCTTCATTTTGTTGTTAAAATTCTATGATTTTAACGTTTTGTTTAGTTCTGTTTATGTAAGTTAAAATTTATACGTTTAACACATAGCCGGATAAAGACTTTCGGAGGCCCTAAGCACAACCACACTGGAGGCCCCCTTCAAACACAGACTTTAATTTTAATATAATCATTCTTTATATTTTATTACAGTAATATAAATAAAGTGGGAGAAATATTATGAAAAAATAATAATACAATATAATAATAATATAGCAATATTACTATTTCTTGTCTATTATAGCTTATAGTATAATGTATAAAGTAATCTAATAATTATATGAATGAAAACTTCGGTTTTTGTATTTCTTGGAGTCCCTGATTTACTGGGGTCCCTAAACAGTGCTTATCTTGTCTATACGTTAATACGACCCTGATTTAATACTATCAATTATGCTTTCTACTAATGCAGTTTTATAGAATTTAGTTTAATTTTTTGCGAATCTGCTGACTTTGAATAATATCTTAATATCGCATTTTATCTGAGAAACTTTATAGCGGTCTGAATGACGTATGTATTTTAAGCATCTTGTATATTATACACAAGTAAACAGATATTTTAATTTTCAACTTCTTAGAATTTATGATCTAGTTACTTTAATTATCACTTCAGCAGTCCTAATCATTCAAATACTTTTATCTCCGTAGAATGAAGGTCCAAATCAGGTTCCAAATCAGTTGGAAAAAGTATTGTCAACTATTTTTGATGTTCTTATGCAGCGTTTGTTTGTAATAATGCTAGGTGAAAGCGTAATTTTTGAGTTGCCAATAATACTAATAATAATATCTTCTTCTTCTTAGTCTCCCTATTCCATACTAGACAGGATTGTTCTCATAGAAGATTTCAGCATTTAGATCCCGCGGTTTCTCAACTTTTTTTTTTCTGAAAAGCTTAACAAGAGGGAGAGCTGAAAACCTCTCAGGAGTGAGTTCAATTCCATTTGTAAATCTATACAATTTAAATTATTAATATTAAATAAACTTCTCAATAAATCACAATAATCGTAATCCGCAACAATTATTCCAAATTAAAATTTTTAAATAAAATTTTATCCAAAACTGTAGCGACAATTGTAAGTGTGCATTATCAAACCAGGTGTTCGACGTGCACATAAATTTTACAAAGTTTTCCAATTTAACTAATTTAATTATTATTCAAAAATCAATTGAATCGGTTATTTCAAAAACAATATAAGTCATAGAAGTGAAATTTTACATGCATCAATAAAAACCATGTTACACAATAACATCAACATATTTAAATTATTAATCGTAAGTAACTAACAAATTAAAGGTCTAAAATTATAAATTGTTGATGTTTTTGTGTAACACATCATTTATTCGTTCCTGTAAAATTTTAGTTCTGTTGACTTATGCTGTATTTGAAATGACCGATTCAATTATATTAATTTTTTATCGTCCAATTACTTATCCAATCTCATTTATTATTTATTAATCAACGTGTCTAATTTTATTTACTTTTCCAAATTCAAATTCCATCACTTCAATCACTTCAATATCGTTCAAATCAATCAAAAATCTCAACTCTGAGACGCAAATTAATACTTTAACTGGACCTTCCCGCAAAAGCGTTAGATCACCTCGACGGACCAGATTGGAAGGGGCGAGTATCGCTCTCTTTTCGGCCAACGTAAATATTGTCGGCGCGAAAAAATGTACGAATTCAAAATTTTACATTATCTACTGGTACAAAAATTATTTCCAAAATTTTTATATGCAAATAATCAAAAACAAATTTTTTTCATATTTTAATGCTTTATTCAAGCCAGCTGGTGCTTATTATTTTTTGACGATTAAATATGAACAAAAAATAATCATCCTGATTATCCTAGATATCAAGTTTATATACACCTTGCGATCCGAAACTGGACGATAAAGTCTTGTAGTCCTTTAATATCAAATAAAACCAATTAATTGGTTAAAGATTTTTTTTCAATTTCTAATTAAATTAAATTTAAAAAAAAACCGAATGATTTTCCACTTTTGTCTAGAAATTCAGAAAGATTATTTAAATATTTGTGAAAATTACAGTTTAATTGTGCATAATGTGATGATTATAGCCTTCCAAAAATTACATAATTAATTTATTATAAAAGTCGGTTCGTCTTAATTATAGTCTACGAGCGTAATTTTTAAATTTATGACCAGATAAAATCATCTATTTTGTATAACTTAAATTTTATTACCTGCAATCGATCCGATATCGATTTTTTAAATAAACCAGAAAATTGAAACTTTAAACAATAATTGGATAACAAGACGAGGTAAACAAGTAAAATTACAATTTAATTTGAATTCCCTTCCAGATATTATCTTAATGACCATAATTCAGATACGAAAAATTTGTAATCGAAATAATTATCTTCGGTAAGTCATCAAATTTGTTTACGTAATAATTTGAATTAAAACAAAAATTGCGTAAGCATCTTAAAAATTGTGGCAATTAATTATAGAAAAACGTGAGAGGAAATAACCTTGAACAATTTTGATATTTGTGAAAACTAAATTTTTAAAAATCAAGTACCAAGATAATTTATCTCCACACGCAAATCCCACATTATTCAGATGATTAGTTACTCTTTCGTTTGAAGAATCAATATACATTTTTCTTCAAATCATTAATAACTCCAGCGATGAAGTGTTAACCTGTTAACAGAAACAAATTAATATGTAATGGTAAAATTCGACGCACCTTGTTCATCAAAATTTATGCCCCGTTTCGAAATGGATACACAATTTTTATTTGTAATTGTAATAAAAATAATTTACTCTCACATTAACAATTAAAGAAGTAAATTAATTGTTTGTTTTCAATTTTGCGTCTTAATAAAGCAATATTTAATGGCGATTATGGGCAATTAACGTCAGTTAAAAAATATTAAAAGATACTGGAATGGTATGGGAAGGCTTGCGGTTATAATTTAAATAAATGGCAATTTTGTCGTCATTTTGAGTAAAAATGTTATTGAATAAAATGTTACGAAACTGTTCCCCTTTTTTGAAAATAAATTGTAATTTAAAAGCAATTAGGAACATACTATTTTTAAAAATGTGTGATTAATCGATTGTCCAATCAATCCAAAAGACCATTAATTATTATAATAATTAATTATCGATTGTCACATTTTTAAATCCCTTTAACCTCATGATCATGAGTCATTCGATCAGAAAACCACAGATTTAATTTATTTCGTTCGCCCTTTCATGTTCATAAATAATATAAATAGGATATTAATAGGAAATACTTTTATAAGTGGATGTGTACAGGGTCGGACAGAAGCCATACACTAAAATAAATAAATAAATAAATTTTATAGTTTCAAAATCTCAGATCTCATCTTATATTGTAAAGCTTTTAACAAACCTTGCAATCAAGCACATGAAAGCTCTACTATATTTTAAGCAAACTACTTAAAATATTTTATATTCGAAGCGTTTGTATGTTAAATCTGTTGGACATCGTTATTTCATTACATCTAAAAATAAAGCGTTTCATATAATATTACTCGAAAATATGCAATGAAATTTTAAATTTAGACCAGAATCAAATTTCAACACTCAAAACAAAGAAATTAACATATACATCAGTTGCCATCGAAAAAAATATTAGTTATGTGTTTCAAAAATCTTGTGGTCCTGTTTTTCATTTTTATACTATGCAACTGAAAGTATGAGTAATAGCGACCACCAATGTAGTTCAGAAAAAGTATTATAAAAAGTTGATTGCACGAAGGCTGCTGCTATGTAAAGTACTACTTAACCTATGATTAAATAGCTATTATAGGGGTAATCAAAATATTATTCAGTTATTCGTCTGAATTATAAATCGTAGTGCACATGAGTAATGCAATCGGATTTAGGTAATTACTAAATGCCGAAACGAAACATTCAAAGTAGTGGTTTCAAAATTCACGGTCAAAACTGCGGATTTACTAAAGCAATTTTATATAATATGGAAGAAGTGGTTTTCAATATAGTCGGAATCAATTAGATTACCATCTTCAGGCGGTTTATTCAGAGCGATGAAGATTGAATAGAAAGAATTTATTAGCTTCCGTCAGTTGAAATTGATCGACGATATTCTTTTCAAATGCAAAAATTACTTGTAACAATAAAATAGGATAGGAATGAGAATAATCGAGAATTCTTCTTGTCCTGTCGATCTTCTGAAACATTGAGTTATATGTTAATTTGAAATAAATTAATCATTGCAAGGCTAAAAGCAGAAATACTGCAAATGTAAGAAAGATTCAATGGGCCAACAGTGGAAATCCCGATTACCGATGGGCATAATCACGAGTTTTAAGTGCTGTGATTTGGGTTTAATAAATATTTATATTTTCCCACAAAGACTCCCGGACACTGGCACTGCGGCTTAGTTTCCTCAATTAAATTGGGTATACAGGTGATGGGTTCTTGGGTTATTTCCTTATAGTGATCGGATATGGAAAACCAAGGTATCTTAGCTTTTCCAAGCTAGGGCTGGACATACACTATTATGTGGTGATGAGTTTCTTCCTCCCCCTCATTCCACATGTGGAATCTTCTGCAACCCCAATGATCTTCAGGAGTCAGATACTATTTATTCCAATTATAACAACCACGTGTTAAATGGTTTTTCGCCAGTACAAATTAAAATTAAAATTAAATTTAATTCATTCTCATGTTATTCATAATAGATTTATTTTATGTTCAATATCAATCAAAAGCATTTATTGACACCAAACAAGCAGCACCAGCGTTCTGTTAATATTAAATTTTGAAAATCGAAATTTTAATATATTTATTTATAAATTATATATTTTTTATATCATAAGGATTTTCAAATTTTAATATACTAACTTCTATCACATACGCGAGTTCATGCACTAGAGGTTACCGTACTTAAGATTATATGATTATTACGGAAACTTTCATTAATGTTATCTTCACAGGTGTAAAATTACCACTTGCAGGCGTTTCTTATTTACTTGAAATAATTTTTGAATTTGATTTTATAGTTAATTTTCTTTCTTCTACGCCTTTGTAATTTAAATCTTTTCTCACTAATTAATCGGAAATAGGCTTTACCGGAGGATTTCACAATCAGTAAATGCAAATTACTGAGTGATTTCAGTAAAAGTATTAATTAGTCAACTAACTTTTGTTTATCATAGTAGCGAAATAATACACACTAAAGGCTGGTGTTAATTAAAGACATGGATATTTTAAAGCTTGGATAACTGCATTATTAAGAATGATAATCGTGTAGCAGTCTGAACGATATCTACATTTCAATTGTCACTCCTCAAGCCATCCTATCTCCAGGATGAATTCGATTGAGACAACTGCATCGGAGGTAGTATAATGGGCCAGTGGCGGTGCAAGAGTAGCTAGGGCCGGTAAGCAAATATACAAAACAGGCCCCTAAAAAACAATGTATTAATTTTGAATTGCGTATATTATTTAAAAATCTCTTTTTTGGGATATACTACCCTTTATGGTCCCGGGCCCCTAAGCATTGCTTACATTCGCTTATTGATATCACCGCCACTGGGTTCAGTGTACATTTAAATGCATTTTACTAATTCCTATTGGTCAAATGTAAACTTAGTGTAAACTGAACTCACCAGCCACAACCAAACTTGGGGTTTGCATATTCGATTATTCAAAATTCCCAGCCTTAATAATTACTGTTTATCTGCAAGTTCATTTTTACAGGAAGGTGCTTCTGTTGTTGACTATAATATGTTCAACAGCAAACATGTTGTCGAGTTTTCGCGAGAGTGTGAAACCCCCCAACAAGTTTCAAATCGAACCTCTTCATGCAGCAACAGATGCAAAATCGAAAATTTGTTATAGAAAGTGAAGATTAAAAATCTGTTGTTCTTCTTTCATATCAAGATTATGGGATCTAGGTTGCTTGGATTAAGCTGGATTATATTAAATATGAACCTTTCGCTCTCTCAGAACAAACACAATTATAGTTCTGTTAGAAAATCTTCTTTTTATACATTTTGAATGATTTGAAAATTTTCTTTGCTACATTACGAGAAAAGTTTTTTTTTAGATTTGAATTTAATTTTGATAATTCTTGCTTGTAAATATGGCTTTTGATTATTTGTATTTAAAACTGTGTTTTTAAAGATTTTGTAGATAATTCTTGTAAATAGTGTAAAAGTTTGAATTGGTGCATCTTTTCGAACCAATAATGTTTAAATTGATTAGAATAGAACAGTCAACATAATGCTAGATTTGCATAGCGTGATTGCAGGTTCGATCTTCGACTAATAAGTATAAGATTTATAAAAATTTATTAAATAAACCCTTCCAGGTTGGTCCATCGAGGTGATCTGCGTTTCACAATTAAGATTTTTGATTGATTTTGTCAATAAAATTTTGATTTGAGTGAGTAAATTTATTTGTATTTTATTATTTAGGAAATTATCCGAAGTTTGGATTTTATTGGAGTGATTTTTGATGGATTCCTTAATTAATAATGATATAGATGAAATTAGTCGTTAAAATAATATAATTCGTTTTGATAAAATTTATGTGCACGTCGAGCACCTGGTTTGATAGCGCACACTTGCGGATATTCTTACATTTTGGATCGGAAATTTGTTTAAAAGTTTAATTTGAATTTTCAATTCGGAGTAATTTATGGTTTATTATGGTAAATTGAGAAGTTAATTTAGAAATAATATAAATTGTCGAAAATTTACAATAAATTTTGAACCCACTGCTGAGAGGTTTCAGCTCTTTTCTTGTTTAAGCTGGTCGGGAAATTTAATATTGAAAGGGAAGTTATTATTAACGTAAAATTTCACAATAATATAATTATGCAGTACAAACTGGATTTGGAGGTATGCAATACCCTTCAGCAACTACTTAGTAATTGTATATTGAAATTGAGCTGCTCTTAAAAATCCAAAAATAAAACCCAAAAATTGTATAGAACCCTCTAGGGTTGAAAACTCAAATTAGTAAATGTGTATAGGAATGTCGCTAGAATTAACGTATGTTTTATTAAGGTGGTATTGAAGTCTAGAGCTTTTGAAATACTTGATTTTCTTTTTACATTTTCTTAAAGTACAGACTAAATTATATATCGTCGTATTAGTTAGAAACCCACGTAAGTCCATAAAATGTCGAAAATGACTTTTTGGCACTAAAAAATTTAAAAAAAATAGTTCTATCGACCTAGAAAATCTCATAAATGTAAAAAAATTATAAACTAATGTTTTAAGCAATCAAAAAATTTCTTTTACCTTTAACCACCGTTTGTTTTAAAACGTTTTATGTTTTCCCTGTAAAATTGTGCAATATGGACTTACGTGGGTTTTTAACTAATACGACGATATAATTCGGTACTGTAACAGCTGTCTAAAAAAAATTTCATTCTTCATATTTTTTTCAAAATTTATATACCGACTATAAAGCAGCATTATACTGAAAAAAACTCCAACAAAAGTTTAAAATAATTTCTGATGAAGGTTTTCATGAACCCTGCTGCATGTGTTCATTGTTCAGTGGTTCCTGGAATATGGAGAACAACGAGGTGCCGTCTTGCAAAACCAGATTATTAAATTTTAAATGTCTTATGATTATCAACTTTTACTTTACTATTATTATTACTTATTATTATTGGAAGAAAATAAAAATGATTTAAATTTGAACAAAATAAGTTTAAATATTAAAGGTCAATGTTATATAACATAGATATTATAATATGCTTAAATGTAGGCATAGTTCAGATCGCTACAATCAAAAATTAAATATCGCAAAACAAATGCACTATTGTTATTTATGACTACACAATTTTTTCCTGAATAAAATCGTTCCCGTTATTTAAGATCAGAATTAATTATTCATGAACTTTCTAGGTTTAAGTTATATTAATTTGTATAATATATGCTTTGAAGCTTGGATGATGGCATTGATGACAACATTATAATGTTGGTTCCTATCCTGTTTTATTTATATTTTAATTTGTATAATACTCATAATATTTGCCATTCTACGCTGCGCTCAATATTCAGTTCAGAAATGTTGGATTCGACAATACTACTGATACAGCAAAACTAGTAATCCACAATCATTTTTTAATATCATTGATTTTAAAAGCACCTGTTAATCCGTTTGTGTTAATGAATTAAAGCGGCCCTTCGTTTCTTATTTGTTTATTTATCTTGTATTAATTGGGGTTCACAATAACTTCGAATTCTTTCTAATTAAACTAAATCTACTAACCGACGCTCTCGAGAACTGTGAGTTAATTCTGAAAAGTTTCATTTCGTTTCTCTCAATTCTCTCAAGTATTTTGAAGTATCCGCCCAACATAAAATTTTATAAGGGATTCGGGCCTGAACCTCTCCTTGCCGGGTTTATCATTATAAAAAAAATCGAAAATATTATCGAAAATTACAGTTATCAAAATAGCAATAACAAATTAATCATTGGTAGTTCAACTGAGATAACAACGAATCAAAAGCAACGCGCGATGCGATATTGACATTATAAATAATGCAGCTCTGGGAATTCCTTAAAATTTGTTATTCTAAAAATGGAGATAGCCATATTTATCAAAATTTGGCAAATTTTCTGCACTTCGACGTAATTTAAATAAAAATAAACTTGATCTTGAATGCAAAAATATTTTAGAAACAAGGTCAGTTTAATGTTACTTTAAAAAAAGCACTTTTCCAACTTGCAACTGCGAAATTGGTGGGCGAAAAAAAATTTTTTTAACGAAATTATTACACTACGCAAGTTCACACACTTTAAAATGTGTGTACTTTAATTTCATTCATATGTTAATTCTAAATATAAAAAATTGTTCGGATAGTTGCTAAATTTCCGGAATAATCTAATTATAACATGTGTTCTGCAAATAAAATACTAAACTTGACTATTATTTAGGTCAGGTCATTAGTTATCATAAACAAAGGTGATAAAAATGTATAAACACAGGGCAGTGCAATGATTGTTCAATAATTTCTACATTTAACAATGTCATACAATACAACTGCATTAAATAAATTTGCTACAATTGAGGCTACGCGTACACTGCGTTAATAATGTATTTGGTTTTTGCAACACACTGTATATTTTTATAAATAATTTATTTGGATTTTTTTAAATTAAAATTTAACTCAAGATAGAACAACCAAATAAAATATTTTGGGATTTAAAATGTAAAGCTCTAAGAATTTCGGGAAAAAACTTGTACGCGCGCTACGGTACTATAAAGGCACGCTAACATAATAAAACGGACAAATAAGGAATGTATAAATCGTTTAAGTAGCATTAAAATGTCACATCGAGGTGGCTAGCCCACATTTTATTTACACTTCCCATATCCCGCATAATTTCCTAATTTACATAACCGTCTCGATGTTATTTTATTTACCTTTTAATTGATGCCAATTTATTTCTTGCACCTTCATATCTCTATGCTGGTGGTTAAATTGTTAGAATCAAAAAATCAAAAATTTTGAAGAATTTTCCAAAATTTATCAAGATTTCTTTTCAAAATAAAACAACCTAGCAATTATTACAAATTTTTTTGCAATAACTGGTTTTTTTTTCGCAACCCAAACCCAATTTATTATAATTGAAAATTGAGAAAATTACGAAGTGAATTTAAAAGAAATTGCATTCTTTTTATTTCACTGTAGAGTTTACATTTTAATTCAATAAAATAAAAAAACTCATCTCTCGAGATTTCTTTTTCTTCTTTTTGAAGATTGACTACAGACAGAATTTGCTATATGAAAAAGAGCGAATAGACCAAGAGAAATACGCAAGAAACATATTGAATTGTTAAAAAATTGAATGACAATTTACAAGAATACAAAAATAAATAATTGCCAACCTTAAAAATAGCATTATGGTGGAGCCAAAATAAATTTTGAGTTACCAAAAATAAAATTGCTAACTTTAATGCCGACAAAAAATTTAAATGAACAGATATGGGACGATTTAAATTTTAAATATAAATTCTTGAATGGCCGTTTATTTATTATCATTTAATTCTATTTGAAGAAGACCGTGACATACTATACTGTTATGCAATTAATGCGATATAGTAACCAAAATTAAATTAAGTTTGGATGTTTGGAACATCACTCTGATTTAAAACAAGTTTCGATTTCATGCACTTCTAAACGATTACAGATCCAATTATACATTTAACAAAGTCAGGACCGTAATCAAAATTAAAACAGCATCAGTGGCGGAACTACATTTCCAAATCCATCATGAAAAGAGCGAAACATTCTCGAAACTGATAATATTTCATGGATTGTCAAGTTTCTATGTATATAGAAGTGTATGGAGGTTTTGTTAAGAAATAGAAAATTTTCACCCCTTGTTTATAACATAAATGTAGGTCACCTATTCCATCACTGTCGACTATTGTTCCACAAGGTGCATACATGCAGGCGACTCAAAGCTATAGAAAGCTAACCCACTCTTGAATAGTTTTCACAAAGATCTAATCTCCCTCTATTACCATCTAAAAAGGGCTAAAGATTAAACACTTGAATATGTTCAGTAATAAATATAATACAGTGTAAAACCAGAGTAATTCCTTTACCCTGTAAGTGTCAAGAAACCATAGACTGCAAACACTGAAATACTCCTAATACAAAAATAGTCAACAATTTAGTTTTGTACAAAATCTATTATTTTTCAATAGTTCCAAAACCGACACCCTTCTGATCAATCCTTTAATGCACTTTTCTCGGTTCGAATCCAGTAAAAGTTTATTTCAAATTTTTAATCTTTATGCTGCTTTATGTCCAAAACGTACACCTAAATTAAAAAGTTTCTTTGTTAAGGCGGGATTTTAGCAGTTGAAAATATGTTGAAATCGATGCTATTATTAAACCAAATTTTAACGTTATTGCTGAAATTATCAGTTTCATTTTTTTGCTAGACATTGAAAAGATGTTATTGTAAAGTACTACGAAGAGATATTTGCATTTTTTTTTGTTAGAAAACAGTTAAAAAAATTCACAAAGTTCATGAAAATATGCAATTTGAAAAAATTGAAAAATCTGACTTCGTGGTGCTCTAAAGGCAACCTTTAACTGTCCGGAAAATTTTTTTGTAAAAATGGGTAATAAGCGATTGTTTTCCAGAAATTCAAGTATAAAACAACGTATGAAAAAAGTTTAAAAAAAACAGGTACGAAACATACATAAATTTACAAAAAAGAACTAAAAAAAACAGAAAACTTATTTTTCTCTCCCTAGTAAGTAAGTATAGCAAATACTAAAGCCTTATAATATGGTTTTTAGAATCATTTCTAAAAAATTTTGACTATATTTCAAATTTGTTATACAGTAAAACTCCAATTATCCGAACTCCTCTATCCGAATCGCTGATTATCCGAATCGTTTTCAGAATTTCAAAAAAAAAATTAAGACGGAAACGTCCTGCGATTCGCAAAATAATGATTCGAGAACATTATTAGGATTAGGATTATGAAATAGACTCTTTTCTCGGAAAACATCTAATTATCCGAATGATTTCCCATTCCCGTCTCAATTGATTCGCATAATTGAAGTTAACGCTGTACTAAGTATGCGAACAACTATATTTTAGTACCAAAATCAACAATCTTGACCAGAAATCCATAGAAAAACCGGGATCAAGCATGTCGTCCGGTACATATTGGTGTGTAGTTTAAAGAAGATCAAAACTTATAAGTAGTATTTTATTTCTAGCGACAATAATAAAAAATCTGATGGAGACCCTTCTTCAAATTCATTAAGTAATAATAAAAATTATGATTCAAATCAGAGGTAAAATATGTGGGTCATTCCATGTCAAACCAACTAGTCACTCAAATTGACCATCGCAGATTTCGTTGAAACTTTGGTTAATTATACTCTTTAACATCCTGAATTCAAATATGATATTTAAAAAAATTCTAACTTTTATAGTTTTTGAGTTATTTAATTCTAAAAATGGCAAAAACGATACTTTTCAGGCTCACGCTCAATCATACAAAATGATATAACTTCAGTTCCATCAGTCGTGCAGAGCTGTGCGGTAGCTCATTTTAAAGAGGATTTCAAGGACTTTAATTTGATACTAATCTTGATTATTTTCTAATAAAAATAAATTTTTTTGAAAATAAAAATTTCAGAGTGGGACCATGATGGGATCAGCAGTTATAAAAAATTCAACTCTATGTTGTAGCTCAAGTATATTAATAACAGTAACAGCGACTTTAAAAATACTCTGCAAAAATTTAAATAAAACTCCCATAAGAGCAATGTTAATTTTATTAAATTTTTGACAGAGCGTTTTTAAAGTCGCTGTTACTCAGAAACGGCGCAACAAAATAGAAAAATGTATAGAAACAAAAATAAAGGGAATAAAATTTGCAACAAAAAATATTTGAAACATTTTGCTATAAAATCGATTTTTATATGAGAAAAAGGATCATGGAAATGTCCGTTTAACATGGTTAACATAGGAGTGTATTAATAATTTCTGGAGCCACTGTAACTAAAGTGCACAATACCTACGCCGGGTTAAGAAACATTTGCTATACTTCGCACGCAAATAATTTTTACTCGTATTTTTGCTGTATTAATGGAAAGGAAATATCAGGTTGACTGGGTAGCAAATCAAACAAACTACAATTTGTATGTCGATGTTTCGAACGATTTATTCATCCATTCTCAAAACAATAGAAAAAAGCCAACAAGTCTCAAATTTTTTACAAAAAACAATCCAATATTACTCACCGAATACAAGTAAAATATTCGTTTGTTTTTTGTAAAATTTAAGACTCATTGGCTTTCTCCTACAGTCTTAAGAATAGATAAATAAATCGTCCGAAACGTCGAGATATAAATTGCAGTTTGTTTGATTGGCTACCCAGTCAATCTGATACTTCCTTTCCATTAATTATCTGCTTTGAGTGAGAGTGTGGTTTCGTTCTATAATGCTGTATGTGCCATAAGCCTCACTTTGATAGTTGATCTGATGGTTAGAGTTTTAGTTGATTGTATATTGATTCCAATATTAAGTGGAACCGCACAATCCATCTTATATGGTGTACATAATTTGGCTTGTTTATCAGCCAGAAAGTATCCTGGTTCCCACCTAGGACTAATTAAAAAACCTTTTACGCGCTACTAACAAGCAGATGCAGGCAGCCACAGTGTTAAGCACTTGATGTCTAGTTTTCTCTGGGACGAGAGTAGCAAGGATCTTTTTGAAAACTTCCTCTTCCTTGGTTTCGTTTAAAAGTGGGTGCAATGAATCAAATCAGTGATTTGGAAAAAATTATTTTTTTTTACTTGTTTGACGTTTCTTATGGAGAAAAAGACGCTCTTTCTAATGGAACAAACTGTAACTTTTTTTTTAAATATACTTTAAATCTTTAAAAGCATTTTACCGAGAAACTATAGTTTTCCGACGTAAGGCCCCTTTCGGTAGTCCAGGTCACATATTTGTTTGGAAAGTGCATATTGTAATTCTGGTTTGCCCCAATAATAATTTGGTTTACTGTTGTTTACGAAAGATTGTTACATGAAATAATTGGATACAAATTGATAAAATAATATTAATGCAGAGCCAACGTAAATACGTGTGATCTCTGTGAAATAGTTGTAGAAACTCTGTTATGTCCTGCATAACAAGTCTCTTGGTAACGTGTGTGCACTCTCGTCGCTAACTAGATTTATACCATATATAAGCATGGACTACTAATGCCTATAGAATTGGTCAAAAAATGTTATAATATAAAATTTTAATTTAAGGGGTCCGTGATTCTACAAATATTCTACACATACATACTAACTGTCATGTTATCAAGCTTTCATTTGAAATAAATGTTAATAACTGAAATTTTGATAGAGTAGTCCAGTAGTCCCCTCTATAACGAGTCGTTATAACGAAAAATCGGCTATAACGAATAAACATTTGGTCCTTTGCCTTTTGTATACATACTATACTGACTATTTATAACGAAAATCTGTTATAACGAGTAAGTAGGCTGGTCCCTTATTGAGTTCTCATTATAGAGGGGTTCTACTATATATTCAAAATACTTTTTTTTTTTAAGTTTGAATATGATTGATTATGATGATTTTTAACTTGTGTAAATACGAGATTTAAATTTGTGTTTGATAATTTTGAATATTTGTACCTAAATGTGAGATATGATTATTTTTGTAATGTTGAATTGTTGTGAATGATTTATAATTAAATACTGTGTAAAATTTTGAATTTGTGGGTCTTTTCGTGCTGACAAATTGTCTTGGTACGAAAAGACGTGATACTCGCCCCTTCCAAGTGTGGCCGCAGAGACAAACGGACGCTTCGCGGAAAGGCTCCCTCTTTTGGATTTGGAAGAAGTTGTTAATTGTTGGAAATTTGGCTTCATAATTTAGTAAATTTGTTAGAAGTTAGTAAATGGGATAAAATTAAAAATTTCCATTAGAAGTAATCGTAAAATTTATGTGCAAGGCGAGCACCTGCGTTGATATCGTTCCATTTTTAATACAAAATTTATTTAAAAAGTTTAATTTGAATTTTAATTGGAATTATTATTATGGATTATTTTTTTGAATATTGACATGTTTATTTTTAATAATTATTAATAAATAAAATAATAATTTCATTAAAATTTGTAATAAAAATTATTTAAAAATTTTGTTTTATTTTATTAATTTTATTTTCTTTGTTTAAAAATAAATACATTATTTTAAATACTTTTTGCTTTGAAATATTGATTTTTCATAGTACATATTGTGAAAACTTATATTTTAAATTTGATTTTTCATGTAAGAAAAAATTCATTAAATATAAGTGCAACATAATAACAATATAACAACATTATAAAATAATATTTTTAAAAGTTTGTATATTTTGAAAAATGTTAAAATTTTAGTAAAAAAAAATATAAAAATAAAATATTAAAGTTTTTATGTTTCTAACTAGTATTTAGCATTTAAAAATATTATTAGACTAAACGGTGTATAATCACTGGACAGAACAGTCAATCGGAAAAATAAATTACGTTCAATTATAAATTGAAAAAGTAATCCTCGATTGTTTTCTATAACCAATCGTAGATACATACTTTAGATCCTAAAATGTAAAATATTAGTAATTATATCAAATTATAATCCACGGTAGATACAAAAAATAGAACTTTGTTTACATTTACGAAGCGTAGCGTAAAATTATGCAATAAAAAACAGTATTCGAATTATTAAGGAAGTAGGGGTACGGGGATGATACATTTTGATAATGCATCCCCAGGCCCTCTCGGAAAATCTGTAAGTACATTTAGGGCTGACGGATTTGGTTTGCACAGTAAATACTTTTTCTTTGAATCAAAAATACAATTTTGTTTAATTAATTTTATTTAGATCAAATACATTTTTTTTTTCAAATAACTATCTAAATTAATAAAACAATTTTACTTTCACCACAAGGGGAAGTATTGTAATCCACTCAAAAATTGAAAATCAAAATTTTGGTATTAAAAAGTTTTTAATGTTCGTCTGTATAAATTCAAAAAATATAAGAATAATACAATACGTAGAAAATCAAAATTCAAAAAATTTAAAAAGGAGACAATTAACACATAACAGGTCTGGATTAAGAAAATTTGAAAAAATGAAAATTTCGTAATACGAAGTACAATATAACGTTATTTCATGGTTATTGCCATTCTTCAGTTGCACGCATCGATTACGATTACATTGTAAAATAAGAAGAAAAAATTTTTCAAATTAAACAAAATTATCGACTAAATTGTACAAAATTGACTTACCATAACCTCCAAAGATTATCAAAACTGAACTTGTTACACGAGGTATGAATAATTTAAAAATGATTTGAACTAAGAAATTCGTTTACCTAGCACTGCTAGTTTGAAATCCGAAGGCACTGCCCTCTTAATATGATTTCTAAAAACTTTGAAAAAATTCAAAATTCAAAAATTTACCACGTTTTTTAACCGTGAGGCGTAAAACTAGAAAAAGAACTCAAAATAAAAAATTTTAAGTAAATTTGTGGTTTTTAGTATGTATTTATGGTTAAATTCAAAAAATATAAGAATAATACAATACGTAGAAAATCAAAATTCAAAAAATTTAAAAAGGAGACAATTAACACATAACAGGTCTGGATTAAGAAAATTTGAAAAAATGAAAATTTCGTAATACGAAGTACAATATAACGTTATTTCATGGTTATTGCCATTCTTCAGTTGCACGCATCGATTACGATTACATTGTAAAATAAGAAGAAAAAATTTTTCAAACTAAACAAAATTATCGACTAAATTGTACAAAATTGACTTACCATAACCTCCAAAGATTATCAAAACTGAACTTGTTACACGAGGTATGAATAATTTAAAAATGATTTGAACTAAGAAATTCGTTTACCTAGCACTGCTAGTTTGAAATCCGAAGGCACTGCCCTCTTAATATGATTTCTAAAAACTTTGAAAAAATTCAAAATTCAAAAATTTACCACGTTTTTTAACCGTGAGGCGTAAAACTAGAAAAAGAACTCAAAATAAAAAATTTTAAGTAAATTTGTGGTTTTTAGTATGTATTTATGGTTAAATTCAAAAAATATAAGAATAATACAATACGTAGAAAATCAAAATTCAAAAAATTTAAAAAGGAGACAATTAACACATAACAGGTCTGGATTAAGAAAATTTGAAAAAATGAAAATTTCGTAATACGAAGTACAATATAACGTTATTTCATGGTTATTGCCATTCTTCAGTTGCACGCATCGATTACGATTACATTGTAAAATAAGAAGAAAAAATTTTTCAAACTAAACAAAATTATCGACTAAATTGTACAAAATTGACTTACCATAACCTCCAAAGATTATCAAAACTGAACTTGTTACACGAGGTATGAATAATTTAAAAATGATTTGAACTAAGAAATTCGTTTACCTAGCACTGCTAGTTTGAAAACCGAAGGCACTGCCCTCTTAATATGATTTCTAAAAACTTTGAAAAAATTCAAAATTCAAAAATTTACCACGTTTTTTAACCGTGAGGCGTAAAACTAGAAAAAGAACTCAAAATAAAAAATTTTAAGTAAATTTGTGGTTTTTAGTATGTATTTATGGTTAAATTCAAAAAATATAAGAATAATACAATACGTAGAAAATCAAAATTCAAAAAATTTAAAAAGGAGACAATTAACACATAACAGGTCTGGATTAAGAAAATTTGAAAAAATGAAAATTTCGTAATACGAAGTACAATATAACGTTATTTCATGGTTATTGCCATTCTTCAGTTGCACGCATCGATTACGATTACATTGTAAAATAAGAAGAAAAAATTTTTCAAACTAAACAAAATTATCGACTAAATTGTACAAAATTGACTTACCATAACCTCCAAAGATTATCAAAACTGAACTTGTTACACGAGGTATGAATAATTTAAAAATGATTTGAACTAAGAAATTCGTTTACCTAGCACTGCTAGTTTGAAATCCGAAGGCACTGCCCTCTTAATATGATTTCTAAAAACTTTGAAAAAATTCAAAATTCAAAAATTTACCACGTTTTTTAACCGTGAGGCGTAAAACTAGAAAAAGAACTCAAAATAAAAAATTTTAAGTAAATTTGTGGTTTTTAGTATGTATTTATGGTTAAATTCAAAAAATATAAGAATAATACAATACGTAGAAAATCAAAATTCAAAAAATTTAAAAAGGAGACAATTAACACATAACAGGTCTGGATTAAGAAAATTTGAAAAAATGAAAATTTGAAGAATGGCAATAACCATGAAATAACGTTATATTGTACTTCGTATTACGAAATTTTCATTTTTTCAAATTTTCTTAATCCAGACCTGTTATGTGTTAATTGTCTCCTTTTTAAATTTTTTGAATTTTGATTTTCTACGTATTGTATTATTCTTATATTTTTTGAATTTAACCATAAATACATACTAAAAACCACAAATTTACTTAAAATTTTTTATTTTGAGTTCTTTTTCTAGTTTTACGCCTCACGGTTAAAAAACGTGGTAAATTTTTGAATTTTGAATTTTTTCAAAGTTTTTAGAAATCATATTAAGAGGGCAGTGCCTTCGGATTTCAAACTAGCAGTGCTAGGTAAACGAATTTCTTAGTTCAAATCATTTTTAAATTATTCATACCTCGTGTAACAAGTTCAGTTTTGATAATCTTTGGAGGTTATGGTAAGTCAATTTTGTACAATTTAGTCGATAATTTTGTTTAGTTTGAAAAATTTTTTCTTCTTATTTTACAATGTAATCGTAATCGATGCGTGCAACTGAAGAATGGCAATAACCATGAAATAACGTTATATTGTACTTCGTATTACGAAATTTTCATTTTTTCAAATTTTCTTAATCCAGACCTGTTATGTGTTAATTGTCTCCTTTTTAAATTTTTTGAATTTTGATTTTCTACGTATTGTATTATTCTTATATTTTTTGAATTTAACCATAAATACATACTAAAAACCACAAATTTACTTAAAATTTTTTATTTTGAGTTCTTTTTCTAGTTTTACGCCTCACGGTTAAAAAACGTGGTAAATTTTTGAATTTTGAATTTTTTCAAAGTTTTTAGAAATCATATTAAGAGGGCAGTGCCTTCGGATTTCAAACTAGCAGTGCTAGGTAAACGAATTTCTTAGTTCAAATCATTTTTAAATTATTCATACCTCGTGTAACAAGTTCAGTTTTGATAATCTTTGGAGGTTATGGTAAGTCAATTTTGTACAATTTAGTCGATAATTTTGTTTAGTTTGAAAAATTTTTTCTTCTTATTTTACAATGTAATCGTAATCGATGCGTGCAACTGAAGAATGGCAATAACCATGAAATAACGTTATATTGTACTTCGTATTACGAAATTTTCATTTTTTCAAATTTTCTTAATCCAGACCTGTTATGTGTTAATTGTCTCCTTTTTAAATTTTTTGAATTTTGATTTTCTACGTATTGTATTATTCTTATATTTTTTGAATTTAACCATAAATACATACTAAAAACCACAAATTTACTTAAAATTTTTTATTTTGAGTTCTTTTTCTAGTTTTACGCCTCACGGTTAAAAAACGTGGTAAATTTTTGAATTTTGAATTTTTTCAAAGTTTTTAGAAATCATATTAAGAGGGCAGTGCCTTCGGATTTCAAACTAGCAGTGCTAGGTAAACGAATTTCTTAGTTCAAATCATTTTTAAATTATTCATACCTCGTGTAACAAGTTCAGTTTTGATAATCTTTGGAGGTTATGGTAAGTCAATTTTGTACAATTTAGTCGATAATTTTGTTTAGTTTGAAAAATTTTTTCTTCTTATTTTACAATGTAATCGTAATCGATGCGTGCAACTGAAGAATGGCAATAACCATGAAATAACGTTATATTGTACTTCGTATTACGAAATTTTCATTTTTTCAAATTTTCTTAATCCAGACCTGTTATGTGTTAATTGTCTCCTTTTTAAATTTTTTGAATTTTGATTTTCTACGTATTGTATTATTCTTATATTTTTTGAATTTAACCATAAATACATACTAAAAACCACAAATTTACTTAAAATTTTTTATTTTGAGTTCTTTTTCTAGTTTTACGCCTCACGGTTAAAAAACGTGGTAAATTTTTGAATTTTGAATTTTTTCAAAGTTTTTAGAAATCATATTAAGAGGGCAGTGCCTTCGGATTTCAAACTAGCAGTGCTAGGTAAACGAATTTCTTAGTTCAAATCATTTTTAAATTATTCATACCTCGTGTAACAAGTTCAGTTTTGATAATCTTTGGAGGTTATGGTAAGTCAATTTTGTACAATTTAGTCGATAATTTTGTTTAGTTTGAAAAATTTTTTCTTCTTATTTTACAATGTAATCGTAATCGATGCGTGCAACTGAAGAATGGCAATAACCATGAAATAACGTTATATTGTACTTCGTATTACGAAATTTTCATTTTTTCAAATTTTCTTAATCCAGACCTGTTATGTGTTAATTGTCTCCTTTTTAAATTTTTTGAATTTTGATTTTCTACGTATTGTATTATTCTTATATTTTTTGAATTTAACCATAAATACATACTAAAAACCACAAATTTACTTAAAATTTTTTATTTTGAGTTCTTTTTCTAGTTTTACGCCTCACGGTTAAAAAACGTGGTAAATTTTTGAATTTTGAATTTTTTCAAAGTTTTTAGAAATCATATTAAGAGGGCAGTGCCTTCGGATTTCAAACTAGCAGTGCTAGGTAAACGAATTTCTTAGTTCAAATCATTTTTAAATTATTCATACCTCGTGTAACAAGTTCAGTTTTGATAATCTTTGGAGGTTATGGTAAGTCAATTTTGTACAATTTAGTCGATAATTTTGTTTAGTTTGAAAAATTTTTTCTTCTTATTTTACAATGTAATCGTAATCGATGCGTGCAACTGAAGAATGGCAATAACCATGAAATAACGTTATATTGTACTTCGTATTACGAAATTTTCATTTTTTCAAATTTTCTTAATCCAGACCTGTTATGTGTTAATTGTCTCCTTTTTAAATTTTTTGAATTTTGATTTTCTACGTATTGTATTATTCTTATATTTTTTGAATTTAACCATAAATACATACTAAAAACCACAAATTTACTTAAAATTTTTTATTTTGAGTTCTTTTTCTAGTTTTACGCCTCACGGTTAAAAAACGTGGTAAATTTTTGAATTTTGAATTTTTTCAAAGTTTTTAGAAATCATATTAAGAGGGCAGTGCCTTCGGATTTCAAACTAGCAGTGCTAGGTAAACGAATTTCTTAGTTCAAATCATTTTTAAATTATTCATACCTCGTGTAACAAGTTCAGTTTTGATAATCTTTGGAGGTTATGGTAAGTCAATTTTGTACAATTTAGTCGATAATTTTGTTTAGTTTGAAAAATTTTTTCTTCTTATTTTACAATGTAATCGTAATCGATGCGTGCAACTGAAGAATGGCAATAACCATGAAATAACGTTATATTGTACTTCGTATTACGAAATTTTCATTTTTTCAAATTTTCTTAATCCAGACCTGTTATGTGTTAATTGTCTCCTTTTTAAATTTTTTGAATTTTGATTTTCTACGTATTGTATTATTCTTATATTTTTTGAATTTAACCATAAATACATACTAAAAACCACAAATTTACTTAAAATTTTTTATTTTGAGTTCTTTTTCTTGTTCGTCTGTATGTCTGTATTTCAATGTGTGGTTAGGATATGAAAAGAAATGGTATCAATCGCACAGGTTAAACCACGCATCTAAATGTGCATCATAGTTAAACTTAGAGACCAACTGAAAATGGTAAAAATTCTTTGAAAATGGCGGAGATCATAAAAAAAAAAGTGTAAGGTCAATTACGTTTGGACCACCATTTTTTATACCCAAATTAAATGGGGAAAGTTATGCGATGTTTACATAGCCATTTTTTTTTGATTTGAGGAAATTTTTGTTTCACCAAAAATATTTTATTTAAAAACAAAATGTTTTTACTGTGTGTATTGTAAAAAAAAGCAATCAATAATAGTTTCTATTTAGAAATATTTATAAGAAGAATTTTCAGACATAAACATTTTAGAAATCTGGAATTTTGGGAGGCATATTGGCATAGTCAATAATATAAACAAAATATTAACGTTTGCGAATTAAAATTACAAATTAAAACGGTTAATTCATTAAATTAAAATATAAAATAAAAATTAAACGAGTCAACGAGTTGCCCGTTTGTGATTCTAAAGTTGAATTTTTAAATACTTTGATCTTGTCGTTGTTCAATGTACATGCTCCTATTCGAACTCTCGTTTTCAGAGAGAGGAGTAAGCCGTGGATTACTTGGACAATCAGAGAAATGGCGAAGTTAAAGAGGCGAGCCTACAGCAAATACAGGCGCACACGTTCTAGTGTAGATTTTGAATGCTATTGCGACCTTAGGAGGTATTTGTCAGGTGCTGTGAGAAGGGAAAAGGCGAGTTTTATAAACCGCCAGCTTTCGCTTCATCGCTCAAATCCGAAAAAGCTCTGGCGGTGTTTGTCTTCTTGGGGCGTGCATTCTCGACCTTCTAGTCAGATATCTGCACATTTGTCTGAGGATCCGGATTTTATTAATGCGTACTTTCTCAGCTCTGTTCCGGGGGATTCTACAGGGATGGATTTGGGATTGGATGATTTGCTTTTTCCTGAAGTGGAACCACTCTCCATTTGTGAGGCCACGCCTGAGGCGTTATTTGATATCATCGGGGCGCTGCACTCTGATGCTCTTGGTCCTGACGGTATCAGCCTTCGTATGCTTAGGCTTGTACTTCCGTTTTGCAGTGAGGTGATTTGCAACTTGTTGAATTTTTCGTTTAGAACCGGAGAGGTGCCATCTATCTGGAAGGCGTCACGTGTCACACCGCTTTCCAAGGTTCCAATAGCCGTGGAGCCTTCTCATCTCCGTCCCATTAGTATTTTGTCACCATTTGCAAAGATAGCGGAGTCCTTTATTAAGGTTGCCTTATGTGAGCACCTGGCACTCCACCATGTTTTGTCGCCTGCACAGTCTGGTTTTAGACCCCACCACAGCACTGCGACCTCTTTGATGCGGCTCACTTCAGATATTGCTTCATCTATCGATCGTTCTGAAATCACCTTATTGGTGCTCCTTGACTACTCTAAGGCATTTGATTCGGTTGTGCTTGATCGACTTTTGACCAAATTACACCATTATGGGTGTGATGAGTCACTGTGTAGATGGTTAGCGGGCTACTTGCGCGATAGATCCCAGGTGGTTGAGTTGGCGGGTAAGGTGTCTCGGCCGCTGACTATTTCTCGTGGTGTTCCGCAGGGAAGCATTCTTGCTCCGCTGTTATTTATATTATATACCACCGATTTGGGGAGAGTAGTGGATCCCGATTGCTCTCTTGATCTCTACGCCGATGACTCACGAATTCGTGTGTCATGCCTGCCTTCGAACATTGACACGGCGATAGATGTTTTAAATCGCAATCTCGAATCGATACGGGTTTGGTCGTTATCGAATGGTCTGACTCTGAATCCTGCGAAATCGGAACTGCTTTTCTTGGGTAATCCTGGGCTGGTGCGTAGGGCTCTAAGTGTTGCAACGTTGTCTGTTGCGATTGGTAATGAAGTCGTCAGGGTCGTGGATTGTGCTCGGAGTCTGGGGCTTGTCTTGGATAGTGAGCTTAATTTTCGTCAACATGTGGACCGTAAGCTCAAGGTTTGTTATTACAAACTTAGATCGCTTTACCAGTTCAAGACTCTTTTACCTTCTCATGTGAAGTGGTCAATCGTTAGTACTACGATCCTATCTAACATTGAGTATTGTGCAACGGTATACTACGGTTTCCTCTAGCAGGAATATAGGCGCAAGCTCCAGCTCTTGCAAAATTCCTGTTTGCGATTCTCTTTCGACCTGCGTAGGTACGAGCACGTTACTCCTCTGTATCGGGATCTTGGATTGCTTAAGATTGACGGGCGTTTCTCTTTGCTCTTTGGAGTTATGCTCTTCAGGATTATGAAGAGTGGGGAGCCGAGTTATCTGAGAAGTATGATTAGGCCTCGTTCGGCCTGCCATGCTCGTGTTTTGCGGGATCTGGGAAACTTCGATATACCCTCCCATTCCACGGCAAGTTTCGAACGGTGTTTTGCATGTCTGGCGCCCAGATTTATGGAGAGGCATCGTCGACTTTACGACGATTCCACAAGTGTGAGGTCCTTCCGCCGAGATCTGGATGCTGTCCTGCGTGCCCATATGTAAATTTCAGATGACGAATTCTTGTATTTATGCCATAATTGTTATTTTCGTTTGTTTTTGTGTGTCAATTACGGGGGGCTTGAAAATCTAACTTTGTTAGAAGCCTTCCAATTAAGAACTTGTATTTATATTATATTGTATAGTTTCTTAATAAATTTCTTTATTATTATTATTATTATTAAACAAAAATGTTGAAAATTAGATAATTTATTATTTGGCAGCAAATCAAAGTAAAATACTTTCGTATTAAATTTTAAACTTGATAACAAAATCATCGAACTATGATGAAGAAAATTTGCTTTTTAGTCTATGTTATACTTTATAACTTTCTAAATATTAACGCAAATGCTGGCAGCAGCATTATTAAAACTTATCGTATATCGGTTCTGTAGTGTAGCGGTTATCACGTCTGCTTTACACGCAGAAGGTCCCCGGTTCGATCCCGGGCAGAACCACTTTTTTATTTATTATGTAATAGCAATATCGTGGTAAATAGCAGAAATTTTTAAATTTTGAATTCATTTAGTTCGGTTCTGCAAACTAAACAAAAATTTTATCAGTAAAACATTTGCAAAATTTCCATGTGAAGCTCCATCTAAGCAGTCATTTCCCAAGAGAACGAAATAAATGGATGCAAGTTTTATGTTTCCTTATGGGCAGACCTACTTATTTGAATATTATATTAATTTGAAATGGCCCAATAAATTAATTGACTGCTAAAAAATAATTTGCAATTTTAATCTAACTATAAGCGAATGATTTACTAGACTTTTGATAAAAATTCTAAAATAATGTAGTTGTACACAAAAAACATTTAATCTGAAAACGTGAATCGGGAACACTCAAGTGATGACTATTAAATGGTTCTGCGGACGCTTCAATTGTGCTTTATCAGATTTATTTGTAAATGCAAACACATGTACGCAATATTTATGAACGAAACCATTAAACAAAACAACCGCCTCTTGTGAAGAAACAATGTTTGCAATTAAAAATTATCAAACACACATTGGTGATTTTGTATAAATAACTTTTTCTAAACGAGATTGTCGTCGTGGATGCTATCATCGACCTTATTTAGCGATGCTTTTCCAAGCTTATCGTACTTTTCAAATCCAGAAATGTTAAGAGTAATTCTCATAAATCTGCAGTTCAGTCTCGGTGTAATCTGCCAAGATTTACATGCATAAAGGCGTTGGGTTTCTTAAGTCACTTAGCAATTCACTTTCTATATTTTCAAGGTTTGCAAAATCCTGAAAAATTTTCTTCGTTCTCACGAAGAAGATGCCAATCTTGCACATGAGTTGAATGCAATTCTCATGTTTTGGATTAACCCTTACAGTTAAGAGTATTTTCTTATTCCATGATAAACAAACATTGCTTTTCCTAATTGAAATCTCAAAAATTGAGAGCAAACAATAAACGTCATAAAGTGTCCTTGAGTGGTATAACAGCAAGTTCAGTTGTGGTCCAGAAGAAATTCTTCAAGCGAAACTGGTTTCGTTGCAATAAGTCAATAATCAATTATTTTGTTGTAGTTTTTACAGTGAACTCCTTTTAGCTTCATTCAATGATTCGCATTAAAAGTTTGAGTGTTTCTTATGTTTTATTATTGTTGTGTCTCGAATACATAATGTTGGGCAGGTGGATGACTTTACCTATCCATGTCCTGTTGTCACAGGAATCCAGAATCTGTTTGCAGAGATTGAGACTTGAGAGTGATTGAAATGCAAAAATTGGAATCTATAATTAAACGATTGATTACTTAAGAACTTCGGAATGCCGATTTGCTCAGGTAGGCGTAGGTGAATTGTAAACACATAAACGATAGGTCAGTGTTAATATAAATAATGCAACTGGTGATATTTGGGTTAGTAGCTACTTGAAATAGACATTCACTTTCAATGACTGTTAAATTCCCATTAATTACTCCATATAATGTATTTTTAGGCCGGAGCAAATGAAGAACGTTTAGAGAAACAATCAAAACGATTAGTTAAGGCCAGATGTCAAGCTACATCCAAATGCAATAAATGGAAATTCGCTGTAGTATTTACTAACTTCATGGTGAATGAAAGTCCCGAATTTGTTTACATCATGAAATTATTTGTTTATAGTTTTACTATGTCAAGAAGTTAGAGAAAGCTTTCTTCCATCAAAATTTGCATGAGAGCAAACAAATTGGTTCTTTTTGAGAAACTTGCAGACCATAACGGTTTCTACGGTATTTCGGCAAAGGGATTAACGAGGATTTTGTAAATCGCAAGGGTGAGCGTGTTTGTGCACCCCAATGAATAGCTTATTGACTGAAAGGTTAGTGTTGTAGTAATGGAAGTTTATTTGGTATTGTAATGCGTTCTCATGTTTGGTATGCACGCGCCCACGATGTGGGACGTTCACGAGTCCTAATACCTGCCCATGGATCATCATCAACATCTGCATCACGACAATACCGAAGAAAATACATGACACCTTACATTTCCGAGGAATTTCATATAAATCACGTATTTATCATAAATTCTACTTGTACAGAGTGTTTACATATTTACATAAAAGAATTTATCTAAATTTATTACTTTTATCTAATTTTATAATATGCAAGATAAAAGCAAAATGCAATCGCTATTTTAAAATCTAAATTCCTTTATTTTCAGATTTCACTTTTTTAAAATTGAACTTTGTTTGTACCAAGGTTTGTACTTCAAAATTATTTTACTTCCAAGTATTGCAACGTCACTTTATAAAATCAAGTTAAAAATAATTAATGTTTTGTAAATTATCTTCACGATGCAAAATTTACGATACCAGGTGGTCACGAAACGGTTGCCAAGTTGTCTGTCACTTTTTGAATCTATATTATGCACAAACACCACATTCTCATTGATTAATGAGAAAATGATTTATATAATTATGTTTTGATAATCATGTTCATATATAAAGTTGTTAACGAAGCGTTAAATTAAAGCTAATATTTTTTTATAAATCCTCAGACGGAAATCAGCTCCTCCATCCAGTACTATCAGTTATGGTTTTCTCACGTTTCTTTCTTTTCTTTGTCCACAGTAATTTATTTAATCGATTTGCTATTATAGTGCTTTCAATACTTGCATTATAACATAGTACAAGAGCGAAGCAATTTCAATCAAATCACATTTCAGTTCTACCTTTGAATTATTTGAAGTTTTGCGGAGGGCACGAAATTAAAAGCCCAAAAATTACACTAGACTGTAAAAATATTCCAGGATCAAGAACTGTAAGAAAATATTGGAAATTCAGAGAAATCTTAGAAAATCCAAAGAAATCTTAAAAAGACAAGCTGGAACTCGGATGACAGCAGTTCTTAGGCTTCGTACTCTTCTAGTTTAACTTGAAAAATATAGATTAGAATATAGAATATGTAAAAAAAATTACAAATAAAGCCGACATTATATTAAAAATATCGGATTAAAAAATATTAAGGCAGTGTTTCTCAACCTGCAGTATTTGTTACCCAATTTTCAACTATGTTAATTTTCGCGCGCCCCTTTTACAATATTTTTTATATTTTATTATGTCAAAATGATTTTTATTTTGATTTTCTTTCAGAAAAATTAGTACATAATTTTTCTAATAATCTTGTTTTTCTCAAGTCGAGAATCGCTGTAACAAGGGATTAATTCATATTTTGTCGGTTGGTAATATAATTTTACTGTAACACTTCCTTTTCTAATGTTCATCACAAATGGATATTGAGAAAGTCAACTTTAAAATACAATATCCATTTATACTTCTAATTCAATCAAATTTATAGTCAAATTTTATTTAAATAAATTTTCGAATATAAATCGGAAAGCAAATCGATGAGATAACCGTACTCATATGCAATCGTATCAACCCTAACTTTATGTTGCATTGCATTTACGATATTTAAATTTATAAATTTCACATTATCCAAAATAACTAATTCATCTTCAACTTTTCAAATCAACCAATTCAAAATCAATTTTTTTTATTATTATTGTTTTATTTTACGTGCGCCGCTGCCTTCTTGAATTTTAAGTAAATTTTTTGATCTCTTTAATTTACTGTAAATTAAATACATTTTTTTATCATTTTTGTTCGTAATTCTGTAATAAAATTTTGAATGTCTACCACTGCACTAGATTTTTTTATTAAAATTATATTATTATTATTATACTACATAATAAAAAAAAAATTGATTTCCAAAGTTTTATTTGCCAATTTGTATGTCCAGTGATTCTGAGAGTATGGAATAATTGTTCAGTATCGGAGTGTGACTATTGAGTAAAGAGTGTATTCGAGGGTATTCCGTACCTACCGTCCCCGGATTTATACCTACTTTTTGTATCTTTAACGGTAAGTTTTATAATAGTTGATTAAATTAAGTTCAGTTACACTTAAGCCGAGGGGAATACCGCTGGGAAACTTTGGTGTGTAAGTGAAAGGAAATCCAAAGAAATCTAAGGAAATTAAAAAAAATCTTAACAAATTTTAGGAAATCAGGAAATCTTAGGAGTATTACAGACAACCTCTGTTTTTTGTTTTTTTTATTGTTTTTCGAAAAAAAAATCCTGGAAAGCTAGAAAATCTGAAGAAATTTTAGGAAATCCGGGTAAATTTGAGGAAATTCGAGGTAATCTAGAGATATTCAAAAAAACATCATAAAAGGAAATCTGGTGTACAGACAGTGGCGTAACAATCAGGTGAAGAACCCGTGTGCAAAGTTGCTAAAAGAAGCCATGCTTTTATAAAAGATAAAAAAAACAATTTCCATGCAATTCCAGTAATTTCCAAAGAATTCCTTCCAAACATGAGCGGATATAACTAACCCCCCCCCCCCCCTATTGAATTTTATTAAAAATTATACCTTAATTTTTATTAAAAAAATTCATGAAAAATGCGTTTTTTGCGCTACAAGTGGGGGTAACCCCTTAATTCTTTTATTTTATTTTTCAATTTTCCGACATTTCTTTGGCTATTTGGCTATTCTAAGATTTTCTAGAATATTCTAAATTTCCCCTTTTCTAAGATTGCCTAGCAAAGGCAGACAACCGGATATAAAAAAAACAACATAATTAGTAAAAAGTTAAGTTTTTTGCTTTTTTATTTTGTGATTTATTGAAATTTCATGAAAAATTTTTATTCCTTGGCAGGGTAAAACTGGAAATGGCAGGATTTGATTTTAAAAATTTAGTGGGAGCATTGAATTATTGATGATAAATGATGCCCACTTGGTTTGGCTCAATAAGAGAAGGCTGTCAAAATATTATATTTCATTGTGAATATTAAAAATTAAATACAAATACTACTAGATTATCTCATTATATTTTTAATGGTTTTAAATTTTTTTAAAAAGATTGAAGAGGGCACAGACAACTGGGAGCCCTTTTAGCCGGGGCCCGCCCCTGTGTACAGATATTTGGTTTGCGGTTTCCCCTTCGACTTAAGCTCAAAGGTTAGTCAGTGAGAGTGGCGAGGCTATTCATAAAGTATAGTGTAAAATTGTAATCCATCCCAATGGCGGCTTTCCATATGTGGTAGATATGGTAATTGCACACAATTGATTAAAAGACATATATACATAGATTATAAGTAATAATTAGCCCATACTGAAACTAAATTTGCAATTTTTCACATCTGATTTTGAAGGTGTAAGCAACCTAAATTCATAAGGCAACATTTTTTTATACACTAGATCTTATTTTCCGAGATTTTTAAACGATCGATTTGGATTTCCTCCTGGATGGCCTCAAAATTTTCTTTCGATAAAGTTCAAAAAGGAAAACAAAGTTATATTCTTAAAATTTTGGTCGTTGAGATTTTTTAGGATTTCTCAAGATTTCACTGATTTTGAATGTTCTATTTTCGTTGGAAATTTGCGAAATTCTTTTCGCTTTTCTTCTCATCAATTCTCTTCTCGAGAAAAAAAAATCTGAGAAAATTTCACAAGAGATAATGAAAATTCGGCGTACTAAAGTTTATGATGTCATTCAGGTGAAAGTTCCCTACTACTTAATAATGTTGATCATAGATCACGAATAAAAATTATTAGTTTTTAAAACCGGGGGGTCTGGGGGGTATGGAATATCCCACAGAATATACACAAGTAGTTGTGTTGAAAAGAAAGATTCTTAAATTTTAATCTTCAAACCATAAAGAGGTGAGGGGGGGTCTGGGCTACGATGATGTCAAATCCAGCCCACTGCATAAATAGAGAAAATTTATACCTAACGAATTGTTAAGCCACACATTTGCGGAACTACAATATGCGGGAGTGGGGGACTGAGCTATAGAAGGCCAAAATGCAGCATGAAAAGAATTCTCAAAACTGATTTGTTTGATGAAATGAATTTCCTTCTGCACATTAACAAAAAAAGTTGTCCACCTCTGATAAAGAGTGTTCCAAACAATAATTATTATCGAAGTACTGGGGGCTATTCTATATAGTCTCCCCATCACAGTCTCAAAAACCGAAGAGTGCTTGCCAGATCTATGAATGATTTTATTAACCCTTTAATGGTTAAAATTTTCGATTTTCGCTGGCCAGTAGCGAATCTTATTTTTATTAAAAATTTTATTTGAAATTCCAAGTCATATATGTAATTCGAATCCGACCGGAAATAATTGTTTCAGCCGAATCCAAATTTTGATTTTCTTATCTTTGGGCAGAAGCCAACACAGCTGTGCAAAAGTAAAAAGAAAATTTTTGTACTAACGAGGGTAGTATTTAATTCTATTTGTATCATTAGATATTAGTATGGGATTTAACCCATTGCAAATAAAATTAATTAAATTTAATTGCCAGGTTTACCAATTTTACAACCTGCTTCAACCTGCTAGTCCACTGAAAGATAAGGCGAAAGGAGGAAAACTTAGGTTTCCAGTACTCGTGATAAATTTTCTGATAATTAAAATTCATAGATTTTAATTTTCGTTTTTCTCTCAAGTTTTTCATGTTAAAGTAGAAGAGAGTATAAGAATATAATATAATTAATATGTCGGACTGATCCACTAAACTAAAAGTTTTATTTCTCTCTCAAGTTTACTTCCTGGCAGAATTTTTATACAACAAAAATAGAGTGAAAATTCCACAATATCCTTTCATTAGTATGAATGTACTGATGTAATCGGTCACCTATGCAGGGCCATATTGTTTTTACAAACATATTAATGTTTCCTATTTGTGATGCAATAAAAAGTACATCAATTAAATTTTATTATTTTCCTTTCACTTTACTAACATAAGAACAAATAATCAATCACGATTACCACAAATATATTGTAATTGCATTTTTGCATTTGTTTACAAACTTAATGACTTAATGACAAAATTAAATTACTATTATTAGAAAATTCTTGCATGGTTCAACTTGGTTCGTTTTTGATTTCACATATTTATCAATATGGTACAGAATGAAGTCCGATTTGATGTAAATAATTTTGTTTTATAGTTTATCCTTTGTGATGATGAATGGGACCACTTTTTTGATGCGTTGCATTGTAGTTTGATATTTTTAATTTTTGGATATGGATGGCTTGTGCCTGCTCGTTTACATTCAGATTTTTACAAGAATGATGTAAACTTAACTCAGACATCCAAGTGCATTGACATTTTTTTTTGTATTGTTGAACGTACTCCTTCGGAGTAATCCAACTGTCATTATTTTAGTTTTGTTGGATCATTTCTTCAAATTATAATATAGGTAAATAAATATAAGCAAAAGTTCATTTCTGGGGATATTTCCAAGTAGACTCTTTTTTTCCGACGACGACGCGACGGCGACGTGACCACGCCAGTATTTTTAATTTTAATAATGCAAAACTGATGCACATAAATTATGTAGATTTTGAAAATAATAACAAGTGAGCTATTGCGCCGCAAGTTGGGTATTTACAATTCACATCTTCGTTATCCTTCCTTGGCCTTGCCTTCTTACCAAATGGCCAGACTTATAATATTATGCAAATATATAATTTACAAATTATTACGAAAAGGCAAACTTACAAACTCGGTCAAGTGAAAAATGAAAAAAAAAAGATTTGCAGTTTTATATCCGATATTTCTTCAATGGAAATTTCTTCTTCTTCGATGTCAAATCATTAAAAAGTTGTTTTACGCTTCCTACCGACATGTAATTAAATTAAATAAATAAAAATGTATGTCTGGAAGCTACTAATGAATAATTTTACCAAGTACAATATTATTTAAGTACAAATTGAATAAATAAAGATGAATGTCTGGAAGTACTAATGAGTATTTCTACCATTAGTGCATTTCTTAATATTGGAATTGCATTAGCATTTTGCAATACCAATTTGTTTACCATTAAATAAGTAATAAAATTTAGACCTTCATTAAAATCTGTATGTAAAACTCGGTAACTGCTAGTTACTTCACATCGTAATAATTATTGTTAGTCACAGTATTTGAATTACATTCCCTGATTATTAAAATTATACATACCTAAATACTAAACCTACGCGATTTTTGAAAAAAGTGAGGAGTGTTTAAAATTAAAATATTAAAATTTGCTTATTGACCAAGTTTTTATATAATTTATTTAAAATAGCCCACGTTCACGCGAAAAGAAGATTTTTCTCCATGATGCATTATGTATGATGTATTTACCTTTAGCTTACGTAATATTTATGATATTTATTTATCCAATAAGGAGATGACCAACCTTAGGAAGAAAACCAATAATCCTTAGTATAATAGTGAAATATTCAAGTTTTCCCTATTTTTAACTTCCAAGCTCGATAAAAATTTGTAGTTCCTTTAAGAATCATTAAGTTAAAATTACAGCGTCTTAACACTGTTTAATCCTTCTTAAAGAAGATCGAGTTGCAGCTTAGAAGCGACCGAAAAAAGTACAGTAAAAATTGTTAATGGATGGTGTGGTAACGTTTTGTAGACGGCGATTATTCATTTTGTACCATAATAGATGAGACACTTTAGATCGTTTTGTCTCTTTTAAGAGATCTGTACTAGTAGATATGTTAATTTATTTCGATATAGAAATTCAAAGGAAACTCGATTTTCAAGATAGATCGTTGTCGTTACGGTATATTAACGAAAGTGACCTTGAAAAAATTATTTATCGATTTATGGGTACCTCCATACATTTTGATACAGATTAATGTGAGAAGGTGTGTTTTGTCGTCCTAAAATAAAAAAGAAATTCAAATTAAGTACATACTGCGTACATACGTCAAGCCGTACTATATTATTATAATTTAAAATTCTCCCAATACTACTCTGATGTAAAATTAAAATCTTATTCCTTGGATCATTTGTTTTCTACTGAATATTTCAAGATTTCATAAACTGACAGATAGTCTTTTTCCAGACAGTTTCCGCCTTATTAGCAAACAGTTCCTTTGAAGTGTATTATATATGGAAACGCGTCATTTAAAGTTTGCCCGAATGGTGCCAATACGTAACCAAGAAATTTCATGATAGTATCTCAAAATTTACTTTTCTTCATATTTTGTATCACAAAGACGAAAGGGTCTTCTGTCGATTTTTCTACTATCTTTTTAAAGAAAATGGGAAAAGAAAGAAAGTTTTTAAGTAACTGAAAATTTTTAATTTCAAGTAAAGATAATTAATTTTATAATTATTTCTTTCACTATTATTTATCATGTACAGTGGTAGCAAAAAATATAATAAAAAAATTTTTAATTTAAAAACTTGAAAAATAATCCTCAAGTTTACATATTTTTCTCGGTGAAGCCAAATTAAGTTCTTATTATATTATATTTTTTTATTATATTTTTACGCCGATGAACAAAATTCATCAATATAATGATTTTTGTTCAAAATTGTTTCATAATTCGGGAGTTCGGAGTTTTGGCATATTGTTATAAATTGTGACAAATAAACGTTCTAATACAAATACCCAACCTAGTTAACTAATTTTGACCATCGTCTAATCGAATAGTTTTGCACTCCAGCTCTCAAAAATGTAATTAACCGACATTAACCATTTCGAATTGAGAGATAGTTATGTTTGCTAAAACAGAATACCCAAAAAACTGCAACCTTAAAGATGAGTACATAATTCAGATTGGGAGAAAACCAAGTTAAAAGTGGCAATATTAAGTTTTAATAGAAGTTATTGAGCTTAGACAGTTGTTATCAGTTTAGAACTGAAAGTTGACGTATCTGACAATGCAGAAAGTATTCACTTTCCATTCAGATGCAAAAGTAAAAGTGAGGATGTTTGCATTTACCACCGTACTTGATATTCCAATTTTAACTTTTGAAAATCAAAATAAAACTTAAGAATTAGGATAGCCAGCATTGGCCAGATGTAAAACACTTAGGGTGCTATTCTTGAAACCTTTGCTCAATAATGCGTGCTAAATCGTTCGTGACTATGTTATAATTATTTTTTTATATAAAAAACTATGTCTGTCTGCCTGTAATTTCTTCTGTAATCAAATCAGTCAACTATTGATTCATTTTAACTTACCAATCTAAAAAAATTAGCCTGGGCAAGCGCCTTATTATGATAATTTTATAAATACTTCACTTGAATATTTTTATTTTATTCTTGCCGACGTTTCGACCCCTATACAGTCTTTTAAATTTTACCACATATATTGTTTATTATTATTATTATTAATTTTATAAATCCTAATAAGACAAAAACAATACCAATAAATTTACTCACTCAAATCAAAACTGTATTCACAAAACCAAACGAAAATTTCAACTCTGATGCTCAATTTAATTTGTTTTACAGGACCTTTCCGCAAAAGCGTCCGATTACCTCGACGGACCAACTTGGAAAGGGGAAAGTATCACTTTCTTTTCTACCAACTTAAACATCGTTGGCTCGAAAAGACACACAAAATTCAAAATTTTACATTATTTACAAGAATTATTTACAAACAATTTCAAACACAAATAATTAAAAACCCATATTTACAAACAATTCAGAATCTACAAAAAAAACATTTCTCTTTCAAAATCACTTTTTCACTTTTTTTTTCGCACTGTGCAGGTAGGCGATCAACTTAGCCAAAGCCAAGATGACTGACTAGGAAATATAATTAATGGGATTGTTTTTCGTTGCCTTCCCCATAGAACAGTATCTTATTAAAATTTGAATTTCTTACATTTAATTCTATTTATTATTAATTACAGTTCCGTTTATTAAAAATCTCGTTCAATATAAGACACTGTAGGACTTGAATCAGGATGGGTTTTAAATGTTTTGGTTAATTCGTAAATTACTCGGTTGCGATATCGTGTAGGTAAATAATTAATCTAATTTTCTTTAAAATTCTTTAAAATGTTTAAAAAAATAAAATAAATCAAAAAAGTTTGTCTGAAGATACTAATTCTGCAGTAACCCCGCGTTACTCATAGGACCATCATTTAACTATCATCTTAATAGTTTATAGATAGAATAGAACCATCATCTTATCAATAGTTCTTCAGGACCGAAAATCCACTACACACTTTTTTTAAATAGTTGAAATCTGCGCGAATCTTACCCTTCTCGCCGATATGTTCGATAAAAATATAATGACACCTAAAATAATATCTGGCAATCGCTGAAAATGCGGGAATGCGGGAAATGGAGATAGAGAATTTCTTGGCACTCACAAGTCAATAATAGAGGGGTCTCGCTCTGATACCAATGTACCAATAGAAGACGAAAACCTCAAGATCGTTTACGAAGAACCGCTGCGAGTGTATTTTTCTTGGTAGTAGATAAATAGTTGAGTTTAGGTATTTTAATTTTTATAATAATTTGCTTCAATAAATGGGCCAGAAAAAGCAAGCGTCTCAGTCTGCCCCACCGCGGCTACGCCTATACATCATTTCAAAGATTTGAATTTTGTTCATCATTAATTTAAGTGATTATCCTTTCCTTGCGTCGGCATCAGAATGGAAGCCGACTAAATCCATTTAAAGAGCATTTCAGTTGGTAGTAAGTTGTAAGCATATTTATTACATTCGCGAGGTTACGAATAAGGAAGCAGCTAATGGGTAATGAATTTGATTATAATTTCATTATTTGAATGTGATCCGTTATATTTTTAGTGCAAAGCCTATACGCTATTACCAAGCTTTACTTCATCATTGCAAAAGCGTGTAAAAAAAGTCAAAAAATAAAAAACTGAAGATCACAACATCCTATTATTAGAACACAAGGAGAAGAAAAGATATTTGCTCCCCAAAAATTATTGGTTGGCTCCAGATATTTTATTTTTTCTGCAGAATCCAGCCCTGTGTACAGCCTCAAAATGTTAAACCAGTAGTAACCTAACTATGATATAATAATTTCTTAAGAAATCCAGCGCATTCCTCGCCGTTCTAATTTGGATTCCCGGCTGACGATGGTTAATTATTGCCAACATAAATTTTACTAAAATTAAGAAAATATTTCAAAATAACATAAAATAAATTAAAATGCAGTTAAGAAGTGTTAACGGCAATAAAAAGTTTGAAGATCATCAATAAGGAAGTACACGTTGAGCTAGGTCATTGCTTCACCTGTACGAAAGTGAACGTCATTCATTAAATAATATTTTAGTACTGGTGAACTCTTACTTGCAATTTAGAAGTGACCTACCTTAACGAATTTATTATAAATTCCATGCACACGATTGCCAACGCAGAGGTCCCAAAAATGTACAAATTATTTTTTTCTCTCCAAAATATTTGGGTAAAAAATAAAATGTCTCGAAAAAAGTGGTACCAAGAGAGGTTTCAAAAAGATTGCAAGATAATCCTCAAGGTAAGGTGAGTTAGAAAAACCGCTCGACAAAAACTCCAAAGAAATGAATAGATTCAAAAAAGTGTTTTTGAACAAGTATTGAATAAATTGTTAATTAATTAATCTCGAACAATGAATTATGTAAAGCAAGCGGATTTAATTTAAATTTGATTTAAAAAGATATGTCAAGGTCAAAGTTGTATTAATATCAATTTAAACTTTCGGGATATGCGATTTTATATTTAAACATTACCTAAAAATTTATTGTTATAAATTATGGTATGTCTGGCATTGAAATTATTTATTTATGAGAAAAACATTGGAAGACGAAATCAAAAAATTAAGTTAATTGCACTTTATAAATAAATAATGATTGCTCAATTATTTTACATACATAAATAAAAATCGCATCACTCATAACGTACTAATAAAGCTTACATCAAATATTTTTGTAGAATATCAATTAAATTAATGTAAATGTAAATGTTTATTCCAACAAACTCGTCTTAACGAATTAAGAGAAAGCGTTTTCATGTTTTTAACGATTTTGGATTTGCATAAAAGTTTACTGTACTTTGGTCGAAAATTACTTTTTTTCTCATTAGAAATGTCTGCCAAGAAAAACGTTTTACAAAATATGTATATCCAAAATTAAATTTTTGTTAAGAAAGAGCAAAACTAAAGGCTTAATTATTGGACACAAAAACTTAAATACCAGGTTAAATTGTTTAATTATTAATTTCAAAATGAATTAGCTTCAATCGCCATAGAATAACGAATGCACAATTTCGAGTCGATTTAACTAATCGCTTTTCATAGAATTTCCTTAACGCTAGTTTTAATCTTGATATAATGTCAAACGCGTAACTGTGTAGAATGGCAAAATTTTTCAAAATTTATAATCAAGTTACCTTTACTTTACACACATATTTGCGACAATTCAACGGAACATTGCACAAGGTTTTTCCTAAATACATCAAATTTTAGAATGCAGCAGCTTTCATTGTTTCTAAAATACCGGTCATGAAATGTCTGCAATAAATATCTGTACAAGGATAAATCGAACTGTTTTGAATTAAAAAAAAAATAATTCCATATAACACAAATTATAATGTAAGAAAACAAATAACTCCCCTATTTTCTGTGTCTATGTGAATAGATTAACGAGATTCCCAAAGTACAAGTATGTAATTAAAAATTACTTTAAACTTTAGTTCTTGTTGAAAATATTTTCCGGGTAAAGAAGAATTCTTTTTAAATTTGATTTTATATTTTCTCAGTTTCCAAGTTGACGTTAATCAAATATTTTATTGCAATATATTATTGTATTTCACATTTATAAAATTTATCATATCAAAATTTATTTTTAAGTAGTACATTTGTTTTTGTAAAATTTATGACGGTTTTGCTTTCGTTAATTTTGATAAGTGAGCGATTGTTAATTATTAATATAAATTAATTGTTTTAAATGAGTGCTAATATTCTTATTAACGTACATGGTTTATCTATCATTTTTTGATTTTTCCATGAAATTTCTAAAAGTTGTAAAATATTTTACCACCATTGGTAACTGAATAACTCATCAGGACACAAATTTTACGAAAGTTTTCAATTTTAACAAATTTTAGCATCCAAATTTTCAATTTTATTCCAACCGGTTGGAAATTTGTAAAAGTTCAGAAACCCCCCAAAAAATCAGCAAATTATTGAACGAATCAACTATTCCATTAAAAAAGAAAACTGCACAAGAAGCTTTAGCGTTCTTATTTGATAACTCGCTTTCCAAGGAAGTATATAAAAATTTACGTTTTAAATAATAAATTTCTAAATTTTGAGTTCGAATTCGAAATCAGCGACGTCGAAAAGCTATTACTATTAAATTTCAGCCTAATTGGAACATTTTTAGCATTTTCGTCCGCCATATTGAATCCGCCATCTTGAATTTCTAAATTTTGAGTTAGAATTCGAAATCAACGACGTCTAAAAGCTATTACTACTAAATTTCAGCCTAATTGGAACATTTTTAGCATTTTTGTCCGCCATATTGAATCCGCCATTTTGAATTTTGAATTTTTGACATCAAATTCGAAATCAGCAACCTCGAAAACTTCTTTGGACCAATTTTCATAAAAATCAAACGAAAACTTGACTTTTGACCACGGAATCTGGTCTCCTGGCCCACTGTGCAACCTCCAAAATCCATATTTTTAAAAATAATTTCAATATTGTCTTCTTCCAGATAACTTCCAAATAAAAACAGAACTAAATCACTACTCACATCAATCGCAGTTTATTCTCAAAACTATCATAAATCCCAAACTAGGGAAGCAAATTAAAAATCTTTAGACCTTCACAAAAATACGTCCGCTCGCCTGAACGGACACGAATGGAAGGGAAAAATATCTCGTCTTTTCGTACCAACATTACTTGCTAGCACAAAAACGACCCAACAAATACAAAATTTCACAACAAACCAAAATTAAATAGAAAAACAATCAAAATTTCATATTTACAACAAATACAAAATTATTAAATAAAAAAAAACTCTTTACATCAATCAAAATCCATGGATTGATGTAAATTTTCTTTCTACTTTCAACTTACGCTACCATCTCCTGTGATGAGAAAGCGGTCTCTCTTGAGAAGAAAAGCAAAAAAAAGCAACCTCTGCAGCTATTTTGTGTAGTGCAAAACAAAAGTACAACTTTTTTTATATACTGCTGGAAACAACCGGGAGAGTTAAAAAGGAATTTCTATATTAAGTTTACTCAAGTTAGTTAAAATAAAATTGCAATCTCAAAACAGGTAGGTCTATAATTGCCAACTACTGATAATTACCGATTTCTTTGATCAGGATAAAACAATGTACAACGTGAAGACAGAATGACGCGTTTATCTATCTATCGTGATATTAAAATAAATCACAAAAATTTTGTAATAGTTAATTTATGGTGTTTCTTATAGTCGTCACTCCCTATCGCTTTATGCATTCAATTGTGTAATTCTGTTGGCAATAATTAATTAAAGTGCAGTAGGCAAATATATTCATTAGATTCGTTAAGATGCATAAATTTAATGAGCACACATCAATAAGCTTTCTGCAAATATAAATTGAACAGAAAAACTATCCGATACATTCTATTTAGCGTCAATTTGTTGATAACTGATAACAACTATTCAATCGTACTAATTTAATTAGCAATTTATTTACATAATTCGTAATGTATCAATTAAAATGTTTATATTTTGAGATATACATTGATAGCAAAACTGGGCAATGCATGAAATTGAATAATCTGACAAGTTTTATATAATTCATCATATCTACTTTTAGTTTTATCATTAGGCCGCAGCAGCAAATTCTGCCCCCCCCCCCCCCAATAAAGAAATATGATGCTATGTACTACAATATTTAAAAAGAGGTTTTCTCTGATCGACCATTGCCCAATTTTAATTAATATAATTAAACTTCGTCATGATCAAATAGAAAAACTTATCAATAGTATAATGAACTACATTGAACTTCCGTAATAGGAATTCCGTAATAGGAAAATTGTTGATATATAAATGGCATTTTTTCTCATGTGTTTTGTATAAAATATATTTTCGATTTATTAAATAAAAAAGAAAAAAATATTTCGTTTTATCAATGATTCACCTACGTTCCTAAAGTAATCGTCGCGGGATGTTTACTTAAACAAAGCTTTTCAGCTGCTTCCCATCTTTAGTTTAAGTATGTATCAACATTTTACCAAGCATAAATAAATAATCGGGAAAGTTGAATGTGTTGTTTGTATGCTTTAATTAATCATTATACTTTCTTTAGATACATTTATGTAATTATGCTTTGGATGCTTGCCAAAACTGCAGTGGTGCATCAGAACGAAGTCGTCAGCTTTTATTGGAAGTGGATTGAAATATATGCTAATGCTACGCCACTGCGAATATTTTTCATAATAATATGCAAAGTATCAATATCGAAATACATTATCGAGTGTAATAAAATAGAAATACTAAAACATTTATAATCAATGCTCGCCAGAACATGTTCATAACTTACGATTAAACAAAACTTATTAATAAAACAGAAATTCAATTCGAAGAATTTTACTGGGTGGCCAATGCACTTCAAATTTTAAGTAACTTCAATTACTTAAAACGTTAATTCCCCATAATTAAAAATAGCAGAAGTGCGAGTGTTTGCGTGTGTAATCTTGAAATGTTAACCCGCATACATGACCAATCAGCCAGAACTAATACGTGATTTGTACCACTCAGACCTAATCAAAATCGAAATTGAATAGCAAACAACAACTTCAAACAAAGAATTTCTTTCTCCGACATTCATTTCGGTTAAGGGATCGTCTGCAAAGAAAATTAGCGTGACTGGACTTGAAAATACAAATTGTCTGCGTAATTTCAAAGATTGCTTTTATTATAATCCAAAATTATTTATAGCAAATAACGTTTCAATCCTGCTTCTGCTTTAAAAATATTTTAATCCCAAAAACACGATTACTATTTAAATTACCTATGGAAAATTAAACAACTGACGGCTGCTATTTGTATAATCTTCTTAATGATTATGTTTTAAAATTAATAAACTAATGGTAAAAGCAACTCCATATAAGTTGACAAGGTCGTAAAAAAAGGTGTGAAACAATAGATTTTCTATATCACATGTATTAAATTGAAAACCTTATTGTGCTAAATGTTGCACTTTGTTCTTCTCTATAAATATAATAACCTCGTAATATTTTTTATTTGTTCCGACAATAACAAATAATGCATTTGCGTTTGGTTATATTCATTCTAAATTTAAATTCAAAGGACTCCTCACTTTTTATTTGACATTTAAGCTTAAAGTTTCCTAGACGAATCCGAAAACATTGTTTAAAAAGAGCTAAAAGAAATAACAATAAAGGAAGATCCTTAAACTCGAAATAATTTTGCTTTTCAAATCTAATCAATCATTTGTTTAATGTTTCAGTTTTATTTTTATGTGCAACTAATTTTGGGATTTGTAGTTTATTTTATATAATTATTGCAACCTAGAGAGGAAAATACTTGTCTAGAATGCAGTGATAAATCGCACAGAATTGAGTTATCTGTTAAATAAGCGTTATTTTAACATTTTCTTACACTTTGTTACATGTTTTATTAATTTCACCTGGCGCCCAGCAAAATCACAATTTTGTTTTCGCAGTTACTACTTGCAACATTGTTTTAGTTCTTTTAACTCAAGTTCTTATCATTGCTTTAAAATTAATTATGGGAAATTGGAAAGAATGCGATTTTCATACATCTTTGATGCTATTTTTCATAAAATCCTGTAAAATTTAATTAATATTAGTTTACTCCCATTGAAATAGCCGGTACTTTAAGATGGCTTGGCATCTTTTCGTTTTAAATCAATTGTTCTCGAAATTGAAACCTGTAATAGTTTTCGCAAAAAAATATTATGTTGAAGTTTTTACCTTTAAAATTTATTTTAGATTGAACAGTGGCACAACAGCCACTCAACGAAATTAAATAACATTGTACATTAATATAAATTTCTCTTGGTTTGCTATTCTATCAGTCAGAAGTGCATTAAAACTTAAAAAGTAATATAAGTCAAATTAAAATCCGACAAGAGAACACGGCAGCCAACCAAATAAAAACAATTGTTTTTTGATGTTTTGATGTTCTAGTATTAGCGGCTGGAACGTGGAGGGGGCCATGGAGTGTCTCTCGCCCAGAAACAGAATACTAAATCATTACATTTAAAAATATAATAATTAATATTAATTCAAAAAAGTAAAACCTACAATGTTATGTGTAAGTGGATTTTCGACTGTAAAGATCTGTCGTGAAGATAGATACTCACAATATGTTATCAATTAGTACATGGGGGTACTGCAAAATCAGGATCCACAGCCAAAATTATAAATGCAGACAGTTTTCCACCATCGCATTGACTGTTAGATTTTTCATACTACAGACGGTTTTGAGATTACTCCGGGGGAAAACCCATTTACATCTATATACTTTTTATGCTTTTTATAAGTTTTATTTTCTTGACGTTTGTATCTTTAATTTAATATATTATTTTCATAATTATTATTATTATTGCTAACTCGGAATAATTTATTGTAATGTACCTAAGTCAATGTAAGTAAAGAATACGATAGTCGCTTGTCCCGTTTAAACTTTGCGAGGCAAACTCGGAGCTCCGCCTTGCTAAACTTTTTGGTGTATATACAAAGATAAATATTACAAAATAAAATGGTTCTTGATATTGATGAACATAACTCATCAATACAATGATTTTTTCATCAATACTATGAATTTTTCATCAAAATGATGAATTTTGTTTATCGGCGCAAAACTGATGAACTTTTGATATACCTTTTTTTTCAGTGTACCTAATAAAAAAAATTACTTATAATTATTAGTAAACAAAAACACTTACCCATTCCTCATAATCTGGCATGTCATCATTTTCTTTCTCATTTACATCTTCCTCTTCCAATTCGTCGTCATTATAATTAACTTCTAATAAATTATTACTATCTTCCAAATTATCGTATCTTCTTTGGTGGTAAAACGGCGGAAAAGTTGTAGTTGACGTTTTCATATTATCAAGCCTCGTTAAAACACCGCCCAAACTTGGATAACGCGAATGCCTGAATTTAATTGGATTTGCGTTTTCGTCGATATAATTATACTTACTTCGATGTGAATATTTTCTATTAATATCATTTTGTAAATTTATTGTTGACGGCGCATGCGTACTACTTTTTAACAGCATTGCGTACCTATTATCTTTGGTATTAAATTTATTTTTCCATTGAGCGTCTATATACGCAGTTTTGGAATTAATGTTTGTATTTTGATATGCTAATGTAGTTGTAACAGTCACACAAAACCAACACAATACTTTAAGAACAATGGTCCTCATCTTTGTTGCTGTCTGTGCTGTTTATTTATTACGTATCATTGTAAGCAACGAAGTATTTTCATGCGTTCAACTATCGTCGGAACTAGCGAAGCACTTGGCGATTTCATTGCACTGAAAAAAAAGAAAAATACTTGATATACTAAAGATAATCGTGGTTAGTAGCGAAAGAGTTGTTTTCTCGGTTTGTCAGAAGAGCCAAGAGAGATTATTAAAATTTTCAAACAAGTACAAAGTGAATTTTTTATAGTGAAATCTATCAAAGGATAGATACTCCTTCCACAATACATATCCAAAAAGTAAGATGTGGTATCCTCAGTCACGAGCAGCCACTGGTTCTCATATCGTTGTTTCGAATTATTTCAATTTCAATGTTGTAAATTTGGACCATGCAGTTAATTTTTGAACCATCCACTTTCTAGGTAGACACTAAATTTAACACACCCAAAATTTCCAATCTGCAAATTGCAGTCGTGACCATTGAATTTGTATGCATAATATGTAATTTATTTTAAAACTACATAATTTGCTGGAAAATGAATGTAGTTATAATGCGTAGGATTCGTGTCATGTATTTCATTAATATCCACGTCATTGTTAAATATAATTTAGAAAAATTGAACTGAAACCGTTAATGTAAGTTGTATGCACTGCCATAAGTATCTTCAGGTGTTCATCTGCATGCACACCAACTATACATTGTTCAGTGCAACACGTCTTGGGGATAAATAATTTCATCTTTTGTATATCTCGATTGAAAACATTATTTTACAAAATGAGAAATGCAGACGTTTACAATAAAGCAATTAAAATACAAGTTGTCTTTAGAATTTTAATCCGACAAGTAATTGCTGAAGTAGATGAGTGGTTAATAATCTGATGAAACAACGATAAGCTACCATTAAAACATTATTCTTTTTTACTGCATTGTATTTGTCGCCATAAAGCAGATTAATACGTAAACCAGTGGAATTTCAATGTGGTAGCCGGAGGATTTCAAGGAATGCTCAACGAAGACAAATATGCCAAAAGAAAGTATCACAGATTACTATTTATCACAATTTGACTATGACCCACCTATGCTACATTTTGCATTTTTAGCGTGCAAAAATTCGAAGGTTAAACTTAACAAAAATACACTAATTTGTTAAATAAATAGTTCTATAAATAATCTAAAAAAAACGTACGCTCAAAGTGTGAGATGCTAATTAAAGTGACAAATTTTGGAAAGGTTTCAAAACCATTAAATAGCAAATTCTAGGTTTCTAATGGTTAATTAATTTTTTATGTGAAAATTATAATTATGCACACATTAATGCATATTTGCCAGCGGCGAACACTTTTTAAAGGACCCTTAACTAAGAATTTTTTGGTACAGATTCTGATCTCACATTTAAGATTATAGATAAAATAGTTTATTTTTTGTTCGCACGGGGGTCCTTGTTCGATCGAGCACTTATAGAACGCCCGGTAGTTACGCCACTGATAATTGCAGTCGGTTTACTAGGATTTTATGTAATTTAAAAGAAAGTGGTTTTCTTTAACTGCAAATATTACTTATATTAATAATTACATCTTCATACAAAATTTCTGACTAGATTTCAGTTTCATTATCAGCAGACAGCAAAACAAGTGCATGGTTATCATCTGACTCATCGATAAAAATGCAATACATATTTGAATATTTTTTACTTGCATGTAAAACGAGAACAATTACTAATTTTTATTGTGGGGGTTAATTTAAGTTTAAATTAAGCTTTGTACCAATTTTACTACAAAATACTACATAGTTTCACATTTATGTCTAAAATTAGACTGCTTGTTTATTTTAATTGATTGTAATTTCAAAATAGCAATTTTTTGTACTATTAATGTAGTTTTTTGCCTTTATTCATTAAACTTGCAGGAGTGATAAGCAAAATTGTACATAATGTACACAATGTACCATAATTATTTTAGTACCAGGAGATTTGTGTCAAAGTGAAAATTAACAAGTTTAAATTGTTTTCCGCAAAATAGTACTTACTATAATTTTATATTGGTTTTTTCAAAAAAACCTTAATTCCAAAAAGAAAAAAAAATTGACCGGTGATATTTTCAGACAGAGCAGCATACATAATAAATAATAATTAATTATAGTAGTTAGAGATTGTGACAGTTTCCCAATTTTTTCCCAAAATGAACCCAAAAGCAAAAAATAAATTTGCACAGAAATTAATTAATTAATGCTGGTTGAACATTAGAAAGTTAAAGTTAACTACCCTAAACGCTGTTCGTCCCTGCTCAAGTTTTAGTTTAGTGATTGAATATCACTGTTCCAATTACAAATTAATTAAATTAAACAATTAATAAAAATAATTCAGAACAAAAGAAATTAACTCCTACTCGGCTAATGTTTGTTTTAAACACTATATTGTGCATTGTGTTTTACAAGTCAATTAACAAAATGTCGGTATTAATTATTAAATATCAGTGCCTATTGATTCTAATTTACAATTTATCAGACAATTAATGAATTTGAATACATATTGGTTTATATAAAAAAGTAAAAAATTATCCAGAAAAAAAACGAGTACAAAAACGGCTATCACTAAAACTATATCTGGGCACACGTACCGCCTACAGAACTCTCGTGTACGTACAATTCCTATGGTATGCCGCTTTCTCGGAAACTAATGGATAATCCGCAAAATCGTATTCTTTATAAAATGCTAAAAAATTTGTCCTTTCTTGAAAAAAGTTCAAACCATAACAACGTATGAACCCAGATCAAAAATTTAATAGAATAATTTCAGTACTTTTTATCGCGATAAATCAATTTTTTGCGTTTCTGGAGAAATTTGCTGAAGTGAATGCTGTATAATAAGCCAAACTTGAAAGAAATGAAATCTATCGAAAACGAAAACGTAGGAGAAACATTACAGATTAGAATATAGTAGACTATTTATTTTTGTTTATAAATTTAAGAATAGGCACAGAGGAAGTACAACAAATTTTAAAAAATTTAACAATGAAACGCGTTTAAATGTGATGCAAATATGTCGTGGAATATGAAATCTATTATTAAAATGTCTAAAATTGCTTGTACAAATTAAAACCGGCGGATCTGGGGGTATGGAATACCGTTCAGTGTTCAGTGCCTTTGCTGCAGCGGCAGCTCGTCAGAGGAGGCAAGGGAGGCTCAGCCTCCCCTGAAATTCTGAATTATTAATTAAAATTAAACTAATAAAAATTTTGAGTTTTGAGTCAAAGTGATTTGTTTTGAACCAAAACTTTTGTTTTAACAGTGTACCTATCAAAATGTAGATACTCCTTCCACAACAGTTATCCAAGAAGTAACGCGAATCTACCGCAAAAACAGAATCCTCAGTCTAGCCTCTAGCATCTACATGGAAATGATGTAGTCATCACATGCACCACACGGATTTACTGTACTACTGATATTTTCGAGATGACTCCGATTACATAGATTAAATCATGTAGATGAGTATCAAATATATGATAGCACCGGGGGGTATTCCATACCCCCAGATCCCCCGGTTTCAAAAACTGACAATTTTGTTCATGATCTGTGATCAACGGTATTTAGTGGGAACCTTTCACTTAAATAACAACATAAATTTTTGTACACCGAATTTTCATTATCTCTTGTGAAATTTTCTCAAGTTTTCCTTCACTTAAAACAAAGAAGAAAGAAAGCCTAAGGAGTTTTGTGAAAATCCAACGACTTTTTTTTTGTTTTTTCAACTTTTTCGAAAGAAAATCTTGAAGCCATCCAGAAGGAAATCCAAAGCAATCTTTTGAAATTTTAGTGGACAAAAATTTGCCTTGTGAAACGTAGCTTACACCTTCAAAACCAGATGTGAAAAATTGCAAATTTATTTTCAGTACGGGCTGATTATTATCACAATTAGTAATTGTGTGCAATTACCACATCTAACATATGGAAAGCTGCCTCCTCAAATGAAAAAGCCATGGGTCTCCACTACTTTGCTCTGAAAATGTTGAAAACATAAGCGAATAATTGCGAACGTCAGTGCTTACATTTTCATATCTGCAATATTACTTCAGTTATCACATAGACGTCTAGAATATTATGTTATTGCTTATTGATTACAATCCGTCTACTAAAACAGTTAACTATTTTGAGTATACTCGTACATTAAAATTAATTCTAATAATTTTATTTTAATTTACCGAGTTTTATAAGTTCAAAACGAAATATATGTGCATCTTAAGTACTACCGGAAGCCAGTCGTAAGAATTAAGTCGTAACAGGCGTAGGAAGTTTTATTTTCAAAAAGGTAATTCTTTTAATCTCAAAGATTAATTTAAAACTCGGAGCTAAAAAGATAAAAAAAACAGTTGAAATTCTAAAAAATTTAATTTGCCTGAAAGCTCTTTTCAAAAATTAATAGATCAATTAGTAAAGGATAATAAAACGGATAACACAGTCCCATCCGTTTAATTTCACGAAATAATGTTTTATCGTTTGATCTAACTTTATTTTATAAGTCAGATCAAAGAAAACTAGACCTTTGCAGGATAAAACTTAGAAAAAATATTTATGCAATTGTGATCACAAAGTATCAATTTACAATGTTTTTTCACGTTAAATAACGTCGCACATTATGAAACCAGTTATGTAATGAAATTACATTACGCAACTGGTTATGTATTGAAAATTTCAAGTATATTGACACTTATTATAATTAATATTAATATTAATGAAATTATTAACGTGAAATTCTAAATCTACAAAATTTAATTTTGTTAATTTAATTTAATTTTTGATGACAGGTTGCGTTACTTATTTGTTATAAAATTATTAAATTTATCGGTAATTTTATCGTAATTATACATCACCTTGTATGTAACAATTTATATAATGCAGATTTAGGTCAACTGGGGGATTTGTTGTACGCAAAATGTTGCATTACATCACTAGTTAAATAAATAGCTATTAGATAGAATTGTTTCGAGGGCCCAAGTTTTAAACAGCGATCTTGAATCTTTGTTTGAAAAAAAAGACAAAGTCTGATTCTGACCCAATATTGCATATTATCCGACCCTTTTCGTTTTACTGCAAAACGATGAAGTGAGAATTTCGGTTCGCTTCCCAGTCGCGCCAGGCACAAAACCACCATGAAAAACAATCTAGATCAGAGTAACCACGCCTTATTACTTTTAAAATTTAATTAGTTAATTAACAGGAGATTAAACAGCACAAAATTATTGACACTCCCACGCGGCTTTTCAAACGCGAAATAGCAAAACGGAGGTTAATGGGGTATCGGTGTTAAGAAGTTCAAAATTTAATTATAAAAAGATTTTATATACATAAATAAATACCAACGATATCAATTTAATCGACGAACGAGAGAATATTTGAAACATTCTTTAAATGTAAATAAAACAGTTCTACTGTTTCGAAAACTTTTCGTATTAATTGCAAGTGCAAAAATTTATAAAAAATAAATTGAAAAAAAATATTCAAAAATTAATTACCTAAATATTTAATCATTTATTAATCAGTTTCCAAATCACATTAAATTAACAAAAAAGATCACAAAAACGAAATATTAGGGCACTTTTTTTTGAAAATCACTGCGATAAAAAAGGCGTCGTAAAAACGTGCGTTAATGAAATCACTTAGCGTCGTCGACGTCCAACTCGTTACATAGCACGCGGTAAACTGATCCAAGTTGGTATTCGTTGTGGTTTTGTGCATTTATCCGGACGAGATGAGTTGATAGATCATCGTGTTTTGGTCCATTCAACTTGTACTTGCACATTTCATTTTTTACTACACAATGTTTCGGTGACACACATAGTAATTGTTTTTACTTTTATTCATACACCACCTACTAATGGCTTGCTTACAACCGGAAACGCATTTGACCACGAATTTTTCACCTTATTAATTTCATCCGCAAGTGTCCAAATAATGTAATAGATATAAGAGCGCATTGTTCTTTTATTAACGTTAATTTAACAATAAACATAAGAATTAAACTCATTATTCGAATTAATATTAATTCATGTATAACGAATCAGTTCTAATTTTATAATTTATAGTATAATTAATTCACAATATAAATACAAGGTAATTACGTGACTTAATTATGTAAAAAGGTGAATTGTAAATGTTTAATCAATTTATTCTTTTGATTGACATATTTTAAATACTGGGTAATTATTTCAGATGCAACCATCAGTATTTATCGTTAGACAATTTCTCACTTTAATTATAACTAAACTGTTCTATTAATTAAACCACGTGACAAGTGGGCGAGCAAAATGGTACGGTTCGATTCCCAATATGGTTAAATCTTCTTCGGCAAATATTCTGCACAAATTGCAGTAATTATGCGTTCTTCCCGGTAAGGATAACAACTTATTAAGGAAATTAGAAATACATATTTATGCATAACTCAGATCTCGGAACAAGTTTAGACTATTAAGTAAAAAAAGAAAAAAGTTAATAATTATACAGTTACAATCAATAGCATCTGCTTTGCTAAATATCGATTCTTAAAATTCGACACTGATTTGAATCGGTCGATCCGTGATCTATGGATAGTTGACGTAGTATAATATAAAGAAAAATAAAAAGAAAGAATACGGAGTGATTCATTGTATCTAAACAAAATTGTTATACTGAAAGTAGAAAACCAAACAAAAAATTGTATAAAACTGTTTCTATTGCAGTAAATTTTGAAAATTATCCCTATTTACAGCTAAACAATAGCTATAATAAGTATGTATATCATACTCTGATTCGAGATTTAAACTCTTGAATATTATCTGGAAGTGTATGGTAAATAGCAGATGATAAAAGGCAACTTAGAAAAGCTCTTTTCCTTAGAAGAGAGCTGAAAATGAAAAAGTGTTCTCGTTTTTTTTTTAATTTAAATTTTTCATCACATGATCTACTAAAGAATAAAAGGGTTCTTCAAGCATCTCGAACATTTTTGATTCTGATATTGCCTACAAAAATTTTCTCAAACTCTTCAATTTTTTGTTTGTGTTCTTAACTTTTTTGTGTGACCGGAGAGCCTAGAACCAACATAAACAACTAAATAAGTTTTTAAGTTTGTTACATGAACAAAGAGGTAAATCTGCACTGAAGAGTATTCCATGCTTCTCAGACTCCCGGAATTTACATCTACGCTTTGTGTCTTTGAGAGACGAAACTGAAACTTACTGAATTTTTGTTACTAATAATTTTAGAAGTTTTATCAACAATTCATTATAGGTTTACGGTCTATTCGCCGGATTAACAGATATTTCATATTTAACATGTTATACCTGGTATACCTTAGAATGTTTACAGCTGGACCTTAACTTTTTTTTTTAAGATTAAACTAGAATAAACTATACTAGAATATCTAGTTTGAATTTTATGCAACTGAAAAATGTACTAAAATTTTAAAAACAAAAAATGGTTCTGATTACAATATCGTTTTCAAATCAACACATTGAATTGTATCTTATTACTTTATGCTTTGTCAACTTTGTTTATAATTTATATACTGTCGTATAACCAAATCATTTTTGGAAGATTAGAGGGTTTTTGTTTTGTTCTATTTCTATCGAATATTTTTAAATTTTGAATTTTTTTGGGGTGATTTTTGTTTGGATTTGATTTTATAAATTTTGAATTGTGAATTAATATGATTTATTGTAATTTTTTGGAATGTTTGTAAATAATTTGTAAAGATTTTGAATTATGTGCGCTTTTCGTGTCGGCAAATTTAATGTTGGTACAAGGAGACGAGTAATTCGAGTCTTCCAAGCTGGTCCCCCGCCGTCGTAGTGAACGGACGTATTTGCTGGTCTCTCCTGAGATTTTTATCTCAAGTTTGAGACATTCTTGAGTTTAATTAAGTTTAATAAAGTTTTGCATTTATGTGAGTAAAATTTTGATTTTATTTTATTTTGAAAGTCGTCCGAGAAATGGAGGAAGTTGGATATTTGATTTTTAAATTTGGAAGATTGGATGACTAGAAATTAAATATTTTAATGGTGTTTTTAATAAAATTTAAATTATTTAAATTGGAAGGTATCGTAAAATTATGAACACGGCAAGCACCTGCATCTATAAGCAACGCTTGAAATTATCGTTTAATTGTTGATTAGATAATTTATTTTGAAAAGTTTAATTAAATTTGAATTGGAATTATTTTGTGAATTATAATTTTGGATTTTGTTTTGATTTATTGAAGAAACTTAAATTGGCGCAATGTAGCAAATTAAACCTACTACTGAAAAGTTTCAGCTTCAGATTTGATTAATCTAGCTGGCAAAGCAAAAGTGTGAAAAAGGAAGTCAGGGAAGAAATCAGAAAAGATGTACATCTTGGTACATCTGGTTCGTTGTTAAAACTTGAAAAAATTTGTTAAACTGATGTTCAGTGGAATTCCGCAATATATTATTTTAAAGTCAGCTTGCGAGTTCTCAAATAATACCTATCATCCGAGATTGGGTCCCTGGCATCCTGGTATGAGTTGGGTTTTAGTCACTGCAATCCTGCCGGTATCTCGTACGCGATTTCCTCATCCCTACCCAACCTGAAACAAAAACGAAAAGTAGGAAAAGTTTGGTGTTTGGAAAAGTTTATTATACAAATAAGAGATACTGTAATCGATTGTTCCTGTCAAACTAAAACAAATAATTTTTTTGAGGACCTTCACATATTTGTTTAGTTTTTTGCTTCGAACGATTGAGTCATTAAGTTCAGTTAACCTTATTTTTATAGCAATTATTATTTATTTTTATAACGCAGTAATTAGTAGTATACTCAAAAGCTTACAAAAAACTTTGCTATAGCAAAAACATATACTTTTAGTTCATTGTATTTTTAGTTCGGATAATTATTATGAATTTATGTTTTTACAATACAATATTATATTTAGCTAGATGAAGGAGATAGAAGTCTCAGGCTTAATACACACATTCAAGGCTCTTTAACTCAAAATTTTTTTTTGAACCACAGCGGTGGATTAGAGTGATCGCTGGTTGAGTTACAGAGCTAAAATTCTGGGTTCGAATCTCGGACTTCTGATGTGCATCAACACGTTGTGGATTTAAGAATTGGTTCTATTATTTACATAAGTCTGGCCAATTGACAGTCAAGGCCAAAAATAAATAAAAAAACTCAATTTTTTACCATTATGTCTTAATATGGCCATAGTTTACCATCGAAAATATTGATTTCTTCTTCTTCTGCACATCAGAGATTAGGCCTTTAGGACTGTTCCGACTTCTTATTGCCATTGCTTTCGGGGTCTTCCTTGGTCTTTTTTTCTTCTACGACGTTATTGATATTGATGTAAATTATTTTTTATTGATATTTTAAAGAGCTGTAAGTCATCTATAAACTACACTGAGAAGGTTATCTAAATGAAACAAATGAAAATTACCACCTGAAAGCTTTGCATTGGCCACTGGACATCCTGTATATTATCGGAATACAAACCAATAAGTATTGTTTTAAATGCTATTGTGAAGTGGTGAAATTATACATTGTGAGAACCAGTGGTGGAACTACTGGGCGCTGAACCTTGCGTTGCGGAGGAGCCCGAGACTATAAGAGGCCCAAAATAAAAGTAGAAACAATTTTTTTTGCAAATACATATGCAGATTAGGCTCTTTTAACTTAAAATATTAAAGTAATTTTTTATGGCATTGATTATTTACCTTTGTTGTTATTTTGTTGAATGATCTACCTTATTTAAGATAGATACTTCCTTTATAAACCCAGCCAAAGCTTTTTGGCACCAATTTTAATGTCATTTTAACTTTTGTTATGAAGCCTAATAAAGGTTAGAAAAGAGGATTCTCACATTTTACTTTCCATCACTTTCCGCACTACTGCAAAAAAGTGACTTATTACGTAACTCAAATTGGTGTAGAAAGTGAGATATTACGTAATGGTAGTAAAAACTTCTTTATTTTTGAAAAAATTTTATTTTATAGAAGCTCAAAAATTGTTTGCGAGAGTAAAAATTTTAAAGTTCCGCCACTGGTAAAAGCATACCTGTAATAATCACTACAATCACTGTAAAAGCTATCAGCCACAATAGGCGACGACAGCTTTCAGTAGTCGAACAGATGGTTCACTCCGTTTCAAATTTACTAACTCCCCAATTACATGCATTAAAAGAATCACAAAGACGTGCAGTTTGTTGAATCGCTATTGACATTTGACCACCCTTACTTTAAGTCCATTGAAAATAAATAATGTTGATATCCAGTAAACAGATGTGATGTTATGATTTTATATACTTTTCGGTTTTAATAAATCATTAAGTTAACAAAAATACAAAATAATGTCTATTGTTATAAATTAGCAGATATTTCACAATAAATGTCAACAAATCGTTTCCAGTAGACGAGTGTTCAAAGTTACCAATGATTCGGATCGGCTTTTCATCAGGCATATAATATGCAACATACCATTTGATGTGTTTCAATTTTTAAATTTTTAATTATTGTTTAGACGAAAATCTGAAGTCTGAACCAAACCAGACCGGATGATCAGGTCAGTTTCATCTCCGGTCAGGCCAGCAGATCAAATTATAATCATTAATATTCCAAGCGTATAATAATATTTAATTTTTTAAACCTAAGTAGTTTTAGATATTTTATTCCTTATATTAATCTTTTAATTTTGTAATTATGCAAAGTTTATTTTATTGTCGTTCTAAACGACTTTTTACTGTTCTTTGACCCATAACCCATACTTACCTTAGTGTCATTTTTATGACACCATCACCGTTTGAAGTTGTTGGTATTATATGTATGTATAATATACGATCACTTTATTATATATTTTTTTTCGCTATTAAACCTACTAAAAAACTAAATACTTAACTTGTTTTTGTTTAAATTCATTCCAGTACTGAAAAGCCTAGGAATTGTCGTCAGTTTTCTTAAGACGGACTACACTTTCTTTTGTTTAGATTCTCTTTTAGAATTATTCTGTTCTCTAGAATAAAGATAAGGACGTAGTAGAAATTGTTCGCTCTTCTGCAACTTCAAGTAAAAATCCTCAAAATAAATATTAGAGTTGAATGCCACGCAATGTTGATGATGCTAAACGTAGGAATAAATAACAAGATTTTCAGCTTAACGTCAAAATATTTAATCTGCTATCACTTTTACAACCTGTAACAGTGATCGCGTACGGTTTCACAGACCGATATAGCATAAATTTATCAACTTCTGAGATTAAACGTGACCATTGGCAAACACTTAACTTTTTAGAGCTTTTCGCTATCGAAATTCATTTCTAAACATAAACACAATTTTCAATATTTTTTACGTTAGTAAATGAAAATGAAAAATGATGAAGTTCGTTTTGAGTGCTAATAATAGAAGTTCACGCGCACTTACATTCATACAAATTGGGTCCTAAACTATAATAAATACATAGTGTTATGTTCCAAAATTCTCTATTGGATTTTTGATTTTTGTTTTGTAAAATAAATTAATAGTTTTGTTTTAAAAATTATATTTACGGTGGTTTTTCCGCCAATTGGTTCTAATGACAACAAACGTGTGAAGAAAATAGTCGCTAGAAGCGGCAGAAAAATTTTTGTTATTCTAAATTTATATATATGAAATTTTGATTAGAGATTTGTATTTGTTTGTTTGAGAAAGTGATTTTTATTATAATTTTGAGAAATGAGGAATTACCCATATTTGGACGAATTGGATATCTTTGATGATATTGAAAGTTGGATATTATTTTTGAATGGAATGTGATTTTGGATTATTGACAATGGTAATTGGAGATTGATTGTTGAGGTAAAATTTGGATGTTGAAGAATTAATCGAATTGCTTGAGAAATTTATAATATTGTAAATTTAATTGAAAGCATCGAAGAGGTCGACTCTATTTGGATTTAGATTTTTGTAAAATTAGCCGGGCCATATTTCAAGGAAAATATTTTTTTCTTCAGATCGCCAGTTGGAAAATTTAGATCCTAGAAAATTACATATCAATATTTGTAAAAATTGCAATCGTACGGTTTAAATATTAAATCTAAAAAGAGATATTTCATTGGTAATATTAAAGTAAAAAAAATAAATTTTTTTTAAAGGATTACATCATCTTAATGGAAAAATAAATAAATATGGACTAAATATCTCAATTTTTATAAATTAGAAGTATATAGAAATATAACTTCATCAAGTATCAAGATAAATGTGTCGTTTCCAAAAATAAGTATAATGAAAAAAAATGTATTGTCGGAATTGGGTAAATTGAGCAATAAAACCGAAAAAGTTAAATGATAAATATTTAAGTCAATTGTCTAATGCTCGTAAAATAAAGAAACAAGTAAATATAAATTGGCGAATTGTTTTTATATACAGTGAGTGTAGAAAGTATTCGTCACCTCCTATATTACCAATGTAAATTACCCATTTTCAAACCGTTTTTTGACGTATAAAAATCGCTCTTACAGCAAAACTTTTTAGACATTTTTTGTTAAAAATTTCATTGTCTTCAATTTTATATCTATACATTTTTCTATTTGGTCGCCCCGTTTTTGACTGGCAGCGACTTAAACAAGACTCTGAAAAATACAAAAAATATTATCATCTGTATCTCAGAAAGGGTGTGACAAAATAGAAAAATGTATATAAACAAAAATGTAGGGAATAAAATTTTCAATAAAAACTACTTATAAATTTTTTTATTTTGTTGCACCGATTTTGAGATACAGGAGACAATATTTTTTGTATTTTTCAGATTCTTGTTTAAGTCGCTGCCAGTCAAAAACGGGTAGACAAAATAGAAAAATGTATAGATATAAAATTGAAGACAATGAAATTTTTAACAAAAAATGTCTAAAAAGTTTTGCTGTAAAAGCGATTTTTATATGTCAAAAAACGGTTTGAAAATGGACAATTTACATTGGTAATATAGAAGGTGACGAATACTTTCTACACTCACTGTATGTACTTTTTTCTTATGTTTTTTTCTGCGTGAGAATAGTAAATTATTAAATTGCATGTTACCGTTAGGATAGGCAACCAAATAACCATGCATAGTATGGAAGTCTTTAAACTTTTATAATGTTGAAAACAGTGACGGACTGAACCGAGTTACCATCTTAAACACCACCTAGAAAAAAAATTATCTTTTTTTTATATTTTTATATTTGTTTTTTTTTTGAAAGGGCACCCCAACATTTGAATGTTCAATCTGTCCCTAGTTAAAAGGGTTCAAAGCGAATTCACAAAGCAAGAAAAGACAATATGTCCAGAATCCTATATTCTGGGAAAATCTGTGATTAATAACTACAGCACGGATTTATATGCACCAAAATACTTGAAAATATGCGCATATATATTCACCGAATATGCAAACTAAAAAATATCTAATCTTTGAGTTTTTCAATTTTTTTTTTCAAATTGTCAATAAGTAGGTAGAGTTCGTTCAGAAGCTTAAGTCTCATACAATGCGCGAAACGGGCAAAATACATAAGAATAAATGTTAAATGAAAACATCAGCTTGGCGCGAAAATTTAAAAAATCTGACTTGAACATTATTTTCATTATAATTATAGAAAAGAAAAACTAATTATAGAAAAAATAAAATGATTACTATAGGAATGTAATTTATTGTAAAACTTTATTATTATAGTACAAGCAAATACTATTGTACAAGTAAAACAAATTATTTTTATTATAATAAAATAATAACGAACAAGAAAGTGAGTAATCGCACATCGAAGTAAATTTTATTAGCCGAGTAATTGATTTTTTTTATTTTTATCTTTACAAGATGGGCTCACATTCTAAATTGAACTCTTCATCATCTTCTTCATCTTCCGAAGACAGATAATCTGAACTGTCACTTTCATCTTCGTAATTTACTCTAATAATGAGTTCATCTACATCATCCATAATATATTCCTTTTCTATATATTCTTTTTCTGTGGCTTCTACATGGCGACAAATATTTTGCCAATCTTCTATTGTGACTTTATTAAATTCTTCTTCAGTCAATCTTCGGACATCGTCCATTTTAAATGTGGTATTTCGTGCGGCAACACGATTCTTTTACCAACGCCCAAATTTTCTCAATAGGGTTCAATTCTGGGTGATATGGTGGTAACCGTAATACAACGTGGCCATGTTCGGCTAAAAGTTTATCGGCTACATAATTTTTATTACGTGGCTTGTGTAATTTAATTATATTATACAGATCCATTTTTGTATCTCTGATTTGCCATATTATACTTCTTTCTGATAACCATTGCTGCATAGCACCTTTTCTCCATGAAGACGTAGGGCATTTTAAAATACTAACGTTATGATACGAAGCGTTGTCAATAACCAAAACGCTATTTTTTTCTAGATTTGGAATTAATTTTTCATTTAACCATTTCAAATAATTTTTGTGATTCATGTCATCGTGATAATCTCCAGTTTTAAAGCCAGATTTAAATATTAATAAGGCCCTCGTAACAAAACCTCTTGCACCGCCAGCGTGAACAATAATTAATCGTTGTCCTTTAGACACTGGGGTCTTTAAACCGTTAGTACTTCCATCGTCCCAACATTTAGGAACGGTATGTGAACTATGGATGTAAGTTTCATCCGTATAAACAATATTTCTTCCTTCTTCTTTATATTTTATAAGGTTTCTTAAGAACATAACTCGTTTACCTCGAATATCACTTTTTTCAACAAGTATTTGCTTATTACATGGGGATTTTCTCCACCTAAAACCAATCCTATGTACTACAATTCGAAATGATGAAAGCGATCCAGAAAAGCCATGATCTTTTTTCATCGCTTCATACACAGTTTTCATTGTAGGTCGCCTTTTATGTATAGTCGCATAAGAATGAATTATACGCCTAATAACATCTTCTTCAAATTGGCTTGTTGTAGTTTTTGGGGATGGCATTTTAATAGTTTTCCTGGGAGTAGAAAACTTGGCTTGTTGAGGATTTTCAGCTCCTTCCTTCATTATTCTTATAACAGTTTTATAAGAAACTCCAGTTGCAGATGACACTTTTGCATACAAAATATTTCCTTTGCATTTTTCTTTATTCATAATATATTGAATGACATTATAAATTATTTGTCGTCCTTGACTATGAACTACTTTACGGTTATTCATATTAGTAATGAATTTTAACTGTAAAAAATATTGTTTGTTTAAAAAACGATGTTAAATTAATTTGTTTATGCATTACCTACCACAATAAAATAATAAACGTTTTCGTCAAATAGATGTAAAAAAAGATTTAGTGATGCACACAGTAGTTTAACCTAAAAATAAAATTTTCGTTTAAAAACGATTTTAAATTAAAATGTTGTTTGTACTAACCTCAGTATAATAAAAATACTCAAATTGCGTTAAAAAAGGCTGATTGTTATTTAAATTATCAAATAATGTTAATATCATTTAATAATCAAAAGCACGAAAATAGCGAATCTGTCAAAGCAAAACGTCAACAAAGAACGATATTTTCAGGACTGTATTTATTTTGTTAAAACGAATTTTATCATTTCTGCGCACTATTGTATGGGACATGACCTCCTGAATGATCTCTACCCATGAATCACGTAAAATTTGCATATTTTCAACATTTCCTGCATATTTGCATAAATAAAGGGGCGTCCATTAATTACGTGAGGTGTTGAGGGGGGGAGGGGTCGAGCCGAATCGCACCAAATCTCACGTGGGGGTGAGGGGAGGTCTCGGCAAATACCACGGAAATTTTTTGTGTTAACTATTCTTAAATAAAAATAATTAAGCAAATTATGCTTTTTTAATAAATGCAACGCAATCAAGCACAGATTAACGTATTTACACTAAAAATACGCATTTAAGAAAATCTCACGTGAGATTTGGGCCACTTTTGGTGTTTTTTGAAGAATTTTAATAGAGAAAATAAAAAATTATTATTAAATTTTGCTATTTTAAGCAATTGTTTTATTTAATTACTATCATAATCGATTGATACGTGGTTCAAGTAGTGTAACTCGATATTAATCATATCAATATTTTAGAAAACCCAAAAAATGCACTAAACACTTTTCAGAACTAAAATGTTTTTAGGTTAAGTTAAGTGTATTTTACATGTGTTAACTTAAAAGTTAAAGGCCAGGTCAGGAACACACAGGACAAGAAAGTACTGCATGGTAGTGACCCTGGATGTGCGCAACGCCTTCAACAGTGCCGGATGGAGCCACATCCTCGAAGCTCTCCGGAACTGAAGAGTCGACCCGCACATCTACAACATCGTGGTCAGCTACCTCAGCCAGCGGGAAATCATCCTTGGGAGAGAAAAGGACTCTCCCCACATGGAAGCAACTAGCGGCGTGCCACAGGGATCTGTTCTTGGTCCATCCCTGTGGAACATCATGTAGGACGACGTCCTAAAGCTCCGTCTACCAGAGGGAGTGACACTGGTGGGATTCGCCGACGATCTGACTTTGATAGTCAGCGATCGCAACCCAAAGGCGCTCGAGGCCAAAACCAACCAGGCCATCACCATCATCCTACAGTGGATGAGCTCCCGAGGCCTACAACTGGTCCCCGCTAAGTCGGAAGCGGTTTTGGTTTCCGGAAGAAGAAAGGTCCCCGACATAAACATCATAATGGACGGATCCCCAATCCATCTCAGGGATTCCGTGACCGTGCTGGGAGTAAGGTTGGATAAACATCTCAACTTCGCCCAGCACATGAAGGAAACCGCGGCCAAGGCGGAGAAATCGGCGTCGACCATCGCCCGCTTGATGCCGAACGTGGGAGGGCCCAAGGCAGCCAGACGCCGAGTGCTTGCAACCGTAGTGCACTCCATTATGTTGGAGTGTCACGAGGCCCTCCATGTACAGCGGAATCGAGAGCGGTTGCTCCAAGTGCAAAGAAGAGCTGCGCTTCGTGCGATCAGCGCGTACAGAACCGTGTCCGGTGAAGCAGCGTTGGTAATCTCATCTATACCACCTGCAGATCTACAGGCCGGAGAAAGGGCGAGAACCCACTCCGGACAAGTGAACACCTCCGACACCACTCTGGACCGCTGGCAAGAGAGATGGGAAGAGGCCGAGGTTGGACGGTGGACAAGGCGACTCATACCCGACATCAGAAAATGGGTAGCCAGAAGCCATGGTGAGGCAAACTACCACTTGACGCAAGCCCTCATTGGCCAAGGATGCTTCAATGCATACCTCCACCGTTTCAAAAGGAGATCGGCTTCCCAGTGTAGCCACTGTCACGCGGAAGAGGACACTGCCGAGCACACCTTCTATGAATGCCAAAGGTGGGAGCCGGCCAGGACCGCCGCACAGTTGGGAACCAGTTCGCAACACCCGACAACATGGTGCCGACCATGCTCCGAAGCGCAGAGGACTGGACCATGATCGAAGCATGGATCCATACGGTCCTATAAGACAAAGAAGCGGCAGAACGCGAGGAGCAATCTGCCGCTCAAAAATGACAGAAAGAACACTAACCCGACGAGCCATCACACCAACGGCGAAAGAAGGAACAGCAACCAAAGTACCACCCCGCGCGACACGAAAGTAATGCCTTACGGCGGATCTTCGTGATCGATAAGCCGGGGGGTAGGGGGGAGGTTTTAGTCAGTGACAGTCTGACACTACCATCGCAGGTGGCGATGGTGTCTCGTACGAGATTTCCTCCTCCCTCCTTATGCTAAAAAAAAAGGTACTGTTGGCACGAATAGAAGTTGACAAGGGGAATGGTGAAATTTTTCCCCAATCTCAGACCCAATTTCTTCGCTTTCCGATGTAAATTGCAGTTTAATTATCGCAAATAAACGCGTCACGATTGACCCCTAGCTTCTCTTCCAGCGAATGTGCATCAGCTCAATGAACAACGATTCATTAGAACAAAAATCTATCATACGAGCTGACACCATTTCCACTCTCGTTATTCACGGAAGAAGGAATGCAAAAAGCGACAAAGTCATCTTGTACGATTCATTTTCAACAGTGGAACGTCCCCACACTTTGCTTTCTGATCATCTGTACGTCATAGATGGCGGGTTCCTTCTGCATAAAGTCGTTAGAAGAGGATGTGATCTTGTTCATGAAATTTTTCAGAAGATTGAAAAATATATAACCAACCATTTCAAAAGTCGGGTTCATATTGTCTTCGACGGTTATCCTGACGTCGATTTCGCCGGAACAAAGTCTGCAAAACGTTTGCGACGATCAACAAAGCATCTTGCACCGACAGTAGAATTTGACGAGAACACTTGTCTGTCACTCACACAGAAAAAGTTTCTCTCAAACGACAAAAACAAAGCTCGTTTTATTGAGCTTTTTGTCGATTTCCTCAGGCGAAACAGCATAACAGCAGAACATGCGTTTGAAGACGCCGATAACATGATTATTGAAACGGCCATTAAAAATTCACAAAAATATCAAACCATTTTCATTGTTGGAGAGGACATCGATTTTCTGGTTTTATTAACAGAATTGGGAAGAATGCACAACAACGTTTTTCTGCAAAAACCAGCAAAAGGCAAAAACAAAGAAGAATTCTACTCACCTCAAAGTCTCAAGTCTGGAACACAGGTATCAGATCATATTTTACTCTTACATGCCTTTACTGGTTGCGATACAACCTCCTCCCTTTTCAACATCGGAAAAGGAAAGCTTGTAAAGCTTTTGAAAGATCACGAAGATTTGCAGGCATGCGCAAATACTTTCAAAGATAAAAGGTCGAATCAACAGACAATTCAGAACTGTGGGAAACAAACAACAGAATGAGGGTGGAAAAAAACCCCACGGTGCCTTCAACCTATTGACAATGACGCATCACCAAAAGCTGGGCTTAAATGCACGCTAATTTTTGAAATTTGTAGTGTTAATTTGTGCAAAAATGCCCCGAACAAGCAAATCGACGAAGAAAACGACGATGAAATTGTAGACGATTTCTCTGTGCAGTTAGAGAGAGGTTCCACCGAAGAAACCGAGACTCAAGAGCAAACTCAGAGAGAAAAGCAATCTTCAATCAAGACCGAAGTTGAATGTAAACCAAAAAGATTGAGATTGCAGTAAAGTCGAAAATAACCATTGAACAAAAAAGTTGTCTGTGGATTAGGCCTACTGGGGAAACTACGTTAAAAAAAACGCGCCGAAAACTCTACCTCTACGGTGCCGGTGCGGTGGTGTGGAAATGAGTTGAGACGCTTCCGCCATGCCTCTGTGTTGAGCGTGTTCCCGGCTGTGATCCATTTGTCATACGAAAAACTTGTTTCACGAAAAACACGAAATCCACAATTTCGGGCACACGCCATATCAAATTTTGGTCTAAAACTGTGATTTCATATTCTACTACATCATTGGAACCTAACTACGTCAAAAAATTTCATATTTCATTTAACTGAGATATTTAGTGAAATTTTGTTTAGGATGATCGGGCTAACAAATTGAAAATTCACCAATATAAAATGACAACTGATGTGAGTAGTGAAAATATTTAGAGGGGGACTCAAAAATCCGCCACTGTATCATCATGTTTTTATTTATGATATAGCTATTCGTCAAACTTAAGAAATCTATGACTTTATGATTGTTCTTTCAGATAAGAAAGTTGGTTTCTCTGCGGACTTGAACCGGTTACCTTAGCGTAAGTAGTTGATCGCGCTAACTACTAATACTAAGCCAATAATCATCTGTGATGGGTATTTGAATTTTCAAAGCAGGACAAGTATAAATTCTCACGCACTCGGGTTATTTATTATTTTGTAGTGAGCTACGACCTACGAGTAGCGTCATCTTTAACTTTGTAGAACTGTTAACTATAAACCAGTGGCGGCTCGTGGCGGGTTCATTTGAGGAAGCTAATCATAGAGTACTACAGATTTCTCTTGAATTTCCTAATATTTCCTAGAATTTATTCTACTTTCTCGAATATTTTATTTTCTAATATTTTCTCGGATTTCCCAAATAATCTTGAAATTTACCAAAATTTCTTAGAATGTACTAAGAGATCTTAAAATTTTATTCTTAAATTTTCCTCTACTTCTACACCAGATTTTCTCAGCGATTCTCCCCTCGGTCCCATCCTAATTTTTTTAAATTAAAATTAAATGATCTCTGATGATGCTAGTTATCGGTATACGAAAGAACTACGTTGGATACTCAATGGAGTGAGTTCTTCTTATGCGCTAGAAATGATGGCGGAATTTTTGTAGTACTGCGGATATTTCATTCGATGCATAGTCACTTCAGGTTAATCTGTGCCTGATCAGAAATTTCATTGAAGTAATCTCGAAATTATCAAATTATTAGTGTAGTACAATAAAAACTTGCGGTCCTGAACCTGCACGCATGTTCTAGGCAAGGATTCTGCTTTTGCGGTAGCTTCATTTTTTGGAGAAGTATTGAGAAAAAAGTATCTATCTTTTGATCAATCGAAAATTCACTTTTTAATTTATTTTTTATTTTAATAGTTTGATTAATAATAGTCCTGAATTTCAAAAGAGGCTGAGCCTCTTTTGACAAGCCGCCGCTGTTATTAACGTACTACTATATAAGAAGTGCTATATATAAGAAGTGCTATATATAAGAATCTACCATTAGGAAATTCAAACTTTGAATTCCACGTGCATAGATCAAATCATCACCAAAGACAAACTAGTTAGAATATAAAGGTAGAATATAAGGAAACTTAATGGAAGAAAAATTTAATTAAGCCATTTTACGTTCATTTTTAATTTCAAATTTTTCCTGTTTTAAAAACAATATGTAGGATAAACCTGTAAAATAGGATGCGGTGACAAGCAAAAAGGATTAATTAAGGCTTCGAGATTCAGTATATAAATGGTTTCTTACCGGTGTGAATTTTTCGGAACATTTACCGGATAAGTCTTATCTTGCTATGCGATAAACTAGATTTTTATGGTGATAAAGAGAAGCAATTTTGAAGAATAAATCGGCTTGATAGGCTAAATCATATGCTCATAAATAAAATATTTGAAAATTAAGCGCTCTCATAAGTTCAAATAAGATTAAAACACTCATCCTTGTTATTAAACAGTCAATCTGATTTAAAAACTCACCACTATTAAATATCGTTAATAAATAATTAATCCCCCTCTTATTTGAACATGTAAGAGCGCTAATTTTTTTTCTTATCATGTCCTGATAAGTTTTTGACAATTTCAGTTGGATGTTCGTTTGTATGTCAGTGTGTGGTTAGGATATAAAACAAAATAGTATCAATCGCACAGGTTAAACCTCGCATGTGCATTATATTTAAACTTAGCGGCCAGCTGAAAATGGTGAAAATTCGTTGAAAATTGCCGAAATGATAAAGAAAATAGAAAATTTTTTCTTTTGAACTACCACTTTTTTTACTCAAATTAAATGAGGAAAGTTATGCGATGATTACATACCCATTTTTTTATTAAACGGAAAATCGAAGTTTTGTTTTCCCCATATGCTCGTCTAACTTCTAATTAGAAAAACAAGTGCAGGTGCTAATTTGGGAACTAATTAAAAATTAAAATATGTTGGAAGGGAAGAAAGAGAAAAATAGATTTTTAATATTCATTGTTATCTGCACTATCTATAAATAAAAAGTTACAACGCAATTATATATTACTTATGAAAATCTAAAATATTTTTACCAAAAGTGCAGTTATTGCAGTTATTAAAGCGAAAGGTTTAAAAGATATTCCGGCATTAAGTTGATCTAACCTTAATTCCTTTAAAATATTTTCTGGTACATCGACGTATACTTTTTGTATTGTTGCTAATTTTATGAAATTTCTAAGAGATTCCACTTGAACTTCATCTTTTTCACTTCCCCAAATCGTAAAAGTAGAATCTTTAACTTTGTCTAGTAGAGGTAACAACTGGACACTGCTTTGAGCAGCAATGCCAGCACGTACAGGAAAAGTTATAGATGACACGTTTTCACCTGAAAAATTACTATCGATAACGTCTAGCATGTTTTTAATGTCATCTTCCGAATAATAAGCTGTGTCAATTCCATTTCCATAATTCGTTTTCCACCCAAGAGAAAGCACTGCATTTTTAAAACTTTTAGATTGGCTGATAAATTTGTTAGGATCAACTGGGGCATCAGTGGCGTTCATTGGGCCTGGTAATATATCAGCGTTTAACCATACAGGAAAATTCATCTAAGAATTAAATAAATTTATCAAAACGGAGTAGAAATAGTAGTATTATTTTTACCTCATTATATAAAGTGCTAATTATCTCTACAGAATTTTCAAATGCCTCCGTTGTTTTGAAATCTAGTTTTACACCTTTGTTTTTTTCTTTGCTGTCCTTATTAAATTTTATAACAAGATTTAAAAAATTTTCAAGAGATAAATTTGAACTATCATTTGGTGGATGCGCCATAATTGGTATCATTATGTTTTCATCATATAATGTTCCCAAAACTATGTCAGCTTCTATCATCATGACGTCACCTATCCGAACAAAATTACTGTAACTTGCTTTGGTTACTCTCTATTGGATTGTAACAGAAATATATATTTACTTACTGTTTAACGATTTGTGAAGTAGTTCTAACGAATTTACAGCGTGATCCCATGTTACTTCGGTTAAGTTTCCTTTGATTCCAGGAAAAAACTCTTCTATTGATTGAGCCCGCGTTAATGGCAATAAAGAGGCATCAGATGACAAAATGTGTGACACTGTAACAAGACAACAACAAAAAATTAAAGTTAGTTCTTCGGTTCGAATTTCGAAAAATAGTTCAGAAATGTTTAGCGATGAGTTCTTGATTTAGAAAAGTGATTTACCAAAAATTAATTGTAAAAACACACTGAACTTACCAAAACCAAATAAGAACCCTAATAAACTTAAGTTATTCATACTAAATATTAACTTTAAATTGTTGGACAATTTTCCAAGTTGTAATTGCATGTACAACGTGTACAACAAACTGTGATGTGATTATACTGGATTAGTCGCAACGGGTAACTCGCTTTATGTTTAAACGAACAATAAAACGCAAATTCCATTATTGTAAATTGAAATTATTTTATCTCGAACATCGCATTGTAGTTAGTATTGACACTTGATTTGATTATACTGAAGTTTGGACAACCTTTAAATGACATTTTCCTTTGTGATTCTTGTATAATTTTCGGCAATATTAAAACATGAATTATTCATGAGTCATACAATACAGGATGTTATCAAGTATACGCAATTCAAATTTTTTGAAAATCATTACCAATATAGAACTAATTAAGAAGTACCTTTGACTCGAACATGTAAGCAAACCACAGAACCGTATTCAAAACATCAAAGTTTAAGTTACAGAACAGGTTAGTCTTCGGGCATACACATTATACATAATAAATTGAAGCTTCGAGGGAATTAATTAGAATGATGAAATTAAATAAAGATTTCGAAAGCATTTTATATATTCTAGTGTAGCAGACTGTACAAAACTGACACATTAGATCAGATTTTTCTTCAGTTCCCGTTGCTGAAATAACGTATAAGGTACATTTTGTGATTTTGAAGCAGATAAAAGTAGATTTAAAGTTTTGTTGGTGTTGTGTTGTATTTATTTAGGTAAATATCTGATGCCTTTTGAAACTAAATTAAATTTAATATTTATGTATATGTATATTAATTAATTTATTTAATATTTATTTAATTAATATGTGTATTCAGTTGGAATAGATCGGCTAGGTTTCTGTATTATTGGTCGAGTTAAAAATTGCCTCGATTCCACGCCAAGTATATCCTATCGATTAAGTAAATCTAACCTAGCCTTCAATATCAACATTTTTGTGTTTAATTATCTTTAAAAACCCTATTGGTTAATGCATTTATGTGATACAAACATAATTTAAATGATCTACATTAATAATATCAACATTAAAATAAACTTTATTTAATAGGGAATAGAAAATGTAGGTACCTAAACTAGAACAGATTAGCGTACCTGTATGATGTTATATTTTGATAACAAAAAATGTTTCATATTATGTATTTACTATTGTTTTCATAAAATGTACATACTCTGATTATGGCTAATCTTTTAATATCTACTTACTTTTAAACCTCACTTTTCTTTGTTTAATTAAAAAACCTTCACATGTGAACAAAGCAATGGACTAATAATATATTAACACATAATTTAGTAATTTTCTACAAATTTTCTGTCAGCGTCGTCGTCGATTACAGACATTATTGTCAAAAGACCGTAATTCTTTGAACATTAAACGCTGACTTTTTAGAAAAAAGTTCTTAAAAAATTAATTTTACAATTTTAATAAAAGTCATATAAGAAAAATAAACTGCAGGGAGTATGCAATGTTAGTAATTTATAATAAATTAACCATAATACTTAAATATTGAAAATGTAAAATTTACAAAATAATTTAATTTTAAATACTATTGAACTTTTTATCTTTATCTGTTTTTCCAATTTCTAAATTTTCAATTATTTAAAATAAATTAATCTCAAATAAAAAATCGCCAATTTTTATTCAAAATTTTATTTTAATAATATAAACTCAAATAAACACAATTACTCACTCAAAATTAATCAATCAAGCCCAGTTTCTCCACATAGTTTCTCCATTAACTCTTGGCAAAACCAAATACATATTAAATTTACAAATTATAGATAACTTACAATTTTAAATAAAATATTGTTTACAAATATCTAATTTAAAAAAATATTTTATTACTTATTATTTAATGGAAGAATGTGGTACACGATAATAATATGGGTATGTGGTTTTCTATATTCTTTGTTCATTCAAGTAAAAGTTTTAAGGCACATTCCGCGGTGACGGGTGTTACATTTGTACGAATTCAAACTATTAAAATTTCTAAATAGAACAAAAATGTCTACATTTTGTGTTATTTATTGAAATAATTACAAATTTTTATTTAACTTGAAATAAAAACACATTAATGCATATAGATGCAATAATAGACGGGTGTTACTATACCTTTTCCAGTAAGATTTGGAACAAATGAAAACAGATTTGGAGCAAACTAAAACAGACATGAAGCAAATGAAAACAGATTTGGTGCAAATGAAATCACACTCGATAAAAAAAGGTCATAGCAGGTATAAAATTACTGTAGGTAAATTTATATAGCAACTAGTGACATCTGTTAGATTTTTAGATCTATTCCTATTGATCTACGACCTTAAATTTAACAAAATTTGCTTTAAAAAAATTATTCAAACAAAATAGTTTCTATGATTCAAAGAAAATTTTTTTATTACTCATATTAGGGCTTTAGGCAAATATATTAAAAAATATCATTTGAATTATGAAAATTGAAAACATAAAGCTTGTTATTTTTCCATTTTAGTATATAATATTTGCAAATTATTTTTTTTCTTCTTGGTATCGATTACCAAGGAATGGCCCTTAAGGGGGCGTCTATTAATTACGTGAGGCGTTTAGGGGGGGGGGGAGGGGGTCGAGCCGAATCTCCCCAAATCTCACGGTGGGGCGAGGGGGGTCTCGGCAAATATCACGTATTTTTTTTATGTTAACTATTCTTAAATAAAAATAATTAAGTAAATTATGCTTTTTTAATAAATCCAACGCAATCAAGCACAGAATAACGTATTTACACTAAAAATACGCATTTTAAAAAATCTCACGTGAGATTATACGCGGGGGGGTCGAGCCAAATCTCACGACATCTCACCAAGGGGGGCGGGGGGGTCTAAAAATCGCCAAAATCACCTCACGTAATTAATGGACGCCCCCTAAATAAAAGTTCGCACCTAGGTGCAAGAATTCTTGGCATCATTGATATCAATTTTTTGACGTCGTCGTCAATTTGGGTTAACATTTGTAACATTTGTAACATTTTAGTAAAATCAATCAAGATTCAGAAAAATTCGAAAACAAAATTTTCTTAAATAATAATTATGTTATATAAAAGTTATCTGGAAGCTTCCTTCCAGGAAGGATATCCTTCAAGGATAAACCAAATAAAAAACAAACAATTTAGCAACGGCACGCGGTGTTCTCATGCGGTCACCCATCCAATACTAACCGCGCTCAACATTGCTTGACTTCCGTGATCGGACGAGAATTTCCGTAATTTTAATCATTTTCAGCTGACCTCTAAGTTTAGTTATGATACACGTTTATACCAAACTTCAAGACATTTGGTTGCGCGGTTTGACCTGTGCGATTGACACTATTCCTTTTCATGCTGCAACCACACACTGATATTAAAATTCTTCAACAACTTATGAGGGCATGAAATGATAAGGAACATTTTAATACCTAAATTTCTATTTTTGGTTTTTGAGTGGATTCTCCCTTTCACAAAATACGGCTTTTCCAGTTGAATCGGTCATTTCAAAAACAGCATACACTACCGTCAGAAAGTTTAAGACCACATTGTAAAAGCAATTAAAATTAGATATTACTCCTATCAATACATGTTTTTATATTAAAATTTTATACGGGCATTAACAATAGAGTGTAGTTAACAATTTAGGACCATTTAAAAGAGTTCAAAATACAATGTGCCTTTAGTATTTATGAAACCAAGGGTCGTATTCTCTAACTCTTAAGGGATCTTAACGGAGAGAATCCCTTAACTGAAGGACAAAACCTATTCGGTAAAAATAAAAGATTCTTTAATAAGATACCGCTCTTCAAGATCGATCTTTACCTGGCGAGTGGTGAGAGATCTCTTCAGGTATAAGAATTTGCTTATTCTGCAACTCGAAAGGATCCTTAATTAACGTCAAAATGGACGTATGTAAACTCCACCGACGGTCAATAATTAATCCGTCCTTCCAAAATGGTCAACGTCGGTCACCCGTAAATTCCACCGCTAACCGTAATTAGGGATTATAACGTATTAGTAGGAGTACAATAGCCAGATTAATAAAATTAAAATCCCTTTGGAAGAGGTTTTTTTATCGACCATGAAACTATCAAAATATTTTACCGAAAATCGTCATCAAAACAACACTTTCCTGCTTATATACGCGCAGGGAAATTGAATTTTAATGACTAGTCCTGTAATAATTAGTAATTATAATAAAATAAAAGAGACGTCGTTTTTTTCGTTATTACTTTTATTGTTTTGACAGCAACCATCTACGGTAACTATGTAGTCAACAAATTGATAAACTTGATTTTTGTTCATTTTAAAAATGTTGTTCAACAATGTTTTAAAATTTCGATTTTTTACGATTTTCGGTAAAATTTAATACCATACTTGTCAGGAAAATGTCTCACTTTACTCGGAGCTTTGCATTGCTTTGCAACATTGCCCCTAAAAGTTTTCATTTTTATTTTTCATTTAACCCTTTGCGGGCAGCTTTTATTATAAATCGTCGTTTCTCGTGTATAATAATTTTAAGTACACCGATAATAAGTAAGTAAAGAAACAGTGTCAAAAAATATAATATTTTTGTGGTATATTCAATGTAGTACTACTAAGGGGTAGTCAATAAATTACGTCACACGATTTTTAAGATTTTTAGACCCCTCCCTCCCCTTATGTCACATTTGGTCACATTTTCATTAACTCCCCTCCCCAGTGACCTCACACTTCTACCCTATAAAATTTAATAATTCGTTGAAAATTTTTTTTAACAACTAACTTAAATTAAATCAATTTTACTGGTCTGAAATAACATTTTATTTTTATTAATATTTAATTTTTTTTTGCCGGATGAAAAAACGCACGCAAGCGCTACTTATGTTGCTACAACCGATCCATGGATCAAAAAAGTATATTTTTAAAAATTTTAGTTTGTGACATCACAATATTTGAAACCCCCCCCCCCAGACCCCCTGTCACATTTTTGTCACAATTCTACCTACCCCCTAACGTAGGACTAAATTTACGGATGGCCCCTAAGCTGGAAAGGGTTAATTTAGAAAATATAATTAAATGATTTTCGCTGTCATTCAACATTAAAAAGTTTTCATTTTTATCCGTTTCAACTAGTATGAAATCAAACGCAGAAAAAATAAAAATTTGTTAAAGAAATTTTCAAGGGGGGGGGGCTCAGTTAATTTAATGCAAAGTCAACAAATAACTTCGACAGATAACTAACCTACTTCAAAATTGCTATATTAAAACTTTTAACAAGCCGTTAAAGTTAACGGATGATTTCTATTGGTTTGTCAGCTTTAAGGAATAATTTCCATTGGTTAGTTAAATTTAACGGCCCGTTAAAATTTTTATGAAATTAGACATATAACCTAATACAATTTTTATGCAGTGTATGAAAAAACGCGATGTAACATTTACATAATTTATTAATCAAAAATATAAATTAACTAATTTAATAACCTAGTCAAAGTCTTACCTACTTAACGACGAATTATAAACTTAACAATTAAAAGATTAAATGTCTGACCAGTCTACCTGCCTAGTACGCCGGTGGAATATACATATGGGATTATGGGACCCTTTACCATCGGTGGAAATTACAATCGCCCGTCAAAATACACCAAGTTGATCTCTTAACTGAGAGATAGTCAATAGGTGTCTTTAAGAAAATTGAAGTGTTTTGGTTGCTCATGGGGGTTGATATCCCGTTGTATCTGCCTTTACTAGGTAATCTTAGAAAAAGGGAAACTTATTTAGAATATTCTAGAAAATCTCAGGATGGCCAATAGCCAAGGAAATCTCAGAAAATTGAAAAAGGCAATAAAAGTATTAATCTATGGATTAATTATAGATATCCTAAATTTTCTAGAAATTCATTGGGAAGAAAATAGCATTCCTAAGTTTGACTAAGATTTTATAGAATTTCCTAAGTACTCTAAAATTTGCTTGGATTTCTTTTCACTTTTGTATATCACGATGTTTCCTTCGCTTTTCCAGTTAGTACAAAACTAAAGGGAAATCGGCGGAAAAATTGTGTGTACTAGTGAAGGGAAATTTTTAGAATTATAGAAAATCTCAAAAAATCCATAGAAATTTCAAGAAAATCTCAGGAAACTCGAGAAAATTTTAGTAAATAAGAAATCGAGATAAATGCAGAAAACTCTAAGAAATAAAAAATTTCAAAGTATTTAAGATATCTCGAAAAATCTAGAAAATTTTAAAGCCATGAAATCTCAGAAAATAGAAAAAGCAAAAAAAAGATAATCAATAAAAATCTAGATTTCCTCAAATTTACCCTTAGTTTTGCATATGATAATTTCTCCATCATTTTTCCACTTATTAGTAAAACAAGAGCGGGAAATTTGAAAAAATCTGGAAAATTTTTAAGAAATCCTAAAATTTTTAGGAAATCCAAAAAAATTTCATTAATTTTACAATCTCAGGAAATGTAGAAAATTACAGAAAATCTGAAAAAAATATCCAAAATCTAAAAAATTTCAGGATCTTAGGAAATCTTGTGAAGTGGGGAATCACAGAAAATGTTAGGATATTTTGGAAAATCTAAACAATCTTAGAAAAATCAAGGAAATTTCAGAAAATTCAAAAATAAAAAATTCATCTATATAAAAATTATGGTATAATTTTAAAGTATTAATAAAATTAAAAAAGGGGGGGGGTCTCTATATCCGCCCTTGTTTGGAAGGAATTTTTTGGAAATCACTAGAATTAGAACATGAAAATCGTCGGAATTCCAAAATTATGGTTATATAAGTTATTTATTATTTTCTTTTATTTTTGTCTCTTATAAAAGCAGAGCCCTCTTTAACAAATTCACACACGGGTCCTTCACCTGCTTCTTACGCCACTGCATATAAAAATTAACAAATTACAGTTTATGACAGGGAATGGGATTCATTGCTCAATAAATTGGTTAAAAAGTCGGTTATTTTACAATAATTTTTTATTAAAATGAAAAATAATGAAAAAAAAACATAAATACACAAACGCCCACAAGTCACAATAATCTATGTAAGTAGAATGCATCTTGCCAGCAAAGATTTATTGCAAAAACCGCGTAAGTCAGTAGCTTATGCTATTGTTTTTGCAATAGAATAGATAAACAATAGCATAAGCTACTGACTTATACGGTTTTTGCAATGAACAAGGAAGTGTTGTAATCCCGATTTTCTTCGGTTTCCAGATTTTGACGGAAATATCCGTTTTGACCTTCCCTGAATACATTTTGACTATTTTCGTTGTGACGTCTGTACGTACGGACGACTGTATGCCGCATAACTCAAATACGGTAGGTCGTAGAAAGTTGAAATTTTGGATTTGAGATACTTATAGCATCTAGTTGAACACCTTCTATTTTTGGTTGCGATTTTCCGTGCCAAAAGTCGTAATTAATGACGCGCATGAATAGATTAACGAGATTCTTGTACAATTATTATAAAAATTACAAGAAAGTTATGTAGTGTCCACATCAGAATTTTTATAGTTAGTGTAATGTTACTAACATCTTTTTACACATAATGTGTAACTACCCTCAAAGATCAAAGTTCGACAAAAAAGCAATTTTGAAAAAATACTGACTTAAGCTGTTTTTTTAGGATATGCTTCAGTTCAAAATTGTTTTACTTGAAACCCAAAAGTGCGTATTCAAAATCAGGGAGGTAATTTTGAATATTTACTTAAATAATGTACTAGTAGAACCTTAATTAATAAAATAATTTATCAGTAAAAATAAAAATTTTGTGAATTTAATTTTTTGTTTTGCAGCTGTCTTGTTTATAATTTTCTGATTTTATGTAATATGAATTGGTTTTTCAAAAAGTTTTACTAAACAAAAGTTGTAGTCCTTTAAATTTCCTATCCAAAATGGGGCGTAAAATGTTTTGTAAATTGTTTTGTTTAAAAGATACAGGGTTTAGAAAAAAACAAAATAATAAAAGCTCGAATTTTTCAACATTTTCTTACTTACTTTAGTATAAAATTAATTATTGAGTTTAGTGGACTAAAATCAAACTCAGTTTTTACGAAGTCGACGTTTCGAAGACTTTATGTCTTCATCTTCAAGACTAGAAGAGAAGCAACGTTACAATAAATAAAAACATTAAAACGCAATAATTATACCTAGTAAAAAATGGATGTCGAGCTGTTTGACTGTATAAAATTAGATGTTAAAAAGGGAGAGTCACAAATGGTCACAGATAAATTGTTAAAATATGAAAATATGAACTGAATTAAAATTTGTAAATAAATCTATATAATTAAAATAGTGTCTGTCATTAAAATGACATAAAATTGTGAACAATCGGACAGTAAACAAATTAAAAAAAAACAAGTAGCAAATAGAAGAAAGTAATCAACAGCTCGAACATCAATACAATAAATCGTAGAAACTAAAGTAAAAAATAAAGGCGTAGACAGAAAAATGCAAAAGTGTTGTCGTGAAGGTGTTAGCTTGGTTTTGAAATTTTTTCTTTGAAACAATTTAAAATATTTTTGCAGCCAGCGTTTATATAACCAAAATCGGTTTGCTTGTTAAGGTTTTCTTCTGAGGTTGAAATTGAAAATTTTCTGGAGGCGGCCTACATTTCAACCTCAGAAGAAAGAAGATAATTTCACGCTCTTTAAAAAATCACTAAACCATTTTTATTCAAAAATCAATATTTTTGGAGATATAGCCATGTAAAGGTGGAAATTAAAAAAAAAATGTTTAAAGAGGCCTAACTCGCGAGGGTTTGAATATAGAAACAAAATGTTGTTAAATATTTTTCTTAGAAAAGTGACCACCTAAGTTATGTAAAGTGTAGCCGGGGACACCCTGTATAATGATCTTTAACGTGAAAGATTACTATACGAAAAATAGTTTCTTTAATCAATCAATGCTGTCAGAATATTTTTATTAGTACAACATTAAGATGAGTGTAAGGTTGGTCTACTTATTTTTGTTCCTTCTGTGTTTTGGCGGATCTTTTGCCAATGGAAGTATAAGTAAGTAATATTTATTTTTCAATGCATTTAATACAGTACATTTTATAACTACAATATAACTATTGTAAAAACGTATAAAAGTTTTGAATAATAAAAAACAAAAACAAAAATATTGAAATGTTAGTGTTAAACTAAGGAAAACCAGTTAGTAAACAAGTTTAATTGGCATTGACCACAGCATGTAATTAGGTATACCATGTCTTTGTCTTAAAAGAAGAATACATTTAAATGAACATATTATTTAATTCATTTAAAATTAAATAGTATAAATCAATTATATTATAGTATTTTTTATCATTATTTATAAGACAATGACGTGTAATATATATAATTAAATAACATTATTTATATCACTGTATGTGCTGCTAAAACGCTTTACGTGTATTAAAAAATTCCAATCAAATCATTGATCAATGAATATCAGTGGCGGACTGCACTTTCAAATGCTCAAAAAGTGTAATAAAAAAGTCAATGATTGCAATTCGCCACCGTTGAATATAAACTCATTTTTGTTTTTCTAATTTGATTGTATAATTTCAAAATAAAAATATTATTCTAAATTATACATATTACATAATGCATATTTCAGTTTTTCCATGTGTCACACCTAATGCAGAACAGGCTTACTGTATGTCCTTATTTCAATGTCCCATATTAATGAAATCATTGTCAACATTGGATCCATCCGCTATCGCTTTTGTAAAAGAGTCTATATGTTTGGGGTGTAAGGCTGGTGATTTTATGGTATGTTGTGGAACGACTAGCAATTTTGTGCAATTAAATAATTGTACCGTGGATTTAAATTTAAACAATCAAGCTACAAATTCTAACAATACCAATAAAATTAACAGTAATACTACTATTGTAAATAATATAAAAGATACAGATACAAATACAAATACGGATAGTATAGAAGCTCATAGAGAATATGTCAAAAGAAATCTCTTACCATCTCCTACCGTTTGTGGGCAACAGCACACCGACGACAGATTTATTTTGAACAGCGATAATAGTACAGCAATTGACGAATTCCCTTGGTTGGTTCACCTTAAATTGTCCTTTATGGAATACGAAGAGGAATATGGTGATCGATGTAACGGCGTTTTAATAAGTAAACGTTATCTTTTAACGGATGCTTACTGTGGTTACGAAGCGTAAGAACTTTATTTAGACCATATTCTTTTAGAAAATTAACCAAATCTTATCTTTAGTGTTAGAGCTATTATGGGACAGTATACCACAGGACAAAAAATTAGTTGCACTGATAATAACAACGAAGAGTGTACAGAACCGGTAATAGAGTACCAAATATATTCGAAAGTTCGTAGTGGAAAAAGATCAAATGGACCACTTGATCTTACTCTTGTAAGGTTAAACAAAACCGTACAGTTTTCTGGTATACTTTCTTTTTCACAAGTTAGTTATTTATTTTTAACTATTTATTGTTACAGATTTCGTTAGACCAATATGTCTTCCGGTAGATGGTTCTAAAAGAGAACAGGATACTTTAACCTTTTCTGGCTGGGGAGCATCAGGTACCACTCAATTGGTTACTTGGTAAAATTTCTAATTATTTTCTTAATTTGAAGGTCCCGCTGAGATTAAAAAGAAACGATTGGTTTACAATGTTGTAGACCCTGAAGTTTGCTATAATGACAACATCGGACTAGAAGGTAACGCTAAGTTTGCCAATGCAACTGTGGTGTGTTTGCAACCTCCTCCTGGAAATACGGATAAAGCATGCAATGGCGATCGTGGAGGTCCTCTTATGTACAAATATAAACATAGGTGGTATACAGATGGAACTGCAGTTCAAGTCAATGGAGGAGATGATGGAACGTGCGGTAGTACATATTCGATAAATGGGTTATTTATAACACCATCAGTAATGAATTGGATTTTAGACAATATGCATGATTAAATAAGATAAAATATAAAAAAATTAACTAATGTAATTTAGCAAAAAGTTATACCTACGTTTCAGTGACTATTAAATATTATGATGATAAATAATTATTAATTTTTACCATGAGAAAATTAGTTCGGTTTTGAGGAAATCGGAACCATACAAAAGAACCATATACGAAGTAAATATGATCCGCTGTCGCCGCACAGAGATCATATGGACCGTTAAGCTGGTTTAATATTGTTAATCGTCAAGTTTAATTGGAAACTGTGGCCGTTCTAAAAAAATGGCAAGTCTGTACTTGTTTGGACTAAATCTATGCTACATCTATTATGATTCAACATGAAATATCCGAATATTTGCTTATACCCTTATCCGATTATCCGGTTATCCATTAAGACGTTGATACATCTTAACTTTTGTATCGATCGTTTCTTTGTCTTCGGCTTTTTGTAACCAAAACAAATGACACGCTGTAGGAGAAGCAGCTTCCCGGTTTTTTATTTTTATATATAGTTTGACTGGTGGATCTCTCTTTTAATCGCCTCAACTAAAAAATTAATACTGTGGAACTCTATTGATGTGTAACTCGATTAGTTAGGATCTCGATTGTTGTGTAGCACCGTGGTATTGATAGTTGTAAAATTTTTATGTGTTGGGAGTCGACGTCTTGTGGTGTTGCAGCTTGATACCATGAAATGCAAGTAAGACCCCTAGTGTCGAACCTTAAAACTATCATATTTCATATTCTACTTTAATTATTTCTGTCAGACATTTTGTGACATTGGAGTTTTTGTTTGCTGTTCATGAGTAGAACCAGTAGAACTCTAAGCTTTGAAGAATTTAATTTTTAGTAATTTAATTGATTATATTCGTTTTGTTATAATTATAAGGAAAGACTAAAAGTAAGTCAATTTATATTTATTGTAAAATGAGTTTTTGTGATTAACGATCGTTCTAGATTGGAGCGACTGCTACCGATAAATTCCTTTCAAACGAGTTTCGATTTCAACAATATGGTTTATGGATTTATTTATATAGGTTACCTATATATATATATTTGTGAATCGACGTTGTGACCCCAAATTCGCATATAAACCGACGTTGTGGCACCCATATTTACGTTGTGGCACCACTTGATGGTGCCTGAACGTTTTTCCACTATATTTGTGTTCTTCATGGGCCTATACGTCTTAATACCAAATTTGAGAGAGGTGCCGGTTTGACCATATACACCATAAAAGTTGGCGTTTAGTTCGCTCGTATAAAATCATATAAGTCTAGGGGGCGCTCTTGTAGTTCTAATAGTAGCTTGTTGACGTTAATGCGCCTTTAGGCACCTTATCGTAGTATGCAATAGTTTGACGTTTAGGCACACATAAATTTTATATTTGAGTATTAAAAGATTTGTTCGTTAAAGTTTAGGAATGTTTAGATGAGAGAGAGCGGGTCTCTCTCTAGCTCACTCTTTTATCGTATCCTTATGAGTTATGACCGACGAAATAATATTATACTTTTATAATTCTGAAAAACATCTATAGTTAATTTAGCTTTTATATATTTCCTAATGTTTAGTTCACATTATAATAATATCTTATAATAATCAATTAGTAGATATTTAAAAAAATATTTTTATTTAATAAAAAAAGTAACAAAATTTTCTGATATTTGAAATTTCTTTAACCCTTGAATTATTGTTTTTATAGGTATAAAATTAAAACTTGGTACACTGGCTATAAATTTTTTTTTAAATCTTTTATTTTTTTTTACGAAGCCTATGTATACCCCTTGTTAACGAGATACAGGATGTTTTAAAATTAAGACATTATGTCCTATATGGAAAAATAGAAAATATATAGAAAAATTTTAAAAACACTGTATAACTGTGTTACACGTCATAGCAATAACCATTCCAAACACAAACAAAAATCCACATGTCTATAATCCACACAGCCGTTTTGAAATCTACCTGTTTTGAAATCTATAATGAAAGACAGACTTCTACTACGCAACCCTTACTGTTATTCGAAAAAATTTATTTAAATCTCAATAATATGGACCCACAAATTTTTAATACGAATTTATGAATGTCTTAAATTTAGTACATCAAAATCAAATGCCGCGAATATTAAAGAATTGTTATAATAATATAAGATACCTAAATAATTATAAATAAAAATTACTAATTTTGGTCGCTTTTAATTTAAGGTAATTGCTGCGAAAATTTGTGATGAATCATAATTATTATTAACTTTTGAATGATGAAAATTTATCATTAAGGAATATAATGATGGTAAGAGCTTATTCCAGTGACGGCGCCAGCGGTGGGTTAAGGTGGGCACTCGCCAACCCTGTTGATTAGAGTGTCTACCCAAATTTTTTAGGTGCTTATTTAAATTATGTATTTTTTTAAGTTTATTTATAAATTTTGTGTACTTCTGCCTTCCCCAAATATATTGGGCCCAATTGGTGCCCACCCATTTTAAAAATGCGGTGATTCGTGCACAGTTACTTATACTTATTACATAACTTTTTAAGATTATTCTACTCTTCAGTAAATTTTTTTTCATACCATGTTATCAGTGCCTTAACTGTTTATTACTAGGTGATGAGATATAGTCAAATTCATTTTAACTCGAGCATGACGCATAGAAAAAAAGTGCAAACTTCGAAGAATTTTTATTTTCTGTCACTTTTCTAATAGTTACTTCTTGTATACGAGACAAATTCAGATTTAAATTCTACTAACCAAGCAAGTTCTAGTTCGACGTGCCCGTGGTTGAAATTATAAAATTTATAAAAAGTAAAAACAACCGCCCGTTTTTCAGGCAATCTTATCAGTTTTTAATAAGTCGGCCGCGTAATTCATAATTAGTGTCTCTGAAACAACTAATTTTCCTATTTCATCTTAGCGGAATTTTTAATAATTTCGTTAAAAAAAGGTAGTGAAGTCAAATAGTACCTGTAACTTTTCCCGTAATGACAAACGACGAAAGATTCAATAGCAGGGTTGTTACTTTATCATGCAGCCGTATTAGCCTCATTGGCTGCAAAAAGACGATTTGTAGTATGCCTTTTTAAGTATGCCTATTTAAATACGATACCTTCAAAAAAGTTTAGCACTTCATACAAACCCTGTAATTTTTAAAATTATGTAATTCGTTGCCGTTCTTACAAATTTTTACTTTCCGAACTCCTTAGTAAGGAAAGTATTGTAATCTGAAATTGAAAAAAAAAATTGACCCCCAATTTTTTCATAAAATTTTTTAGTTTTGAGGTTCCCTTAAACCATTTCTACAATTTTTGAAAAATGTCTGTATGTGTGTATGTGTGTGTATGTTGCACTATATTTGTGGCAATTTGTGTGTGCATAGGCCTGTACTGTGGCGAGTTCAAAAATTGTGGCGCTATACACTCGATGCCACAATTTTAAATTAAAATATCTCGACACTTAGTTGAATAATTCGCCACAATTGACAATAATTCATTTGTATTTAATATAGGCATTATATGTGCATCCTTGTTTCTACGTAGATTAAAAATTCAAAGGAATATTCTATTTTATGTGAAATTTGCCACAATAGAGCTTATTTCCCGTACCACACACTATAATATTTATGGCAACTTAAATTAATGCCTTCATGTGGCGCCCTCTGCTTATCATTACAGTGTTGCCAGATATTCTCGATATGTTAGATGGGTTGCAGTCATAATTATTATAAACTATTAACCCCTTACTAACTTGTATTACTCGGTTTGAGATTTCTGTTATTTCAATTTTTGGTTAGATATAAAAATAATAAAGTAAAACAATGTTATATAAACTGCATATTAAAGTATACCCTTATCTTCGAATTATACTAAAAAACCCTAAATAAAATGGAAATGCCATGACTTGCTAAAATGTTAAAATTATTATTTAATTATTACTACTAGTATTAACAAGGAGGGGGACCCCTACTCGACATCACCGATTTCGTCCAAATTTATAGGTATGGAGGACTCGACTAGAATTGCAAGTGATATAAATTGTAGCTCCAGATGGCCAAGCGTTTAGAAAATAAAATTTTTTTAGGTCTTTCTTTATGTATACATAAGTGTTTTACGTTATGAATTTCCAATTAGTAGCTAGCGCAGCGCCAAGATGTGGGACTCGCAATACGAAGGTCATAGGTTCGAGTCACCTGAAAGAAAGTTTTTTTTTTGCTTCTTTTTAATTTTTACGCTATGCACCGTAATAATGTATTGTATTTGTTTATATTTTTACAAAAAGCATAGGGCATCATTATTTTATCAAAAACTTTTTGAAAAAAAATTTTTTTTGTATGTTATAAAATTGAATACATTTAGTGATTTACAAGAAAAAAGTTCATTTGAAGGCACGCCGTTTGCCACCGCTGTCCTAGTTTGCTCCCGGAAGATAAATCTTACTACTTTTTGGGGGTTACCCGGTTACCACACCTACATCTTTAAGCAAATAACAGATTTCCAATATGGGCAAAAATTTTATTATTTAGTTTTAAAACAATTCCACTTATAAAGTTTGATAAGTTTTAAATTATAGGTACATTATTAGAAATCTTATTATAAATTGCATTACCAAGGCCGTTTATAGTTCTTATAAAGTTGTTGACACTATTAAATTTACGCGTCTTTTTTTAGATGTAAAGCGTGGGAGGGTATGCTTAATTGCAGTCGTTTGAAGATTATTTACATTCTTACAAAGATAACATACATAATATGTATGTATGTTTAAATATTTAAATTTTTATTAACAACGCGAAAAACTTAAACGATTTTTAATACTTTAATACGGATTTCTAGTTCTTATTCTGGACTTGTAGTAAAAATCACCTATCTTTGAAAACGGTTTTATATTATTTTAGAAAAATTTTAGTTAGATATTTAACTGCAGAGCCGTATTATCGCATATGCCCATAAAGCCCGGGTTTGTGGTGCAAAATTTCAGGAGACAGCTTCCTTTTCTTTATAAATTATTCTATTAAAAAAAATAGTCAACTGTAAAGTCGAGGATAAGGGCGCAACTTGCGTAATACGCCTCTAATTAAGAGCCAAACTACACTACGTTGTTTCCGTCGCGTATTTATCGTCGCGTATCGTCCGCCCTATTGAAAACCACACGTTTAAATGGAGCAAACTACAGGAGCGTAATTTTCAACGCATTACGCTGTAGTTTGGTTCTTAATATTTCCTCAAATGTTTAAACATTTAAACAAAATTAACAATTTTGGAAATTCGTTTTCAGTTATATGCTACCTACATGAAAATCTTTTGGGATAGTTTTTATTTCGCCCATAAATTTTGAATAGTTTTACATTATAATACATTTTATTAAAAATTGCATTATCAAGGCCGTTTATATTTCTTATATTATGAGTAAGGTGACCATTTGTACTGATTTTACCAGGACAGTACTGGTTTTGGAACCTTTTTTTTTGGTTTTGGTTAACTGTCGTCACTAACCAGGACACAAAAATTTACTGATGTGACTATTGTGCTATTGATGTATTGACCTTGCATTAAATTGTTACCTAGCGTTTTGCAAAAATCACAGTCCCCTCCCCCTGTTTTATAATATGATTATTTAGACTGTTTGAAGTTTGATCTATTGCCGGAAAACCGAACTCGATTTGACCATGAATTAAAGTGTTAGCTAGCGTTTTGCAAAAATCACAGCCCCCCCCCTGTTATATAATATGATTATTTGGAGCTTTGGTAGTTTGATTTATTGCCGAAAATCTAAACTCGATTTGACCTTGAATTAAAGTGTAAGCTACCTTTTTGCTAAAATCACAGTCCCCCCTCCCTGTTTTATAATATGATTATTTAGACTGTTAGAAGTTTGATCTATTGCCGGAAAACCGAACTCGATTTGACCTTGAATTAAAGTATTAGCTAGCGTTTTGCAAAAATCACAGTCCCCCCCCCCCCCCTGTTTTATAATATGATTATTTAGACTGTTGGAAGTTTGATCTACTGCCGAAAATCCGAACTTGATTTGACCTTGTATTAAAGTGTTAGCTAGCGTTTTGCAAAAATCACAGCCCCCCCCCCTGTTATATAATATGATTATTTAGAGCTTTGGTAGTTTGATTTATTGCCGAAAATCCGAACTCGATTTGACCTTGAATTAAAGTGTTAGCTAGCGTTTTGCTAAAATCACAGTCCCCCCCTCCCTGTTTTATAATATAATTATTTAGACTGTTGGAAGTTTGATCTATTTCCGGAAAACCGAACTCGATTTGATCTTGAATTAAAGTGTTAGCTAGCGGTTTGCAAAATTCACAGTCCGCCCTTCCCTGTTTTATAATATGATTATATAGACTGTTGGAAGTTTGATTTATTGCCGGAAAACCGAACTCGATTTGACCTTGTATTAAAGTGTTAGCTAGCGTTTTGAAAAAAATTACGTGATATTTGCCGAGCCCCCCCACTCCCCCACGTGAGATTTGGTGAAATTCGGCTCGACCCCCCCCCCTAAACGCCTCACGTAATTAATGGACGTCCCCTAACTTGAGTAGGTCCTCGCATCCTGTATCTAGATGGATACGGTAATTACTAATTACTTAAACGCAACTAGCTCGGAGTACCAAAGAACAAGAGTGAGCTAACAATCGATTTTTACTTTGAAACTAAATATGAAAACATAAAATAATTTTATATACTACTTGCGTTAGAGACTTGATGCAAAATAACATCTTTCTTTGAAATCGGCTTTATATTAATTCTGAAAATTTTTAGTTACGTAGATATTAGCTGTTCAAATTATATAAGAGGACACAGATATTTTAAATTGTAACCAAAATTAGAAATTTTGTTAATTCGTCTCTAGCTACTACTTTATATCTTCTATTTGAAAAACATTTAGAATTATCAAGGCCGTTTAAAATTGCACTATAAAGTTTACACGTTTTTTATCAGATGTGGAGCGGGGAAGGAATGCTTAGCAATCAGTAAATAATTATTTTTTTATTAACAAGGCGAAAAATTAAACAAATTGTAGTGCTTTGGTAAGGGTTGAAGGTTCTTCAGAAAATGTTTAGTAGGTACCTAAATTTTACTTAACCTTAATCGTTTAGTAAAAAAAAGGATTAATATTGTAAGTAACTCGAGTTAGGTCCTTGCGTCCGGTATTTACAGACAGTACAGACATTAACGTAACTAGCTCGGAGTTATAGTGAAAGCTAATAAATGGATTTTTATTATAAAACTGGATTATATTAATTTTTAAATAAGTTAAAATTTAAGTTAAAAAACTATATCAAGTATCTTTGCATACTTGCGTTCTGAAGCTGAAGTAAAAACTTTCTCGGTAAACGGCTTGAAAGTAATTCTTAAAAATCTTTGTTTCCTTTCTTTCTTCTTCGCAAAAATTGTAAAAGTAAAAAGTTGAAACAAATTCAATAAATTGTTATAATGAACAACTTTTTTAAAAACAGTACAAGTTATTTTAGTAGATCCTAGCAGCTTTCTACAAGTGGACACTTAATATTTCTACAAATGTTTTAAAATGTATGTAAATAAAGTTTATAATAAATTTATTTATAAAAGTTTTAAATTATTATGTACTATTTATGTACGCAGTGCCCGTTTTAGGGGGCGGGCAACCCGGACGTTATTCGGGGCGGCGCATTGGCTGTTAATGTGACAAAATATTGATAAGTACCCAAGTAATCAAAATTTATACGTTTTTTTTTGGCTAAAATTACCTTGCAATTTACATTTTTTCGTATTTATTGTTTTTGCCTAAAACGCCAAATAGACGTGCAGCTTGGTTGCCAACCTGAGTTGACAACCTGTCTTTATTCATAAAGAAATGACAATTTTTTACGCTGCTTTATAATTCGTTGGAAAAAATTTTTTTGAATTTCGGCAAGCTCTTTAGCACACGTGACCGCAAAATACAGCAGTTCGAAAAGTTCTAAATTAATAAAATTTTTAGAATCTCGGTTGCCAACATCTGGCTCCGCTCACAAAAAATCGAAATCATTAAAATTAAAATTCTAAAAATGTATTAATTTGGAAATTTTGAACTTTGCGGTCACGTGTGCTGAAGAGCCTGCCGAAATTTTGGATTTTTTCCAACGAATTATAAAGCAGCGTAAAAAATTATCATTTCTTTATGAATAAAGATAACAGGTTGTCACCTCTGGTTGGTAACCAAGTTGCACGTCTATTTGGCGCCTAAGAGCTAAAAAAATATTTATAACCATGCGGCAATTTGTCTTTTTGTCGCATCATCAAGGCCGTTTATATTTTTTATTATGAAAAATATGCAGACAGTATAAAATTTACGCGCCTTTAGATGTGAGCGGGGAGGTAATAATTTTGAAGTTGCAGTACGTTTAAAGATAAAATCTTTCCAAGATTGCCTAAAAAAAGATTAAATTTTGCCGCCTAGTTTAGTGAATTTTTAATTATAAAATTTAATTGTTTAATAGAAATTCCCTCTTTTTTTAAATAAATTACAACTTTGTGTTTATTAATTTTTAAAATTTAGGATACTAGCATTAAGATTTATTTCTAATAATTATGAGGGGTTAAGTTAAAATACTTTTATCACACTATAATTACCTATTTATTTTAAGAAAATATATTTTTTCGAACAGGGGAAATTTTTCTTTTAAATGCACTGGTTTTTACTTCAACGCAACTAGCTCGGAGTTCCAAAGAGCAAGTGCGCTAATAAAAAATAGATTTTTACTTTAAAACTGGTTTAGTGTTAGTATACTATGTATTTTTGTATATCTTTAAAAATTTAAAGTAAAAAAAGCGTTCTGAACCTGAAGTGAAAACCCATCTTTCTTGAAAAACGGCGATACATACTATATAAAATTTTAAAAAGTTTTATATTATTATGTACTTCGTATGTACATATACTATGTATGTACATCCATTTTATTAAAAGTTGCACCAAGGCCGTTGATATGTATTTCTTATTATGAATAACATGCAAGCAGTATAAAATTTACCCGCTTTTTATTAAATGTTAGAGCGGGGAGAGAATAATTTAGAAATCGTAGTACGTTTGAAGATAAAATCTTTCCAAGATAAACTATATTGCCAAACAAAAGGATTTTTTTAACAATGCAAAAGTTTAACGATTTTTAGTGCTTTGGTTGATACTTATGTTATGACTTATGGTTTTAAAAAAAAAATTAAGTAAGGTAGTAGTAAACATAGATTAAACATTTTACATTATACTAAGTAACTTTATTAGTAGGTTCTCGCTTCCTGTTGGAAAACTTTTCATTTTAGGGGTCAGAAAAACCTAATAAATTTAAGAGGGGAAAAATTGTCAGCCCTGTCAGTCGAAGTTGAACGTAGCTGACATCAGATGTTAAGCATAAAAATGGTAACGAAAATTTAATACTGAAAAAAATAAATAAAGAGATATTGTTGTAGAGTTAGGTGCAAAAACTCTAAACAAAATAGTCCTTGACTAACATTTTAGCGTTTTTCTGAAAGAACAATGTCGTATTGGTTATACCTCTTTTTGCATTCCCTACACAATTTATCAATAAAATAATACTTGTCGCATGGCTTCTTCAGTAGCATGGTCTTTCGGTTGCGACTACTTCTTCAAACTCGAAATAGTGACTAAATGAACTATCAATATTCTTCATACTTAAATTAAAAACTTGATTGTCAAAAATTATCAATTCATGATATTGTTTTGTAATAATTCACCTAATAAATAAACTATAATAAATAATAATTAGTTACGCCGCTATCTATACAATGCTTGGTGGTTAAAAATAAAACTAATGTGTAGCTTTACAAATAGTAGGCAACTTGTTATACTTCGCCATGTAAGAAAAAGATTTTATTTATTAACTGGGTAGCAAATAGAAGTTGCTATTTTTGTCATGACTATTTTTTCGTTTCGTCTTAACAATTTTTTCGCCCCCCGAGAACACGCACGCTACGCAGCTGCGTTTTTTTTAAACCTTTAAATTTTCGTCTTTAAATTTTATTTTTTTAAATAAAATTACGTTAATTGAGAGTAACTACACTTTTTTCAACCTCTAATTACTGATTCACAAAAATTAGCCTACAAAGTTTTATACTACACAAATATAAAACGATAATTAATAATAAAATTATTAAACTGAAACTTGGCAACATTGCACTTACACCTTTGTTTATAATATAATATTTATGACGTTACATTTTTACACATTTCAGGTATTACAATAATTATGGCAATACGTTTACACTGATTTCGAGATTATATATTTATGGATAACTTGTCACAATCTAAAAAATGTTATAGATTCCTTTAAACCGTGGGTAAATTAAAAATTATCAGTTCTATAGATTCCTTATAAGATGGCGCACCTAGTATGTTAATAATTATGATTATGCCACAATCGAGGATTATTCACAGCTTGTCACAAACATTACGGGGCTTGTAAGGGTGTGTGTGTGTATGTATGTCTGTGAACACGATAGCAACCAAACGAAATAACAAAATCACTCCAAATTTTAAATTTAAGTTTTTATCTGTTGTGGCACGAAGCCTATTGAAAATGGATAAAATCGTATGGGGGGAACGGGGGGTTTACTTGAAGCGATAAAACATAATCCATTATAACTCCGAAACGCAATGAAGTAGACAAAAGTTTATTAAGACAAAAATTATCCATATCAAATTACCTACAACTTTTGTGTTATAAAATTTTTTCTAAAATAAAAAAAAAATTAAATTTTTGTTTATTTTAATTTTTTTTAATTTTTTTTTTTTTATTTAATTTTTTTTAAATAATATTCGGAAAGTTATGTGATGGCCACATCCGATTTTTTTAGGTATAATTTTACCTTTTTTCGCCATAACAAAATTAACGCGATTTCTAATACATAGAAGTAATTATCACTTTGAATTTCGGAATTGAAATATTTTTTCATTAATGTTACTCCCAAATGCTTACTTTTTAGATGGCGTGTAAAGTGCTTATTAATTTGAAAGGTATCACAGTAGCAACAATACATTTTTTTATAATTATTACTTTTTATAAATTCAACCACGGGCATTAGCGTCGAACTGGAAGTTGCTTAGTTAGTAGAATTTAAATGTGAACTTTATCTGATCGTTGGTGAAATTTAAATCAGAATGTGATTTCCCCATATTTTCTGCTTGACACGATCAACATCATTTGTATTTTTTGTAAAAAAATTTGTATTGAAAAATTGTTACAAATTATTTGTACTTGACGATTACTAAATTGTCTTACGATTTTACGAATTACGAAACTAAAACTTATTTTATTATAGCTACGATTAAAATTGTTAAGTACATGGATATAAAAAAAAAGTTAAATTCATTTTAACTCGAGCATGACTCGAATTTTATGAAGTACATGAAATAACATGAAGTAACTATTGGAAAAGTGACAGAAAATAAAAATGCTTCGAAGTTACTGATATCATGATATGAAAAAAAATTTACTGAAGAGTAGAATAATTATAAAAAGTTAATAACTAATAAATACTATGCACAAATCACCGCATTTATCGAATAAGCTCTTACTAATGAGCTCTTACCATCATCAAGCTCTTACCATCATTATCTTTCTAATTGATAAGTTTTCATCATTCAAAAATAACCAATAATTATGATTCATCACAAATTTTCACAGCAATTACCTTAAATTAATAGCGGCCAAATTAGTAATTATTAAAACCAACATTTTATTAGGCATTCATTCTTATAATATAGCATGTACCGTTATGTCGGTGTCGATTTTAGCAAATCCTCTTGAAAGGTGCTTTTGGTTTAACATTTGTCTAGTAAAACATTTTAAAATATTAATTACGATTTGTCCGATTTTGAATTATGCCATTTTATGTATATTTTATTCTAATGATTAACAAAACAATAAAAACTCATTGAAAAATTAATTTGGGATAATTAAATGCCCTAAAATAAAAATTGTTGATTTCTTAATGCATCAGAGTAAACGTTATTGTGATCTAGAAATGTTTTAAGTTCATAGTTTTATTAAAATATGAGTACAATAAATATGAATTTTAGGGCGATGTCTTTTGAATATACATATGCGTTAAAACTTTTTTTAATAATGAAAATTTTAATTTAGATTATCGTCTTCTAGAAGAAAGTGTAAAAACTAAAAAAAAACGAGTTTTAAAGTTTGAATCGCCCGAGGGTAATATTGTATGGTATTTGGCGGGTATTTTCTAAGGGCTGCACTATGTTTACCAGATGTCAACTAGTAGTGATAGTTAAGCTAGTCACAATTGTCAAGGTTGACCAACAAACAAAGATAATAGAAGATTATTTTACACAAAAATTTAAATTTTATACAAAGTGAGCAATGCTCTCTACTTTGTCATGGCATTAATTATAATAAACTTATTGTTAATAAACCATAATAATACCAGAAAAGTATGTTTAATTTTATTTTGAATTTTACTTAAAATCCAAAACAAAACTAAACATTTTTTTAATACAAATTTGTTTATTTAAGAATTTTGGTGACCATAATAATATAAACTGTTACTTATAGCAGTTTTTTATGTATAACAATTAATATATTATTATGCACAGGTACCAATTAAATTGGTGAAAAACTTCAACTAAAACTTATTTCTTGTCTGCAGAAGCAAATGTGTTAACTTCAACGAAAGTGTTTAAATTATTGAAATGAAGGTCATCAGAAAGGTGCAACGACGTTCATATATGACGTTCTATATATACGCAGTAAGGGTGCCACAATACTTATATATACAGCGTATATATAGGATGCCTCAACGCAATATTTTTTTTGGGTCACAACGCATATTTACTTTTTGGTGCCTGATAGTGAATCTATGCGTATATATATATATATGTAATGTAACGTTTAGGCACCAAATTCACATATATATGGTCGAAGTGGCACCTGTATTTGCGTTGTGGCACCAATTCAAGGTGCCACAACGTTTTAGCTCGTATTTGGGTGCTAGGGGGTATGTACATCATAAGTACGAAGTTTTACGAAGGTGCCTCTTTGACCGTTTATCTATAAAATTTCTATTTTAATTGAACCATATAATCTGCAGAGGGCGCTGTTAGCAGAAACACGTAACACATCTAAGTGGCACCACGGAAATTTGCATATAGCGTACTGGCACCCACGGCATTTTACATATAGCGTACTGGCACCACGGCATTTTACATATAGCGAACTGGCACCAGTCAAGATTTCGTTTTCAGATCTTTGCTTGATAGTTTTGAATTGTAAATCCTTGTTTTATTCGTGTGAACATTTTTAAAACAACTCGTTGGAGTCCGGGTTTGAGTTTTTAAATTTTTATAGCATGTTCGAATTTTAGTTTTCATTTTAAGCGTCATTCAAATGTGTAAATTAATTTATTTTTACGTGTTAGACATAAATCTGGACATAAATTACAAAATCTAATTTACCCTGAATGAAATAATTTCAATTGTAAAATTTCAAAAATGAAATCATTTTAATCTTGCCAAAGAAAATGTAACTTTTCGGTATATTACGAAATATCTGATAAAGTTTACATTATTTTTTGTATTATTGAGTCCTCCATTGAATGACGGTTACAGTATTTGACAATAATAACTGCTATTATTGTCAAATTTCAAATTATCAAAATCGATAAAAATTCTTTAAAATGAAACAAACTTTAAAATAATGAAACTTATATTATTTATTGATGAACTTGATAATACATCAACAAGAAAACGTTGAATTCTAATAGAAAAGTTTGTCCTTTTGTTTGAAAATTATCTAAAATATTATCAATTCAGCTACTAGTTGCTTATTAGGTGTAAATTATTTATAAGTTGTAATTGAGAATGCACCGTTTCAAATTGCAACTAACAGAAAATAATATAAAGATTACCTCTACATTTTCTTTTATTTGCATTTTTGCTTATACCGGTTGTTCATTTCCAGACTACCCAGTCGAATAACTTCTTTTGTTGAAAAACATTGCAAAAAATATAAAACACGTCGATTTAGATGAGGGGGATGTTTAAAACTAATACTGTTTAAATTTTAAGTTGCACCCCTTAACTCCCAGCTATCACAACTTTAAAATTTCGAATAGGACCCCCCTACCTTGCGATATATCATTTTAAAGATGGAAAAAATCTTGGTTCATCCATCGTTCATTTCGCTCATGCTGGATGAACTAGAGGTAAAATTTGAAAAGTGAAATAAAAGATAATTTTATTTGGAAATTATTTAATTTAAACTAGATTATTATCTCTGAGAGTCATTTGAAAACGGTAGTTTATAAAACTTCTCCCGAGAAACTTCAGGAACCGAAAATGAGATTAATTCAAGAATGTAGGCGAATTAGTGCAGAATTATTTTAGCAAGTCTGCAAAGAGTTTGAAAACAGGTTGTACTATTGTTTGGCCAATAACGGGGAACATGATGAAAATGTAATTTGTTAAATATTCATTCTGGCGGTTCCATGAAATGCTTAGAATTTGCTTAGGAATACAAAATTTTTTTTTTAATATTTCTAGAGTAGACAAATATGTAAAAAAACATTGGGTGACCGAAACTCGGCTTTCTCATGTACCTATTTAAATTTGACTGTCTTAAAAAAAATTTGAAATAAAAATGTGAATGTATAAAAGAGAATAAAGTGTTTATTTTTTTAAATAAATAATTATTGAAATATAAATTCTTCGTAAGTACAAGCAAAGGTACTAGCTAGAAACGTTACACACTAGGTTTGTGGTAGGGATTACCCGGTCGGTCGACGGTAACCTGCGAGCGACTTACAATTGTAATTTTTAAGGTGTTACTAATAATTTAATATCGTGTTTAATATTAAACAAAAAATTATGATTTTTAAACTTATCGAATCTACATACATATGCGCAACTTTTCTCAAAAATAAAAAATTTTGATAAAGGCTTTCGTGTGGCAAATAGAAGAGTATATAAATAAAAATTGTAAAATATAATTAAATTTTTGCGAAGTTCGAACCGAGATAATTGCAGTTCAAGATTTGATTTTCCATAAGCGACTTAACAATTTACAGTTTTCAAACATAAAAATAACATGCATTTCGTACAAAACTTATTTCAAATTATATATCAAAATAATTCACATCTTATTAGCTTTCTGTTAATGCTGTTATCTCTTTTTTTTTTAAATAGCGCCCTTTTGCGCGTTCTAACTTTTGACTACCTCCGGATTATGAATATATGCCATCTAACCCTTCATTTTTGAAAGTTTCAGCCTTTAACCCTGCCGTGCCCACACAAGTCAAAATAAATTCAAGAAAGCACTCTACATTATTTCAATTTTATTGGATATTATATTTTCCTTTTTATGTGTATTATTTAAAACTACGCGTGATAGCTGTCGAATGCTGTAAATTATTTCAAGATAACTCATTTATTTCAAATTTTTAAAAATAAGCTCCGAGCAAGATACATTGAGACCACCAGTGGTGGCTTGGTGTGATCGCTAGTTGAAGTTATTAGCAGAAATTCTGGGTTAAAATCCCGGACTCGGCAGAATTTTTTAACTCGGCCCTCTGGTGAACATCAAACTGTGGTTCGAAATACTTATAACTTTCTTGAACAACTCCATGGAAAAACGAGGTAATTTAAGATTAGAGCTTCAGTGCAAAGTAAGCCTTGAACCACTACCCGTACAGCAATACTACTTTGAATTCAGCATAACTTGAAAAAGTAGTTTTTCGGCTACGTCAAGTTGGCCCCTCCATTTTGGAATTTGAAAATATTTTTTGCATAGTGTGGAAGTGCTCGCGAGTGCTGTAAATTTTTTTGAAAGTGCTGGGTTCGTTAATTTTGTATTAGCGAAATACAATTTTCGGGCCGAGAGGGGCCAACTTGACGCACCCAATGTTTATGTTAATAGGTGTTTAACCCACACACAAATTTTATGTGATAATCAGATAATCGCTCAGTTGAAGTTATAAACTAAATAAGTTACTGCAAATTAATATTATTTCTTATAATTAATTTCCCACGATTGTAGTAGTAAACATTAAATTTTACACAATAACATTTTAAACAATAAATTGCAACGTACTTATGTGTTACAATTTCGAAGAAAATCCCATTACGTTATCATGAACCCACTTCTTTTCCTATATGAACAGTAAGGAGGTATCTTATTTCTTCTGTTGAATTCTTAAAATATGGCTATATATTATACTTATAGGTAGTACAAAATAAGTTGACCGGAAAAAATGGGGTTTACGATTTACGAATTCACAATCCCCTCAAATGTCAAATTATAATAGGAAAAAATGAAAACTGCAAGTCTATATAAAAATACATTTTTTAATGCAAATGTTTTTGCATTTTTTCCTTTCAACCTTAGCGTAGCCGTTTCGGGTTGGTTACATTACAAATATTATTATTACTGATGTATTACTAATTTTGAACGACTTGACAAACATAAGCTGCCCACATATTACATCATTAGCCAACGTAGCTTATACCATGGACCACCCCCTGGATGGAACGTAGTTTTTTTTTCAATTAGTATTTTGTGCTCTATTGTGAACAAAACTATTTAAAACTTATTGGGTATAAAATAAACAAGATAGATATTTGTTTTATATATTTTTGTTTATAATAATTTAAACATTCTATCTCAAATGGTGGCACTAGGTACTCCTACAAATTATTTATTTAAAATATAAAATTTTTTGCTAGAAGGTAGGAACATCATAAAATAGTACCAAATATAACGAAGGTGCCTCTTGGACTGTACATTAATTATTATCTATAAAAGTTCAGTTTTAACTGAATCGTATTATTATCTGTCAAGGGCGTTATTAGCAAAAAGGCATATAACAGGGCTAAGTGGCACCACGGAATTTTGCACATACAGCATACTGGAAACCCCCGCACATACCACGGAATTTTGCTTATAGCGTAGTGATAAGCATTGCGTAATAGTTTTGGAATAGGAAACATTTCAAAATTGTAAAATTAATTATTATTATGATTATTTTTTTTATTTCTAAAAACCAATAGAAGCTTTCAATTTCTGTAGAAGTTGCCAATCAAAACATTAAACATGTTGCCGCCGTTCGGCAATAGCTATTTGATTTTTTCGAACTCTCATATCTATTGATTCTTCTTCTTCTCGAAAATATGTAAAACTATTTTCAATTTATTTTCTCTTTCTTGTGATATTATAAGTGACAATTTTTAAAGCAACCTATTAAAGTATTTGCTCGGCCCGTGGACGCGGCTATTTGTCGCAACTAAATATTACAATTTTGAAGAAAGTCTGAAAATTCTCTTACATCATCAATGACCAACTACTTCCCCTAGTCTACACAGGAAAAAAGATATTTTATTTCTTGGTTTGATTACAAAAATTATTACTTATGTATTATTGATTTTGAACGATTTGACAAACAGTTTACATATTATATAAGCCATGAGCTACCCACATATTGTCATGTGTGTCATCGAGATTGAATTCAGCATCAAATGAGCAAAACTTTGAAAACATTAGGTACTTGTAATTTTCCTTCAGGATCGTTCACACGAGGTCTACAGAAGTGCAATCACTAAATATAATATAATAATATATATATAGGGTGCTCAAACGCATATATAGTCGGAGTAATATATGGGTGTCGCTTGATCATATTATGTGTAAAATATTTCGGGTGCGTAAACGTTGTTATAGTTATTGGTGCCACATAGTAGTTTTTCGCGTATATATATATATATATGTAGTTCATCGAACTACAGTTTTGTATTATACAAAAAAGCAATTGTCTCCTATTTCTATTATCTTATTTAATTTCTTTGTTTTGTTCTCTTTTCTTTTTGCTAACTCTTCACTAATTGCCGTGAGTTCTTCTTACTTTTTCTTTTCCCAATTTATTTTATTTATTTATTTTATATCTTTGATTGGCGATGTATCTTCAGTAGAGTGCGTGCCAAATAGAACTGTCAATCATCATAAGCTGCACCTCTAAAATATCTCCAACCACTTAAAGAACGGTACGTGACATTTGGATGCCACCGTTTGGCCGACTGGGTTTTTTAAGTGGTTGGAGATATTTTAGAGGTGTGGCCTATGATGATTGACGGTTCTATTTCTATTTGACACGCACTCTAATTGCTATTAAGTACTTTCTCTTAGTTTTTCTATTTCTCCTCTTTGCTTTTCTTTTCAATAATCATGTTTGCGTCTTCTGGTTTTTCCAACCAAAAATATGACATGCTGTAGCAGCAGCGTTCTGGCTTTTTACCCGACTGCCAAGAGAGGGTTATTATTAGAGTTCGGATTTCGGATGCTTTTGCATGTTCTTTAAAATTGATATGCCAACAGAGTCGTTTGAAATCTGGACAAATTAGGTAAAAGCAAATCCGAAACACTGCTTGTCAAAATGCATATTTTGCATATCTTCAACATTTAATTCATATTTGAGCAAGTAATGCATATTTGAGCAAATAATGCATATTTGCACGAAATGTTGAAAACATGCAAAATTTTGCCAATTTTACGTAATTCGTCGAGATTCATTATTAAAATTATTAAATTTTATAAATCTAGGTAGTAGTAACTACCTAGTAAGTAAGTTTTCGTGCAACATGTTACTGTCAAACATGTTCAGTTTGGTCTACCTTATAATTTAACCTTGAATCGAGTTACAAACGAACAACGCTTGTAGATTATTGAAAATTTATTTATTTATATATTATTTATTGAAAAATTATTCGGTGAAAAGCTTATTTTACGTCTGGAGTTTGTCGTTTAATTTAACGCCTTATATTATTTTTTCTGGGGCTATGTTAAGGCTCATGTCAATAGGGACAACCCCGCAAAGGTTGACGCACTGGAAGCCAATATTGAAGAATTTATTCGTGAGATACCGGCCGATATGTTGGAGAGAGTATGCCAAAATTGGACCCAAGGTATGAACCATTTGAGGCGCAGCCCGGGTCAACATTCTCATGAAATCATCTTTAAACATTGAATTATATAGACCGTTCTATCGACTCAAATAAAGATTTCATACATTTCTCTAAATTTTATGTGTTTTTTTTTTTAAATCAAATCCGAAAGCTCTTAAGAAATCACCCTTTATATGCGTATATTTTCAAGTTTTTGGTGAATATAAATCCGAGCTGTAGTTATTATATGATTACTAAATTGTTTTTGTTTTTTATATCGGAATTATTGATTATTTTATTTTTCAATTTTCATTACTCATGTCAGTTGATTATATTGTCACAAATGGAAATGTATAATCTATAAATTAATGTAATGAAATAGATTTCCATTTGAAGCTCCCTCGTATAAAAAGTTGACAATGTATTGTAATAATAATTAATAAATATTATGGAAGGGGAAGCATCAAGCGGTGCAATGGAATAATTAATTAGTTAGTGGGAAGTCAGAAGTCATTAAGTGGACGTCATAAGGTCAAGATGTAGCCGCTTGATGGTTCCACCCTCCAAGGGTGTAGAGTAAGTTATAGATTTAAGTATGTAAATAGTTTTTAGCATTAGTTAATATTCTTATTCAATAAATAGTTTATTTTGATACACCTGTGCTTACAATTAAATCTTTTTTAACTACAATTTGAAATAATGTAAATGTCACTGTGAAAGTGTTGCAGGTTATAAACAAAAATATAAACCATTTTGAACAATGACGCACCGGCAAATTTATTTGGTTTGTACCACGTTTGTACTATATTAACTATGATAGTTGTCACTGATAGTAATTTGTTCAAGTATAAAAAAAATAAACTTGCAAATAGCTCAACATTCAAATTCCACTATTTTTAAATCCCTTATATTAGTTTCACCTTTCTGCTTGAATACGGGTGCGGCAAAACTTAGAAAGTCAATTTTGACTCAGTTTGCGTTATCCAATCGAACTGAAATTTTGCACATGGATTCGTCCCCGATGACAATACACTTTGCCAAAAAAAATTTTTTTCGAGTTTTCACATTTTCCGAAAAAAAAGTGAAAAAATTAAACTTTTGTGGTTCTATTAAAAAAAATTTACCTATATACTAAATATTTAAGTACTTATCCGATTAGTACACACGTTTACAGTATTTTGTGTTATAATCCTTATACGCTAGTTGGATATCCCAAAAAAGCGTACGCCGCGCCGTCTTCCGGTCAATTATGGCCCTAGTTGGATGAGAAACCGTACATGTTTATATACATTCTATGCGAAGAAGTGTTAGAATACTAATTTAATTTTTCGATTGTTTGTTATCATCTAATTTTAAGCTGGAGATTATTGAGTTTTAATATTTTAAATTGGTAATCCGATAATAAAAGAAAATTTATATCAGAAAAATTGCCTTGTAAAGATTGCATGAAATATAAATGCAAAGTTAACATTATTCGCGTATTTACAATTATGAGTTCAGTTATTATCCAGTGTGGTTACCAAAATATTAATCTTGGCATTTTTTGTAGCAAATCTTTATCAAGAGGAGGAAAACTTTTTTGCTACTATTTTAGTTTGGTTCTCATGAAAATATTTAAAAAACTGTAAGGATATATGAGTTAATGACAGATTTATACCCATATTCACAAACGTCCGTAAAAATTTTAACGAACCGTTTATTTAAACAAACCAATGGAATGTATTTGCTTGGACTACGAAATCATTTTCATTGGTTTGCAAAATTAAACGGCTCGTTAAATATTTTATGGGCGTTTGTGAATAAGGGCATAAGTCCTTAATAATACATTTGATTAATAATTTATATTTGTACAAAATCATATATCCCATATAAAGCCATAAGAATACTTACATTTGACTCACCCAATTTATGTACCAAATCACCGCCTAGGAGGCGGCACCTTAGCTGTCCAACTAGCGTATTCATTGTCAATAATTGCAATCATAGTCATGGGGAAAAAAGACGAAACTGCAACCCAACGTCAACATCGATTACAAAAAGATAAAGAAAAACGCCAACTCAAAAAACTTCAAGGGTCACCAGCGTTTGGTGTCGTTTGCGGAAACTTCCGTCGTATAGGATCATAAATAACTGCTAAGCCCAATGATTTTTTTATAAAATCGAGTATCGTATATAAAGGATTTATAGTGAAAAAATTGTTTTTACTGGTTAATTTTTTTCTAATATTTAAAGTTAGTGGTGAGGATTTGTTTACAAAAATGATGGAAACTTTAAAAGTTAATAGTGAACGTGGAAAAGAAATTCTAATTGTGGAGTCGGAAAAATTTACTAAATCAAAAGTGCTACAAAGTAATGAAACTTTTTGATGATACGCTGATGTATACGATCGTGTAAAGCCAAAGTTTTTACGATGGACATAAAAAATCTAATTTCGCCTAGTGATCTTCAACGTAATCTCTCGATTGTTACCTAAATAATCCTCTTCAGCCCCGAATTTCAATAATCTTCTTATACGATAACCCCCTCGTCGGTTCCCAATTTAAGGGTCGGATTCTATGCACGCCCAGGTCAGGCAACCGCCTTGACTTTCTAGTGAGTAATTGGATTACATTGGTGATCAATTTTTTTTAGATTGGTAAAAGATTGGACCAATCAGAACAAGTTTTCTATAATTTTACACGTTTAAAGAAGAGACTGATTTACTGATTTCTAGTTTTATTTTTTCGATTCTGGGCAACTAGGAAAAAAATAACATACAGAGACGTACCCAAGGGGGGAATCTCCCAATAATCATCGGTAATTGGCAAAAGTTGTGAAGTTCACTAAACAGTTGGTAATTCACAGAACGGTTGGCAAAGCTACTAGTTGTCACAAATCGCAGAAATTCGTATAATTCGTTTTATGATGACATCAATCAACTGTTTTTTTTTTATGGTGACAAATCACAATGTAATATTTTGTGTTCACTCTGTATGTCAATATATTTGATAGATTTCAATAAGTTGAGAAATTTTAAATAAATCCATTTGTTTCTGCTTTTTCTTGCTTTTAGTTAGTAGAAAAATAAGAAATAACTATTTCCCAACTTAAAAATACCAAAATGAAACAATTTATTGTTTTAGGAACAAAATATTTTAAATGTGTTTATGTTGGTAATAATTGACTCAATTATTAATAACTATATAAGTAAATATTGAAATATACATAAATTATACATTATTATAAATATATAATAATTTAAAAGGCAAGGAAATGAAATCGTCGAAGAAACCATACCAATGTGAAACTTGTAACAAACGGTATACCACGCTCAATACGTTACATGCACATGAAAAATTACATCGGGAAACTAGAGTTCGTAATTTTTCATGTACCATTTGTAATAAATCATTTTATACTGATCAATTGCGTGAGCAACACGAAAAAATTCACAATGCCAAGAAAGAATATCAATGCGATATTTGCAGTAAGTTGTAATTTTCCAATTTGTCTAATTTACATACTTTATTTTAGGTAGTTCATTTAGGACTCTGAATTATTTAAAGAATCACGTTAACGCAGTGCATTCGGGACAGAAATCATTTAAATGTGATGTATGTGATAAACTATTTGCTAGAAAAGCAGAGCTTGAAAACCATTACAGGACACACACTGGTGAACGACCATTTGAATGCAAAGAATGCGGCAAAACGTTTAATCAACGCTCAAATTTGCAAACGCATGTAAGAACGACGCATAAAGGTGAAAAAAGACACCAGTGTCCAGAATGCCATATGAGCTTCAAAAGACGAAGATTGGTTACGTATCACATATATGCCAAACACAGAGATGAAAAACCGCTAAAGTGTCCTTTTTGTAATAAAACATTTGTTTATCCACAATTATTTAAAAAACATCAGATGAGTTGCAAATCCAAACCACAAGATGAATATTTCGTATGGGTAAGTATTTCTTTATTTTTTTAAATTTAAAATAAATTTTTGATTAACAATTTTTCAGAGCAACACCGAAGATGAAACGTATCTTATAAATCGTGTTGGTTCAGATTTTTACATAGTCGATCCTGATGAATTTTTTAACACTCTAAATGCAAATTTTGAAGAAGAAAATTCAGCAACGATACAATCTGATTATCAAGAAGAGAGTATGGTAACTTTTCAACCAAGTAATAATATTCAAGAAATAATAGATACAAGTTATCCGCCAGAATACGCACCATTATTTCAAGAGTTTCCCTCTAACGACTCCTTTGTATGGCATAAACCAAATACTCATGCTAACGATACAATTGCTATGCATCATCAAAATCCCGATGAAATGTTGGACCTTCTTATGAAGAAAGAAGATGGAAATTGGTACCATATTGATAGTGTCAAAGAAAATTCTTATGATTTTAACGAAATATTTAATATCAATACCAGCGATCCAAGTGGTGATTCAATATCACTACAAGAATTATTGCAAACTGCATCAAGGAAGAATGATATTATGGATAACCTAACTGAAAACGATATCAATCTATTCACCGATGGTGTTAATTTTGGGTTTCAATCTCCAAATTCTACAGAAAAGCTAATTTATCAATAAAAAATATATTTACACAAAACGAATAAAACTGCATATTATTATTTATAGTCGTCCTCTTACTATTGAAAAATTTTCTAAATATTTGTGTGACATTTTAGTAAAAAAATTTATTTGCAAATTATTACTAGTACGTTTTTTTCGTGTTATAAATTCTCTGTTTTATTAAGAAGCTTTTACGAAGGCGTCCTGAGGCCACAAAGTAAAAATAAAATGTTTAAGTGTCAATTGCGACTTGCAACTGTCAATTGACACTTCGAAGTCGCAATTGACACTTCGAAGTCGCAATTGACACTTCGAAGTTGCAATTGACACTTCGAAGTCGCAATTGACACTTCGAAGTCGCAATTGACACTTCGATGTCGCAATTGACACTTCGAAGTCGCAATTGACACTTCGAAGTCGCAATTAACGCCTGCGCAATCGTACTTAAAGTACGATTAAATTATTAAAGTAGCAGATAAGTCCGATTGCGCAGGCGTTAATTGCGACTTCGAAGTGTCAATTGCGACTTCGAAGTGTCAATTGCGACTTCGAAGTGTCAATTGCAACTTCGAAGTGTCAATTGCGACTTCGAAGTGTAAATTGCGACTTCAAAGTGTCAATTGCGACTTCTAAGTGTAAATTGACAGTTACAAGTCGCAATTTACACTTATTTATTTTTTACTTTGTGGCCCCAGGACGCTTTCGTAAGCTTTCGATATGATTGAGAGTTTTTTATTTTTTCTACCTTAATAATAATCTACCATAAAAAATCCATCAATCCACTACTATTATATCATAATCATTAGTGTAGTATATTAAGTAGTAAACTTGATTTCAAAGGAAAACATTTTAAAAAACACTTAGCTACAATAATTGTTTTTTTTTGGAATTATTATTTTGAGGAATATTACAAATACAAAAACCATTTTTTTTTCAAGGATCATTAAATACCTACCTAATTTAAAAAAATTCGCACATCCGCCATAATATTCATCTACCATAAATATTATTCTAACATATCTAATATAATTGTTATTACAAGGTAGAATATTTTCTGGAGGTTTAAAACATAAAAAATGATACAGTTGTGATTATTACGCTAACTATATCTACTCAAAATGTTGAAGCACCAATTATGTTTTATCAATATTTTTCTAATGTGCGTATTCCCAAACATGGCAAATGATTTTTATTCAAAAGTAAGTAATATTTGTTTGATTTCTAATAAATAATTATTTTAAACTTTTACTTTTAAGTTTCATCAAAATGATTATAAGATGGAATTTCAAAGAGTGGAATTAGTTGATTATAATAAATCTGTTTTCAATTTTTTGGAGATTAAAACTTTTAAATATAATCGAACACTCGCAGTTATGAATATGACTTTGAATTCAAAAGTGAACATGAGTACTGGATTGGAGGTACCCAACCTAATTTGGGCAAAATTTTATTATGTTATTTATATATTTATTTGAATTGTTTTAGATGGCAGTACAGTTTTATAAATTTCTAAGTAACGAATATCGCAAACTTCCAGGGACAAACTTTCAAGTTAATTATTGTAAGAGTTTGAGTGCAAAAATTATGGGACTACAAAGTTTTTTTAAATGTGGAAATTTTACCACATGTGAAATAGTTCAAGTTTAGTAACAATTTTGTTTAATTACAAAATTTCAGTTTTTTCAATTTTATTTTTTTAGGAAACAACCTATGTAGCGTGCTATGTTAATCCTGACGAATCTCGATATCCACCTTTCATTCCCAGCGGTGAATACAAATTAGAATTTAAACTTGTTTATAATGATGAAATAATAGCTATATATAATCTGCATATTAGAATATATCGCCCTATTGCTATACCAAAAAAACAAAAAGCCGTTTACTGATATTACTTATTTAGCTATTCATAAATTCATATTAAAGATACTGTTATGCCCAATTTTACAAAAGTTTAATCTACGAATAAAATATTATGAAAATATGACAGCAATGTATTCTATTGTTGTAAAATTTTAATCGTAGATTAGATTTTAATTTGCTTTTGTGAAACATTTTAAGATTCTAATAAAATTTAATATTGTACCTATGTTTTATTTATTTATCTTATATATTTTTGCAGTCTAAAGATTGGGTCATAATGGCCATCTTAATAATTAACGTAACATGACAATATGGCTATTGTGATCTAATTTCCACTGGTGATAATGGTAGTATGTAAAAAAAATATACAGAGTGGCCGTTTGAAAACGAAACAGACGGGATTGTGGCCAGCACAATTTTCTTTTCAAGAAATATAAAGATTACCCATTTTTAACAATATAAAGAACTTTTTTCGACCCTGTAGTCTTAATTAAACTGGATGTTGGAAATAGTGGGTTTTTTGGGTCCTACTCAAATAAAACTACTCTATTGATATAGTTACTAATCGGTTTCAACCCAAATGAGTTTAATTTAATTTTCAAGAAATGCAAAAACACGTTAATTTTATTATCGAGGGGGACAACTTTTGCGACCAATGTCACTCCCGTATTGTTTCATCCCTTCGCGCTGTGATGACAACCCCTCAAATGTAAATAGGGATAATATGGCAAGTGACACCTCATTTGAATAACAATTTTTTTTTAATTAAAAAATTTTTTTTTATATGTTCAAATTATTGAACATATAATTTGATTAAACTGATCTTTTTTACAGACCCATCCTTTCATTCAAAATTCCAAGGGTGGCTTGCTCTTTATTGCCTTAAGGGTTGAACTGTCAATGTTTATAAATAGCAGTAAATGGTTATATGACGTTTCGCCCCCGCCGTTTAGCCCCCACCGTTTCGCCCCCGCCGTTTCGCCCCGGGATGTTTCGCCCCCGTACCGTTTCGCCCCCGACCGTGTCGCCCCGACCTTTTAGCCCCCACCGTTTTGCCCCCGCCGTTTCGCCCCGGGATGTTTCGCCCCCTTACCGTTTCGCCCCGGGATATTTCGCCTCCGACCATTTCACCCCCACCTTTTAGTCCCCACCGTTTTTAATTAATTCATACGTAAAATGAGGGGGAGCCAAAACATTACGTACCTACACAGGGGAGGGGGAGCTAAAAAATTAGACGAATCGTCCTTACGTAAATAATAAAGTCCATTACTAATCTCATCTCCACTTAAGTAATAGACGGTTCTCCAGAATGAGGCAATTGTGTATTTATTCAAATTTGGACAGGACGTCTGTCGGGCCATCTAGTATTAAATAAATTGAAAGTCAGATAATTGAAAATAGTAAATTCTTTATAGCCCACTCTGTATTTGTTTTGACAGAGACCGATTGTACACTTCGAAGTTTATTTTTACCAGATCAATTTTCGAAAACACCTATCATAAGTTAAAGTTTATTTTAAATCAATCAATATTGGTCAGTTTACATAGGGGTCGTCTATAAATTACCTTACACGATTTTTAAGGTTTTTAGACTCCTCGCTCCCCCTGTCACATTTAGTCAAATTTTCATTAACCCCCCCCCCCCTAACTTAAATTAAATCAATTTTGCAGGTCTTAAATAATAATTTATTTTTATAAATATTTAATTTTTTTTTCGGCCGTACCATACAACCGATCCATGGATCCAAAAAATATATTTTTAAAAATTTGACATCACAACATTTGAAACTCCCCCGGACCCCCTGATACATTTTTGTCACAAATCTAAGATAAACCCCCTACCCCCTAAGTGTGACGTAATTTATGGATGGCTCCATACGGGGACATCACAACATTTGAAACTCCCCCGGACCCCCTGATACATTTTTGTCACAAATCTAAGATAACCCCCCTACCCCCTAAGTGTGACGTAATTTATGGATGGCTCCATACGGGGAGAAACGGGGGCGAAACGGTCAGGGGCGAAACGGTCAGGGGCAAAACGGTCAGGGGCGAAACGGACGGGGGCGAATCGCCGGAGGCCAAACGGCGGAGGTGAAACGGGGGGGGGCTAAACGGCTGGGGGCGAATTGGCGGGGGATAAACGGTGGGGGCGAAACGGCGGGGGCTAAACGGTGGGGGCGAAACGTCCCTATCCCCTTGTGCTGGCCACAATCCCGTCTGTTTCGTTTTCAAACGGCCACCCTGTATATGTCTTTTGAACTTCATAAGTTAGTGATTTAAACAGTTGAGTTAAGTAGAAGTTATCTAAAAAAAATTAATAAATATTTTTAATAAAATTAACATAAAATAATAGAGACAACTGCTTCTCTCGCCCCCTCCGTGAGGGCGCCCATGCTTTTGAGTAGTTTGACCACCCGAGTCTCGGGTGATGTTAGATATGTACCAACTTTTTGGTATGCGTACCATTTTTTAAGGTCTTATACTAGGTACCAACTAAAAATTGTGTTAGTACCTACGCAATAATACCAACTTTTAACATCAATCATACATTAAAAAATTTTTTTTATTATAAATTTCTATTCGCACCATCTAGTTAGAGGTTAGATGTCTGAAGTTTTTTTACATGATAATTTAGAATTTAAATTTCAACAATAAATTAAATTTTGGGGTAAGTAAAAGCATGTTGAAAAATTTGAGATTCCTATATATTTGGTTTTTTTCAAAACCGTGTATCTTTTAAACGAAACCTTTTACAAATAATAATCGAGACCCGAGGTATTTCTACCACATAATCGTGGTATTTTCAAATAATTTTCAAAAAACAACTTAAATGCCTTATTATTCAAACAAAGAATGATAACTTTATTAATTTGAGAGTCTAAAGGCAAACAAGGTGGGGCGATATTAGTACATATGTGGTACGGATCTACTTAAATATGAATAATAAGATGTGTATATTTTAGAAATTTTCAAAACTTGCTCAAGTATAGTGCCAATCAAAACGAACCCTTTTCATCTCCTTTTCATCTTAAGCAGCATTTTCAAAATGGTAAGTAAGTTTAAATATATTTAAATTTTAAAGTGAGGTTTCGGTTTTTATAGCAAAAAAAATGAAAATAGATATGTAAATGCAGTTGTTTGCATAAAACGTATTGGTGTTTGACCTCAGGTCATTTTCATTGATGCAGTCAGGATAAACATGACTGCACTGTGTACACGATAAGAACTCGAATATAATCCGAATCAAAAAAATTTAAGTTTTAACCAGGTTTCGATAAAACCGCTCTAAAATTTCGGCTTATTATTGTAAATTTATTTAAATTTCAACTGATTAGCTACATATTTCAGGATCATAAGAAATTTTTATTTTCTTCTTGTATGAATCTTGCAGATTCAGACCGGCTTTACTTGCCTAATTTATTGAATCTTGGGAAATTCTTTTAGATATTATATATTTTGTACATTTTAAAGATGAAAAACTAAAACAAAATATTTAATTTTTAAATTTAAATTTCATAAAATAAATATTTATTATCCTGTTCAGTTGCAGAAAGTAAGGCAAAATTTGGAAGTATCATGTTCGTAGACTTGATTAATTTTTTAATTGAAAATAATATTAGAATAATTTTTATTTAAAATCATTGCTTTTTTTGTTAGAAATTTCATATTTAAATATGAATTTCTTTCTTTGATAGTCAAAACACTTTTATCAACATTATCAAATACTACTTATCACTAATTACTGATAAGTACCTAATGAGTTAATGATAATCGATTTTAATTTTTTTCTAATGACTTTCTTATGTACCTACTTATTCAAAGTGTCAAGTTTTCCGAGAAAACTAAATTGTTCTTGGCTAATTGAATTTCTATTTTTAAATCTATAGAAATTATTGTCATTAACATTCTAATTTTTATTATTTATTTGATCATTTTTCTCTTCAATTAGATACAAATCCTGCGCTAATGACTGTTGAATTCAGGGCAGGGGGGCTCAGAAATTTGTTTTGTACAATCCCAGGATTGTTTTACTGAGTCGCTGTATTTTACTGTTTGTACAAATTCTTATTCTTCTACTTTTTGCTAAATATTTTTAAACAGTAACCTTTTGCCAAAAATACTGGTAGTACTTTGGTCTAATCAATTACTTTTGTAATAATTTGTAATTTTTTTGTAGGCCAACAAAGTAGCTACCTCCAGCACCAGGACATCAAGCAATTCTAACAACTGTTTATATGTGGGAGATTTGCATCCAACTGTAACCGAGTTGGAATTATATGAAGAATTTTCACAAATTGGTACTGTTCTGACAATTAACTTATGCCGTGCTGATAGGTTTTATGCTTATATTCATTTTTCCAATCCGGATGATGCAGAAAAAGCAATAGAAGAATTGAATTATAAACCTTTAAGTGGAGTTCCAATGCGTATAATGTGGTTCGATAGAAATTCAGACCAGCGCAGATCAAAAGTTGGAAATATTTTTATAAAAAATTTGGAGAAAAGTATAAATACGATAACATTGTATGATACCTTTTCTCCGTTTGGGAATATTTTGAGTTGTAAGGTTGCTTTAGATGCCAACTGTAAAAGCAAAGGTTTTGGATTTGTACATTTTGAAGAAGAACGTTGTGCAGAAGAAGCAATTAAGAAAGTCAATGGAGCCCTTTTGAATAACACCAAAGTTTATGTAGACAAATTTATCCCACGGAACGAACGCAGAGAAATTTTAGGAGATCGATACGATTTGTTCAATAACATCTACGTAAAAAATATACCAAGAGATTTCACGGAAAGAAATTTAGAGGAATTGTTTGAAGAAATTGGAGAAATCATAAGCGTCAAAATTGTAACCGAGGGCAATGGAAACTCTCGAAAGTTTGGATTTGTATGTTTCAAAGAATTTGATTGTGCACGAGCTGCGGTGGAACAATTTCATAATAGAAAAATACGTGATACAGTGCTGTTTGTCAGTCGCGCTCAAAAAAAGGCTGAAAGGCAAGAAAATTTAATTCGTGAATATGAACAAATTAGGTTAAAAAGGCGACAGTGTAACCTCTATATTGGCTGTTTGCATGTAAGTGTCGATGATGAAGTTCTTACCACAGCATTTCGGGAGTTTGGTACCATTACTTCTGCCAAAGTAATGAAGAACAATAATTGCAGCCTAGGATTTGGTTTCGTGTGCTACTCTTCACGTCAAGAAGCATATGCAGCTATAGGGGGGATGAACGGTAAATTTCTTAATGGTAAAAAATTATTTGTGTCATTTACGGCAACGAAAGAAGAACGACTACGTGAAGAAATGTTGAGGCAACTCAGAACAAGAAATGGATATTTTACTCCGCAACTGAATGACGGTATGCCATTTTTGACGATGCCAGGGCCGGCACCAACATATGCCGCTAATCAACCTTATTATGTGCAACTTCCACAAGTTTGTAATTCGTATACCAGACAAAAACAAAATATAGCTGTAGCAAATGAAAAACCTCGTTCTTCAGCAGTGGAATCTCTGAAAGCAGCTATTTCAAAATTGACAGATTTTGCTCGTATAAGGCAAACTATCGGCGATAATTTATATAAACAGATCGTGCAAATGGAACCGGCTTTGGCAACAAAAATTACTGGAATGCTCATCGATTTAAATAGAGAAATAATATTTGATATGCTAGAAAACGTTAATTTATTAAAAAGTAAAGTGGATGAAGCAATTGAAGTTTTAAAGAGGCATAATAATTTGTAACTTTAAAAAAATATTTTATTACATATTTTTTGTACATAAATTTACATTTTAACTTATTGATTATGTTTCGCATTGATATGTTCATCACTATTATAACTTCAGACACTATATAGGTCTAAGTTTTTGAGAGCTGGAAGGAAAGTTTTAGGGACTTAGCTCCTATTGATCAGTTAGGCAAAGTTATTGGTTGTAACATTTTGGAAATTGAAATAAATTGAAAATGTAAAATGAAATTTTTTCATTTTTTGAAATTATGTTTTAAAATCTTTTCCAACTTAGAGAATTTTTGCATAAAACTGCTAAAAAAATTATTTGAAATAAGTGTTTTTAATAAAATAAAGAATTTTGTTTTTGTTTTAATTTGTATTTTTTAATAATTTTTTGTTAATTTTATAGAAAATAAACATCTAATCCATTCATTAGCCATTGAATATTATAGTTTGCAATTGTTGAATTTACGCAGTTCTAAAAAAAAAGCAAATATTGAGAGCCCGTTGATAAAATATTCACAGCAAGCCACTGTTGATAATAACAAATTTAGTAAAATAAAATCTGTTGTTAAATTTATTTTTAATAAAAACCTAACCGACCCAGCACTTCCAAAAAAATTTGCGGTATTCACCAGCGCTTCGCAAGCACTCTACAATAAATATTTAAAAAATTGAAAATTCAAAATGGACGGGGTGCGTCAAGTTGGCCGCTCCAAATTTTGACATTTTTATTTAATTTTAATTTATTTTAGTTAACAAAACTTTAACGGACCCAGGATTTCGCGACCCTCGCGAATACTTTTCAATAAATTTTAAAAAATTTTAAATTGCAAAGTGAAGGGGATGCGCGAAGTTGGACCCTTTCGGCCCAAAAATGGTATTTTGCTAATAAATATTAATGAACCCAGGATTTTCAAAATAATGTACAGCATTCGCCAATACTTCGCAAGCAATTCCAAATTTGCAAAAAATAGTTCAAATTCCAAAATGAGGTGGGGGGGGGGGCGATTAACTTGACGAAATCAAATTACCTTATATTTTGTCCGGAAGCTTAAAGCAAATAATTGTGAGTTCTTTTGGGTAGATCGTCCGAAACTTAATTGTTTAAAATCAGGAAATAGAAGTTTAAAATCATAGTTGCGATAAACCATTTAACCTAAGAAGATAGATAATTCTACAAATCAATCAGACCGCTCAATTTAAGATTATTCAAAATTTGTAGCTTACGAGTAAATACGGATGCAGATTATCATGTTGTTTTTGTTTTCACTACCGACATTTGTTGAAAGATTAGTTGTACTAGCGTACCTAGGGGGGGCACATTTTTAGGGGCGGCATTTTGCTTCTTTTTGTACAAACATATTTTTATAAAAATAAAAAAAAAATTCATAAAAAATATTTTAAAAAAATAAATTGGAATTATTTATATAAGGAGGGGTCGGCAAATTTTTAAACCGCCCCGGGCGGCAAAAGCTCTAGGTACGCCCGCCAGTGGTTAGTTGATATTTCACTATCAGAATTAGAAATTTTTATCATAACTTTTATTCAAAAAGACATAATCGTATTTAAAATTTTAAATTCAGGATTCAATTTATTGTAAGTAATTTTGGTTTTGATAGTTTTAAATAGTTTAGTGTACCAATGAACAATAAAATTAAATTTATTGCTAAGATTTAATTTTTATTGAAAGTCTCTGAATTTTGTTTGTTTATTATTTAAACAACGTGGCGCCATAGTAGAACAGTTAAAAATATATAAGACCGACTACGTCCACCCCTGTCCTACGATTTCTGGATGTTATATAATAATTATCGTTATAAATCAAAATAAATAACCGTAGTACCTACTTAGAAAATAAATGTGTTTGATAATAATAAAATGAATTGGCCCATGGGGGGATCGAACCCACGACCTTCGCGTTATTAGCACGACGCTCTAACCAACTGAGCTAATGGGCCGATATATCTTGTTTAATTTGTGAATATCAATCTGGGACGTACAAATACATAGTAATCGGTGTTGATAACAATGACCTTAGATCTCAGATTATAAATGATTGCTTTTGTGAAAATAAACAAAAATCTAACACTGTCCAGAATATACTGGCCATATTTTCTATGATTACTCAATTGATATTTTCTACATGTACCTAGTGAAAGGAAAGCGGGTGCTGAGACCCCATAAACTGGGAAAGTGGTGTCGTCACAATCAATCAGCTGATGGGTGGAAACATGATGATAACCTCACTTTGTTTGCGTTTAGTTACCATATAACTTCAAAAACTGCACTTTTCTCGTCTAGAATTATGTGGGCGACCTGAGCAAATGCAATATAGGCATAATTTTGAATTAAAACATTGTAAAATCACGAAAAAGTTTAAAATAACGCATGCACCCGGCAATGTTTTTGCCTATCAGCTGTTAGATCGGCCACATTTTGACGTCACACTTTCCCAGTCTATTGCACCCCGAGATTGTGAGTTTTTTTAAACAGTCTATTTTTTAAATTGTGAGAATATTGCCGACCTTTCATAATGTAAGCTGAATAATAAGAACAAAAATATTAAGTTGTCCGACATTTCGGATTCTTTATTAACCCATTTTCACGGCTAAAAATATATCAAAAATAAAATAAAAAACAAGAAAATGACTTGAAAAAATTAAACACAAATTTCACAAAAATTGACAAATTAGAAAAAATAATAAACATTAAAACATTAGAAAATTAGAAAAAACATTGAAAAAAATTAAATATTAAAATTTAAACAAAAATTGGAAAAAATATATTCCAATATATTTTTTTTCTAATTTTCTAAATTTTTATATTTTTAATATTTTTTCGAATTTGTTAATTTTTTTGAATTATTTGTTTATTTCTGGGTATAATATGTTTCATTACAATAAAATAAATTGGCTCATGAGGGGATCGAACCCACGACCTTCGCGTTATTAGCACGACGCTCTAACCAACTGAGCTAATGGGCCGATATATTTTGTTTAATTTATACATAGTAATCGGTGTTAATAACAATGACCTTCGATCTCAGATTATAAATTATCGCTTTTGTGAAAATAAACAAAAATCTAACACTGCCCAGAGAATACTGGCTATATTTTCTATGCTTATTCAGTTGATAGTTTCTACATGTACCCAGTGGCGAAGGGGAGTGGGTGCTGAGACGCCATTGCACCCAAAGATTGTCATTTATATTCTAAAAATAAGCCTTTGAATTTTTTTTTCAACAGTCAATTTTTTAAATTGTTAGAATATTGTTGACCTTTCATACTGTAAGCTGTGTGATATTCCACTTCATCCTTAGTGATGGAAACTATTTGCTTTCTATTTGTAAAGTATGATTTAATCCAATTAAGTGCACTTCCAATTATTCCATATTTTGTTAACTTTTCACAAAGTATTTCATAATCCACACAATCATATGCTTTTGTCAGATCAAGGAACATTCCCAGTGCCAGCTTACCATCTTCAAATGCTTGTAGTACTTTTATTACAAATTGAAATATTGCCGTTTGTGTAGATCTTCCTTTTAGAGATATATGTTACCTTTCTGTTATTATATATGTTAGGGTCAATGATGACAATTCGGCCATTAACGTTAATGGCCGGACAATTACGTCAATGCCCAGCTTAGTTGGGCATTGACGTCATTGACCGGCCCGGCCATTGACGTCAATGACCATGTATTTTTGGCGATGTTGACATTTAAAATTTCCTGTGTGGTTTTTACATCATTGTCCGGACAATGACGTTAATGCCCAATACGGGATGGGCAATGATGATACCATTATTCTATAGATTCGATCTGAAAGTAATATATTAAATGTGCTTTTGAAAATTAATATTAGTTATTAAGGGATACTGAAAAGTTAATTTTATTAAAAATATTAGTGATACGACCAAAAAAAATGAGATTACTTTTAGACAAGCAGCAGCTCAAAGCAGTGCTTTGAGCTTAGTTGAGCCCAGCTTAGTTGGGCATTGAAGTCATTGACCGGGTGGGCAATGATGAAATTATTATTCTATAGATTCCATCTGAAAGTAATATATTAAATGTGCCCTTGCAATTAATACTAGCTGTTAAGGAATACTGAAAAGTTAATTTTGTTAGAAAATATTACTGATACGACCAAAGAAAATGAGAATACTCTTAGACAAGCAGCAGCTGAAAGCAGTATTTTAGCAAGTCACGGTTACAAGCGTTGTCATTGCAAGGGTGGATGTAAAAATAATAAATGTGCATGTCGCGCCAGCAAACAAATTTGCAATTCTAAGTGCCATAGGGTCACTCCGTGCCAGAATAAAAATGATTAATTTATTTAAAAAATTTTATTTCATTATTTTTTAATTTTTATAATTTTTGTTAATAAATGATTATATTATATTATAATACTATGAATACAACATATGTACGTAAATATCACTCGCCAGTTGGTTGTCAAATTTTAATTGCTATTTTGCTGTTCTTTATAGTAGTTATTCTATAATATCATCATTGTCCAATCTATTTTGGCCATTAACGTCATTTACCGGCCAAAGACGTAAATATTACAATCAAATGAAAATATTTACATCATTGCCCACCGTTAACAGGCGTTGACGTCAATGGCCGGTCAATGACGTTAATGGCCAGCGTAAATGGTCATTGACGTCATTGCCCGGCTATTGACGTCAATGCCCAATTTACGTCATTGACCGTAACATATACAAGTACTACCTAGATTTATAAAATTTACTAATTTTAATAATAAATCTGGACGAATTACGTAACATTTGCAAAATTTTGCATATTTTAAACTATTGGTGCATATCTTAAACCTTTGGTGCATATCTGAGTAAATAATGCATATTTAAGTAAATAATGCGTATTTGGGCCACTTTTAGTGTTTTTTGAAGAATTTTAATAGAGAAAATAAAAAATTATTATTAAATTAGACAATTTAAGCAATTATTGTATTTAATGTTAAGCAGTTTAATTTTTTATTTAAAAAATTATTTATTTTTTTATATATTTAACAAATTATAAAAATTATAAAAATAAAATAATAGCTTCAATTAGCAAAATTTAATAATAATTTATTATTTTCTCTATTAAAATTCTTCAAAAATCACCAAAAGTGGCCCAAATATGCACAAATATGCATTATTTACGCATATATAATCACCAAATGTTGTAAATATGCAAAATATGCATTTTGACAAGAAGTTTTTGGGATTCGTTTTTACTTAATTTGTCCAGATTTCGTAACGAATCTATTGGTATATCAATATTAAAAAATTTTTTAAAGAAATATTAAAGAAAAAAAAGGTAGAAAGCTATGCGGGGCTACCGGCCACGTGAGGATAGGGGGGAGCTAGAATCAAGCTGGGTAATTTTTTATTTATTTTAAATAATTTTTTTATTTCAAAAAGTTTGAAATATATAAAACAATAACGATCTTGTTTATTTTATACCAAATAATTTTAAAATAGTTTTGTTCACTGAAAGCACATAATACCTAATAGAAAAAAACTTACGTTCCATCCAAGGGAGGGGGTCATGGTAAAAGCTACGTTAGGTTATATGGGGATAGGGAGGGGTTTATCATCGTTGAGAAACGGCATTGCGTAAGATAATTTTAATTAAAAAAAATAGTTTTAATTGGCACCAGATGAAATTAATAAAACATAATTTTAATCAAAACCGCTGTTATTGTTCCGCCCCTGAAATTAATTTATACTACTGTTTTGTCAGTTGCCACTATTTTGTTATCTTCAGATGTTATTCTAGCATTACTAATTCTTGATCTACGATTAGAAATTAGATCCACTATTTTATAATAATTAAATTTCTTACGCAAAAAATAGTTTTAAAGAATAATAATTCATGAAAATTTTTGATTACACAAAATAGCACATTTTTTGTTATATTAAATTAAATTTAGAAAGTGTTTGTTAATGGTCACCTGTAAATCGAAAATTATTTCATTCGTGTTTTACAAAATGCTAAAGTATTGTTTACCAATAATTGGCATAAGTTGGTACCACAGACTTGGTAATAACAAATCGTGAAAAATTGCCTAGAAATTTGTTAGGTTAGATGTATCATAACCTCACATTATTTTAAATAATAAGGTGGTTTAAACTGAAAGAAAAATGCCTTCTAGTATTTCTCAGGTAATAAATCGATAATTATGTAGAAGCAAACCATTGAATTTTGTTTATTTAGCTTGAAAGTTCATCAGAAAAGTTTAAAACTTTCATCATCGATGGAGAAGGCCACACTTTTGGAAATGCCATAACTTCAATTATTACAACTTAGTAGGTATCTTCAGTTTATTTCCTATAAAAGTACTAATTTTGTTTAATTTTTTAGCGAAGACGTAAAATTTTGTGGTTATTCAATTAATCATCCGTCGGAAGTTAAAATTGTTCTTCGAATAGAAGTATTTAAAGGTACGGCGATTGAAGTTTTAAAAAGAGGTTTACGTGATTTAGTAGACTTGTGTGATCACACAGTGAATACTTTTGAAAAAGCTGTTGCTGACTATGAAAACGAATAAGTTGTTCCGAGTAGTTTGATGTAAATGATTGTACATAATTTTTATTAGGTAATAAATTTTTTACTTTAATGAATGTTTTCTGACGATGTGTAGAACCCCGTAAATGAGAAAGTCAGATGTTCTATTTTGTAAACAAAAATTAATCTTTCATAATTTTAACTTTGATTTTGCATAGATTACACCAGGTTTTATCGAATACGTACATATAAAGGAAAGAATAGAATTAATTTTTTTAAAACTTTAATGTACATATTATAATTTATAATAATTTTACTTTAAAATATAATAAAAAAACTTGGTAATAACAATATATCTAGTCGTCACTTTTAATCTTTTTGTCGGTCAGTAAATCATCTTCATCGTCATGTTTACGTTTAAAACCATCTTGAGGATCAGAATTGGATACACCTGCTTCCATGATTACTTCTTTGAAGACGCCTAATTTTTCAGGATTTGCTAACAAACTATCAGGATCTGCTAGCAACTTATCAGAATTGCATACTAAAGTTTCAGGCTTCTGATGTATACTTTCAGATATCGGTTCAACTTTATTGTTTAACTGAGCTTGCGTACCGGAACTTGTATCAATTTTGAGAATTTCTCTTAACGCCATAGTTGCATAACTCGAAGATGTTAAAGAAAATTCAACAACAATGCCTTTGTAGGTTCCACTAGGATCTTGGTCAGGTTCAGTGTAGCCTTCCAGTTCTTCAATGTCGGAACGAATTAGTGTCGCATGAGGATCATTGTAACGTAAAATTTTGTAAGAAAAATCGTTAACTTGATTCAAAATTTTACGATAAGCCCCACTCACATTATAAGTTTTAACTTTTTGTTGCGGCATGGCTAAACTCAAATTGTATGATTGTAATATTTCTGCGTACCAAGTTTTGATTTCGTTTTCAGGATAGACGACATCAAAACCAGGCAGAGGCATGACGATATCGTAAATTGTATAGTTTTTGAGATCACTTTCCGATAGAATCTTAACGTCTAGATGAACGGGGCCATCATTCGATTCGTCCAATTCGGGAATCTTATCGGAAACGAAGACCAAATCGCCGGTTATTGGTTTCAAACCAAACTCTTTGATGCGCCTTGAAACCATTTTATTCCAAACTATGCTTTGGAAAGAGTGCAAGTACAACAACCTCATATTTCTGGGAATATTTTCCAAAGCATTAACGTAATCGTTGTTCCCACTTTTTGCTAAACCAATCAACAGTTTGGACTCAACGCATTTATTACGCAATCGTCTAAATGCGTCACAAGCTAATTCGCAATCAGAAGTCTGATTGTAGATAGTTTTTGCTTTTGTGACTTCCGAATAAGCATCATCGTTTTCCCTAACTTTTAAAATCAAATTGCACGCTTCCTTCCAATTTCCTTGCAACAGTTTAATTCCAATTTCATACGTTGGAACCTCCTTATCATTTCCAAAACGTTGCAATCCAAAGTAATTAATAAAACCTTTTGTTTTCACAGAATCCATAACTTTATTTATAAGTTCATCATCTGCAGTGACGCTACGAATCGCAATTGAAAACTTGTTACCCTTAAGTTGACCCAAACTTAACGGTTTATCTTTAAATTCGAGATTTCCTATTCGAATATTACGAACACGACGACAACAATTTAACAACTTTGTTGGTTGAATCTTTTTAAGGCAAAACCATTGCGTTGTTTTAGCTCGTTTATCCTTGACTCCTGCATACGTGAACGCAGACGAATTCATTTTGAGACAATCTGCAATTTTAAAAGAAGCCTGTAAGGTATCCATCGCTTCCTTGTAAACTAAAAAGTAAACATACTCTCCCAACCCTTTAGGCCATTGAATACGATGATCTTTCGTAGCTCCCCTTTTATATTTCTTCACCTCGATTACCTTTATGTCTTTGAAGGTCTTCGTACTAGAAACCACCTTTTTACCAAACGTCTTTTTGATCACTTCGTGAATTCTAGTGCGTTCTTCTTTGGATAATTTAGTGACATCAATTTCGTATGGACTGGGATTAGGTGATTCGACCAAAGCTTTCAGACGTTCCCAAACTTCTGGAGATACCAACTCGCTTGGACAATCTAAATTAATTTCCTCATCTGGATGGTCACGAAATTGTTGTGGAACGTCCAACTTCGTCAGCTTGGCAACCACACCGGAATAATCAATTTCATGGACGTGGAAATCGGAGAAACGTTCTTTTATAACACCGACTATTTCAGGAAAGTCGCTAATGTATTCGGTGATTCCTGCGTCAGTTTCGGACAATCTTGATGATGCACAAAAAGTATTTCGTTTTTCCTTATGGAAGTCTTTTTTATCGTACGAAGACATAACTAAACGGTTCTGTTTTTAAATTAAATCACTTCATAAACATGTTGTCAAAATTGAGGTTATGTTACATTAGTTTACATTGAGGTTATATTATGATACACAAGGTGCGTTAAAAATTGTTAATAAGGGGGTTGTCGTAAACCACATGACTTGGTCAAGAGAGGGAAGTTAGGTAGAAAGCTACGCAGAGCTAAGTTGGGGGGGGGGGAATTAGTTGTGTAAAATGCGGAGACGGCAATTTGCGTCCCACGGTGAAGGGTACGGGTAAATTGCATCCATAGATGATAAGAGAGAGTTATCTATCTGATTGCGTCCCATCGGTATCCTGATCAGAATGGTTAAATGAAATCCTCTTATTCCTTAAGCTGGATAAAGGTTTAAAGACAGGTCCTATTCAGATCCGGAGTGGATCTACTGGAATTTGCAAATGACTACAACGCCGTGATGACAGCAAAGACAGAAGAGGAATTGATGCGCAAGGCGGAAAAATTTATAGCTGACGTATGCGTGTGTTAAAAGACAAGGGGTTAGCGATAGTACCCGAGAAAACGGAGGCGGTTCTGGTGGGAGGAGACACCATTCTCCTATTAACATCCATTTGGAAAATAGTAACATCACTCCAACCGAATAAGTGAAGATCTTGGGAATCCATATCCCAAAAGATTATTATATATTGTAAGATAAAAGTAAGAAATTAATAGAACAAAACACATATATTTATTTATATTGTATACAAATTTCGTATGTTTATCTATTATTGCTAACATCAAACATACAATGCGATATTTTTTTTATTTTGTTACAATTTAAGTACAATTTTTCATTTATAATAAAATAACGGGTAGTAATCATCTCAACATACAATAATAATAGCATTCCATAGAAAAAGAAGAATTTATTTACAATAAATTTGATTCATCTTGGACAGATTTGCAATTTATATAATACATGCTGGAGGGAATGTGTGACTCATTAAATGCAAAGCATTTAAAAATCGCGTTACTGTTGTGGCTCTTAAATGCCTCACTATTAAACCATTTTACCACGCGCAGATTCTTATAATTAGCTACAGGGTTTGGACAATTATTTGTATTTTTATGTTCCTGCAATATTTTTAAACGAAGCAACAAAAAAATACAAATACTTGATTCATCATTTGCTGGCTTAACTTAGACTTCGTGCAAGCTTCAAAAAGCAACGCTACAGGTCGTGCTTATATAAATTCGCTATTAAGCCAGCGTTTTAATGTAGATTGACTTGTATAGTTAATACTTATATTAAAACACAACATATTAAATGATTTTTCTACCCTACAATTAAGTACTGAAAACTACAATTATTTTTAAGTTATAAACAATAAAACCTAAAGCCCAAAAACGTCTAACTTTTTCAATTTTAAAAATTAAAATTCAATATATTACTTTTTTAAAAACTATTGCACAAATTGTTTTTTTTTCAAAGTGAAGAGTGCTAAAATTATTTAAGTGTTACTACAAAAATATTATAATAACTATTCAACAGCTTAGTAATTGTTAAAAATATTATGATCTTCTTTTAAAGTCAGTAACGTTGTTGAAATTCATGATGCCATCTGTTAAAATCGATATGGAATACCACTATCGATCCTAATGCTAAACCGGCTAACAAAAATCTAGAAAAAAAAAGATTTAAAAAAAACAATAAATAAATAAAAATTGTACTTACTTCTGATCATGTGACAACGCAAGAGACCTAACGCTACTATCACATGCTGGAAAGGCATACAATAAAGCCAAGTTGAACGTTCTCCAAACTTCTACTATGCCCTTATCTCCACCGGTCATTAAATATTCGCCATCTCGGCTTAGTAATAGGCACTGAAATTATAAAACCAAGTTAAAACTAAAGATTCACATTCCCAAAAGATATATTACCTGTAGATTATCATTGTGGGCTTCACATCGTAACCTTTTACCGTTGATTGTGAACGCCGCTATATTTCCTCGTTCGTAGTTTATTACTATTACGCCTTCACGAGACATGGCGATATTTTCTGGCGAAGCAAAACCCGTAGGCGGATCTAACGATCGTAACAAATCGCCAAACGTGGTATGTACCAAAACAGGACCGTCTAAAAACAAATTTTATGTTGTGGGGTTCCCCAGATTCTTAGATTACTTACTTTGTGATCCAGAAACGACCAAACCAAGTTCGGCCGAAATCACCACACTGCTAACAGGTTGTTCGTGACCAGTTAAGGTTGCTCTCGGCGTAGGTACTTCCCCTTCGCCCACGATAGTTTGAGTTCTGGCATTCCAGTGCCACAAAAGCACCGTACAATCGGCAGAACCCGACGCAATATAACAATCCGAGGTAATGTTGCACTCGGATCTCGACAAACAGGTAACGACACCGTAATGCCCAAAAACAATTTGAACAATTTTGGCCATTTCGGTAGAAAAAATACGAAAACTGTTGTCCCAAAATCCACAAGACAATAAGAATCTACTATCGACAGTTGTAACAAAACAATTTGAGCGTATTTTTAAATTCTGACTAAAATTGTCGCCGAGATGACGACGTAACATTGGATTTGTACTGTTGTTAGTTTGGGCTAAAAAAAAAGAAAAAGTTAAACAAAATATTTGTTTTTAGCAAATTACGTACAAAGAACCGGATCCATCGATAATGGTAAGTTGGAAGCTTGATTCTGTGGTGTGTCAGCAAAACTAGGAGATTGAGCTACTGCTGCATAATTTGAATTCCAACGATTTACGGCAAATTGCTGATGCATGGTTACCGTAACTACTGAAGGCAAAGGCAACTGTGGATAAGTATTTGCAGAAATATGAACGATCGGCGAGTTTGACAAAAATTTCATCGTCATACACACATCGTCTTGTATGTTTGAGAACATCATCGGTGACAAATGCATAGCGGAACTACGAGGTGGATGAGGTTCCATTAACAACTGCGATGGTGTTTGTCCAAAATTTTTTATTTGATTTTCGATTGCTTCCTTCATAACTTTATCGTTTATCGATTCCATGTCGACACTTCCTTCATATGTTAAGTAGTAAAAGACGTTGGTGGCGCGTATCGCTTCGGGTCCTCGTTGTTTGTATCCAAAAATTAAGTCGATCCACTGATGCAATTGACAGGAAACAAATTCGGACTCTAAAGCCTGTAAAAAGATAATGAGTGAGATTGCATTATGTTTTGATTATAATTTTACCATTCTGTTAATCCGCACAAATTCTTCGGGAGTGTTAGCCCAAGGAGGTAATTCGACGTCACCAACAGTAACTCCGTCTTCTTGAACGCCCAGCCGATAACGGTTTGTGTTAACAAACATTTCGGGAAGGAAGAAAAATTCTGGTATGAGTTCCTTAACGTCCGACGTATCCCTCTGGCAATTTTTCCACGAGAGAGCTACCGACGAAAACAACCTATTTGGATGATCAAATTTACCACCTTGTAGAGCCAAAAACATTGTTGTCAGTGGTTCCTAAAGAAATTAATAATTATAGTAGCCACGCAATAATTTAAAAAACTTCAAACTTACCATTCGTATAAGCCAATTTAGCACGAAAGCTGCGGTGGAATAATGGGTTCCGTAATGGAATGGTGGAATACTTTCGTGTTCCCAGCTCGAATATCTTTCTTCGAAGTAAGCTCTTCTGCTGGGATTTAAAGCGCCGATTGGTTTAGATAAGTCTCGATAATTGTTGGGTTGGCTTAGATCGAGTTCTTTGCTTTCATAATTTGTGAGTACCCATGGAAAAATCGGGTACTGGTTTAAGTCATTATAAGTACGCCCTGGAAACAAATTTTAAATTAACTTTAATGTTTACAGAAATTTCGGTACCGCTAATAGTTAAAGTTATGTCGACTATTTTTGGAAGGAAGACTGAGGAAAAGATCCCATCCCAGCCGTAAGTGGCAATTAGTCTGATGTTATTGTAAGTGTAGAAGAAGATATTATAATATTGAAGATACAACCAGTTTGTAAACGCCAATAAAATTACTTAAGAAATCAATAATTAAAAGTCTGTTAAATTAACATAACTATTATTAAAATGAACACATTCAGAATCAATAAGATACACAGAAGACCAACTAACACTCGCCCAGCGCCCAAGGCTGAAGATAAATACTGTGTTTAAACAATGCGGTTCAAATAATTACAATTATTTTTTATTTTGCTTTAATTTTATTTATGGAACTACATAATCTTGTGCATCATCTTCATTCGTATGTAGCAATATAGCATATGTATGGACAAGGAAGCTGAGATATTAGCTGTACTTGTCAGTTGTGTGTAGTAAACCAAGTTTCCTTGGTAAACTTAACGTGCAATTTATTATTTCTTGCTAAATGTAATACCTAAGCATTTTATTCGTACGTATGCAATGCATAAATCGTCAGTAAAATCCTTTCTGCTTACACGTAAGAGCGGTCATAAAAGGGGGCTATAGGGGCCATGGCTCTTTCAGGGTATCCGCCGGCAAATTGTAGCATTTTAAACTAATGTCGTTAGTAAATACGAATCTTATTCGATATATTTGCCTACCACTGAAGCACACGAATGGATTAACGAGATTTAAAAAAATCTCATATGACTTGAAGTAGAGAGTATTCAAAGTGAGTAGGTTACTGAGCTTACGGATTTGGTTAAAAACATTCCCGAAGGCCGCCCCAACTCGAAAATCATGGTAGAGGAAAATCATGCAAGTTATTCGCAAATAAAAAGAAAAAAATGCACTGGAGGGTATTCCATACCAACCAGACCCCCCGGTTTACAAAATTCAAAATGCAACACGGCAGGGCCGTAGCTAGGGGGGCATTGTGGGGCAATATTAAAATAATAATAATAATAGTTGCGGGAATCTCATTAATATATTAATGTGCGTCAGTGGTAGACAGATAACGGATAAGATCTGTAAAGACCAGAATATTTTTCAGTATTTTGATTATTTTTCAGAAATGACCCCGTTATAAATTAGTGATACGACAGCCCTTGCTTACACGATAAGATTACAATCCAGTGTCGTAGGAAGGCTAAAGTAAGTGCATTGAAGCGGCCATATACATATATTATATCCAGCGTTAAAATTTGTAGTTCTTTGTTTATATTTATTAGGGCCAGTTTTACCTCGGTCAGATAAACTTAGTATAAAATTATAGATAGTATAACCATTGTTTCGAACAAATTGGAAAATTATTAATTAAAGCAGTTTTTAATCAGTTGCAGTTTATTGTTGACGAACTTTATTAATTTTTCTTTTTAAGAATCTTCTTCTCGATTTCCTTTTACCCATACTTTGGGTAAATTCAATTCTTTGTTTTTTTTTTGGTCCCTATAAAACAATATTATATTTAGAAGATGAAGAAAAGCTGCTTTGGAAGTTGTAAGTTTTTAAAGGAAAAAGCATTTATTCAATGAAATTTCAGAACGACATCGACACCTCGAAAAAAGTATAATACAAATCTTCTATGATTGATGATGAATGTAGTGTTTGATAGCATCGAATGTTTTGTAAGAATTAAATTATAAAGCAGATACCAATTTTAAGTAGGCAGTTGTCTTGTTTTCAAAAACAGTCTTCATTAATGTCGTTTAAAAGATTAAAGAAAAATTAAGTTAAAATGATATAAATAATCGAATTTGTCTGGAAAAAGGCCAATTTGTAAAACAAAACAACATATTTTGAAGCCGAAAAGTTAATTAATTTTACCGCAGGTGATTAAAATTTTATTTTCAATGTGCGGATAATTGAAATCATAAAATTTTGGCGGAATAATTTACTCGAGTGTAAATTTAGTTTCACGTGCGTTAATTAACTCCTCGAATTAAATTTGAATGCGAGATGTGAATTATTGCTTTTGAGATTTGTAAATAATAAATAATACGGGCTGATAGTCTTAATTAATGGTGGCGGTGAAGGGTAAACAAATATTTCGAAAAACGTAAAACTTCAAAATGAAATGAAACAAATACTAAAAATATTACAGGAAGCAGGGAAAAGCAAAATAAATTATTATTCATGAAAATCAGATTTGGCGAAGGAGAAAATCCAGAAATAATTTTAGACCCTGCAAAACAATGAAGGGTGGCTGTAATCCCCCGGCTGGTACGGCTTAAAGTGAATGAGATGGCGCCTAATTCGCAGTGACAACTTCCATCCGCCTAGCTCAACGAGCGAGCGTCGCGACGTATGACTTGGCTACAAATAAAAATAACCGAAAAATTGAAAAGCATAAAAATAACAAGAAAAACAATTAAAAAATATCGACGACACGAAAATCAAAATAAAATTATTGCATTACAAATCGGTACATAATTAGTTCTAGAAAAATTTCGTTTTTTTTTAAATATACGACGCCGTAAAATTAACCCGTAAGATCGGATGGAGTAAACGAAAGACTTAATTAGTTCCTATCATTCACTCAAACTGCATCCAATTGCCTTTGAGTGGTGGTGTATAAATACACTTGGAAAAAAATAGCTTCCAGCACATGATGTATGTGTTTTTAATTTAGCCCAGTCTTTCTGACAACTGCTAATTTTGCATGAGACATTTTCTTGAGCGCCACAAAAACTGTTTTAACTTTACGCTCTGTCAACATGTGGAATTATTTCCTGCTTACTGGGAATTTAATTTCAACTTTGTATAATTGAAAGTGACGTGATTTATTTTGAAGTAGTAGTACAAAAATTGGGATAAAAAAACTAACATTTTGATGTATGGATGCGCATGAAGAAAAAAATTATCAAGTCGAGTCGATGAACTTTCTATTTAAAAAAAAAGAGATATCTTGAAGAAACACTTACCTGCGATTGTATTCAAGAACATCAGATATTCGAAATTTGAAATTTCTCGACGTTGCCATTTTTGAGTCATATTTGAGTTACGCATCAGTTGCCTAGGTGACATCATACTTGCTCTTCTGAAAATAAGAAAATTAAAATGTACAATAAGCTTAAATTTGAAAATATTAGGCTTTTCATGCTGCATGTGTATTCCTATGTTTGATTGCTCCAGTTACGGATTAAATATATTGGAACTGCTCCGAGTTGAGCAGTAACTCAGTTAACTACTTTTTTTGTGAACTAGAAATCGAGAACGTTGATAAGAAATTGCAAAATGTACTCCTGAATCAGTGAATCAGATTATCAGCTTTTTGCTTTTGATGGTCAAAGTATGGACTAAGTTCGGATACCAAATGTGATCAACAGAGCAGGAAGATTGATTATCGAAAAAAGTCAAACTACAGAAGCATGCGAGAAGCGAGAATATATTGTGAGATACTATTTAGAGTTTCGATTTTGAGAAACCTGAACATAACGCAGCTAGCAGCTATCATCACTTATTGCCAATGCTCGTTAAAATAATTTGGTCACAAAACTTAAAAAGAAACAAAAACAGAACTTAAGGGTTGGCTATCCGAGAAGGAGTGAATGTCTGCAGACTATAAAAATGATCGCCCAAGTTATATATATATATATATGTTACGGTCAATGATGACAATTCGGTCATTAACGTCAATGGCCGGACAATAACGTCAATGCCCAGCTTAGTTGGGCATTGACGTCATTGACCATGTATTTTGGGCGATGTTGACATTTAAAATTTCCTGTGTGGTTTTTACATCATTGTCCGGGCAATGACGCTAATGCCCAATACGGGATGGGCAATGATGATACTATTATTCTATAGATTCCATCTGAAAGTAATATATTAAATGTGTCCTTGCAATTAATATTAGTTATTAAGGGATACTGAAAAGTTAATTTTATTAGACAATATTAGTGATACGACCAAAGAAAATGAGATTACTCTTAGACAAGCAGCAGCTCAAAGCAGTGTTTTAGGAGACCAAAGTTACAAGCGTTGTCATTGCAAAAGAGTTAAAATAAAAATAATAAATGTGCTTGTCGCGCCAGCAAACAAATTTGCAATTCGCTCTCGTACCAGAATAAAAATGATTAATTTAAAAAATGTTATTTTATTATTTTTTAATTTATATTATTTTTGTTAATAAATGATTAAGTATATATTATATTATAATACAATGAATAAAACATAATGTACGGAAATATCACTTGCCAGTTAGCTGTCAAATTTAAATTGCCATTTTGCTGTTCTTTATAGTAGTTAGTTATTCCATAATATCATCATTGCGCAATCGATTTTGGCCATTAACGTCATTGACCGGCCAAAGACGTAAATATTACAATCAGATGAAAATATTTACATCATTGCCCACCATTAAGCATTAACGGGCATTGACGTCAATGAGACAGGTTATGGGACAGTCTCTACAAAAAATTGTTCAAACTGCATGTGACTGCTTATAATGGTCCATCAATTAATAAAAACTCGAATTGCTCAGAAGGATCTTTGACCAAGACTATTTCTGTCAAGAAGCTTTAAAGAAAGCATTGAATTAGCAAATGCCTGCGATAGAAACTTAATATTGATTTAATGATAAGTAGAGGTCGGACTTTTAGGCATTTGCATGTTCTTTTTGCATATAGACACGTGAAAATTTTTAAAAAAGATACATGGTTTACGCCTTTCTGAGTTGTTTCCTGTAGTTTTTATTTTGCCTATAAATGCATATTTTGAGTTTAAGCTCACATAATTCCAGACTTTCCCTGAAAAAGAATAAAAATTTTCCCTGACATTTCGATAAATTGGAAGGTAAAAAAATAAAAAAAATCTTAATTTTAAAATTAATATAAAAACAATTCGTTTTTAATTTTAAATTTAAAAGCAAATTTATTTTAAAATTAAAAAAAAATTTTAATTAAATTTATTGTTTTCTTTGACTGAAAATTTAATTTCTCTAATTCAATAAATATTTAGAAGCATGAAGTCTTTAAGGAATATTTTTGAAATGAAATTTTTTGAGGATGAGGCTCGCTTTTAGTTTTTGAATATTTTACTTATTTATTTAATTAGTTTCTACTAATTTATTGCAATCCAGCATTTGAGTGACATAATAAAAAATTTTAAGCGCATATTTAAGTGCTTATTTTGAAGTTTTTAGAGCATATTTGCCTGCATATTTTCAAGTTCTTTAGTGCCCTATGATAAGTAAGTGAATCATCTAATATTTGCATTTGTCGATGATGTCAAAATAATTAAAATTAAATTTCTTCTGGAGATCAAGAATGAGTGACAGCCTAAAATATGAAAATGCTATCTCAATAAATGATGCGAAAAATTATATGAAGAAATAACAAGAAAGAGATTATCCACTATTTAATGAAAAAACTAAAAAGAAAAAGAAAAAGAACTAGAACGAATAGTCAATAAAAATAAAATAAAAAAAAACAATAAAAGTCAATATTTTTTAAATAAAATGAATTCTGTTGGTAGCAGGGGCGAATGGGCTCGACTTTACCGGCCCGGGAAAAATTTGTTGAAACGGCCGATGAATACTAATCTTTAAATAATATGGATGATAATAATGATTAATAATAACACTTTTTTGATCAAATATAGTTTATATATAGCAGCGGCTGTTCAGGAACCATTAAAGCAGCGGTCGTTAGGGAAATTTCCCGAATTCCCGATGGACCCATCCGCCCCTGGTTGGTACATATCAGGGCTAAAGCTTGCAATCAGTAAAAATTCTTTAAAGATACGCGACAGCATACAATTTTCATTGTTGCGGTGTTCTTGTCGAAAATATAGCTGTAGCTTAATTTAAAAAAAAACTAAACGCAAATATTTCCTGCACAATTTAGTTTTTGTGGCATTTATTGTCACCTCCCCCCCCCCACCCCCCAACTTTTCAAATAAATATCTGACTAAGAAAACCTTTGCACGAGACCCGGACTACACTGGATTTTATTTTTTGTTGAAGTCTGTAGATAGTCAGCTGTGCTATAAGTGGTTAAATTTTGTGAAATTACAATTTTTAAATTAATTTCCAATTTGACGTCTGATGGTGTTATTGCGATTAGTAGTCATGGAACGCTACACGAAGGAACAACGAGTACTTTTTCACAAAATTTGGTCAGAAATGCAACTGACGATGCTCCTTCCAAACAAAAATGAAAAAAGAGAAGAAAAAATGAAGAAAATAAAAAAAGAGAGAGCACGCAGACTACACTGTCATAAACAAGGAGGTTTCCGAGATCGATCCAATATTTTTTTATTTGAAAATTGATTTAGTAAAATTATGGATTGGATTTTAATAAATTCATTGACAATGAATTCATATTATCTATACTAATCCAAACTATAGAAACTAAGATAGAAATTTCTTTGTTTTATAATCATAAAAGAATTTAAAATTTTACAAAGTTGGTCAAGGAAATTAAGACCTAATAAGTCAAAGAAAATTTTTTGAAACTTATTTGAAAAACAAGAAATATATAAAAATCATGTTTTATTTTTTTTTAAACAATAAATTATTAAAATTTAAAATTTTTGAAATTAAACGAAAGGTTTTTAAATGTCGGGAAAAACTGTCAATATTAGTTATCGGAAAACCCGGAAAAGTCCGCAAATTTACTTTGGAAATTTGGTGGAAATCCTATAAGATCGAAACATGCTTTTTCCAAGAACTAATAACTAATTTGCAAATCCTGATGTAAGGATACACCGACCGCAATTGTTATTTGTGTTATAAACATTTTATTACGGTAATTCAAAAATTTTGTTTAAATTTAAGTTTAAAATTAAATGGATTACAATGAAAAACACCGAAAGAAGAAAAACTAGCACAAGCTTCAAACTCGGGACGAATCCGGCTGACTAATATAATAATGTCAAAATCATGTCGGATCAGTGCTGAATCCAGGGGGGTGCCCGGGGGGCAAATGTCCCCCCAGAGACTACAAAATGCCCCCCGGCGGAATACAAAACGCAACATTACATTTTGAAATAAAATCAAAATTTAATATGTATTTTTATATGTATTTGTAATGTTTGTTCATTTTATTTTAATAAAATAAAAATTATTAAAGAAAATGCCCCCCCCCTCCAGTGAAAAAGATTGAATTCAACACTGTGTCGGATTTCAACTAAAAGTAGGTACTATCTAGTAGTTTTTGGATTTCTGATTACGAATCCTATAAATCCTATAATCCTATAAATAAAATGGCGAACCCAGTATGGCCGACTTATATACTGGGTGTCCGGTCTCAAAGGTAACCATAGAGACTTAACATGGTCTTGTTCATGTGTTGAACTTACAATAAAAGCAATGGTAGATACATATCGAGAGATAAAATTATTGTGCATCAAATAATTCTAAAAATAAGAGAAAAATGAACTTTTTACTTTAAATAAATAATTAAATTTGAAATTTATCGATTAATCTGATTTTTTTGATTAAGTATTTATTGCTTTTTGCTGTTTATAATTAAAAACAAATTCAATTCTTGATTACAATACCCGTTTGTTTTCTTATTAATAGAAGTAAAAGCTAAAATTCTTAAAAATGGCATACAACGTTAATTCCCTATGTTCACTTTTTGGACCGGACACCCGGTATATAAATCATATTGGATTTCAATAAAAAGTAGATAATATCCAGGGTATTTCGAGTTGCTAATTTCAAATTCAAAGTCAAAGTTCCTGTTCCTATATAAACAATTGGATAAAACGATTTACATTTACATTTTGCTGAAAATGCTGAATTACATTGCTTAATAACTAAATTTGAAATTTTGAAATTGCAGTAACTCGAAAACGGCGCTAGATATCGAAAAACTGAGCAAAAAATTTACCCCCGTTATAGTAACCCGTCAGCGATTTTTCGTATGAAGCCATATGCAAAATTGCAGATCAATAGCGCGGGAAAAAAAGTATTACTTTAATCCCACAAAAGGGAGTAAAGTGAGCACTTTACTCCCGGAATTGTGAAAATTATTTTATCGGATAGATTCAAGGCTTATCAGATTATTCTAAGATCAAGATATTTAAACACAATTAAACATAACCTATAAATTCGAATATTTGAACTAATACCAGTATTTAGTTCATTTGTCCTCCGTAAGGAACACTTAGCAAGGGAACCACTACTTAAGGAACACTTATGTTGGTGAAATGCAAATTTTTTTAAGTGCTATTTTTATGGAATACCTAAGCTAAGAATTCTTTACTAGGAAACTCTTAAACAAATGTTGGTGAAAACGGGCATTAGAATTAAAAAAAAATTAAAGTACGTAAAAATATTTTTTAACATAAATTATTAAATTATACATAATGTAGGTAGTACTTATACATAAAAGAGCCAAGAAAAATTAAAAATCAACTTTCGTTTGCAAATGTTATTATTATTATTATTATTAGTATTAGAATGACTTAAATTGTTTATGATATTTTTTGTTTTAAAATTGGAGTTCACCCTCAATTTTGCAAATTTAAATTAACACCTCATTAAATTGTAATGCAAATGTTCAGCGATATCAAACTGTTTGAGTAATCACGCCAAAAATTATTATCGTAATACTTTTTGTATAAATCAGGGGTTTAGAATTGCTAGAATTTGACCAAATAACTTAAAATTCCCTGTTTCAAAATCAAAAACTTTTAAGCTAAAGTTTTCCGCTGAAGCGCTTTAAATTTCTGTAGTTTTTCTATATTCGTTAAGATCTCATTTTCAATCAGCCCTTGTTCCTTGTATTACTTTAATTCCTCTGCGCCTAGTCGGAGTTGGTTTCATAATGAAATAATTTCATTATCAATCTTCGTACACACCGAACCGGTTTAAAACAACATGTTGATAATTAGAAACGGCGTTTTAACAAATAATGCGAAAAATAGATGGGGGCAGCGTCAAAAATAGAATATTAAGCACAGCATGAACGCCCACACTGGTCAACGTACAAAATATTAAAAATTTTGGGCTTACCGTGTTTGTGGAATTCCATACTTGATTCCTACTCCAACTCTTGGTAAAGCTTTGATGACTTTCTTCACGGTGGCTTGGTCGGGAAACGCAAATAGAATGGATGCTGTAATTCAATTTAATTAAGTTACAATTATAATAATAACAAAATAAAATTCGACTTACTTCTGCTAGCAAGAAAAATTTCAATCGCCACATTTTGCAGCAAATATCTTCTCGAGAAAATTGCTCTAATTTCCGAAAAGTACCATTTGCCATGAAGATGGTCGCAGTATTTGAGTACCTAAATTGATAAAAAAAAATCTCATTATTATAAATTATCTTGGTAAAATTTGATAATGTGAAAAATTTGGATCGATAAGACGTTCAAGATGGCGGCAGTATAAATGGGAGTGGTCCACGAAATTCCATCAGATAAAAGCATTGATTATCTCTGCAATTCCAACATTGGAGAAATGTCGAGATTGCGCTTTGACTCTCAAATAGCAATAAAGTACATTAAAATATTAAAAGTTTAGCCGAATTTATTAACCAATTTGTTTTTACCTTGCAAACAGGTAGCAGGTGTAAACAAGTCTGATTTAAGAAAAAAAACTTTTAAACAAAAAATAACAACATTTTTATCTAAATTTCTACCGAAGAGCTTTTTCGATTAATTTATTTTGTTGTTGTAAGTAAAAAAAAGATTTTGATGCACTTTATCAATTTTGTGCGACATAATTCGGTGGCCAAGAAAATAAAGTAGTCGATGAGCAATAAAAGAGTGGCTACAAAATTTACAACAAATTATTTATGGATTTACAGTGTGATAGAATGCAACTTTATGGCCGATTTAAAGCATTTCTACATATTCAAATTTACAGCCTCAATTAAGACGTACCTACCCACGTAGGTACCTACCATTAATTAATTTGGCTTCCATAAAATTTGAAATTATTTCTCTCTTAAAACAACACTTAAAATTAACTATCAAAATTATTAAAATTTTGATGGACTCAATGTTTGTCTTTTGTTTATTATAATAGATTCGATTACAGGTATACGTTACCAGGGTTGAATGTCATCCTGCAACATTCATTTTATTGCAGCTTGCTGAGATTGGAATGTGAAGATAATACTCGATACCTTAAAATTCTTTGTTTTAAAATTTATAATGCCTAAAGTTACGACAAAATGTTTTAAATGTCCAACTTTTATCAGTAAATTAGTTTTGATCTCGAAACGGTTTTTTGACGACCATCAGTTTGGAAGAAAGATTGATGGGATTCGAAAAACTAAAGCAACTGATTTTAATCAAGCTGGGTTCGAAAAATTTTTGTGTTTATTATTTATAGGTGACGACTTCGATTAGAAAAGACAATGATTGACAAATGAAAGGTGTTGTATAACAGCAGGGGAGTCCCATTGTTTATCTGTCCGCACTTCACTTTGTCACAATACTCTCAGATCGTCAGATCCCCAAACTAATCACATCGCCCAAGGAAATTACCGAGATCCGGTGTCCCATTAGTAGCCCAAAGTACAAGGGGGTTTTATAAATCTCATGTGAATACAAATCCCAAATACAAACTCATCAGTAATGAGATCGAAATAGCATACAAAACATATTGGATCCCCTAAATTTGAAACAGAAATAATAGATTAAATTGTAGTGGTAGTTCTACAAATCGAAAAAATTCGATCACAAAGTGATCGAATCAATTTACCTTATATGTTCGTGTAAAGCAACCATTACAAGTTGAAAATTAATATTATCGTCCTAATGCAATGCCATTATCTTTGAATTATCGTGTGTCTTCACACCTGGATACACCTTTTGGATTATTCTTCTTCCCCCAAAACTTAACCGCTATTTTGAGTAGGTATATATCACATATGGCGGATTCTCAGATACCAGTAGCTACCGCAGAATCTCCAATAATGCACTCGCCCTTCATCATCAGTTATCTTTTCATTAATCTGCTTAATGTGGCACGAGCCGAACCGCACAAATTAAATTTTCAAGAGTTTCGAGTGTAAAAAATGAACAGTAATAGTACTGGTGTACGTTTTGGTACCGATAAAATTTGTGTGCCTTCTAACATAAAATAGAAACATAAATAAAACGTTGTCGTGAATTATTTGAGAAGCTTTGCAGCCCTCTGCAACAACGACGATTAAGGGTTGATTTACTACACCAGAGTGGAGTAATAGTGACTGCGATAGAACACGATTTTACCACCCTACCAAATATGAATTAAATTTCAAACAAATATTTACGGTTGCACATTATTGCTGTTTTGTTATGTTTTACTAATTTGAAAGCATAAATGTTGAACGATTTAAATTCCAGTTCCAGTATTACTTGCTTTACGAACAAGAATAATAATTTATGTACGCAATCAAGATGCATACATAAGAAAAACCATCTTATTTCTGGTTTTCTTACTTTACATGTATATATGTTTATTGTTTGTCCAGATTTATCGAACGTACCAGTGAAGATGTCGTGTTTGGAAATCGTAAAAAGAAAGTAACTGAGGCATCTTATCTTTTTTCTCAAACCTCCACGATATTCAATATCTTCAGTTTCGTGTTGTGCATTAGCGCAACATAAATAAGAATTTAATAGATTCCCAATTTGGTATCCTGCATCCTGTCAAGAATTGCTCATTTTTTGACCACAATACCATCGGGACAATGCAACGAGCGAAGTCAATTAATCTACATACTATGTCAAATACCGGCTCATTTGTCAAGAGCTAAATAAAACACTTATGCAAGAGCCATGAGGTTGGTAAAGGCGAGGGGTCATACAAATGCAATTGCATCTAGTAATGGGCACAAATTTCATTACTCTTCACTGATTAGATTATAACAGGGGGACAAGACGATAAACAAAATTACTGTCACGTCTGGTAGAGAACTGCTAGGAAAAACGACATTAGGCATCGTGCTAACACAATTAACAATGTTCATGCCCGAATGCCTATGCTTTTAACGTTGCAAAATAAATCCAGCAGAAAAATTTTGGATGACGAAACGATAATTACAAAACTGCTTCTAAAATAATTGAATTAATGAGTGACTTTTTTGGACACAAATTAAATCGTAGTTAAAATATGACAATCATTTTTGGATGATATCCAAAAAATCTGGAATAATTAAACTATACGGAATTTTAACTTCCCGATTGAAGTAACAAAATATCGTTGAAAATTAAGTTAAAAAATATTAAATGTTTTTGTACAATTTTTTAGAATAGAAAAGTATCACCAGGTTCTATAAAGTTAATTTTATTGTGACTACCGCAAAGTAAAAGCGATAAATTCTTACAATTAAAAGAAGGAACAGGATAATACTCAGACATGCTAAGTCTCGTGTTCACAGTTGCAATTTTTTGCATCAAGTCATATGGTTCGTGCAGAATTCCATATTCTCCGCAGGAATGTTGGAGATTCATAGAAAACTTATTTATTATTTTATCTATTGATCCAGCCTCCGTTCGTTTTCAAGAACCCTAACTGAAAAACTATGAGTGTATCTCGACGATATAAGCTATCCCGCTGTAAGTTTATCTTTAACTTTGAAATTTTTATTCTATTTTAGTTTAATTTAAAGCTATTGACTTGAACAATGCTTTAAAATAAAATAAACAATTGTTTCAAACAAAATTTTGACAAAGCAATTAAGTTTTGAGACTCTACGTTTACACTTTTACTAATTTTACCGAGAAACCTAACGAAAAATAAATAAAATGAAAAACTGAACTGGTAGACGTAAAATTGCTTTAAGTAAGAAAATTTCGTCTCCTTGTCTGCATCAAAATCAGTTTCAAAACTTCAAGATTATAATAAAATAAAAAATTCTGGTAGGTACTGATGAGTTTACCCCTCAGACCACCGGTCTAATAAACTGAAGGTTTGCATGCATGCTCTGTGATTGATTCTATTGAACAGAAAATTTCTCGTACCTTCAGAAGAAATACATCGTGGCAGTTTTGATATAAAATACTTTATAGTGGCGGTCGCCAACCTACTGGTCTGGAGACCAGTCACAAACATTTCGTGGTTTGTTGAGAAATTTTGAATTTTGAAATTCATTTCAAAATATATAAAATCAAAAATGTTATGATTATTATTTTATAGATGTTTACAGTGACGGATCTCAAAAAAATCAGGGAAAGTTGAGTACTGATTTGAAGGTGTGATTGCACAAAAAATGATTTAAAAGATTCGTCTTTATGAAATCCTGAAATCCACCATATTTGTGCTTGTAGAAAGATAAAATATTTGTGATAGTGATCCGCAAGCTTTAGAAGTGTGAATTTGGTGGTCCGCGAGATCCTAAAGGTTGGCGACCGCTGCTCTATACGCAGGGGTGGTCAACTTCATTATATAATATACGATCGCCTATGTTTATTAAAAAATTTTCGCGAAAGAAACAAACATATTTTCTTAGGTTATTACGAGAAACGAGAAGGAAACCACACCCCCAATTTTTGTACACCAGATTTCCTTTCAGGACATTTTCTTGGATTTCTCTAGATTTCCTAAAATTTCCTTGGATTTTCTTTTGGATTGTCTCATGATTTCCTTTCGAAAAAGTTGAAAAAGCAAGATTATCTGTAATTTCTCTGATATCCTTGGATTTCCTTAGATTTCCTTAGATTTTCTAAAATTTGTGGTAAACGCTGTTGGTGAATAAATAACAATTTTTATTTTAGTTATGGTTTTCAAAAAATCGCAAGTGGGTTGAATTGCCATTTGTTGCAAGATAACAATAATTGTTATTATTTGGCGTAAAACAATGATTGTCTTACGGCAATTGCCGGTACTAAAATTACGTTTAGTTCCGTTCCCTTGATCCTAAAGTACTATCTTACTTTAATCCCGACCATCATCAACAGTAAAAGTAATGTTCATTAAATTGAATAATTATTATTTATGTTTTATGTCAAAATAGCATATTTTATTCGGAGAAAATGTACTTTTTGTAGCTCGTCTGTAATTATCACTTTCGCTCCGCTCCGTTTGTCCGACAATCTTATAAACTCACTAAAAGAAGTCCAACCCAATTCTCAGTTGAGAAAAAGTAGTGGTGTCATTTGGATTAAAAGCATCTTTGTTTGAGAGACGCAAACTTTTGCTAAATTTAAATTATCAAAAAATTTTAATCGAAAATCTTGCCATTTTTTAAGGTAAGATTTTTTGTTGTTAAATTTATGAAATTTTTTTTTAACTGCTAAAAGGCGAGGAGTCTGGGAGATATGGAACACCTTCAGCCCGAGCCAATGTAACTGATGTATAAAAATTATTATGCATCGGATTTAAACAAATTCGATCTTAATATTGTGATTAAAAGGTTTTTAACTCGAATATTACGCGCAAATTATTGGAAACTAAGATTATAATAATTAATAACACTTAAAAAGACAGACAAAAACGAACAGGAATATTTTTTGATATGTCGTTTTCGAATTATTATAAAGAAAACAAATATTAAATTGTCTAAGTATATAAGAGCATTCGAGATTTGACTTCATAATCATTTGAAAAATACTAGAAATGTGACCTCAACTTGCTAGTACCTACTAAAAGTGAGTGTTTTTAGCTATTAAATTAAATTTGGTTCATCATATTGATGAAAAGTTCATCAATTCATCACCATATAATATGAGTTTTAGTGTATAAATACAAAGTGCGTAGACTGAAAAAAAAGGTACATAAAAAATTCATCATTTTTCAGCCGATGAACAGAATTCATCATATTGATGAACAAATTTCATCAATATAATGATTTTTTCATCAATACTATGAATATTTCATCAATATGATGAATTTTGTTCATCGGCTGAAAAATGATGAATTTTTTATGTACCTTTTTTTTCAGTCTACGCACTTTGTATTTATACACTAAAACTCATATTATATGGTAAAACTAATTCTTAAAATAATTCATCAGTTTGTTCTTGGCCAATTTATTCACAATTACCTTATTATTCATGAATTTACAGTATGTTAAACTTTCGTCAAAATATTACTAAAGTTTTTTTCAATGATCAATTATGTTTCCGCGGCGAAAAGAATGTTTGAAAATAGTTCAGTTGTTTTTAAACCACATCAAGGTATTCACAACACTAGCAATAATAATAAAATTATTCGAGTTTGGATTATATGCAATAGGGACCCCGATATTTAGTATGCGGCATACAATTTATGCATAAACACCAGATATTATACATATTATAAATTATATGCCACATATCACATACGAGATATCTGGTTCCCTCCGAGCTCTACAAAGAAATATGTGTAACTAATCCTCACAATTGTGCAGAAAAATTACCCCAACTCACCAACTGTGTACTTTTTCTGCACAATTGTATTTATTAGTAACACATAATATTTCTCTCTGTGTAGTATAGTAGTAACACACTAAAAATAATAGTGTAACAATCACAAGCAGCTCGTTACAGGAAGCAAGTGAGGCCTCTTCTGAAATTCTGAAATATTAAACTATTCAAATTCTCAAAAACAACTGGATTGTCTATCGTGAGATCTATCAAAAGATAGATACTTTTTTCACATTACATATCCAAAAAGTAACGTAAAACTAGCACTCTCGGGTAGAACATCCATGAAGATGATTTATAGCCATCGGATGCTGGACCGGTTTTAGTGGTCATGGGGCCCCAAGCGGATTTTTTTCGGACCCTTTAACGTGTATTGTAATGATAGAGTACGATTTTCTAAGGGATTTTTAAATTAATTAAAATGTGACTTAAATTATTTTTTACTTCGATTTTTTTTATTTTTGAGGTTGGAAAACGGGCCCCTCCGGGGTCCGGGCCCCCAAGCGGCTGCTTGTTCCGCTTTATGGATAAACCGGCGCTGATCGGATGGGCTGCAAGGTTTTACTGCACTAATGATTATTTCGAGATTACTTTTCAGAGATTTCTCATTATCAAGCACAGATTAACCCGCAGTAACTAATGTATCGACTGAAACCTCCGCATAAATATCTTCTTCAAGTGCCATACACTATGCAGTGCGTAGGCGATCACTTGGCTGTTAATATGGCACGTAGTTCAGAGTCAGTTTTAACCGTCAGCCGCAAATAGCATAAAAGATCTTCAGGAAAAATTGGCTAATTTGGCCAATAGAAATTATGAACTCAATAGCCCACTAAATTACTTTAGTGATTAGTGCCTGATTAGTGACTAGTGCCACCCGTTGCCGGTATTAATAAAAGACCTGTCTTTACAAAGAACTGAATCTTATTTTTTTTACGTTTGGAGAAAAATAGTAGATTCTTGTTTCGCAAGTTTATAGGATTAACGAACAATAGAGAGGAAGGAATCCCAAAAATTAAGGACGAGTCACAAAAATACATTTGCTCCGAATAAAATATTTGTTGAATTATTTTGTTTACGATAGAGGGTTAAACTTCAGCTGCAGTGAAGTTTAACGACTTTTTAAAACAAATTTAAAAAGATGTCGTAAGAAATCCGGTATACCAAAACACCTGAATGTTACTTTTCTTTAATTTCTCTCCGTTTTCATGATTTAACTTTCTTTTCTATTATTTTATAATATTTTATCGTTTTGCAATATTTAAAATTAATTTTTCCATAATTACCATGCGGTCTTCATTTCGCACACACCTAATGGATCTTCAGAAAATACAATCAATTGTGAAGCGATCGTGTAATTAAAATATAACAAAAGGATCATGTGGCTTATTAAAAGACCGATATACCAGAATGCAAATTTAGGAACAAAAAAATAATCAATATAAGTTTGTTTATTAAAGAATCTGTATAATGAGCAAGTCAGATACGATAAATAAACAACCTCGAGTTGACTGTCTCCTTTAATTACACCAGCGAGATGAAGAGATAGGAACCAGGTATCGTATATCAAGTCTTCCATGCATTTTACCTGACCGCATGTCCAATTCTTAAAATAGTGTGATGACACTTGACCATTAGATAGATCTTATCGGTTTGCTTTATTCTCATATAATTTATTTTTAAGACAATGCCAATATATTTAGGAAAAAAGCCAGTCGCAGACCTGGAGAGATCCCATCCAATTTTTTTGACTCGTAAAATTTTAAGTGCAAAATGATAAAAATTTAACCTACACGGTCCAGTTTTTCTTCATCATTAAATAAATAAAAAAGAGAAGATATCACCAAAAAAAAACTTCTTTTATTGCTAGTTAAAAATAACAACAACGACTACTGTCGATCAAAATTGAAAGAGCTTCAGGGTTCGACGACGATGCTATTGAGAAAGACTACTTGACATTTTGCATTTCAATCTGGGAGTACTTACACGTATGTAGACAAGAAATTTAAAATAAGATTACACGTTGCCTATGCGTGAGGAATGAATAATGTTGAGAACATAATAAAATATATTCACACCTGAGTTTCCCAGCAGGGTGGAGCTAATTTCATACGTTTACCTATGATTGGGCCAAAAATTATGAGTAAATGTTTATTCAAGTGACTTCTTTTCCAGAAGATGTAAAACAGCGGCCATGCTTTTTTACCATGAATGTTTACCATGTTTACAAGGCAATTTTGAATTATGCAGCAAGATTTAAATTTTCGAGAAAAATCTTGGAAATTAAAAACCGGATTTACCATCGTATGGTTTTATTTTATTATTTTAAGCGACTTGCATGGGTTTTGTTGTGGCGACAAGTACAAATACACGTTGACATCCACATGAATTCATTGTTGTATTATTTGCATTCGTGACAAGTAAACGATGGCATAAATCAGTGTGTTAGGGAGGTGAAGGACAAACTAGGGATTCATTTTTAAATATTTTACGTAAACCTGTATATCAACTTTCGAATATAAAATTTTTAAATAGCAGCTTCAGTCAAAATATTACATGACATTTTTCGTTAATTTCTTAATAAGGGATCAGCCCAATGGCAAATATTTGTTTCCGTAACAGCTATAATTCACTTCCTTATGGGTGTTCCAAATTAGAAGATAATTTGAGCGCTGGTGGCGCTTGCATATCCGTATCCTGTTAGCTAACAACTCGCACATGGCTCAAATTACACTTGACTGACAGGAATTTTGATCTGGGGAGGTCCAGATGCCAAAAACTTCTACTTCAAATATCTTGCAAATGATATCTTAAGCATTTCTTTGATAACTATTAAACGGTTTTAAGACCTACCGGCCAGTCACATGTGAATTTCCAATTTTCAATTAAAATTTCAACTTCCAGTTTTAATAGGTGAATGTATCGTATTACGGAAACATAAAGTTCCTTTTAACTCTGTCCATTTCAACTGTAACCGCATCTGTCAACACTTAAAGTTAAAAAAAGCCATTCATTTTCCACCTTAAATGTATTAGCAAAATATATTACGCAAAGGGCGCCAGAGATAATTTAACGTACATTAATGACGACTTAGCATATCCTTTAATTCCTATATGGAAGTCGTCAAAAAGTGTCACTTCCTAGATCCAAATTTATGAGTTCAGTGTGGTGTAAGCTTCTTCCTAAATTAAATTCATTTGGTAATATATTATATGGTATTGTATATAGATATATACAATGGTCCATTTAAAAAATGACGAAGGTGAAACGAAGTAAGAAAAATAAGAAGTGTGTCGCTAAGCTTGGATAAATTCCAGACAGCACATGGTATATGAGTCCCAAATGTTGTGCTAATTCCGATTATCATACAGACGACTTCATCATTCGTCAAAAAACCGCACAAAAAAGTAACCCAACAGCCAATTAATTTCGACTAAATTACACAACATCCATTAAATATTTGTTTCTTTTTGATTTAATTGCGAACAGAGTAAATACTTGAAATTGTTTGCTTTGGTTTGCAATACCTACTGAATTAATTTCAGAATTTTCAGAAAATCCAAATTGGGCTAAAAAATAATATATCTATTACCCAAATAATGAAGCAGTAACGAACTGCTAAGGCTGATCGGCGTAACTAAATTTTCCATTATAAATAGAATTTCACTTATTAATATTTTCTTGTATTTGGGAGGTCTCAGTCAGTTACACCTGTGGTTACGCGTAAGAATAAAATAAACAAGAAATTTAATATTCCAGTAATGCTATCCGAGGCCCATATACACTTTAATATTCTTATTGCTGTTATAAATTGCGAGTATTAATCAATTTATTTTCTTTTCGATTTCAGACAATAAAAAATTACAAATTTTATATCTCAACCTTTTTATTTCGGAATGTTATATTTTCATAAAATAAATGAATAGAATGGATTTTCGGTTAGAGAGTAATTTAAAACAAAAATAGATACAGAGATAGGTATATCTACAGAAATATTATAATTATTATTAAAAAATAATTTTTTTGGCATTTTAATATTTTGCAATTTTTAGTCTATACATTGAATGTAATTATGCGGCCTTTGGCCGCACAGCGTAGTAGTTTTATTTGTGTTAAAGGTTGGTAATAAATAAGTGGAGAGAAAGGCGTTACTGACAGCAACAAAATTGACGTTATTGACGTATATTATAATGAGATCCAGAAATTCTCATTTGGATTTGGGATTAAGTATACTACAATCCTTATAAGGTACCTACGGTCTGCAGTACAAAAAATAAACTTTCCTACATGACTTGATACATTTAATTAGTGACATTGAGGAACGAATAAACTCAATAATGATATCCTATCTACGGGGTGCTTGAAAAAAAACTCCTCTAGCGATGACGATTTTCTGTAATTGCCACTTAACCAGGTCACTGCTGGAATATTTAGGATCTGATCGAATTTGACAAAATATAAAATAACACATTAAATTTACCAAGGATAGCTTATAACATTTATTTAAAAATAAAAATTGCAATAATATTAAGCAAAGTATACCCGTATGGAACTTGACACCATCACATGGACACAAATGTGAATGTATGGTCATTATTAAGTAGATTTAATCCAATATGCTCACATTGGCGTTCAAGTTTTAGAATCGCTTATACTTTACTGACATGAAAAGTCACTCGAAAGGATATTGCTGCATAAAATTGTTTAATAAAGAATTTCAAATGCAAAAAAATAATAATAAGTTTAAAAAAATCGGCTCAAGTTGATTATCAAGTTGAAAATAAATAGAAGAAAATTTAAAAATCAAATAAACGATAAAAGATTCGTTAGGTAGGTGAAGATCAGACAAACTGAAAATAGTAAAAAACGTACTTTACACGGAAATAAAATATTTAGTAGGTTAAAATGAACATAACAACATTTTAAACTGCTATAGAGTCGGGGAGCTGCCAACTAAACTATTTTTTGACCCCACGTTTTTAGTCGTCGGCGTCGTCCTCTATTTTGGAACACTACGAGCTGCCGTCGTTGGCTTCAATATACCTAATAATTACGTTAGTAATGTAATTTTCTAAGGGTCCTAATAATTAGAAGTAATTGAGCTTCCCGTAAATGAGAAATACTCGACGATTATTAGTGGTAATAAATTATACAATTAAATTAATTGGATTTTAAGTATTATAATACACAGTTAGCGATATTGTAATTTATTCGAAAAAGCAATCACATCTATAATCGAGTTGAATACTATAGTTTTTCTACGAAAATTAGCTATTTTCGACATATTTGAATACAATAGTCATTACCGAATACTATGAATGAATTGATAAAAATGAATCTATAAAAGAAAGAATAAAAGGAATTAAAAAGAATTAAAAGAAAATAAAAGAAAAGAAAGAAAAAGAAATAATTTATAGAAAAACATAAAAATATTTACGAAAAGTACGAAGTTGGTATGCACGAAACCCTTATTATTTATTGATTAGTAATTAAGAAATATCATTACTTTACAAGAACCATAAGGGTGCAATAAATTTTATATCCGATAGAAGTAGAAAAAATAAATAATTAACAATTTTTTTCTCCAAACATAAAAAAGCTTTTTATTCGGTAATTTAATTGTCAAACTTTTGTCAAACAAAATTTACCGTTATTTAGTTATTGGTAGGAAAATATGCTTCTTTAAGTGGTATACTTTCCAGTTCTAGACTAGATTAAGTCAAATCTACAATTTTGAGTTGTAACGGTCTTGGACAGCGACATGTAAAATTTGGATATTTATACATTATGTAAAGACGTCCAGTTTCCATATACAGTCAAACTCGAATTTCAAGGGACCACCAAAAAAGTTCGAATTAGAGAAACTTCGAGTTAGGAAATAAAATTATCCATAAATATCTGACAAACCTAAATAATTTTTCAAAAAAAAATTCGATTTATAAAATAATTCGAGTTAGAGCAGTTCGAGTTAGGGAAGTTTCACTGTACATATATTCCTATGTAATTTGAGTGGAAATTTAAAATAATAAATTTACTCTTAATAATCCAAAAATTTTATAAATCCAATATTCTAAATTTATTTATCTTATAATAAACTTTTCAATGTAATTAATTTTAACTTTATGCTGCCTTTGATTTTTGTTTTATAATTTCCATCATTTCAATTTATTACAATTTTGAATCTGCCCAATTAACTCTCTTCATTAATTTCCAAATTATTCGTTCAAAATCAATCATATAAATAACTTATTAATCTCATCCAAAATATTTTTAACGCTGTCCAAATAAGTACGGGACAATATTCATAATGAAAAAATAATGAAAATCCCTTACTTAAAAATAAATCGCACATTATTTTGCACAATATATAAACTAAAAAAAAAATTATAGTCATCTGGCCGAGAAAAGACCTGGTTTTCCCACCTAAATATCGCAAACTCAACTAGTTGGCGAGAAAACCAGAAAATTAAAATTATTTACAAAATCAACAATAAAATCAAAATTTCTAAAATAAATGAAAAATTTATAAAATAAATATTAAAATAAAAAACTTGGAATTTTTAAAATTATTTACTTAAAATTTGAATGTTGTATTTAAGGCGATGAAATATCATTTGGCAGTATTGTGTTGTTGCTTTGAAGTTGGGAAGATATTTTTGTTATTTTCTATTCGGAATTATGAAGAAGTCGAGTTTTTAAGTTGGGGAAATGAATTTGCGTTCTATTTGGATTGCATTAAGTTTAACGAAAATTGATAGTATTTTCAGGTAAAAATTATAAAAGATAGGTAATTAAAATTTGAAAACGGTGACTAGTCTGAATTTAGTAAATCATTGTAATGCGATATATTTTTGTTGAATAAGTAGAAAGTAATTTATTAAATTTAAATTAAATTCATCGGCATTGAATTTTCACAAATTTTTCACAAATATGAAAAATAATGTTAAAAAAAAGGCCGGTTTCACAATAGCCGGATAAACCTGGTATAAAGTTAGACTTAGTATTACCATTATTACCAATAATAATTCAGTGTTCTCACTAAATTTTCCAAATAAAATCCTGATATTTCCAGGTTTTCCCTGACAAAGAATAAAAATTTCCATGACATTTCGATAAATCAGAAAATAAATAAGTAAAAAAATCTTAATTTTAAAATTAAATTAAAACCAATAATTTTTTTAAATTTTGAATTAAACAAAATTAATTTTTAAATAAAATAAATTCATTTTAAAATTTAAAAACATTTAAAAAAAAAAATTTAATTAAATTGTTTATCTTAAGGCGGGATTTTAGCAGTCGAAAAGAAATTGAAATCGATGCTATAATGATACAAAATTTTAAAGTTATTGCTGAAATTATCATTGTCATTTGTTTATTAGACATCAAAACGATGTTATTGTGTATCAATGAAAAGTTTTTTCCGGACAGTTCAAGGTTGTCTTTAGAGCACTACAAAGTCAAATATTTCAATTTCTTATTTATGCTTGCGCAGTAACATTTTAAACATTGCTTATTTTCATGAACTTTGTGAATTTTTTTAACTGTTTTCTAACAAAAAAAATACAAATATCTCTTCTTACTGCTTTACAATAACATCTTTTCAATGTCTAGTAAAAAAATGAAACTGATAAATTCAGCACTAACTTTAAAATTTGGTTTAAAGTAGCATCGATTTCAACATATTTTCAGATACTAAAATCTCGCCTTAAATTCCCTCACTTTTCCAGATTTTCCAAATAAGTGGCACCCTGCAACCTTGTTATTGTTATACCAGGAATAACGTTATACTAAGTTCATCCGATTATTCCAAATTTGGCGCTTAATCTAGTTTTGTTATTTGTTTATCTTAAAATTATCCTTATTTCGTATGAGTTATTTATAATTTTCTTTCATTATTGTCTTTTGTAAAAACAGAGTAACAACTTTGCACACGGGTCCCTCAACTGCTTGTTACGCCACTGAATTTAACACTATAATGTTAAAAATGTAACATAACATTGAGTCCGCGATCTCTTAATTCTGATGGTATAATTATATTTTTACAAAATTTTAATTAAAAGCAAATAATAATAATATATATGTTCTGAAAAACAGTTCTTGACCTTACGGTCTCGAGCTTTTACCGTAAATTATTAAGCTTATATATTGTGCGTTACTTATCCGGCAAATGTTTCAGCTTAAACTCTGTAATTTAAAATAACAAAGAAGTGCATAGGTTTAGTTAGGTTCTAATCACAATAGGAAGACAAAACAGACAAATTTGTCGACAAAGGTCGTATGAATTTAACTGTTTCGTATGCATCTTTTATCTAAAATAATTTTTACCAAAACAAAACTAGACAGCATTTTGATTGCAAATGAAAACAAAATGTTGTTCTGGTTCCAAATTACCACTTTTTAAAATTTTTGTCTAAAAAGGTAGTTCAGTTTTCGATGTAGACCTTTCTTCTTGTTCGTGCATGATCACGAGCTTTTGCATGAATAATGATGTCATCGAATTTTTTAAGTGCAGCAACATTTATTTTGTTTCTTCATTTTGACAGATCTTTTAATTGTCTGAATGACAGTATCAGTATTTTCATACATAGAAAAATCTTCGAGCAAAAAACAATTGAAAGTAGAAAACCTTGTGCCTTTTGTTTTTCTTACGTGGAGTATAAATTAAACGACAGAAAAGTGTTGGTTTTTAACCATTCAACTTATTAGTTTTACAAACCGCTTGTAAAATTTAATTTCTCTGATGGCATATTTAACAGAAACAAGAATGCAACATACAGAAATTAAAATTGATATTGAAATTAATAAGGAAATGATTCGAACTCATCCCAGAGAGATATGGAATATGTTTAATGCAAAATATTCAGATATTTTCGGTCTAGTAAGTACCTACACATATTTACAGACAAACTAGGCTGCCCAAAATTTTGTAAATATTTTTCAATTCAATTGCTTTTCACTCGAACATTTTCCTGAAGAATCTATCGAAATAAAGAAAAAATAGGGTTGCCACTTAAAAAAAAAATGCTGACATTATAAATAGATTTGTAGTTTTGTAAAATAAAATCATGCAAACATTTTTCAAATTGCATTATAACAAAATAGGAATAAAAAACTTACTTCGGGACACTCAGTCACAAAGATGTACGCTTTATCAAAAATTGTAAGCGAATTAACCGACAATACCAATTTTTTTAGCAGTGTTATATACGAACTTGGTATAAAGAATTTCACATTTCGGTCAACATAAAAGTTCACTAAAATTGCACAAACTGAGCATTCGAGAGCTTACACAAACTATTAACCAGACAAAAAAGGTACCGAAAAGAGCACAAAGGTACTTAAGAAGACGTACACCTTAAGAGGACAATGGGGATGTACTGTTTGCAGTTTGAAAGAGCAAAACAAAGTATCTTCTGTCGTACGCAGTAGGGTATATTGTGACAGAAAGAGGCTCCATTACCCAACAAAGTCCTGTCATCTTCAAACGACCATTGATCGATGATCCGACTGAGATGTCTTTATTCCATTGTATTTCTCAACATGATACGCTCACTTCAAAAACTGATACCTAACCATCAGAATAATTATAGAAAAGGTGAATATTTCGAATTACATCGACGAGAGATTTTATGGAAGACACAACAAACTACTTGGTTATTTGTCCTCACATAAAGAGCTAAGTGTGGACGGATATACCACTTTTTTCTGTATTAAGATGAGTGCGAACGTTCACTCGTTAATTTATGGGAGCACTTTGGAGCGGAATCAACTAAACACTTGTCACGAGAAGCGTTTCTAAAAGTACCGCCTCGCCTTTTAATGAATTATTCTAATATTAGAATTAAGCACCGCTTCGGGGCAAGGATTCATTAACACTTTAAGCATAAAGTTAATTATGCGAAACAAAAGAGAGTACTTCCAACTTATCACTTACAAAGCAACAAAAAATTAAAACTTGAAAGCATCATCAGACAAACATGTTTTATCTCTCTCGTATATAAAATTAGTATCCACAGCATTATTGGAGAAAATAATCCCTTCAATTAAGCTGTCAGATTGACAAAAGGTACAAGGATAACACACCGAGCATAAACTTGAAAATAAGCTCAACGCATACAAGAGGGTTGCATATTGGTAATAGAAAACTGTATTTGAGCTGTTCAACAATGATGCAAAAGAGAAACGGTCATCATTTTCAACTTTTAGGGATCATAATTGCAAAGATCAAATGACAGCAGATGTTCGACGCTGATCCATCGAAAATGAAAAACGTTGTTCGTGAAAATTCTCGCGAATTGAGGAAATAATAAAAATTTTATTATATTACTTACCTTGGATATCTACAATCAATACGCTAAATTTTGAAAATACTAAAGTAAAATTTTCCGGCTGCGAGAAAAGCTGAAAATTTTAGATACAGAGGCGTGGTTTGGTTTAGTGCACGGGCGGAGCATTTTATCGATTTTCGAGCACAAAGACCCCATGCTAGTGCGCGGACTCCATTCGTTGGAACAGAGCTCGAGTGCCAGCCTTCCCAGCCCGCCCTGGAAACCGGAGCCGGAAACATGTTCACCTTCTGAAGCCCAGTATTGTAGCAACGGTGGGAGTGAATTGTGACTCCGGGTGCCATAATGCTGGTGCCACCAGATATGCTGGCGGCCCAGTCGAAGATGCTCTATCAAATAAACAAATACTACGGAGAAAGAGTGCAAACAAGAATGGGTACCATTGCGAAAACAATACGCGAAGTGTGCAAAGTGGTTCAAGATGTCCTCAAAGAAGTTGAAGTGCAAGAACCGAGATTTATTTCATCTTTGACCGAATGTAATGGACGTTACGAGGGCCTGGAGGTGATTTCTCCGACCGAATTTGAAGTGGTCCTTTATTTAAATCAAATGGGAGTTTTTAATTTCGTCGACGATGGAACTTTGCCGGGTTGTGCGGTTTTAAAATTAAGCGACGGACGTAAACGTTCCATGTCGTTGTGGGTCGAATTCATCACCGCTTCGGGCTATTTATCCGCAAGAAAAATTCGATCCCGATTTCAAACTTTGGTTGCTCAAGCTTGTGATAAGTGTTCCTACCGAGACTGTGTTAAAATGATCTCCGAAACTACTGAAGTTAAGTTAAGAATTCGAGAACGATATATCGTACAAATTACGCCGGCATTTAAATGTTCAGGTGTTTGGCCTAGATCGGCTGCACATTGGCCAATTCCGCACATACCGTGGCCTCATCCAAATTTAGTGGCCGAAGTGAAGACGGAAGGGTTCGATTTGTTATCGAAAGAAAGCGTCGCAATTCAAGGTAAGCAATCGGCAATGGAAGGTGATGCTTGGGTTTTGTCGTTTAACGAGGCGGAAAATCGGCTGCTTCAAGGAGGATGTCGGAGAAGATGCTTGAGTATTTTAAAAACATTAAGAGATCGGCATTTAGATCTGCCAGGAAATCCGGTAACGAGTTATCACATGAAAACCTTACTTTTGTACGAGTGCGAAAAACATCCGCGGGAGAGCGAATGGGACGAATCGTGTATTGGAGATAGAATTAACGGAATTTATTTGCAATTAATTTCATGCTTGCAATGTCGAAGATGTCCCCATTACTTTTTACCCAACTTAGACTTATTCAAAGGTAAATCTCCAAGTGCGTTGGAAAATGCAGCCAAGCAAGTTTGGAGGTTGACGAGAGAAATGTTAACCAATACAAGGTGTTTGGAGAAACTCTAAAATAATTAACAAAAAATGCATTCATAGTTTTACATTCCTTGAATCGTTTTTCACCTATTTAAGAGTAGAAGTGAAATTTCTTTTAGTATACCCGATTTAGTCTTGTTTGTGCCATACATTTTCTTTTAATGAGGCAGATTTGTATTCCTATTATGTAGATATATAGTTGTGTAGTTTTAGAAAATTCTTTTGTACAATTTAATTTATTTTAACCTTTTGATTACTTATTGAGATGTGTAAATATTGTAAATATACATTTTTTAAATTAATTAGATCTTTGTTTAGAAATTTGTTGTGAGTGCTTCGTTATGTTTATAGTAAATTATTTTATGATTGAATTATTATGTGATTTATTGTTAGTAGATATTTCAATAAAAAAGCTTATATTAAAAATGCGTTTTCTTTTTAGCAAATTCTAAAAACTGTTTTCAACAATCAAGCGATCGTTCCCATGCACTTTTCAATTTTAATTAATTTTCAATTGAATGTGATAAATAATTAATGCAGAACATTAAAGCAATTGATATTTTGCAAACCACTTATAAAAAAATAAATTAATATAATTTAAAACAGAAGTGAATTGAAATTTACATGGTATTTCCTGATATGTGATATTATATTACTGTAGCAAATTTACATATCTTTTTGTAAAAATTACAAATATAATAGGTATATATCACTTAAAATTTTGTAATGTTTCTAAATAAAATATAAATATTCCATAAAATTACCAGAAATTAAAGAATTACTTTTGAATTTACATCTGTAATTAATATAATTAAGTTTGTTATGAGTGTTAATGTTCTGTATTAAATAACCATAAAAGCCATTCTTCCTTTACTTCTTAAAATTATTTTTGTGAACAAATTGAATTGGGGTTCGACTTTAGTTTGTTGTCAAATTAATTGTGCCGTACACTGTTAGAAATTTCTATAGTAATTTTACAAAAACTTCCAACGTTTTTTGTAAAATCATTATAGAAATGTTTAACAGTGTAGTTTTTACGCAAAACAGATTTGTAAATTTACTACCCCAGTTTTGTAAATATACTACACGATATTCCAACTCAATTTAGAAAAATTACAAAACGTTTCTTGAAATTTACTAAACATCTATCGGAAATTACAACTCATAGTATTTCAAGAAATGTTTTGTAATTTTTTTAAATTGAGTTGGAATATCGTGTAGTAAATTTACAAAACTGGGGTAGTAAATTTACAAAACTGTTTTGCGTAAAAACTTCCAACGTTTTTTGTAAAATTATTATAGAAATTTTTAACAGTGTAGTTAGAATTGCACGTTAAGCTGTAGATTCTTGTTTATATTTAGTAAATAATGACCACACTGATTTTTCAAGTGGTTTGGCGGGTTTATCCCAAATGAAAAATACTATTTTGAGTCAAGATTTTAAATTTTGAAATGCTTCGGTCAAAATGGAATTTGTAAATTTTAAAAACTTACCTTAGGGGTGGATTATGAAGAAATTCACTATTATGAACAGTAAATTAACGTACCTGAAAACAAAATTGCCTTATTAGACAAAAATATTTTAAGACATTTATATGTTATCTATATATGTGTAACAAATAGGGTGGGTGAAAATTTTGATTTTAATTTGCGTAAAAAGTAGAAATAGGAGCATAGTCCTCTATTATACACTTTTCTAAACACAAATACTATACAATTTTCACTGTTTTGGTTATCTTTCAGAAATTTATTTAATAAAAATTTAAAAATTAGAAAACATCAAGTTTTTATTTGAATAATATATTTTGTTAACCAGTTTATTAACTCGACTTACTAGACTCTTGGATTGTGTGCGATATATCTCATCACAAAATCTATTGGGGTTAATTTAATATAATAAAGTCTTACTTTGGCTTTAAATCAAAGTAATTAATTCCTAAAATGGTGAATTAGATCAAGCTCGATTTGTGTTAAAATTAACCTTAATTTTCTTTACTTTGTCTGAATATGTGTGGGCAAAGACATACAGGATATAGGAAAAAACTGACATACTTGAATGTAGGTATATTCATGTGGATTAATAAATAACATAAAATTCAATTTGTTGCATTTTAAAATAATCGTCAGTGCAAACTACTGTTATTATATATAATATGAAATTTTATAATACAAAAATTTCATACTTTCCAATTTTCACGAAAGGATAAACATTAACATCCACATAAACCTTGTTATTTTTCAAAACAGACATTAATGAAACAGACATAATAAATTCCTATTCGTATGAAACATTTTCTTTTAAAACTTTTCAAAAAATTACCTATTTGGAATTGCAGATTGATAATACCTTGTATAAATCCCAAAAAAATATTTATGTGAAATTCACGAATACATAAAAATACAAAAAAAGTAACTTTTTAGGGTTTTATTAATGTATAAATTATAAACAACGCGAAAAATGGGGGTAGGATTTGGAACCATTATTTGAGGTCGGATTTAGACCACACTCCGTTTTAACAATTAAACAGCATTTTCGTATAAAAGCAAACAATCAATCACTGAACAAATATTATTTTCAAAATCTGTACGACGATATTATAAGAAATCATTTACCATTTTTTGGCAATCTATGAAATAAACAAAATTATCACAAATCATAAATTAGTTAAAAATGAATTACCACACTATGAAAAAATAAAGTTGACTGTAACAAACCTAATGCTACTATAGCAATATGTGTGATCTTCGACCAAATTATGACCAATTAATGGCGACTATAATGAGATCATTATAATCTCAATTTGTGTTTACGTTTTCGAAATATGCATGGAGGTCGGATTTGGACAACGGTCGGCTTTAGACCACTCTCCCTTACTTATTTTTAATTTATTATTTATTTATTATTTAATTATTGATAATTTTCCACGTTTCTATACGAAATTGATTTCTTTTTATTACTATTTCTAGTAAAAGCTTTTCCTCACAAATGTTAAAAATAATGTCAAAAATTAATTCTTATTTAATTTATATAAGTTTGTAACGGGATTTTCGAAAAATGTTCTATTACGAGGTAAAGATATGTTTTTTACATAGTAAAAAGTACCACTTTTGTATTTTCTTGCATACATAACTATTTAAAACCATTTTAAACCACATTAGTTTAAAGTCAAAATATTATAAATAATTATTATACTAACACCGTCCACTTTTGACTTTTGACTTTTGACATCAGGGGGTATGGCATACCCCCCAGTATAACCAGTAAGTATGCCCAAAATAAAAATCCTTACAGCCAGTATTAATCTGAGATTAGCTGAATAACACTGAAAAAACAGGTGCATCAAAAATTCATAATTTTTGCGGCGATGAACTAAATTCATCATATTGATTAAAAACTCATAGTATTGATGAATTTTGTACATCAATATCAGAAATTTTGTTCATCGGCGCAAAATTGATGAATTTTTCATCAATATGATGAACCATTTTTTTCAGTGAAGATTTAAAATTTTTATTCTCACTACCTAATATAAATTTTAATGTGTTTCTTTGCAGCTATTTTCACTGTCTATAATTATTGCAAAAAATATAACACGATAATTTAAACTTTGCTTAGATTAATCTTGGTTTTAAACTGATATTGAAATACTAGTCCCTTAAGTGATCCTGAGTATCATTAAACACTGATTGACTTGTCATTGCCTGTATTGCTTTAATATTTTGTTTTGGGAGGGCGGCGCCCTAACGCCATCCCAGTACCATCTGCCACTGCTTGGAACCTTTGTGTTTTCCGTATATTTTAAAAATAGAATTTGTTATTATCCATATCCTTGGCATGTAAGCAGTAATTATTAGAGACGAAAAGAAAAAGTAAGGTAATTTATAAATTTAAAATTCTAGAAAAAATTTTTTTATAAATTTTATTCCTCCAAACTTTTCTAATTTTTATTGAAACTACTAAAAAACCGCATCTAAAAATTAAAATAATAAAATTCCTCTTGTAATGTAGGTAGAAATTGAAACAATTTTTGATAAATTTTTCATAAGATTAAAAATTCAATAAAACAAATAATTAAATTAATCATAAAATATCGGGCTTTAAAGGTTGATTTTGAAATCTAATGATAAATTACTAATATGGAATAGATTAAATATATTATTCAATTAAGACATTACAGTCCATATAGTCCAACAAGGAATTATGAAATTAATTATTAATTTATACTACACAATTAATGTGAAAAATTATATAACAGTATCATATAAGTTTATTATGAGAGTTATGTGAAATCGTTCAGTTCTAATCGGAATCTCGTTAATCCATTCTAGACCGGCAGAACTTTGAAATAGAATAGATCTCAGGATAAACTTTTTACGTTGAAATCACCGAGGTCAGACGCCTCAAAAACCAATGATGATGAGGCATGCAGACAAAAGAGTAATTTTGTAATATAAGATTTCTTTATTTAGAGATGTTTAATAATTTTTCTTTGTTATTTTTCTTTTTGTTATCATAATATGAAATGATATTCACTTTTACTCCACTATTTTTGAAATTGAATCCAATTGAAATTTTCTTTTTCTAATCTTTTCAATTAAAACTTAAAACTTGATGTGCAAAATTAAATTGTAAATAAATTAAAATTAAACAAAATTATATTTAAAAGTTTAAATGACCCCATTATTTGAAAAAATTAGTCATTTTAGTCAAATCCAGGACACGTACATACCTAATTTTTCTTCTATACTTTCGTTAAAACAAAAGTTCCACTGTGGAGTCCCCTTGTTAAAAAAAATGACGACTGTTCGAATAGTTTTCTAAGATATAAAAAATATTCGTCCTTTACCAAAAACTAAAAAATTCAAGACTTAAAACTGAAATTATGTTGCTTTTCTTTTTTCAAAGTCAGGAAATTTTTTCTTTTGGTTAATTTAATTCTATTGAGTGTAGGTAATTGTTGATTTTATGTTAGATATAATTTTCGTTGTTATTAATTTTCAAATAGATAGCTTTCTTTCAATAATTATTACATTAATGCGATATTAAAGAGTTGTTCCAAAATTTCACAAGACATCGGGGAAGAATTCACTAAATTTATCTAGTTTAAATTATGATTAGTCGGAAATCAAAAATAAACACTCACAAAAATCGTAAAAATAAGGAAACCCAAAATATGGCGGATTGATCATTGTTTTTGGTAGACTATATTAATCTACAATATTTTTTTGAAAACCGACACTCCATATCTCGGCGAAAAGCCTTGTTGGATCTATGCTCATCAGAACTTGAAATCCTAGAGTATCTTGACAACATTATAGGAACATCCTGTAAATATCTAAGTATACCTGAATACTATTTCCATTAAGAATTAAAAAAACTTAGATTTTAATTTATTTTATCATTTATTCTTGTTTTTTGTGTATTTCAACATTAAGTTAACTATCGTATAGTACATTATTTTAATAGCATTTAACCAGTTTCTACCATAATAATTTTTCTAAACAGGATAACAAGATTAATATGACTAAAAATGAACATTCTCTATACAGCACTTTATACTATTACAGAAACGCAGAATAATAAAATTAAAATAAGTGTTAGTCGTAAAAGTTTTTCTAGTTTTCTAGTTTTTTTTTCAAGTTTTGGATTTGGACAAAAACAACAAATAATAAGACTTATTTGAAATTTGATTTTCCTATTTAATTTGTAACAAAACCTCTTGCAGAAATGTGATTTTTAATCCTGATAAAAGTGTGAAGTGTGAAAGCAGAAAATGAAATCACAGCTACGTTATCAGTTGTTTTCCTGATGGCTCACACGAACCCTTTAGGATAGTACCAAGTACACACTAATAGGAATAGTAAAAATCAATAAAATATAAATAGCCTTGTTTTGTTCGACTCCTATACCCTTTTTTTTAATTTTGGATTTTGATCTTATACGAGCGGTTCTATTTTAATAAGAAGAAAAAAACGAATAAAATTTTAAAAAAAGCAATAAATTAAATTTTTTTGAACTTAAAAAATTATGTTTTTCCGAGAATTTGTAAAAGAATCCCTCCCGATGGAAAAATTAAACGTGTTTGTTATTAAAAAAAAAGAAAATAATTGCTTTTCGTTTACTAAGGCTTGCTGAAAGCTCATGATAAAGCGATCAAGAGTTATTCTTTGTCAGATAACAAGTTTTCGTAGATTATCAAACATAATGCGCCTTCTTTGATGTCTTGAGCTGTAGAATAAACAAAGTCAAAATATAAGATTTGGTATGTAGAATTCCGAGGTTTGGTGAAGTGTAATAAATATTATGGAAAGCTACAATAATAATAATAAATAACAAAAGCTTAAATATTCTTGTGGATTGGTTCTTGACAGGGGCGGTTGATAAAGGCAAAGCCGGCCTCCAAGGGTGGGGTGTTCGCACCTGGGCCGTGCGCCGCGAAGTCGCATTGTCGTCTCGGTGCTTCCCCACGATCCATCACCGTCATCCCGCTATCAGATAGTCCGTAACATCCCCCACTTCTACTTCTTGAAGAAGATATCATCGGATTCGGATGATTGTACCAGTCGTTTCTCATATCGTTCTAAGAGAACATGTTAGTTCCGCCGGACATGTTATCGGCTCAGTCTAAAATGGTTTACCAAATAAATAAATATGTTACTGAAAAGGTACAAACGCGTAAAGTTCAGGTAAATAAGACAATACAAGAAGTGTGCCGCGTTGTTCAGGACGTTCTCAAAGAAGTCGAGGTTCAAGAACCGAGATTTATTTCATCGTTAACCGATTATAACGGCCGTTACGATGGTCTCGAAGTTGTTTCACCTACCGAGTTTGAAGTTGTGCTTTATTTAAATCAAATGGGAGTATTGAATTTTGTCGACGACGGTACATTACCTGGATGTGCGGTTTTAAAGTTAAGTGATGGACGTAAACGCTCCATGTCTTTGTGGGTGGAATTTATCACAGCTTCTGGTTATTTATCGGCACGCAAGATGCGCTCACGCTTTCAAACTTTAGTGGCTCAAGCTTGCGACAAATGTTCCTACAGGGATTCGGTGAAAATGATTGCAGATACCACGGAAGTCAAATTGAGGATCCGAGAAAGATACATCGTACAAATAACGCCGGCTTTTAAGTGCGCCGGCTTGTGGCCAAGATCTGCCGCACATTGGCCTCTTCCGCAAATTCCCTGGCCGCATCCTAATTTAGTTGTCGAAGTTAAAACGGAAGGCTTCGATTTGTTATCCAAGGAGTGCATATCCCTGCAGGGAAAGCAATCCGCGATGGAGGGCGACGCGTGGATGTTATCCTTTCTAGAAGCTGAAAATCGACTACTTCAAGGTGGTTTCCGACGGAGATGCTTGAGCATACTAAAGACAATTCGGGATAGACACTTAGATTTACCCGGCAATCCAGTTACTAGTTATCACATGAAAACCTTACTGTTGTTCGAATGCGAAAAACATCCCAGGGAAGCCGAATGGGACGAAGCGTGCTTTGCGGACAGGATAAATGGAATATTTTTGCAATTAATTTCGTGTCTTCAGTGTAAAAGGTGTCCCCATTATTTTTTACCAAATGTAGACTTATTTAAAGGAAAATCGCCAACAGCATTGGAAAATGCCGCTAAACAAGTGTGGAGACTGACGAGAGAAATGCTAACAAATTCGAGATGCTTCGATAAGTTATAGTTTAAGTGTGATCGTAAATTAGCGTAGATAAAATTTGAGAGGCTGATTTTTTTGAAAATTGACAAATTATCAAATTTAAGTACAAATTATCACGAAAAACAGCGACGGCGTTGTTTCAGGTTCGTTTAATTTATTTAAAAAATTCAAACAACTTTGTACATATTTATTGCAAGAACTATTAATTATGTGACTGTGATTTAATATTATGGGTAGATTAAATTATTATTTTGAAAATTGTAAAAATGACAAACGTTTTTGTAAACGATATATTAGTATAATTATTATATAATAATAAAATAATTTATATCGCATATCCGGTGTTTTCTTATACTCAAATTTTTAGGTCTACCGGTGAAAAAGGGGAAGCACCCAAATATATTGTTATACTTTTCAATAATACAAAAAGTGTTTAAATAATTACGTAATTGTTGATTTTCTCGTGAACGCACTCGAGACTGCCCTTCTATAATATTTCATAATAAATTATGTAAATTTATTTTGTTACTCCCTGTATTTCTCGTGTCGGTAATTTATAATAATATTTTCGTCACGATCTTAATATAAAGGATGCATTTATCTTGAAATCTTAAAATTACAACAATGCAAAACAAGATAACTTTTTATTAATAATTAGTCGAGAAAATACAGTCCGCTAAACAATTCAAAATTTAATTTATTAATAAATTAAAAATTAAAAATTTGAATTTACGCTTGGCGTGGCCTAAATGTTTTGACGATATAGTGAAGACCGAATGAAATTGTAGAAATACTTGCACGAGTAAAAAAAAGGTGAGGTCAAAAGCTCATAGTTTTTATGTGGTGAGGGCATAATAATTCACTAGATATGAACATCCATCCACGCAATTTATTTAAAAGGGCGGCAAAACAAAGAGACCGCGGGAGTGAATAATTTAATGATGTTTTTTAAACAAATAGACAGACTGTAAGAAGACATGGCTCCAAAAAATCAATCGATAATAACCAGAAGGTTTATGGTTAGTCGTATCGTTTGCATAATATTTTTAAAAGATGCTTCGAGCACTCACCTGCATTTCCATCAATGATAAATATGGTCAATTTATGTGCTATTAAATTTAAATACTATATTCCCACACTCAAGATATCAAAAAAAGTTGAATTGTATAGGTCATTCATCATGAAGAAAGAAATTTTATTAACGATTATTTTACGAACAGTTTGATAGAATTTATAATATCGATTTGTTTTATCAATTTATTATAAATCGTCGAAAATTATGTAGCTACAAAAAAATTAGCAAAGAAAATCTCTGCAAAAAATTAATAAATTCGCGCCATAAAATCAAATCGGTTTTCATTTCTACTACATTACTGCTTACCTAGCCATATTAAAGTCAGTTTTATAGATTTTCCATATCTGTAACTCTGTGATGCTGGTTGCAATAATAATATTTTATGTAATGCGTACCATGACAAATATTTTATACCCAACATAAATTATAATAAAAACTGTCAACGTATAAAAAAAACAAAAATTTAAGTTAATTTTCGAACAAAGATCGCTACTAAAAATTTGCATATTTTCAAAATACCTCTAATCTTAATTATTCGGACATTCTTTGCACAAACAAGAAAATACTTTAAAAATAAACACGTAAAAAATTAAGTTAGTAGCATAAATGCATAAAAAATAACTCACAAAATTATTATCAGGTGAAAATTATAATTAACGAACATGCAAATTTCAGTTCACCGACATTTTTTCGATTTAACGCTATAAATAAGATATACATTCCCATTATTTTAAGCATTTTTTTTTATTTCGGAGCTATCATCTATTTTAGGGTTGATACACTGATGAAGTCGCTTAAACTGACACGCGGTGTACATCACAACCCCTGAAAGTCGCGATCCCATCCAAAACATAAATTATATCGGGATGCAATAAATTTCACTAAATATTTTTATTATTGAAAAATCGTCACGACGCAACGTGTTAAGTTTAAAGATCCCAATTGAAAATTATAACCAAAATATCATCAGACACTCCACGTGCCTCGTTAGAACTCGAGCTAAGAGCTTTTAAATTTTGGGTACTTTGCGGTACCTATATGAAAAAAGTAGCCGACATAACGTTCTTATCTTTTTGAATACTTCACTCAAATTTTAACCGACCTACAATATTAAATTACAACAAACTGCTTCTTGAAGGTTTCATGAACTCAAGTGGATTGGTGCCCGAGATATTTAAAAATTAGTTATTTTTTGTCAACGCATAAATATAAAAATAAGACAAATAAAAAAATTTATAAAAAGTTAAAACTGTAACAAATTTAGAACAACAAATCATCAATCTGCTGCTGAGATTTTGCCCGATTTTTTTCTTGTGCTATTTTCAAAATTCAGAAGAAAATTATGAGTTTTCCGTAAAAACAACTTACGATTATTGGAAAGTCTACAACTCAACTTCGTCGAGCCAAAATAATTTATTTATTTAGGTACTCATAATTACAAATACGTCGTCACGCTACTGGATAAAACATACAAAATTGTATAAAATTACGTCGGCGGCGGTCGTTATAAATAAGCGGAAATGCTTAATAAATGATAGCAAAGACAAAACAAACCTAAATCGTAAGCTCCTTTTATCTAAAAACCAGATAAAATTAATTTTATTCCCAATTAAAAGAAATAAAGCTTCTTGAGATGAAGAGTTAATAGCATGGAACGATGCATGTAGAGTTGATGGAGGTAAAACAAACTAGTCATACACTTGGAAATTAGGATGGAATCTAAATTTGAAAATAAGTTCCAAGAGATGATTTCTTTGATATGGCACTGCTTTAATAATTTTCATATTCGATGCCGTTAAATTTTATCTTATTAGTTATTATGATGTATTGTCACTAATTAGTAATTAGTAATCAGAATTGGTGCATGGTGCATTGCCCTTTTCCTCCAAAACATTGCTTTCCATTCGTAAGTACAATACTGTCTTTTAAAACAGTGCAATTTTTATTTATGTCTTTAGTAAAAATTCATTGGTTATAATTCGAGGACTTGCTGAGGAAGACTAATTTAGTCGAAATCTGTTCAAGGATGAAAAACAAATAATTTGAGCAACGTGTGATTAGTTTCATTTCAATCCGCTATACCTGTGCTGCTGTATTCTGAAATCTATAAATTAATCTTAGGTTTTTACCGTCACCAAATCATTTTTAATATAAGCCAAAAAACCTCCACGTAGTAAAGACTATAATAGTCGTGATCACGAATAATGAAGCTTACGTCAGAACCATCTGAATCAAGCATCGACAAAAATAATGCCCCCCCCCCCAAATTTTTAACCAACAACACAGGTGCAACAAAGACACATACCTATATGAATGTGCCGTAATTGTTTCATTTTCGACACATCGAAAATTGAGCAAGCTCCATTTTTCGTCATCACTGATCACGACTATACAACATAGGTTTTTAGGAATCTTATGTAATTAAATCAGATCCAACATTAGTCCAACATAATATACAAACTGTTGCGAAATATATAGATGTATTTTTTCTGAAAAGTAGAAAGCATAAATATTTTAATAAAATCAATAGCAGAATATGCCCACAATTCTTCAGTTTTTGTTTTTAAATTTTGTTCAAACGAAAAATCTTATTATCTTAACTACAAAAATTTCCGTATTTCCAAAAAATACGGTCGAGTCTCGAAAGTAAAAAATTATTATTAAATTTGACAATTTAAGCAATTATTTTATTTAATTTTAACCAATTTAATTTTTATAATTTTTTAAATAAATAAAAAATAAATAATTTCTTAAAGAAAAAATTAAATTGCTTAAAATTAAATAAAACAATTGCTTCAATTACCAAAATTTAATAATAATTTTTTATTTTCTATATTAAAAGAATCTGGCCATAATAGACCAGAAGATGGCGCGACGTACGCTTTTTTGGGATATCCAACTAGCGTATAGCAACTTATGATAAGTTCTGAATTAAACTTCAAGGAATTTTTACAACCAATTTCAATTAATCAAAAATGTAATCAACTGATATTTTATCCATGTGATCTATCGAAGATTGATACTTCTCCATTAAAATGTACCACGAGACTACCGCAAAAGCAATGCCTTTAGCTTAGGACATAAAATATTATAATGCAGATCGTAAACCAAGAAAATATGGATTACAAGATTTTAGTATGCTACCGACGGTTTCGAGATTACTCAGAAGAGATTTCTCATCATTAGGAAAACACAACCCTTGACGTAATCTATATGCGGAGATGCAGTCCGTACATGGTTATCGCAAGTTAATCTGTGCCCATAGGCGTCCGTAGAATTTTTTTCAAGAGAAAAAAAATCTTTTGAAGAAATTAAAATTATTATACAGTAGAACCGGCGCCACTGTTTCTTTCTTTTTTTTCTTCTATTTTGTTCTAATCCAAGTCTTCTAAAATTGGCCTTTTTTAAATTTCCCTAATTGTTATCAGTTATCAGTTAATATTATTAAAATGTTCTTGGCCCGAAGTGATCACATTAAGCGGATTCTACTGTAATAACTAATAATGATTATAATTGAACTTAGTTATGTAGGAACCTACCAACCCACAATTTTCAAAAAATGAGTTAATTAAGAAAATGGGCTTGCTATGAACTACTTCTGAACTTGCGGAAACCTACAAAAATAATGCATTTTATGCGGATATATTCATTATTATACATAAATCGATTATACCAACCCACAAAATTGAAGTATTTTCATACAAAATAAGAAAATAGTTTTTTTGGCCAAAACGTAACTTGGAAATGATTGACTTTATGGATATAAAACAACAATTTCACAATTATATGATTTTTAAAATTAAATGATATTTACTTATTCTCTCAATAAAATTTTTTTTGGGTTGGTGGGTTTCTGCATAACTACGTCCAATTATAAATAAATAATAATAAACAACTATAAAAAACTCACGCTTCGACGAGATTTTGTAATTAAATCTACGCTGACGAAATATTAAATTTTTCAATAAATAGAACTTAAGCCAATGGCTAGGAGGGGCAGCTGTCCCTTCGCCCTTCGTAATGGACGCCCATGTCTGTGCCCGATAATAAGAAATCTTTTCTGAGTAATTTTGATACCGTCGCCGTCGGTAGCATACTATAATACTTTGCGATTCAAGTTATTTTTGGCTTATTATTTGCATGTTTGCCGTAAGCTAAGAACGCTGCTTCTGCAGTAGCCTAACTCATGTACCGTGGATATGTATTGTCGAAGAAGTACGAGCTATAAGTTATTATTGGTCGACAATCCACTTTATTACTATGTTTTTGGTTAATCGGCATAACAAAACAATTTAAATATACATACATACATAAATTCATTTAAACTGCAAACGGCACTCTTATTTTTCTTTTCAGATTTGAATAGAACACAATTTTTGGAGTATGAAAATGTGAAAGAAAGACACTGAAGAAGAATTTTCAGCAGTTGAGTTTAGTGTTATCTCAGGGACAAGAAACCAGACTGATGCCCTGATTGCCAATTTTGAGAATATCATCCAAAAGGTGTTCTTGAAGCGGTCACCCATTTAGCATTGTTTTTCTCCCATAACTTAATGAGAACAAATTTTCAAAACTTAATTCGCACCTAATGTTATCTAAAAAAAAAGGTAAAAAGGTAATTTAGTTCCAATTTCCTAAATTTCCTTTCAAATAATTTGATAAAGTATATATAGAGAGTGACATATCGCAAATGATTCAAGAAAACAAAGCTTAAATAATTTAGAAGTGAAGTGACAAAGATGAATTTAAAAATGATTATTCCCAATTTAAAGTTGAAATACTATAAGTAAACTAAATAGTTGAATTTTCGTGGTAAGTTTATCACGAAAAGGTTTATCGATTTTTAGCTAGTTATAGTTGAAATATTGTTAAGGATTCATAACAATTTTTAATTCATAACAAAATGGAACTTGGAAACAAATTTTTAATGTGAAAGTAAAGTGTAAAATATGAGGACACCCTTAATATATCATGAAATTATTTTCAGTTTAGAAAATGCAGTTAGAATTTCTTATAATAAATTAAGAATTCTACCGAATAATGTTTATATACATCTTTTTACAAAAAAAAATTTTGAATTCAAAAAGCGAATATTCAAATTTAATTTAAAATTTATTAATTAATTAAAATTTAAAATATACCACACTAAAAATATTAAATTTAAATTGTAAAATCATTATTTTTGTATCTGGTAAAATTTGTTTAAATATTTCAGTAGTTATGTTATCTTTCACATCAGAAATAAATTACTACTTTGAAAAATACTTTAGGTAGGCAGGTATTCAAAATATTACCGAAAAATATTTTGAACGTCTCAGATTCTTTGATAAGCTGCAAAAATTTAAATAAAATAACCAACGGTACCAAAACGAAAATATGTATAATATCAACCGTAATTCCTGAAATTATTATAAAATTTTCTTCAGATAGCAAACTAAAATTTTAGAATCGACTATAAAATTTTACAATCGAAGGCTGTTTCGCGCTCGGTTGAACATTGACATGGTGTGGATATACAGTGACACAGTGACTCATAATAAAATCCGGACGCTCTTATGTTAACAATGTAAATTGCATTTTTTTAAGACATTTTTTGTCATATAAGAATCCCTTTTACAGCAATACCTATCGAATCTTTTGTTGCAAATTTCATTGTTTTAATTTTTGTTATATACATTTTTCTATTCTTTTGCACTGTTTCCGAGTTACAGTGATTTAAACATAAAAAAGACTGTAAAATACAACAAATTTTGTCATCTGTATCTCAGAAACCGTATAACGAAATAAAAAAACGAATAAGCATTTTTTCTTGTAGATTTACAGATGATATTTTATAGTCTTTTTTAACTCGGAAACAGTGTGACGAAATAGAATAATGTACATTAACAAAAATAAAGGCAATGAAATTTGCATTAAAAAAATGTTTAATAATGCTGTAAAAGTGATTTTAATATGGCAAAAAATGATTGCAAAATGTGCAATTTACATTGTTAACATAGAAGCATCCGGATTTCATTAAGAATCACTGCAAGTCGGCGAATACATTGAAGATATTTAAACGTTTAGTCAACTTACCGTCATAATTAAAACTTATGTGAAAAAAATTAACAAAAATCCAACATCTGCACTTTATGTACATAATCTTAATTGGAGTAGTATTATGTATGGCGTTTTCATGGAAAATTTTGAAAAAAATTAGAATTCAGTTTAGCAAATTTTCATTCTAACAAGTCAAAAATTCTGTCTATTAAACATTCTAAGTTCAAAAAAAAGATATACCTAAAGTAATTTTTTAGAAAATTCCCACATTTTTGAAAAAACTTAATTTTCTCAAACCTTAATTTTCATCTCAAAGTATTTATTTAAATTTCGAATAACTTATAAAATTCTTATTAACGTCAACCTTATTGTTTCGTCATCCTTTTACACAATATCGTTGTAATCACGGTTATAATTATAATGGGTCATGTATCAAAAGGGGAAGAAAACCTAGATGCAAATTAGCAAATTTGGAAACTTAAGTTTATTGAATTTTTAAATTCGGACACAGCACTTATCCTATTTCGGCAAAATGACTTAATTTACTACTAATTAACTAAAAAGAGTCTACGATGTTACTTGTTGCCTATAGAAGTAACAAATTAAGTTGATATTTTTGAAATTGATTTATTAGAATTATAATTCGAATAAAATTCTAGTAATTTAGTGAAAGATGCTAATGTAGAAAAATTCAATAATTAAAGTAACCCTTAAACCTAGTACTTAGGTACCTCCTCATATTTAATATTAATATAATAATTAATTTTCTAGATTTTTCAAAGAAATGTATGTTATTGCAATTTTTGTAGAAGTACTGTTGCACCTATTAATTAAATCCTTGGAACTTTCACTGTTTACCGACATATTATGTTATTATTATGCATGCCCTTTGAAATATTCAATAAAAAGTACAATTTTGTAACACGTGATACATATTATAATAGTTAAAATATAAAAACTTATATAATTTCTGACACTTTTATTCATAATTTATTTATATTATGACTAACTTAAATCCGGCCTTCATTTAAAAATAATACGGAAAACATTAAACTGAGCTTTTAAGCTCTCGTCATCGAAAGCAGACAAAAATTGTATAATTATTTAAAAATTCGGTAGTTCTGACAAAATGCTTTATTGTTTAAAGTAGAATAAAATTGAAAAGCCTTCCCATTTGAGCTTCTGTGCAGTGGCGCGAGTGTACTGGCGCCTAACCCCTGTTGCGAGAGACCGGGCCTATGCCCCCTTTGACATAATTCTACATACTTTTAAGTATCAGGACCACTGTGAGTCTTTTGTTCTTTCATTTAAAAGATAAATAAAATAGAATATAATTAAATTTTTATTATAAATACACTATTTCCCTATGATGGGTTGTACCAAAAGTTATACAATTTTAGAGCCCCCCCCCCTCATGTATGTGCACCGGAAACGGTACCGAAATATATGTCAAACAAATGACAAAACGAAGCTAAAGTGGATGTTAAGTTAATGAAAATCGTTTCGTGTGAACAAATATTTTCAACAGCTGAGACTCATGTTCGACATTATATGTACTTAACTTTATGTGATATCTCGAGTCTTATAAAGGCCGTAAATAGTTTTCTATTAGGTTTTATCTAAGTGCTTAAGAAAAAAACCACCTGAGCCCTCCTTACAAGACTCTCCGTATTGCGTTTATAAAATAATCAAGAGGATGTTTCTTGATGAAAATGAAACAAAATGCGCATTCAACCCTTCCCTCGATAATTAATTTCCTGCAGAGCAAAATATAATAATTTTGTTAGCCCTTTCATTGTTAGGAAAATTCAATAAGTTACCTGTAAGCTAAACCTGATATTTGATCACGCAAGTATAATGCATAAGGGAGATTCCGGAAAATGTATAAGAAAACTAATGATCCTTGCACTCTTGCCGGTCTTGGCTTTCACATAAATGTGATTTCCCTAGAGGACAGCGTTAGAAATTTGTAAAAATTACTAGATTTCACTTTTGATTTTCAATTACTCCTAACGACGCTAGATTACACATAATATTAAATAATTGTATAATGATACTTTGCGCGACAATCGGTATTAAAATAGAATTAAGGACCCCCCATTAAAGCGATTAAATATTAAAACGAATTTATCGTTTGAAAGTTCATTACGAAAATAATTAACATAATTTTCTTCATTTTAACAGTTTTCTCTATATAATACATATTAAGTGCAAACTTGAAAAGGGGGCCTTAAAATGCTTAAAATGGCTACATCCTTTTAAGTGCAGGATGCTGATGTACTACAATGTTTCCTAAGAGGAAACTTTCGCTCGTTTATTTTTATTTGAGCCGCCCTTGGGGAATTTAATAAAAAATGATAGGCACCGCACAAAAATAATTTATCTACCAATTTTTTCATTTTCTTAAATTACAAAAGCGTTAAAAGATGCGAAAAATTATAAAACGATTAATTGAAGTATATCGTGGGGGTTGGATAAAACAGAAGGTAAGGGGTAGGCCCTTAGCCCATCAGGGTTAAGATTTATGAGTATTGTCAATCGAAGCATCGACCGGAACCGGCCCCTCGATGTTTCTCTTGGGAGCAGCCGCCAGACAAAACATTACATTAGTGCCAACATTTGAATATATGTTTCCTATGCATAATAGGTGAAATATTGAATTCATTAAATTTAGTGCTCCGTTTTCCCCACTTACCAACGCAAGATGACATTTGTAAATAACATTTTTATTGGAAACAATATTTCGAGACACATTTTACTGCCTTCGCGAGAATTTCATCATTTTTTGATCAAGAGAAACTAACTATACTCGGGATGTCCCCCTATTTCTGAAGCAATTTATAATCCGAAAGCATTTTTGTAAGTTTATAATGGTAAAAGCAGGTTCGGACTAGAGTTACCGGACAAAAACAGTGTTAGAATAATCTTCAGATAAGAGAGCATTAAACTGAACATGGAAAGATAAAAAAAGATATCAGAAGGCTGTACTTTCAGAACCACATCGCAGTAAAGGACACAGATTTCAAATGTGGGAAGCCCAAATTCCCCAAAAAAGGAATCCTGGTGTCAATAATGCATTTTCTCATATTATATGGATCTCTTGAGTTGGAGGAGATAGAATTGGAACAAGAGTAAACAAAAAGGTGCTGATTAGAATTCTAATTTTAACGTTGAAACCATTGATATGAGAGATAATGTGGTTAGGACGACACCCCTAAACATCCAAGATTCCAGTGCTCAGGTAACACGCCATAAGCAAAAAATATGAAGTAGATGAGTTAACATCCCAGAATATGATCGATAAGATGCTACTTACAGATAAAGAATAAAGAAGGCGTCAGACATGATTAAAAAAATATTGAAAAGAAAGGAAGAAAACGAGAAAACATCCAGATTGGATGTTGGTATACGCAGGAAATGCCGAATTCTGGAATCCAGTTGCTACCTGGGAGAGGAGTTTTAGTGTACAATACATAACAATATCTTCCAGCACAGACAAGTTGTGTTTAGGGCTGAGACTTTTAATCGATATTTTGATAGTTATCGATATATCGATAATAATAATTAGAACTCGGATTTTATGTTTTTTAATCTTGATATGTCAACAGATTCGTTTTGAAATCTGGACGAATAAGATAAAAACAAATCCAAAAAACTGCTTTACAAATTGCATATTTTGCATATTTGCTACATTTGGTGAAAATTTGAGTAAATGATGCATATTTGTGAATATTTGGGCCACTTTTAAATTTTAAAAGTTTAAATTTTAATAGAGGAAATAAAAAATATATATTAAATTTAATAATTTAAGCAATTGATATTTTTTTTATATAAATTTAAGCAATTTAATTAAGATGTAAATATTTACCATATTATTAAAAATAAAAATGAATAGGTAATAGCTTTGCAAATTATTTTCAAGTATTAATTTGTAATTACCGTTTAATCGGTAAAAAAGGGAGGTTTGCTTGGTTATCTTAAAGTTTACTTTAGGTTAGAGTAGCTTTAGTTATAAATTATGTTTAAATTAGGTTAAGTTAGGGAAACGGTAACAACAATATAAAAAAGGTCCCAAAACCGAAAACATTAAAACAGCTATAATTTTGGCTGTTTCCACAAGGTTTGTCTCGCTCATAGCTTATCTTTATGTAATACAAGTATTTTTTTGCAACTCGAAAAACACGGATATGTACCTGATAAAAACGTCCCTGGAGTTCGCTCAACCTTTAAAGTTATATGAACCTAGAAAGAACAAAAGAAGGAAATTTGCTAAAACCATCCCAGTGCCAGTGAGGCTGACCGCACTTGACAGTTGTGGATCTAAAAAGCCGAGCATTCTCTGAGCCCACGAAATTGGTAAAAACATCCTCGAATGTTCCTCCTCTATCCTATCTACATCCTCGTCTAGAATGGCATGAGTTTCTTTTTAAGTTAAATTCGGCCATAATTGACGAAATCCGATTTAAAAATAAAGTTATGATATCATGTTAACAGTTGCACTTCTAGAAGACAACTGAGGTCGGCCTCGCTCCTTAAAACACTTTTGCTGCAACTATTTACGTAGGAGACACGTACCGTCAACAGAATGCGCTAAACCGTTACCCACTTCAAACAAGTGCGTGTTTCTTATTTGAAAAATCGAAATTTTAATATCGATTATTTCATAAATTAGCCGATATGAGAGGTTCGCCAGTAGTTTATTTGCTTTATTTTAATGTTTCCTATCATATTATGCCGTTGCATGTTTGGAAATATCTATAACAGCTTCGGATCAAGTTTAAATTAATAATTAAAAAAAAATTGCATTTGTCGAAATTATCGCCGTAAAGACAATAAAAGATAGCAGCTAAACATACTCGTATATAATGTTGATTTAAAATAACCTTAACGAATGCGTTTCGATTTTATTTAGGATTTATTCGTTAAATTATGCTTCTTTTGGAGATGCTAAGTTGATCTACAATAACGTTTTACCATGGAACTGCCATTGAAAGTTACGTCCAAATCTGAACTTCATGATGTAGTTCGTTTTTTGGCTGGAAAAAATAAAATGCTGACGGAAATTCTTCAAGAACTGTGTAGTGTATACGGTTAACAGTATATAAGCCTTGAAATGGTAGCGCGATGTAATTCATACATGGTCCAGATCAGTAGCACAATGAAAAGCGACCTGCGGATGCAAGCACAGACGAAAATGTTGCTGATTTATGAAGTTCCGTGGTATGCATTAACCCTACGATTGTCAAGTAGAGAGGAATGTAGTCGTTTACAATTCGAACAATTCAATTCAACAGAGGAAATCGAAGGCGCCGTAACTGATTACTCAAAAAAAGTAATTAATATAATCAGGTACATAACACATTACATGCAAACATTTTTCTTTCTTTGAATTTTAATTACCTAACAATTTTAATAAAAAAATTTAAGGAATCAGTTACCGATTTCCCGGTGGGCCAATCCGGGCCTGGTTGCTAGTAACTTATGCCGTCAGGACAATGACGGATCTTCAGATTTCTTGCGTCCCGCCCGGAAAAATAATCAGTTTCAAGAATATTTTACTCTTTTCATAATGACGTATTTGGGATCATTTAGGCCCCCTATGTGGTCTGAGCTCTCCCGGATCCCTGAGCATTGTAGTTCCGCCACTGCGTTAAGAGCAAATTTTTATTTTTTTTTGATAATATTTTTTTTTGATTATTTTTGAGTTGATAAGAATAACAATTATGTACCTATTTAAAATTTTTACTGCTTCGAGAGGGCGGTCCCATCAACCTTATACATACATTTTACTATTATAATATAATCAGTTAATTAGAATATACTACGTTGATTACTATATCAATATTACTATTATTAGCTACATTAAATATTATATAAAGTCGTCATCACGAATAATAAAGCTTATACGTCACAACGATCCGAATCAAGCATCGACAACTGCCCTCCCTAAAATTTTTAATTAACAACACAGGTGCAACAAAGACACACTTATTATATGAATGTGTCGTAATTGTTTCAATTTTGACACATCGAAAAAAGCGCAGGCCTCATTTTTCGTGATTGCGACTATAGTTAGTTAATAAGTAATAATTTTTATCGTTGACCTTTTTTTAAATATGTTAATAAGATATAGAATTGTTGAGATAGAGGTCTATTTAAACAATTTAATTGTCATAATATATCAATATCAATATTAAGACACTATTTTGTCAAAAAATTTGTCAATAACGTCCTTGAAAATGGGTCAAATTTAAAAAGACTCGAAACGTCGGACAATTAAATTGTTTAAATAGACCTCTATCTCAACGATTCTATATCTAATTAATATAGTAGTTACCTAGTTAAATTAAATATTATTTTCGTTATTGTTTTTCAGAGTTGCGTGAAGCTACAAACTTATAGCATCAAAGGCCACTGTATACAGTATGGTGAAAACTTTTGCAAATTTATATCAGTTCTAAAAATGTGTATTGCATAATTTGGTCTAAAATACTCATATATTAAATTAATTTGAAATGCAAAAGTTAAATAAATTGGCATTTTCTTTTAATTTAATAAAATAAAATTTATAATTACATATATGTATGTAATTATCCATAAACTCATGGATTCATTTATTGCAAAATATATGGTATATAGGTACTACACTTAGTATATAATTTATTATTAGAAGCTTTAATTTTTTCATTTTTTTTTTTCATAATCAAATTTATTAATCTAACATATAAAAATTGAAACTCCTTATACGAGTATATAGTTAATATTGTAATACATTATTCGCATGTTAAAATTGATAAATAGTCATATATAATTTTTAATAATTATATATAGATATTATGTAATACACTATCTATTTTACTATATTATATTAGATATTATATTATAGTAATACGTTCTAAAAATACTATTAAGGGACAAAAACCATTATTGTTATGTTTTATCTAATTAAGCACTATAATATATTCGTATTATTTTAAAATACTATATTTCTACAATCTCTCAACTTAATGGGTAAATTTGTTACATTTAACTGATAATTCAGAAGTTAGAATGTTTTTTATGGGTATTTTGGGTCCTTAAATGAAACAAATGCTAATACTTAATGCTTAATTAAAAATAAAATTAAGCTTTAGGGTCGATAATTTTTCATTGTAGGTACATTTAATTGGAGTAAACATTCAAATAAATACTTGAAAAAAATTGCTTCCGTTGCGACAATATTGTCAAAGTATGACATTTTCTAACTTAAAACCTGATTTGTTTTCAAAATTTCAAGAAAAATTAAAGAAAAGGTTTGAAAATAATTCTTCCTATGGTTAGTCCGCCGAAGCAAGAAGTACTGTAATGCAAGACGATGTTCCCCACATATTAGTATGCTCTTAAAAGTATACAAATTAATCATGTACATACCACCTAATGGCTCTCTCATCAATTATAATTTGTTTAAAGTAGGTAATTTAATCAAGTTGGTACGGTCATTATCGGCTCGGTATATAAATTTAAATCAAATTTTAAAACTCGTTAATGAGTTGGCTTCTGATATATTTAAAAAATTACAGCACACGTTATAATTAATAATGGGTTGTCATCGCCTGCTTGGATAAGCCCAAGTTCGAACTAACATCAGATAAAATCAAATTAAATAGAAATTATTTTCGAACAAATTTATTCCTTTTCGTTTTCCCGTTTACCTTTTTTCTATACAAAGAGAATCTCCAGTATACTGTATTTGTATACCTGATTTGTATAGATATGTGCAGTACAAAAGCCCAATAATAAAGTTCAAACAAAGCTATATAAATGTGTTGTAATCCGAGATGTTTCCTATCAGGTAAAACAATCGGCAAATGTTGGTCGAAGAAATAAAGAGTTGAACATGAACAGAATAAGGATTATAACATAATGGGTCCGTTATTCTATTTTATATTCTTCCTTTCTTTATTAATAAAACAGATTTCAAAAATGATTGCATTATGAAAATTTCACAGGGCTATCGCTTTGCATGGGACTTCACCACCACATCCGCTTCAAATATCGGAGGCCAAAACTAAATATTATATACTACTACACCTACTAATAAAATTATAATATTACTAAAACAGTTGTAACTTTTATCCAAGATTTAAATTAAGACAAATAAAAAATAAAGTCGTCAAAAAATTCATGTTCACTCGAAAACACTTTTGAGCCAATAAAAAAAATGATTTGTCATTTCAAAAAATTAAAGCGCATTATTTATCGATAAACATAACAACAGCATTTAAAAAAAAATGTGATGTGCATTAAACGTGTAGGTTTCGAGATGCCTGAGTAAGTAGCACTTAAAATAACTCAAAAACGTTTTGATTAATGTTAAGCATATATCGATTACACAAACGACACAAGGCAACTTTTTATAATCGTTTTGGAAATTTTGATTAATAAATTTATGTCTCACGAATTCGTACTTTTTATTGTGACAGGTCGAAACGGAAAGGTGGGAAAATTACAATTTCCATTTTTTTGTGAGTAATCGGAGAAGAATTTGACTTATTTTGGTGTTCGTTCAAACAAGAGCCGACCGTAAATAATAAAAATAAGTTGGGTGATAAACTGAGAAACGTTAGTGTTAAAACGTTTTGAACTTTCTTAAAAATGTTATACAAAATATACAATAAATTATTTTTAATATCAATTTATAAAAAAACCAAAGATGTCCGACGCTAATGGGCGATGAAAATTATTGCGAGTCGAACGCATTTGTCAAGTTATTTTAATCATACAAATTTTATTATCATACAAAAATAACGTACCGAAATAGATAAAATAGTGTGACTCACCCACACCTTCGATGTATTCTACAGAGACGTCTTGTGTGAACACTTACCTGAAACAAAATAAAATTATTTAGTAAATTATGCAGTCAAAAAAATTGTATCAACATCGAGGAAATGCGATAAAAATCTCCTAATCATAATACTATACCGCATGTCAAAATCAAGACGTAATCAAAAATCAACGGCGCGAAATAATCCACCCAGTAAATGCAGTATGTTCATTTACAATTACAAGGGTAGATCTCACAAGTTCATTACAAAAGCGTCGCGGCGCGCTGCATCGCTCTAGTGGTGCGTGAAATAAGTACATCCCAAACCGACGTGATTCGATACGTAATAATTTACCCTCGTAAAACCATTAGTTTTTTTTTCTCTCGATAAAAGCACCACAGCAAATTTTGAATCACCCAACTCGTCAAAAATAATTTAAATTACACTAAATTGTCAACAATACCAAATTAGTCACAATAATTAGTTTGAACTAATTGGTTCTGAAAGTAGGGCGTTCCTGTTATACCGAAAGATTTAAATACCTCGAGACAAATAAATGACAGGAAAAAGTCGGTAATTTGATATCAAATTAAAGTAATTATTTTAACATAAGTACGAACTGCGGGATATTAATTAATATTTGTACAAATCTAATTTTTTTGACGAAAACATGTGTCGTTAAAATGTGCCAACAAAAAAATTCTTAATAATATATAATACGATGTCAACGAAAAAAGCACGCGATCACCTTTATGAACATTAATGAGCAATAAGGGTGATTACAAACGGCGGTAGGGCGGATCGAAACGGACGGCGTTTGTGATCTTAACTACCCTAAGGCGGAATTTTGATTAGAAACCACATCAATAAAAAATTATTTTATTTATTAACTCATTAATCTCTCTCAATATTTTATTTCTGTTACAAAAGTTATATTTCAACTCGGGAGTTTTCTTCGCCATCTTGAAAAATTCCAACAGTTTGTTTTTAATTAGTGCACTTGTATAACTTAAAATTTATGACCAAGTGCTATATGAATAAATCCTGGTGTGGATTTTAAAATTTTCAGTCAATTAACCACCTTAGAAAGAAACTCGTAAAAATTATTACCAGCAAATCTAGTGCAAATTCGCAAATAGAACATGTCAACAAAATGAAATTTTTATAGAAAGCTCAAAGGCTGGCAAAGCCGGGTACGAAAGGTAGTAGGCGATAATCATCATGCGTGCGAAATAAATTTGAATAATGTTTAGATTATTAACTTGGACGAAATCGTTTTAAAAAACAATAGTATTATTTTATTATAATATATACGTAATAATATGATTAAACGTGTTTCGATTTAATTTAAGCTCGTCAGATGGTTATATATTAATTAATTTTTAACAATTTATTAAAATGTATTGATGCATGTTCGCGGTTCTGTTTCTAAAATCTAAATTTTCGAATTTAAAAAATGTTTTGAATACAATAATTTGATAAATTAAGTAAGTAGTTGCCATTACAGTTTAAAGCACTAATAAAGATTCTGAATTTTAAATTATTAAGTGGTTCCGAGTTCGAATCCTAGTAGTTATATATCGTTGCGTTACAAAATCCTTTCTTATAAATTTTTGAAATTTTAAAAATTGAATTTACATTTTTTTTAGATTGAGTTTTAGTATTTATGTAATTCTGAATTGTATATTTTGTATATTTAAATTTGCTTTGTGAATAATTTTATGTAAATATTGTAAAATTTTGAATTTGTGACAATTTATAAGTTGGCACGAAATGAAGCGTTAGTCCCCCTTCCAATTTGGCCCGTCGAGGTGATCGGACGCTTTTGCAGAAAGGTCCCGTGAAAGTATTAATTTTACGTCTCAGATTTGAGATTTTCGATTTGATTTTGTGAAATAAAGATTCGATTAAGTGAGTAATTTTATTGATGTTTTTATTTGGAAATTGCCTGAAGTTTTGGACCTCGCATTTCGAATATTTTTGATGAGATTTGGATTGATGGCAATCGAAATAAATAAAATTGAAAATTCTCGATAAGAAGTTAATTGGATTAATAAAAAAATTAAAATTGGTTTTATGTCGATAATAACTATTTATGGTACAAGTGTGTTATATGATAAATAAGTCACGCAAGAAAAGTTTAGCCCACGAGGCCGTTAGGTTAGGCCGTGGCATACAAGATTTTATCCAATATCTCGTAATAATAGTTTAAAATGTAATCTTATTATTAAAAAATAATATCTTATCAAAGATAAATCTATTTATTCTGATGAATCAAATACAAATAAAATAAATCATCACAAAAATGTGAAAAATTAGGGCATACGAAGCATTTACGAGTAAAATAGAATGTAATGTTTCGTATCTTAACAACATCATCACTAATCAATATACAGTAGAACCCCTCTATAACGAGCCCCGGTTATAACGAAATCGGCTATAACGAGTAAAAGTTTGGTCCCTTGACTTTTGTTTACATGCTAATAAACTGACTGTTTATAGCGAAAATCTGTTTATAACTAGTAAAGGCTGGTCCCTTGAGCTCTCGTTATAGAGGGGTTATACTGTATTTATTTCAATTTATATAAAAACTAATTTAAGAACAATAAAAATGTATATCAAGCAAACGAAATTTCCACTGTAAAGAATATAAGTTTTTATATATCCGTGAAGCAAAGATATGCCTGATAATAGTATATTAAACAACAAGTTTAGTAAAGCAAAGTTTTACTAAACGAATTTAGCCTTTGAGTACGAGCGAGCGCAGCGAGCGAGTAACTTAAAAGCTAATGAGTTTAGTAAAAATGCTTTACTTACAAGGTTTGTTTATACTATTTTTTCGGATTTTGTGCAATTCTAACCCAAGAAATCTAGGTTCAAGAGTAGATTTTTTTGCGCGCGATCGATCTGAATTTTTGCATATGCTTTCCTACTGATAATTTACGGGGGGTGAGTGCGAGGCGAGGGGGGGGGGATTTTTTGATCAGTTTTTCAATATCTAGTGCCGTTTTTGAGTTATTGCTAATTCAAAATATTTCATAGTAGGTACTTGTGTAGGATTTCGGTAATCTAGTAACTTGACACGAATTTGTTTATTTACATAACAACAGTTAACAATTTTTATTTTCTATTCGAATTTTGCTTAAGTTACACACTATTAATTTATTATAAAAATGAGTGTTGCTACTGAAAACAATTTAGAAAATTGTTCTGAAGACATTTTAAATGCCGCTCGAGAAGCGTCTTCAAGCTTACTTCCTTTTAAATCCAAGGAAAAATACCAGAAGGTATATGAAATATTTTGTAATTGGAGGATGATAAAAAACGCACTAAGAACTGACGAAAGTGTAATGCTAGCGTATTTTTTTGAGAAGGTAAGCTATTTTATGTTTTTACATAATATTTTTGTGTTTTTCTTACAATATCTTTCATTATTTTAGGCAAAAGCGCTTAAGGCATCTAGTTTATGGTCTACATATTCCATGTTGAAAAGCACTATACAAATAAACGAAAATGTGGATATATCACAATACAAAAAGTTACTTGCTTTTTTAAAACGCCAAAATGACATATATGAAGCAAAGAAATCAAAAGTTTTGAGTATGGAAAACGTTACTACGTTTTTTAAAGAGGCTCCAGACGATAAGTTCTTATTAATGAAAGTGGTACTAATATTTGGTTTAAATGGGGCATGTCGGCGTGCAGAATTGTGCAGCTTAACTGTAGAAAATATAGAAGACACGGGAAAAATTTTGGTTATAACCTTACACGATACCAAAACCAAAAGGAAACGTGTATTTACCGTAGGATCAGACTGCGATGGATATGAAATTTATCATAAATATTCACGACTAAGACCCAAACAAGTCAAACACAATAGATTTTTCATTTACTATAATCACGGTAAGTGCACAATACAACCAGTTGGCATCAACAGTTTTGCAAAAATTCCCCAAAAAGTTGCCGAGTACTTGAAACTTCCTGATGCATCTAGTTACACTGGCCATTGCTTAAGGAGAACGTCTGCCACCTTCCTCGCTGATAGTGGAGCTGATATTCAAACGCTTAAAAGGCATGGAGGATGGCGTTCAACTACTGTAGCTGAAGGGTATATCGAGGAAAGCATCACCAATAAGTTGAAAATTTCCAAAAGTATATTTCATCAGCAAGAACTAGCGGCACCTCAAGATCATTCCGGAATGCAGATGGAAAATCAAAAGAGTTTTCAGGAAGAACAAATAGAATCGAACAAATTTGGTGTTGTTAAGTTTTCAAATTTGAATAATTGTACTTTTAATATTTATAACAATGTTTCCAATATTTAAATAAACAATTACTGTCAAACTGTGTTTTATTGACAGTGACATATATAGTAAAGTGACTTTTCTATGTGGTAAAGTGCCACTTTAATAAATGATTTTGAATTTAATAAAATAGCACATTATCAGTCAAAATTCGAAAAAAGAAATTATAGTAATATGTAGGTACTTTCATATCAATATTTTAGAAAACCCGAAAAATGCACTAAACACTTTTCAGAACTAAAATGTTTTTCAGTTAACACATGTAAAATACACTGTAAGTATAAATTCGCAAACGTTTTCACCATACTATGGCATCATCAGGCGATGAATTAGCTAATTATTTATTGTATTTACTCTACCCGAACATTTTAGTTCTGAAAATGTGTTTAGTGAATTTTTCGGCTTTTTCTAAAATATTAAAATGATTAATATCGAGTTACACTACTTAAACCACGTATCAATCGTTAATATGTACTTTTATCCATTACTTTTGTCCACTTCAGGACAATCAGTCTCTTTTTCTGAGAGAAAAGTTTTAGCATTTAAACCCCGCGGCTACTTAATCCGGATTGGAGAATGCCAACAGTTAAAAGAATTAATCAATGAATCATCAACCCAGGGGGACCGCCGGCTTTATGTGCCCTCCGAAGCACAAAAATAGTCATACGAAAGTTTTAGACTCTACCCGGATTCGAACCAAGTACCTTAAAGTCAGCAGTTGTTCCGCTAACCTAATAAGCTAATGACAGTACAAGAGTGTGTATATGTACATGTTTGGAATTTTTTTCAATTATTTTCAAGATATTTTCTCTTTGGTTACATTCTTCTCTGCAGATGCCTATCCGTTTTGGATGTTGGTTATCATATCATCCAGATTATTTAAACCAAGATGACGTAGGTACTAAGGAATTTCATTAATTAGGTGGTTTCCCGTAGCTTTCTCTATAGCATACAGATCAAACTTGGACTTTATCACAACAGTGTAGTCGGTATAAGCTTAGAGTCACGCTAATTTTTTGTCTCCAGACCGGGGGGTCTGAGGGGGGTATGGAATACCCCACAGTGTACCAGTAATTTTGTTCAAAAGCTTTAATGTTAATATATCAGCTTCAGATTAAACTCGAAATTAACAAAACAAAGTTTAAACTCTGTATTGTTTACACAATATTACAACAATAAAAATTTTAAATTTTAGGGTGATAACGTATATCTACATTAAACTAACTTTTGTATGTTTTAAAAAATGTGAAATCAACCACAAATTACGAGAAAACAATATATATGTGTAACGTCAAATTATCTACGTTTATTTAACGTTATTTTAAGTCGTAATGGAAATAAACACACATAACAAATATTTTGAATTTGAATCAATGTAAAAATGTCGCTCAAATCAACAGCTTGTCAACGTACTACTCTTGATATAACGTTAAAAATACGTGAATATTAAATTTACTCTTTGAATAATCTGCAAGTCTCCAGCATTGGCATCATCAACTTTTAAAAAATTCGGTCATTAGCCTGGTATGTTAGCTGAATAACTGCTGACACTAAGGTACCCGGTTCGAATCCGGCAAGAGTCTAAAATTTCTTATGATCGTCTCCGTGCTTCGGAGGGCACGTAAAGCCGGCGGTCCCCTTGGGGGTTGATAATTTGCCCTCATCAACAAAAAAACCAGGGTTACGGTCACATCTGAGACGAGCCTAGCAAGCTACCTCAGATGTAAAACAAATAAAATGCTCACAGTAATAGTGACTTCGGCTGCTCTTCTATAGAAGACAGCCAGACAAGGCAAAACAGGAGCTATGTATACTTTTAAAAATCATTGAACAAGTTCAGCTGAGCTTAACTGACATTAAGAAAAGGGCTGGTAAGTTCTCATGTTTGTAATGTAGACTAAAGAAAGTCTTGCGGTATTGTATTGTTTGAATAAAAAAATAGACATTTTCTTTCTCTTCTAAAATTTCCATCAGAGCAATCAACAATGAACAGAAATATGATACTAAATCATGAGATTCCAGGCCGCGGGGTCTGGGCAGTTAAAAATTAAACCTGCAATCGAAGAAAACCATGAAAAAATTTTATGATTACTAATTTCTACAATTTTGATAAGAATGAGCATTATATTCAGCATTTCAGCATTAAATTCTTGAGCCCCAAAATTTTTGGATTACCACCCTTACATTCTAATGATTGTGATTAACATGATAGTGATTTTCTTCTGGTCCAGTAATATTTTAGTAAATGTTCACTGTCAGTTATTCTGGTCGTCTTATTGCGAAGGTAATGGTAAATTACCGACGCTTATCGAATCTTTAATATAGAAAATAATTAAAAATGTTTGAAGAAATATTGGTGGTATGATTAATCAAAACCCAAATAATGGTTGCTAATTTACTTGGTTTGGCCAATTACCCTAATACATACTTATGTCTAGAACTTTTTGGACTTGGTTTGCTCTAGAATAATATAAAAAACCAAGTAATTCAAAAACTGGCAATTGTAAAGGTCATTTAAAATTTTGAAAATATAAGTCTTATTAGTGGCTGATTATGGTAAATCATATACATGTGTGATGATTATAAAAGAGTATAAACAACAAAATGTATACATATTAAGAAGTGTGCCGATGTAAACTAGGTATTTACCCATCGGCGCATATAAAATAATATCAGACTATTATTTAGAATACTTACATAAATCTCTCTGTAGGCATCGTCTGCAAAAGGCACCGCTTTATAACGAACGGCATCGCGTGATAGCCCCCGCTATCCCATATAGCAAACCAAAATGGCAAATTGTTAAAATTACAAAGTTTCTCTTGAGAATCTATTGCAAATACCTATTTGATTTTATTAAGAAAAATCAACTCGATAACGAGCTTGTTCGATTCAGCACACAGCAAACAAGTTTTAACCCGCGCACATACTTTCCTCGGAATATAATTATTTAAATTGGGAAATGAAATAACGACGCTTATAATCGATCAAAACATGTCGATCAGATAATAACCGACAAGATTTATTTCTGCTTTCAATAGGATGCTACGTTACGCATTCGTTATAAAGAAATAACAAAAAGAAATACAAATATTTCGGTTCTATTATTTGGTTGTAGTCAAAGAGCAGACACCGCGCTTCCATTTTACACTCAAATGAACTAAAGGGATAAGGCTTAGTACATTTTTTGTTTGGGTTTCAATGGTTTTGCCTATAAAAAACTTACATATCAGTTAGATCAGATAAGAAAAAAACTTCGTCTAGCAAAGTTTTAAAAACCAGAAATATAAAATCACCGATTATTCGCTAATTAGAAGCAGGCACAAAAATGTTGATTTCAGTATATTCGTTGAATAAAAAACATCCAATTAGTTTCGAAAAAAAGCTGACTTTATAATCATGCTTTTTACAAATTTTTTTGATGCGTTATGATGATCATGAATTCGCCATCACAACCAACCATCGCACTTCGCCAAAGGTAAGATGACTTATCATCCTAGTGTTCACTTCTTTTCCAGATTATTATTCTCGGGCTCGGTATATTGTATACTGTAATAGAAGGAAAAGCACATCCTTCACCAAGTTTCGCAATGTATGGAAATTCAGTAAGCTGATTGATCCACAACAATATAAACTGGAGAAATTAAACTTTTTGGTTTGGCTGATGTTCCATAATAATTTACTTTTTCAAGTCAAATGTTCTCTGGGACTGATGCATGTTATAATGTAACTTGAGAAATATTCACCTGCTTAAAAAACTAAGGCATCCATGGTAGCACTCAACAACTTCGAATTTGGAATATCAAGTAACACGAAAAATTAATCATTATAATCCTATTTGGATTAGCCATCGACAAAAAATGTCAATCAGTTAGAACGAGCGCCGAAAGTAATTACAATATTTTGAAAAAAAAAGTATCAAAAGAAATGTTAACTCCAGTTGCCTAAAGGTATTATCCAATTAGAAGTAGTTTAAATTAAAAAAAGTCAAGCTGATGAATGCCAAACTGATAATAAAACTGTCACGGTAGCTGCTGGAAGGTAAAAGAATCGTAGTAATGCAGTCGAGATTCCGTAACGTTTGCGTTGCACCTGAAGAAATTCCAAACCAAGAACACGACAATTAAATCAAAGTGTCTCCTTCGTCGGTGTTAATAACGGACTCGATGCCACCATGGCTAAGATCTTTCGTCTGTTCGTGGACCCGTTTTTCAGTATTTCCATAATTTATGTCTTCAAGTTTACTTACTTTGTTGATCATGCTCTTTGTTTGCTTTTATTGCAATACAAAATTCTTTGTTTTCTGTCGATTACGTTTTTTTTTCGATTCAGTTCGGTCGCTTTTGTTTGTTGAATTATGCAGGACCTTGTCCATTGTTTCTTTTAAAACGATGAAGAAACGCGGCCCCTTTTTAAGAAATGTGTCCAACGATGATATTTCAGCATCTCCATCTCGAAGAACCACTTCGTGATTTGAAATTTTGCAAAAAAAGCCTTTACATATTTTAATGGTTCAAAAAATAGCTTTGGAGTTGGCCAACATGATAATTATGGAAAGTACTTGCAGAAAGCACGCATCTCAAACAAATTAATGGAATTGCCTCTGGAGAGGTACGTAGGCATCATAAGAACAGTTGTGTACATTTTGAACAAACATCAACTCATCAAAATATTTCTAATTAAAGGTATCGTTATCATGTTCATGTCTAGTTGAGTGGTAACCTCCTCCTGTCAGCTCTTGGTCGAGAGTGGGTTTGCCCTGCATGACACTCGTCATTTAAACTGTAATTATTATTCAGGATGCAGCAACAGGTTGTTTAATGTTGTTTATTTTTCTACTTGTAGCAGCAATATTACCAGGATATTGATCTAAATTATTACGGAAATTAAACGGGCAGAAGGAAGGGTTCAAATTCCTCACCAGACCCACCAACGAATAATTTTTCTGATAGTAATAATAATAATAATAACGGTCACGAATTATGTTATGTAAACACATAATTAGAAGCATGCCAGTCAATCAAAAACGTCTTTTGGCTGGAAGAAATTCTCGCTTGTCGACAAAACGTTTTGTGTACACGTACAAAACCAAAAAAAATGAAATAATAAAATACGCAAATAAAATTGCTTACAAATAGCATCATTATCAATTGTTAAAACTCTTCGGTGGTCTAACTTTTAGTTTATCTAAGAGCAAAATGCATGGAGCAGTTGTCCATTCCAAAAGTTCGCCGTAGGGGGTCAGTGTCGCACAGTGGGGTTCTATTGTGATCATGTCAAGAACTTTAAGGCTTACACCGTTCATAAACTATCTTTATTATTATTATGCATAAGGACAATTGAAAACTGACGTAATTTTATTTAAACGGAGCAACCGAATTTTAACTCCTTTTTTTGCAGCTTCGTAGATTTTCTTCGTGCTTTTTAAAATGGGGGGGGGGTTATAGAAAGTTTTGGAATAATATATTTCGTGAGTTTCTTTTTATGACCGTTTCGAAACTTAATGAACTTATTAATGAAAGAAAATTTAATGTTACAATTTTACGGCAACGAGCTATAAAAAGAAAACGAGTTTTTATTGCTTTGTGGTTGGCAATAAAATTTGATTTGAGCTAAAATAATAAAAATGCTCGGTGCACGGTTATGGACAAGAAACGAGGAATTAAATAAGTTGAAAGTAGATACAGCTTACATAAGGATTCACCTTCGCCGAGGTAAATTGACTATAATGAAAGCTTAATTAACTTAAAAAATTAATTATTTATTAATGTGAGGTAATTCGGAACTTATTTTTGAATTATGCGATAATAAAACATTTTTTAGTTTTATATAAGATACAGTTGCGGACTAGAGGTGATTATATACGAGTATAATTTGAAAGAGGAATATAGAAGAAAATCTGTGAAAAGCTCATATCTTTCGAATGTATCATAAAATACTACATTATTTTATTTTATTGTTTTCTATTATTTAGCATATTTTAAAAATAAAAAGCGCTGCATACAATTTTTTAATATAAATTTTAATAGTAAACGTGTTTCCGAAGCCAGTTTTGAGGTGGTTTCAGTTCTCAGCCCATGTTCTCACAAATCTAAAATTTCTATTTCTATTTAATTAATTCGATATCAGATTTAATATATTTATTATGATCATTGATCAATAATTTTGCGTTATAGAACATTTTTGTTATCCTGATAACTAGGATAACATTCGCCAATCCAGTTCGATTTAGAAACTATAAACTAAAACCGAAGAAAAATTTAATCTTGTATTTTACTTATAATTTTTGTATTCAATCAGTTTTTAGTTATCAAAATTGACTATTCGAAACGTAAGTTGAATTTTTATGTTAGAAATATGTTTTAAAGGATTTTATCAATGTACCTATGTAAGAGAGGTAAATAACTTGAAGATAATATAACGTAAATTATACAAAAACAACAATTTTAATGTAAAACATTTTTATTCTGACGGGGATAATTAATTCTCACAAAACAATAAGACATTAATTTATGAAAAAATAACAAAGTATATTGCATAAAAATCCTTGCAAAAAATTTTTGAATAAAAATTATAGTTTACTTAATAATTTAATTCACAACTCAAAAGCCGTACATTTTAAACAAAAGAGGATGAGAATCTATTTTTTAGATAATTTCATGCTCTTTAAAAAAGGCACTTCAATTTGCATGCAAAAGTTTGGTAAATAGAAATTTCAAAATTCTTTTAAAGAGGCCAAGCCCCAAAAGGTTTGAATTTAGTCAAACAATTCGATAGTTTAATGAGAAATCTTTAATCCACACAGAAAAATAATTTAGAAATAACCGAAAATCAAGCCTGCAACCCTTTTTATAGTTTTAGATAAGATTATGATAAGAAATAAGATTCTAACGTTCACAAATCTACATTTCCAACAATCGTTAGAGACATATATTTGATAGAATCTGAAGAAAAGCTTGAACCAATCACAATAGCAGAATTAGAACTGATGGATAAAAGAAATTCCATATTTATGCAAATTATTATTTTTAAATTACTATTTTACATAATTTCATTTTTATTTATCTATCTTCTTCTTTCTTATTCTTATTGCCTCTTACAAGGTCCGTCAATAATTTTTTTAAATTATAAATTCTTTCAACACGAATTTGTATTTAAATATATTTTTTTAATAATTTGCACAGCCCAGGGTTTGCATAAAAAATAAAAAGGGTGAGTATATAACAATGTTAATAGAAATCTGAGTATTTCTTCACCTTGAGATATCTATCAGATAACGTATCCGCCCGACAAATTAATCAAGTGACCAATCAGGCAACCGCAATTCAAATTATTCAAAACAACAATTAAAAATTTGATTGGTTACTTGATTAATTTGTCGGACGGATTCATTATTCGATAGATATCTCAAAGTGAAGAAATCGGCCATTAGTATATGATTGTGATGACAAAGCATGCAAAATTAAGTTTGTTTTTGGATTAAGACTGAATTTTATGCCCTAAAACTTTTACTGAAAGGTTTTTTTTGCATTCAATAATAATTGAAACAGAAAAAAATTAAGAAAGTATGATTTTACACATTCAAGTTCTATGATCGAAAGTCGAGATCATTATCCCCTGTATCTTAGAAAACTTGATAAAATAAATTCAATCTTTAAAATGATTATCGAAGATGACTGATAGGTAATAGTAAACGAAATAGTAAAAAGTTAAAATTTTTAAATGAAAATGTAGTAAGTAGCCTAAACAGAAAAGGCAAGGAAAAACAAAAAGAAAACCGTTTGAAAATAAGTGAAAATACCCAGTCAGGCTCTCGTTATCCCTTATCGGTGTCCATCTAACAATAATGACTAATCCCTTTATGTAACATCAAAACCGCTATAGGAATGTGATCATGTGATCCATGTTTTTGACCGCTTCTTCTTCTTTGAATACTTTTTAACCAAAACGTCAGAAAGGAAATTAAGTTCCATCGATAGTTAGTTTTGCATGTATGTGCATATAAGCCGTTAGAACTTGAAGATAAAATAATTGAAAACCTCCCAATTGTTAAAAAGAATAATAAAAAGAAAAAGTTAAGAAGAATAAAATTTTTAGTTATCTATCTTGGTTTAGCAATCGAAGCACTTTACGTACTCTAAGATAAGATGAACGCGTCCGCAAGTGAATTATAAGGTTCCAGGTACGATTCTCTTCAAGAATAAGTTTTTTTCAGATATTTTCATATTTTCCCGAATACGATACAGAACCCCTAGAGAAAAACTATTACTGCGGGGGTTAAAAATCTAGACCTTTGAATCCACTTATATTAGGTCTGCTATCTCAGCTATAGAAGACTTTTGGATTTCTATTGTATAAACTTGCTGAAGTGTGGAATTTTAACTATTTATTAAACGTTATTTTCTCAGACACGGTTGCTTATAGCACCTAAAAAACAGGCATTGTTTAATTTTAGTGCTCTTTCAACCTATCCAAGTTTGTTCCGATCTTAAGCTTACACTTGATGAGTTCTCCCCGTAAGTGAATTTAAATAATTCTTTAAAATATCAAAAAAACATTATTTAATAATTTAAAACATAAAGCGAAATAGTATATTGCATATTTAAAGCGGAAAGTGAGCTTTTTGTGCTCGGAGGCGTAATTTGAAGCGCGAGCCGCAGGCGAGCGCTGCAATCGTGTCCGAGCACAAAAGGCACTTTACGCTTAAAGCATGCATACTATTTTTCCTTCGCCCGCTTCAAAAATGATTAAAAACTAGATAAAGATTTACATTTAATTTCTGTAGTAAATTATTTCGATTTCTATCAGATTAGCCTTGCTACACCGTTTCTAAGGAAATTTTGCGTTCCATTTTGTTTTATCAATCATAATTGTATAAAAAGTAGAAACATGAATTTATAAAGATAATAAAATTTATCAAAACTATGGGTAGTAATGATGGAAACAAAATAGGTTTCGCTCCGCCCACACATCATAGAAGCCACGAAGAATGTAATTTTAAATTTCATACCAGAAAAATCTGAAAAAAAGGAATGAAGGAGAATGATTATCTTATTCAGAAAATGTCATGTTTATAGTATATTCGAAATTGTCAATACTAAGAAATAATCGTGGTCAATATATTCGATGCTCAAATCCACCATATCCGCCAAACATAATATTGACATTTCAAAGAATAACCAATTCATTGCTTTTTTAAAGAAGCAATCAAAAGGTTACCAAAATCCAAAAAATCAAAGATTCTCAAAAGAGAAGAAACTGATAAATCTAACTTGTTGGTATATGTTGAAGGTATAAATAAGATGACATTATATTATTGAATAAATTGTAGTTACTGTTTATGTTATGTATTTTATTCCAAAAAAATCTACTTTCAGCTGGGCGAGCGGCAAATGCCAACTTTCAACTATCAACTGATAGCTTGAAAAGCCTACTTTCACTATCGGGCGTAGGAAAAAATTGATTTTAGGCATACCTATCATAAAAAATAGCTATTCCTCTCACAAAATATTTTCCAATGAATAACGTGAGTACTGCAGAAGCAGCATGGACCGATGGCCAAAAACATACTTGCAGATGGTTTACCCATCACATGGACCGCCAGTTGTTATCCTACTAACGCCAGTTTCGGGATTAATTTGATGCTGTACTGAAACTTCTGCATATTTGTATCCTGTTGCAACTTCAGAAATTAGAATCTGTACCCCACGCACTCTTGGCATGCATTCAAGAGATTAACGAGCGCCATTTTACAAGCATCTGTAATTGCATGTAGTAAATGCATACTAGAGTTCGTGCTAAATAGAAACAGAACCGTCAATCATTATAGTTGGTAACATTATTTTTAAAAGACATACTATTGCATTTTCTATGAGTGCATACATAATATATAAGCGAGAGAATTGAATTGCCGCTTAATATAGGGTAAAAGCCGGATAGTTGCCTCAGTTGAATACTTGCCCCGGTTTTGAATACACTATGTTAGGGACGTTAGTGGCGTTAACGTTTTACTATAATTGTAAGTACCCCTCCCGCAGACCTCAGTGTCATGTAAACAGTCAGTATAGACCCACACGTTTTGTCCGCTCGAGCGAAAATCTTCCGCTGCAAGACTTCTACAGACGTTGAAACTATATTGGCAAGTAATTTCTATTGAATATTTTTTATTACCGATTGTAGTTTCAGTCCACTTTTGGTTTCTTTGCATGCATTAGAGTTTAAATTACACTGTTTATTATGTTTTATTGCTGAATAATTTTTATTTACGGCAAATAAAAAGGGCAAGTACCGTATCTAAAAGGATAGTCGCCCCAGTTACCTTTAGTTACTAGAGAAGAATACAAATTTATAGTTCTGACAGTGAAAATGAAGAAAATGTTATAAATCCAAAATCGCCAAAGGAAAAGCCGCCGTAGGATTACCAACCAAAAGGACAAAGAACAAAAAATCGATAAAAGACACTGAAAAAATATTAAATATTAAAAATAAAAAATTATTAATAAAAAATACAAATAAAAAAAATACAGTTATGTTTTGAAAATTATAATTTTACTAATTCCGAAGCCTTTTTACCGCTAGGCAACTATCCGCTAGAGTAGGCAACTATCCCTGTTTTGAGAGGTCAAATAAAACAGGATTTACTCAAAACCATTATTAATTATTGTTCTTTTTATTTTAAAAAATTTTTTTTTTTTTTCTTTTTTTTTTCTTTTTTTAAATTTTATTAATTTAATTTAATTATGTTCACAAAAATAGGCTACTATAATAAATCAAAGACCTATGTTTTGATATACATGTTGCTTAATTCTTATTAAGTACATATTTTACTTTCCCCATATGTATACGTATGTATAAGGGAAAGTATTGTAATCCACTCAAAAATCAAAAATGGAAATTTTAGTATTAAAATGTTTCTTATCATGCCCTGATAAGTTTTTGGTGAATTTTAGTTGGATGTTCGTCTGTATGTATGTACGTAAACCAGGCAACCAAATAAATGTACATCATAGTTAAACTTAGAGGCCAGCTAAAAATGGTGAAAATTCGTTGAAAATTGCGGAAATGATAAAGAAAATAAAAAAAGTTCTAGTGTCAATTACTTTTGGACCACCATTTGTTATACCGCAGATGCGACCTGTCGCTTCCTTGAGGTCTTCCACGTTGAACGGTACATTGCCAGAAGACGACAGACGAAAATTTACTCTCCAATTATGTGTGCAAAGAAGTAAATCTGCACCTTTAATTTAAGTGCTTTTCAAATTTTTCAACTTTTTGATATGAACTGTAACTTTCTCGCGGTCTTTCTCCGCGAATGGTATACGGAAAGAAGAGGTTGAACGATAATTTTTATACCCAAATTTAATGAGGAAAGTTATGCAATGTTTACATAGCCAATTTTTGAGTATCGAAATATTTATAGAACCTCCCATATAGTCACCCAGTTCATCATCATGTCAATTGTTTTTAAAAACATAACACATGTCAAGTGTTTATATGAACACTGGCATACCAAACTAAAACAATTCGTAACATTTGCAAGAAATTCACAGCACGCTACTGAGTGACTTAGTGTTCTGTAAGTGGTTGGAGATATTTTTGAGGTATAGCCTATGATGATTGACGGTTCTTTTTCTAGTTATCACGCACTCTAGTACGTAGGATGCAGTTTAAGTTTCCGAAGTTGTAACAGCATACAGAGAGGTGGAAGTTTTAGTCCATGCATTGTCACTTATGGGTTAATTCGTATCCGATGTAAAGTAATCTTCAGAGTAATCTCAAAACCGCTAGTATTACAATAAAACCTTGCAGTTCATGAAATCCCTAGATCATCTGCATGTATGTTTTTGGCCGAAGGTGCTGCTTCTGCAACAGCCTCACGTTATACCTATTGGAAAATGTATTGTAAGAGAAGTTTCTATCTTATAAGATAGATCTTCACAACCAAAAATCCATCTTTACTACCCCCAAATTTTCCCCACATTTTATATTTTTATTTTATTATATAAAGTAAACATTTTTTCCTATTTTTTACTTCCTTGTAAAACAAAGGAAGTATTGTGATACCGATTTTTTTCGATTTCCAGATTTTGACGGAAATATCCGTTTTGACCTTCCCTGAATCCATTACGAACCAGCAGTATGGCGTAAAGCCTACACCGGCCGACTGGGAAGCAGGAAACCGCGGTTCAAATCCTGGTTGTGTCGAATAAACTGCTGTGATCTAAAGCCCAAAATATATCTGTGGGCCATGGGAAAGGCAACGAGAAACCACCCCATTAATTAAATTCCCTAGTACGTCATCTTGGCTTTAGCCATGATGATCGCCAACCTCCTGAAAGGACAAGGCACTTGAAGAAGAAGAAGAATCCACTTTGACTATTTTCGTTGTGACGTCTGTACATACGTACGGACGTCTGTATGTCGCATAACTCAAATACGGTAGGTCGTAGAAAGTTGAAATTTTGGATTTGAGATACTTATAGCATCTATTTTTGGTTGCGATTGTCCGTGCCAAAAGTCGTAACTCATGACGCGCATGAATAGATTAACGAGATTCTTGTACAATTATTATAAAAATTACAATGAAGTTATGTGGTGTCCACATCAGATTTTTATTTATGGCTTAACCGAAAGCATCAGTAGTTTATTGTTTGATAAAGTAGAAATAATATGATGAGATTATACATTATGGTATTGAAGACCTGAAGGTTATGGATATGGAATAGCCCCAGTAATGGCGATTTTTAAATTAACCAAAGATAAGTTTTGTGTAAATGAAATTAATTTTCCATCTTTTCATTAGGGGGTCGGGGAGGTTAGTAATATTTCTTTCACACTCCAATAATCTCAGATTGTTTAAATCTTACAAATACGAAAATGCCATAATATTTGTTTATGAAAATGTATTAAACATTATATTTGTTTTGCCATTAATTACATTCTAATCAAAAATTAACAAAACCAACCCTAAAGTCGTTAAAATTAAATAAACCAAGTTAATGACTTTGCAAACATAATTTTATTATGTACATACTTGGAAACCCACGCGCTACTAAACAATCGGTTTTTTTTCTTTTGGAAGCAAGCAAATCTATAGATTTGCACGCACCTAATCAAAAAGTAAATAATTAAATTTTCCAGTTTTATACAATAAATAATGCGGGCCGCACTAATGCAATTAATGAAAAAGCAGTAATTTAATAATTAAATTGCGCTATAGTCGCTTAAATATTATTCATTATAAAATAATTAATAGTAAAAATTGTACCCAATCTTACATAATAAACAAACATAAAATTATGTAAACATCTTATTACGAGCGACACTAATTAAATCATAATTAAACCTTTTAATTACTTAAAAACAAACTCTAGGGAACACTTCAACCATACTAATTATAAATTGAGCAACAAAAATAATTTGCTAATTTACTTAACTGCAGGACATTAGGTATTTATAATATTAACAATAAATCAATACCATTTTAATTACTAATTTATGATAATTTTTTCAAAAATTATCTCTATAAACGCGCTGCGTGTATTTCGAACACTCGAAACTAGCTTTATCTTAAAATAAAATTTGTTTGGTGCGATTGTCGTTCGTAAACGTTTGACGAGGTTTGTTATGACACGTCAAATAGTGATGGTAAAAAAATGCAAATAAAACCAACGAGTCAATTAATTTACGTCAATTATAAACGACTCGATTATTTATATTTAAAAAAATATCTGACATTCTATTTTTTAATTTGAAATTTTTCAAGTTGTTCGGGTTCCAACTTGTTTTTTTATAAAATAAACGAAAAAGAAGGTTACAGTTATACACATGGTGTAAAATACATTTTTCAAAATCTACGAAACTTTCATAAATGCAACGAATAAGTTCATAAATAACACGAACTTGATGCAATGTAATGGGGAATCGTTTAAAGTACTACCAGAGTATTTAAGAAACATAATTCAATTCAGATTAATAATAATTATTAGTTTTGTTTGTTCAAATCAAAAGTTTTAACTAAGCACGAGACGGAGATGGTACCTAAACGTTATAGCCACTATGAATGTTCATAATAATTAAGAATTTTGTGCCCCACAGCGATGGAAGATGTAAACTCGAGCCAGACTGGACCCATATCACGAAGGATATTGAAATAAATGATAATCATCCGGTAATTAATTCGTATAACAGCTTGCGGTGAATTGTTGTTTTTGGCCCACGCTAAACTTAATCTGATGTTAACAGCTCTTGAAGTCTTTAGAGTTGTTTTTTCTAATTATTTATTTTATGGCAATTATTGTTCTAATTGCGAACTAACTGGTGCAGGTTTTTGCGAGATTTTGAGATAGTAGACGAGGAGAAGGTTTCTTCTCACACATAAATATTTGCCAATGAATCGCAATAGCTCAAAAAAATTTAGTGTTTTTGATATTTATCTTAAGAATAGTCGATGTCATTCTGATTTACCGATGCTAGTTCATAAAAGTGGCATGGAAAGTATGGCTATGGTCGTATTTTATGGACAAAACGACTTGATATCTGTAACGGTAAAACAATAAAACACTGCAGGGCGGCGATGGGTGTGCGTGTTGTCTGGCGGGCGGCGGGCGGTCGACGGCGCCAACTAGAGATCTCCAGATTTGTGGTTGGTCCAGTGGTTCCACAAGAAGCACGATACCCAGAATTAACTAATATGAATCTATAAAAAATATATTAGATTGTGTAACCATAAAAAGTTAACGAGGGTGTTGTACGACTGTCACGGTCATCTTTAATGAATCGGTTATGTCGAGGTTCGATGTCGTCTGGGCAGAGAGTTACCTATGCAAAATAGGTCGTCCAAATTCAATCATGTGGGAGAAGAATTTACCTGAGTGATGGATCAGTTCACCTGGAATACTTAGTGAATCGTAAATGCAAGAGTCTTAAAACAAAGGCCGTGCTGGCACTCGGATGCTGTATCCCACAGCAGGGATATGATTGAATGCGTAGGTCTAGGCTTCCCGTGGTATCAATTATGCTCAGTTATCTAAATTTTCTGCCATCTACATTTATCAAAATAAATAGTGGTAGTGATTAAATTTCTTCGATTAAACCACTCGGGCATGTGTATGTAATTAACTTGAAAACTCGAGTGGAAGAAATCCATCCTTCTTGACTTAGCATGAGGATAAAATGATACATGCCGAACAATTGCTGCTTACAACTGTTATTAGAAATCATTTATTTAAGTCGAGTTATGTGGGCGCAGATGATGGTGCCTTTTATCTACTATATTTTATATTCCTTCATACGCAGCTCTGGCTGCGAGCAACATTTGCAAGATGTAATTACCTAACTGACTACAAGTTGACTGCTTACTAATTTTACGTGTCCATCATTCAACACGCATATCTTTGAGTTAACTTGATGAACGTTGGTTCCTGAACTATTTTGGCAGGTGACCCCGTAATCACTGTCCATCCTCTCACCAATTTCTTAGGTTAACGAGCGTATAATAGGCCAGGTAAAGTTCTGCGGACCTAACTCGGCGGGTGGTCACTATACTGACTACGTATTATTTTTCCGTGTTACCAACTTTGTGTAAATATTTGTCAGGTTGTATGAATAATGAGAAAGCTCCCGTTTCAATTTCTTGCTATGTTATACAGTCCATTAAAGTTCATTTATCTTTTTTACAAGTTATTTCAAAAACAATTAACGTTACGCGTTGGTAACGTTTAATTTAGAAAAAGCGAAACCTCCGACCAAATAATGGTATGCGCCCAGTATTATTATTGTGGTAGTATGTAGTTTATTTGCAAACATAGTAAGGCGCCTTATAAATATTCAACACATTTAAAGAACACTTTAAATGCAAATCGATATCGTTTTAGTCTAAATGAATGAATATTAAATTTAAAAAAATATTGAAGAACTGGCAGTCGATTTCAATTAGAGGTCACAACAGCTATTCATTACAAGAATCAACAGCCTCGGGTGGTGGACTATGCTAAATGATTATCGACATTATTTATAACATAATTATATAGAGATTGTGACAGGGTGTGATGGTTTGTGTGGGATTACGGTAGTCCGGTCCAAGACCACCGAGCCAGACCCAGCTAATTCCAATGATTACCTGGCACTCGATTAAGCTGGGCTGGACATGATGTTTAGTATGCTGATTGATACTCATATTTATCACTAAAATCAAAATTATTTATTATCTCGAATCGTTCAACATCTTATAATAACCCATCACAACAATACAACATACGATATACCGGTTATTATTGCATTCCATAATCGCAATTTATCATCTCAATGGATAAGCACACGTTTATAATTTTAATTATTGCATTGTTACAATTTATAGTTTCCTATAAATTATTACAAATACATGATCCAAACGTCTCATTGCTTCGTAATCGATCAATTCGAAATATTTCGAACCGACTCGAAAAACTGCTTTAGGTATACAAAAAAACAAAAACAAAGAGAAAGCTGAACAGAAGACTTGGAACGACACAATCTTGATCTCAGTAAATGTCTCTTCCATCATCTGAAATTAAAGATGTCCAAAAAAAATGTAAAAGAATTTTTGCGGAATTGCATGACCAGTCAAATTCAGATTCTCTGTGAAAGCTACTTGTAGGTTTTTCCTAGATGAAAATTTACGTTTGAATTCCTTTCTCTTCCATTCTTAACACTAAAATCAGCAATATTCTTTGAATAGCTCATTAAAAAGTATAGATTGCTGATATCAGTTTTCTGTTACGTGTTGCTTAAATCAGATTGAATTCTATATTGACGTATTATCGCTCTTCACTTGATTTGTTGACCAAATAGCAAAAGTTCTTATTCAATCTTCATTTGTTCATTTATTATGCTGGTTGTTATTAATATATTTCTAAACCTGTATGTACATTACAGTCACAATATAGCATTTTTATATGTAGTTCGTACTGGATTTACAGTAATACTTTTGACATCTATTCGAACGTTATATAAATTTTAATGCATTTGTAAATAAGATATTCTTGATAAACACGAATTACTTTGTACGTTCACATAGAACTGAAAACGTGTTCAGCAACTTCAATAGAAAATTCGAAATTTTTCCATAATATCGAATACTATGCCAAATTCCGAATTTTATTTTAAGGAATTTGGAAAATTCTTATAACATAATAATACTTTGCTGGTAAAGGTAAAAGTTTGAAAAGATGTTAGCAAATTTGCGTTTTCGGCTTTAAAATTATTTTGAAAATAGCAGTTTTATTTGTCTTATATATTTATTAACAAAAAATATACAAAATAAATAAATTTGCCGAAATGAAAGTAATACTAGTGTAATTACAATAATAATTATGTATAATTAAATACTTTTTTTTAATTAAAAACTTCAATTTGAACTTACAGGCCCCTGCGCCGAGTATGAATACTGGATACAATCAAGGTTGCTACGCCAGGGGATTAAAAAAAACTGAAAACTATATTTTTTGAAAGCTATAAACTGAAACTAAAAACTATATTTTCAGTTTAGGGATTGTATTATTTTATAAAAAAAATATGTTTCATCCGAGCTTAGATTGAAGGAAAGGGAGGCGTAGCATACCATTTAATATAATACGGTTTATAGTATTTTTTGAGTATTTTTTAAAAATAATTTCTCATATTTCATGTTATATCGTGTTGAAAGCTGTATGTTGGACATAGAGCGCGAAACAGAACACGCAAGTTTAAGCAATTTCTTACAATAAAATAAATAAAATGTATTACTTAAATGGTCAATGCCAATGTGAAACTCATATTTTTAATCCAGTTCGTTAAATTTTTAATACATTTTTACATTATTACAATTAGTAGTTATGAAAATAGAAAAATGAGAAATCAATGTAGCCCCCCCCGTCTAAACCAGTGCTACTAATGTAGCAGAATTTACTGTGATATTTTTGATAAAACAAAAATTTGTTTAAATCAAGAAAATCTAACTAAATATTTTTGTTTATAAATAAAACAAAAACATTTTATTATTTAAATTAAATAAAATTTATTTGATTTAAAGGAGAACGTTTTTACTGTGTAGGTTTACATTTGACTAATAGGAATTAGTAAAGTGCGATCAAATAAGTTTTTAACATAGCAACTAAAATTGATGTTAAACAATATGGAAAACAATAATTCTGATTACAAAAAGTTGAATCTTTACATTTAATTATTGAATGACATAAAATCCAGTTTTTTCGACGTTTGAAACAAAAAAATAGTATACAGTTTCAAAAGAAAGATAAATAGTAGTAGGTACATCATCTTTTAAAAAAATGTCCAAGTGCTACCGTACTACTTTAACGCCGCCCGTCACCGACATTAAAATAACGTATAATTATTGTTTTCACAAAATAAAATTTCGATTTACAAATCCTCTGCCCGAGCGGAAAGTTTTTTTCCGAGTGGAAAAGAAAGGGAAAAAGAACAAAAAATAATTGTTGTGAAGGCCAATTTTAACTAAAAAGGAATTTTGTTTAAACTTATTTACCTAAAAGCATTTACTAAGCAATTAGCAATCGTTAAAATTTATTGATCAGATAAATAATTTGGTATACCAGCAGTAAGGCGTAAAGCCTACACCGGCCGACTGGGAAGCGGGTAACCGCAGTTCAAATCCTGGTCATGTCCAAATACACTGCTGTGATCTAAAAGCCCAAGATAGATCTGTGGGCTATGGGGAAGGCAACGGGAAACCACCCCATTAGCTAAATTCCCTAGTACGTCACTTTGGCTTCAGCCAAGTGATCGCCTACGCACTGCATAGTATTATGGCACTTGAAGAAGAAGAAATAATTTGGTAATAGATGTCACTACTCGTAATTATTCTGTCACTAGGAGTAGAATAAAAAGAAAATAGATGTTCTCCAATTAAAAATTGATCCAGAATGCTTACATTCTATGATAGTCGTATAGAAATCGCGATTTACATTAAGCAAACGCCACCACGCGGAAAAATATTAAGTTATCTAATACGTATAGTATTAGTAATTTTTGGAGTACTGCCCTGTGCACACGTAGTGATATAGTTGTGGTCTAATTTTTGAATTTGAGACGAGAAAGGAGAAAATCTAGGACTTTGAAGTGACAGAAACGAACAAAGAAGGTCAAAGATCCGTATACAAAGTTGAAGAAGAGACCGGAGCACGGTTTGTATACGATTGAGACTTTTGAAATTTTATTGAATTTCCAGGTTAATCAAGATTGTTTAATTTATATGGTGCCAACCTCTAATAAACAGGGAAATTGTCGCAGCACATAGAAGAGAAACCAAACACAGAAAAGAAAAACCTTAATAATATAGTGAGAAAAATAACAACATGGAAACTCAATGAAGATAGAACAAGGAGAACACCAAAAATAAGATGGTGGGACCACGTGACAAACGACCTGAGAGCGATGGAGGTTGAAGAATGGCAGTTTAACGTACAGGACAGACTGAGTTGGAGGAAAATTGTCACAAAGGCAGCGAAATATCCAAAGTTGTAATGAAGATAGGATAGATTGAAGAAAGATAAAATTAAGCAATGTTTAATGGGGGCTATATTCCTCTCCGTCAAATAGAATTGTAAAAATAAATATAGTTGGTTTAGAAAGTTTTGTTCATAAACCAAAGGTTTGCATTTTTTTGGTGTTCCATTTTGTTAATTATCATTTCACCGCGGTTTTCCGCGCGTAATAGAGCCGCCGAAAACGGCCATTTTTTTTTAAATAGCCCATTTCGCATATTTAGATTAGGATATCTCAAAATTCTGACGTGCTAGTTTAATTTTGATGACGGATTCGTTTTTAGCACACCACAAATATTCAGAATCACATATTCCCATCTTTGTTAATTAAACCTTGTCGACCTGTGTACGATTATATTAGTAGCATAAAGGATATAAAAAGGGAGTCGAACTGGATTATAATAAAAAGCAAAATGACACATTCACAATAGGCCAAAAATGTTTGACCCCTTCTGGACCTCGTGGAAAGTTGAAATTTTGCAAACCTGTGGGGTTACTTGCACAACCACCCAGAAAAATCGAAAAAGTTCAAAAAGTCACCCCCGAACCCTTCTACGAGGGTTTAAAGGGTTTTGCTAAATCCGCTTGCATCGCCGTTATTTGGCGTCGGATTTTGATTATCTAAAAAGTTTTGAAATCGTCGTGACGGTGGCTTTCGATTTGTTGAAAAAAAATTTCAAAATTTTTGACCTTTGAACTATCTTTTTTGCTTCGAATGTTTTAAAACTTTTTTTAACCGCGCCGCAGCTAATCCGTATCGGACGGAAAAATGGAAAAAACTGTTGGAAAGGAAAAGTTGAACTGAATAAAAAAGATATCTTTCAATTTTTGCGTAAATTTGATAGTTTAGGAGCAAATGTAAAATTAATTTTTAATTAAAATGCAATTTGCAATTAAATTGACGTTCGGGAAGACTCGGAAAAAAATTTACAGGTGTGATGTGTCACAATACAACAAAAGATAACTTTCGAGTTCATTTACCAAAATAAAATAATTAATCTGAAAAATATATATTTTCCTCAAGTAACATTATCTACAGAATACGAAAAATTTTTTGGGGTTGCAAAACGTGCGAATTTGTGTTAATAATGGTTAGCGCACAATGGAAGTCATAATTTGACATTAGGAATTACCAGCTACCTTCCGAAACTAAATTCACGTTTAAACTAATGTTACAAAACAGAACTAAATATGATTTTCAAGTTAGTATATTTATTTATTATTGTTGATTTGTTTGGAAATTTGGAATAAATAAATTGTCGTTCAGTAACAAACAATTATATACAATGAACAAAATGTGAAGTTTGAAATACCATTATTAGATCATCTAAAGCAAGTACACTCCGTGGCTTATGGGCTAAGATTGAGGACTCGCATGCGGAAAATCAACGTTCGGTTCCTGTCCTTGACAAGTTTTTTTTTTTAATTTTAGAATCATTGAAATATTCGAAGCCGTTTTATTATTCTAGGATTTGCTTTTGGAAGTTTTCTACCCTTCAAAAAAAATATCTCTTGAAAATAATTACTACCTACCAAAGAAAGAATATCTTGAAGCTTTTTTAATCTAATCCGGGTAAAAAAACTCGCTGGATTAGCTCGGTACTCATTTGACTATCGAAGATGTTGGGTCAATATCAAAAATAAACTTATAAGTAAGACCGATGATTATTTTTGATTACCTAAAATTTTGTGCGAAAAAAGCCAAATTAAATTACAAAAAATTTGGTTTTATAATTTTGCAGGTTTAACTGTAAACCAAAGTGTAATTTTTAATCGTAAAGAAATATGTTTTCGAAAATAGTTATCTTAAGCTTTTGTCCGTTTTCTAGGATTCTAAGCAAAATAAATTTAAAAATTAAAAAAAAAAATTCGAAAATTTTTCTGAAAAAAAAACCAAGGCAGATGCCTTCAGATTTATTTAAAATAATTGAATTTGCATTTTACGGGTTTACTGTTTAATATACGAAAAAAGTCAATCATATCAATATTATAGGAAATTGCCATACGCTTACTTATTTTTTTTGATATCGAAAATCGGATGATAAATAAGGTCGCTACGGCCGAATTAAAAATATTTCAAATTTTGACTTTCTTACGCCCGTAGAGCTTAAACTGTTGAAATATTCGTAAATGTTTTGCGACCATCGTGAGGTCCTTGCGGATGGCTAAACTTTTGTTCCTCACGAATTTTTTCAAACACGATTCCTTACACCAACTAAGCGACGAAATGTCGAAAGGCGAAGAATTTCGTTTCAAACCTTGCCATTTTTGCTGTAAACCAAAAATTTGAGATTTAACGATGAAGGGACGGTTTTTTGGAAAAATGTCAAATGCATTTTTCGTTTCCTTTTCACGAATATTAGCGACGTGAAAATAAAAAAAATTGAATTTTGAAAATTTAAGAAAAATCGTTTGACACCAAAGCGGGCGGACGCCTCGAAAAAAACTTGGCGGTTATTGTCAATGACCGAGATAGATGTGCGCAATTGTCGATAACAATTTAACTTCTAAAATTTTAACTTTTTCCTTCTTCGTTAGCGTGGGACTCAAATAAAAGTAAAATTTGCGTATATTTTTGAAATTTGATTCCTCGCAACAAAATTTTTCGGCAAATTCAAAATAAATTTATAAAAAATTTTTGAACTAAAATCCTTCCAAGTATCGAGTCCATTCGATGATTATGTCGTTAAATTTGCAAATTTTCGAAAAAAAATATTTCAGAAGAGAAACCAAGGCAAATCCCTTTAAAATATTTTTTCGAAATTTCGATTTGGTTTTGCGGCCTTACCGCTATAGATGGAAAAAAATAGTAATATATCAATATTGTGGAAATCTAAATTACCCACTCGATCCCGCTTTGAAATTGAAAATCGGTTAACAAATAAAGCCGCAACGGCGGAAATAAGAAAATTGCAAATTTTGACTGTTTTACGCCGATTTCGCGCAAACTGTTGAAATTTTCGAAAATCTTTTGCTACTATCGTGAGGTCCTTGCGAATGGCTAAAATTTTGTTCCTCACGAAATTTTTCAAAAACGTTTCCTTACACCGACTAAGCAACGAAATCTCGAATGACAAAGAATTTCGTTTCAAATCCTTGCAATTTTTGCAAAAACCAAAAGTGTGAGTTTTAACAGGGAAGGGGCGGTTTTTTCGAAAAATGTCTAATCTGCTTTTCGATTTATTTTCACGTATATTATCGACGTGTAAATAAAAAAAATTGAATTTTTAAAATTTAAGAAAAACCAAAACCGTTGGACGCCTCGAGAAGAACTTGGCGGTAATTGTCAATGGCCGAGAAAGATGCGCGTAGTTGACGATAACAATTTAACGTCTAAAATTTTAACTTAGTCCTTCTTCGTGAGGGTGGGACCCAAATAAAGCTAAAATGTGTGTATATTTTTTAAAATTTGATTCTTCGAACACAAATTTTTCGGCTAATTCAAAATAAATTTATAAAAAAATTTTGAACCAAAATCCTTCGAGTATCGAGTCCATTCATTGATGTCGTTAAACTTGCAAATTTTTGAAAAAAAAATTTTCACAAGAGAAACCAAGGCAAACCCCTTTAAAATTATTTTTTTAAATTTCGATTTGGTTTTACGGCCTTACCACTATAGATGGAAAAAAATAGTAATATATCAATATTGTGGCAATCCAAATTACCCACTAGATCCCGCTTTGAAATTGAAAATCGGTTAACAAATAAAGCCTCAACGGCGGAAATAAGAAAATTGCAAATTTTGACTTTCTCGCACCCGTAGAGCTTAAGCTGTTGAAATATTCGAAAATGTTTTGCGACCATCGTGAGGTCCTTGCGGATGGCTAAACTTTTGTTCCTCACGAATTTTTTCAAACACGATTCCTTACACCAACTAAGCGACGAAATGTCGCATGGCGAAGAATTTCTCTTCAAATCCTTGCCATTTTTGCTGTAAACCAAAAATTTGAGATTTAACGATGAAGGGGTGGTTTTTTGGAAAAATGTTAAATTCACTTTTCGTTTCCTTTTACCGAATATTATTGATGTGAAAATTAAAAAATTTAAATTTTTAAAATTTAAGAAAAACAATTTAGAATCTCAGAATAAATAGAACAAAAATGTTAACAAATATTTTTATAAAAATTATATCTGGAAGCCGGTTAAAATAAAAACAATAAAAATCTAAATATTTGGTAACGGCAAACGGTTCTCTTACGGACACCCATCCAAGTAGTAACCGTGCCCGATATTGTTTAACTGATCGGATCGGATGAGAACAAATTTGGTATTAAAATTAAATAACTTTATTCAAATTTTATTTTCCCCATTTGTTTGGTCACGGACGAGAACGGGTACTACTAATAATGTAAATTTTAAATATCTTGACAATAGACACTTTATAGAAAATTTAAGCATATTAATGCTTAAAATATTATTCTATATTAATTTCGAATCAACATAAAACCGAACATTTAATTTATGCCACATAAATTAAAACGAACTCATTTTATATTGCATATCACTTTTGCAATTTTCAACAAATTTTCACCATTTTCAGCTGGCCTCCAAGCCCATCCTCACAGGTCCAAAAAAGTAATCTTTTACTTCGCCTACGCCTGCAAAAAAGTACAAATCGAAACACTCGGATCGTCCGACACTCCACGCCTCTCTCATCACCTTCTTTCCCCCTCCCTTTGCCCCATTCGCCCCCCACCCCTCTCCGGCCACCGCTACCAAACTACAACGGGGACCAAACTTAACGAGGCCGCAGGCCTCGTGCCTCGCAGAGATAGCCAAAGAAATCGGCCGTTTAATTTAAATTAAATTAAATCTTTTAAATTATTTGATTTATTATCGACACTTTTAATGTTTAAATATAATAATTAAGTGGTATAAGTGTCTTGCCGGCTCGGTTCGGTACGATCTCTCCTCGTGCACTACTAGAGGATTATCAACTACAGATTTGCGGCCGCAGGCCGCTAGGCTAGGGCGAACTAGCCGAAAAAAATCGGCCGTTAGGCCGATTTTTATTGGCTAGTTATATATATAAAGCTGCTTGGCTTCATTCACTCACGCATCATTTCGAGTGAAAATGTTTGACCACTTCTAGATGTCGTGGAAAGCTGAAATTTTGCAAACCTGTGGGGTTACATGCACAACCACCCAGAAAAATCGAAAAAGTTGAAAAAGTTACCCCCGAACCCTTCCGGGAGGGTTGAAACGTGTTTTATAAATGCGCACGCATCGCCCTTATTTGGAGTCGGATTTTGATTTTCTAAACGGTTTTGAAATCGTCGTCGCGGTGGCTTTCCGTTTGTTGAAAAAAAAGTTTGAATTTTTTGACCTATGAACTATCTGTTGTGCTTCGAATGTTTTAAAACTTTTTTTAACCGCGCCACAGCTAATCGGTATCGGACGGAAAAATGGAAAAAACTGTTGGAAAGGAAAAGTTAAACTGAATAAAAAAGATGTCTTTCAATTTTTGCGTAAATTTGATAGTTTACGAGCAAATGTAAAATTAATTTTTAACGAAAATGCACCTTTAATGAATTTGACAAATTTATTGAACGCTCGGAATTTCACGTCGGAACTCGGAGGATTCAAATGCACTTGTGATGTGCGTTACAATAGAAATACAAAAAACAATTACCAGTTTACTTATTAATAAATTATTAATCTTAAAAATATTATATTTTCATCCTGTAACATTATCTACATAATATGAACAAATATTTTGGGGTTGCAAAACCGTGCATATTATTTGTAATAATAAAAGTGATCGCTCAATGGAAGTCATAATTTGACATTAGGAATTACCAGCTACCTTCCGAAACTAAATTCACCAAAGTGTAATTTTTAAACGTAAAGAAATATGTTTTCGAATAAAGTTATCTTAAGCTTTTGTACTTTTTCTAGGATTCTAAGCAAAATAAATTAATAAATTTAAAAAAAAAATTAGAAAATTTTTCTGAAAAAAAAACTAAGGCAGATGCTTTCAGATTTATTTAAAATAATTGAATTCGCATTTTACGGGTTTGCTGTTTAATATACGAAAAAAGTCAACCATATCAATACTATAGGAAATTGCCATGCACTTATTTACTTTTTTTGATATCGAAAATCGGCTGATAAATAAGGTCGTTACGGCCGAATTAAAAAAACTTTAAATTTTGACTTTCTTACGCCCGTAGAGCTTAAACTGTTGAAATTTTCGAAAATGTTTTGAGATCATCGTGAGGTCCTTGCGGAGGGCTAAAATTTTGTTCTTTACGAATTTTTTCAAACACGATTCCTTACACCAACTAAGCGACAAAATCTCGAATGACGAAGCATTTCGTTTCAAATCCTTGCCATTTTGGCAAAAGCAAAAGTGTCAGTTTTAACAGTGAAGGGGTGCTTTTTTCGAATAATATCTAATACACTTTTAGTTTTATTTTCACGTAAATTATCGACGTGAAAGTAAAAAAAATTGAATTTTGAAAATTTAAGAAAAATCGTTCGAAACCAAAGCCGGCGGACGCCTCGAAAAAAACTTGGCGGTTATTGTCAATGGCCGAGATAGATGTGCGCAATTGTCGATAACAATTTAACGTCTAAAATTTTAACTTTTTCCTTCTTCGTTAGCTTGGCACTCAAATAAAAGTAAAATTTGCGTATATTTTCGAAATTTGATTCCTTGCAACAAAATTTTTCGGCAAATTCAAAATAAATTTATAAAAAAAATTTGAACCAAAATCCTTCCAAGTATCGAGTGCATTCGTTTATGACGTTAAATTTGCAAATTTTCGAAAAAAAATTTTTCAGAGGAGAAACCAAGAGAAACCCCTTTAAAATTCTTTTTCAAAATTTCGATTTGGTTTTGCGGCCTTACCGCTATAGATGAGAAAAAATGGTATTTTATCAATATTGTGGCAATCCAAATTACCCACGCGATCCCGCTTTGAAATTGAAAATCGGTTAACAAATAAAGCCGCAACGGCGGAAATAAGAAAATTGCAAATATTGACTTTGTTACGCCGATTGGACGTAAACTGTCGAAATATTTGAAAATGTTTAGCGACTACCGATTCAACCTTACTAATGGCTTTATTTTTTTTCCTCACGAATTTTTTTAAAAACGCATTCTTACATCTGCCAAACGACAAAATGTCTAATCACGAAAATTTTCTTCTGAAATCTTGGCCTTTTTTGGAGTAAACCAAAACCGCCAGTTTTAACAGTGAAGGAACGGTTTTTTTGGAAAAGGCCAAATGAACTTTTCGTTTTCTTTTCCCGAATATTATTGATGTGAAAATTAAAAAATTGAAATTTTTAAAATTGAAGAAAAACAATTTAGAAACTCAGAATAAATAGAACAAAAATGTTAACAAATATTTTTATAAAAATTATATCTGGAAGCCGGTTAAAATAAAAACAATAAAAATCTAAATATTTGGTAACGGCAAACGGTTCTCTTGCGGACACCCATCCAAGTAGTAACCGTGCCCGATATTGTTTAACATCGGATTGGATGAGAACAAATTTGGAATTAAAATTAAATAACTTTATTCAAATTTTATTTTCCCCATTTGTTTGGTCACGGACGAGAACGGGTACTACTAATAATGTAAATTTTAAATATCTCGACAATAGACACTTTATAGAAAATTTAAGCATATTAATGCTTAAAATATTATTCTATATTAATTTCGAATCAACATGAAACCGAAGATTCATTTTATGCCACATAAATTAAAATGAACTCATTTTATATTGCATATCACTTTTGCAATTTTCAACAAATTTTCACCATTTTCAGCTGGCCTCCAAGCCCATCCTCACAGGTCCAAAAAAGTAATCTTTTACTTTGCCTACGCCTGCAAAAAAGTACAAATCAAAACACTCGGATCGTCCGACTCTCCACGCCTCTCTCATCACCTTCTTTCCCCCCTCCCCTTGCCCCATTCGCCCACCACCCCTCTCCGGCCTCCGCTACCAAACACAACCGGGACCAAAGTTAACGAGGCCGCAGGCCTCGTGCCTCGCAGAGATAGCCAAAGAAATCGGCCGTTTAATTTAAATTAAATTAAATCTTTTAAATTATTTGATTAATTTTTCGAATAATATTTGATTTTCAACTTTTTTATAGTTTTCTTGACGGATTCATTTTAATTTTGTGTTACGCTTAGGGTAAATTTTAAAATTAATTGATTTGAACTATTATTTATTTAGAATTAATATTTATTTGGATTTTACCAATATGTTTGAGTTTATCGATATTTCTGGTGTTTCCACGAAACAGCAAATAGTTAGAATGGTGGGAGATGGATCATGTTTATTTTATTCTTTGTCCCATTGCATTTTTGGAAATTGTTCACATTCAATCGCAGTACGAACTGCCATTGTGGCATATATTACCGAACACTGGGAGACATTTCAACCTTATTCAAACGACTGTAATGGAATGCCTTATCAATCCAGACAAAGCTATGCTACTGAGATGATATTACCTAGCACTTATGGATCATCGTGTGAGATTAAGGCTGCTGCAGATTTGTACCCGTTCACATTCGAAGTTTATCTCAATACCGAGTTGGTGGCCGTGTTTGGATCCGGAGAAAATGTGAAACGGTTGCGTTTTAGCGGCGAACTTTGTGAGGGTCACTACGATGTTTATGAGTCAATTTCCGATTCATCTTCGAGTACGTTTGCTCCCAGTGTGGTCACCAATGAATGTAACGATGGAAAAAAAAACGTGGCCGACCAGTTAAGGTAAAGCGGGGAAGGCCAAAGTTAACTTTATTGAGTAGTCCGGAACAACAGGGTGGGCTTTCGAAAGCAAAGCGCGGGCGCCTAACACCATCTCTGTCGAGAGATGACCAGCTTCGCGTTGCAGCTGTCAAATACCAGGTATCGAATCCTGAAGTTCATAGAGCTTCCGTTGCTCGCTACAACAAAGCCCACCCCGAAGTCAATAGGAATTCCGTAGCGCGCTACAGCAAAACTAACCCGAAAGTTCATAGAGATGCCGCAGCGCGTTACACCAAAACCAACCCAGTGGTTCATAGGGGTGCCGTAGCGCGTTACAGCAAAACTAACACGGATGTAAATAGGGATGCCGTGGCGCGCTACAATCAAACAAATAGCGATATTTTGCCTTTAGTTCGGAAAATCAGGAGGGCTGCTCCTATTAACCTCCGAAAATTTACTTGCGTGGGTGACAAATTCGGTGACGATTTGATCGAAATTCAACCTTGGAAATTAAAAACGCAATCTCTACTCTCTAGCGATATATATAGGTGTACATTTTGTTTGGCTCCTTTGTTCGAGGAAGAAAGAGGTAGAACCAAGTGGTGTTGCGGGGCCGGAGAAAATCACGTTCATGTGCTACCTTCAGTAGACGCAGATTTTTACTCGAATCCATCATTTTTGAAAAATTCTAGAGCGTATAATAATTTATTTGCATTTTCTGCATTAGGAACTACGGGTGAATTTCAAACTTTTCAAACAGGTGTCTCATTCGTCAAAGTTCAGGGGAGGATTTATCATAGATTATTCGATCTTTCATATAATAAAAGTTCAAACAATACGGCGCTCTATATTAACGACGAAGCCGCGCGCTTTAAACTGGGGGAGGATTTAAATTTGGACAAAGCCTTAATTCAGTCAATTTTAAATTTCCTAAAATGCCACAATCCGCTCATAAAATTGCTAAGACTACTTTCCGATCATCCTTCTGACGATGCGCATTTAATTTTTGAAAATACGTCCCGAAGTACTCACGGTCCAGTATTAGGTGACGCCCCATCAGCTTCAGAAATTTCAGCTTTAATTTCTACCAGTTGTGACAGCGCACCTAGACAAGTCACAATTTGGAAAATAGGGGAAAGCAAACCCCATCAAGTTTCTTATTTACATCCGGCTTACGAAGCATTTCAATATCCTTTAATTTTTCCTCACGGATCTAACGGATGGCATATCAATTTGATGAACAAATCAGGCAATAAAAAAATTTCTCAAGTTCAATATTATCGTCACAAATTTCTTTCCGATCAGAGATTCATTTTACTTAGGCGCTTATCGCAAGAATATTTAGTAGACATGTGGTGTAGGACGGAAGAAGAACGCTTGCAATTCATACGATTTAATCAAAAATCTGTTACTAGAATAGCCACACGTCGTGAGATTGACGAGACCATTGCTGGTGAAGGAGGTATAGTACCCGGCAAGGTGTACCTGCCTTCTTCATTTACGCACGGTCCACGGTACATGCAAGTCAAGTATCACGACGCTATGGCTATTGTGTCGCGTTTAGGTAGGCCAAGCTTTTTCCTTACCGTCACTTGCAATCCCCGATGGACCGAAATCACCTCCAGTTTACTGTCCGGTCAATCGTCGATTGATAGACCCGATCTTTGCGACCGCATCTTCCAACTTAAAATGCAAAAGCTCATGGCGTTGATCAACTCGGGATTATTGTTTGGTAACTTGGTTTCGATGCTGTACGTCATCGAGTTTCAGAAGAGAGGACTGCCACACGCACATCTTGCTTTTAGAGTCGAGGGCGGTGGGCCCGTCAACAGCACAGATATCGATGCGTTTGTGAGATGTACGATCCCTCCAGTAGATGAAGCGAACGGTAGGCTCAGAGAACTGGTCTTACAGCACATGGTGCACGGCCCTTGCGGCTTAGATCGACCGACGTCGCCCTGCATGGACTCCGCCACCAAGAAATGCAGCAAGCGTTACCCTAAAGCGTTCGAATTGATCACGCATACGGACGACAAGGGTTACGTTCATTACAAGCGACCGCCTATCGATACTGTGACGCTTCCGTCCGGCAGAGTGATTAACAACCAGTGGGTCGTACCGTACAACGCCGCAGTTCTTCTTTTGATGGAATCGCATTGCAATTTGGAAGTTGCCACGGGAGTCAAAATTATTAAGTATTTGTATAAATATATTTATAAAGGGCCCGATCATGCTAAAGCGGGCATTATTAGTGAAAACTCCTCTGAACTTGACGACGAAATTGAGAATTATGTAAATTTTAGGTATGTCAGTGCTTCTGAGGCAGCGTGGAGGGTTTTCGAATTTGATTTGTGCTGCCGGCAGCCGAACGTCATAGCTTTACCCGTACATCTTCCGAACGAAGACGCGATCATTTTTAGACCAGGTCAGGAACAAGAAGCTCAAGCGAGCGCTTACTCGAAACTCGCAGTTTACCTCAACCGACCCGACTTACCTGAATTACGTAATTTAACTTATTTAGAATTTTTCGAAAGATATAATGTAGAGAGTAAAAGACGTGAACGCGCAACAGTTCCAATTTTAGAACATCCGTCTGGTAGGCACTATATAACTAAGAGAGTCCGCGGAGAATGTGTTGCGCGAATTTATTTTATATCGCCCACTTTGGGCGAATTGTTTTTTTTAAGAATGTTGCTCATGAGATTCGCGTGCGATAGCTACGAAGATTTGCGTACGGTAGACGGTGTTGTGCATTCTACGTTTCAAAATGCCGCCTCCGCTCGGGGTTTATTAGAAGACCAGGACGAGTTCCGACAAGCTTTGCTCGAGGCGTCCACCTTTAAGACCGGAAGAGGACTTCGTCAATTTCTTTTTGCACTGCTGATATCGGGAGCCGCCGTTTCGCAGTTGTGGGACGAGTTGCGAGACCTATTGTGCGAAGATTTTTTGGAGAGGTTACCCAACAACAAGGAGCAAGCTTACGTGCTGGGCCTGTGCGAATTGGATCGCCTTCTACGTGCGCACGGCCGAACTTTGCTCGATTTTGGTCTTCCGGATGTGCCGGATCAAACCACGGAACTGGGTAGGGAGGCGTTCCGATTTTCGGCATCGGAATGCGAAGCTTTTGTGCAGGAATGGGAGCCAAAACTCAATGCCGAGCAGCGGTTCGTTTATAACCGCGTCGTGTCTCAGGCATGCGGAGCTATAGGACCTACTCGATCTGTTTTTATCGACGGTCCGGCGGGAACAGGTAAAACGATTCTGCTGAATGCCATCACCGCCAAGGTGAGATCGTTCGGCCGAATCGTACTATGCACTGCATCGACCGGTATCGCGGCATTAAATCACGCGGGCGGTATCACGGCGCACTCTATGTTTCGGTTACCTCTGAAACCTGCGGACGCCTCAGTTCCCTGGGGTATTTCCAACGGCAGTCAGAGGGCCGAACTCATTAGAAATGCGCACCTGATAATTTTCGACGAGGCTCCCATGGCGCACAAAACCGTAGTGGAAATTTTACAGCGCGGTTTTAAAGATTTGCACGACACCGACGAACTGTTTGGCGGCAAGTTGATCGTCTTTGCCGGAGACTTTCGACAAATTCCACCCATTGTTCCGGGTGGAACGGTTTACGACGTTATCGCCGCGTCTCTCAAGAACAGCAATTTTTGGCCGTCGGTGGCCAAGGTATCTCTCTCGATTTGTCAACGCGCCATAGACGATCCTTTGTACTTTCAATCGACGCTGGCGATAGGAGAAGGTCGAGTGGAATCGCGAAGGGTCGACGATACCGCCGTTATTCCCCTTGTGGGAATTTCTTATGTCGAGACGCTCGCAGATTAATTAGAATTTGTTTACGCACCGGAAGTGCTTTTAAATCCGGAAGAATGTTGCCGACGGGCAATATTATCCGGTACTAACGATAGCATTCGTCAGATTAACGACGAAATTCTCGAGCGACTCGACGGCGAGACGATTCATTCGTACAGCGCAGATTCTACCGTTTTAACCAATAGTAATCGAGAAGAAAATCGTTTTATGGATTCGGTAATTTTGAATAGCATCGTTCAGTCGGGAGTTCCAGATTACGATTTGAAATTGAAAGTTGGCGCGGTAGTAATTTTAATTAGAAACCTAAGCTTTTTAGATGGCTTGGTTAACGGCACAAAGCTGATAATTGTCAAAGTCACACGTTTTTACATCGAAGCTCGCCTTCCTTTGGCGACAGAAACGGTACTCATTCCTCGAATTTCATTTAAATTTACGATAGGCCATAACGGAATGGAAATGATGCGAAGACAATTTCCTTTGAAGCTCGCTTACGGACTTACGATTAACAAGTCCCAGGGCCAAACTCTTTCTCGCGTTGGTGTTGACTTGAGAAACGACGTGTTTAGTCACGGTCAGCTCTACGTGGCTCTAGGGAGAGTGCGTCACAACAATGCGATTAAGGTTTTGGTGCCCCCGGAAAGAATCATTAATAATGTGGCACATACTTCCAATATAGTCTATCGACAATTACTTACGTAACATTCGAGTGGTACCAAGTTTCGACAACTTTCATTTTTATCCAATCGTAATTTTTTCAAAAATTTGTTTTGTACGCGAGTATTAATTTATATACTGTAAAAGTAGAATCGGCCATGTACGATGAGTCGTTAAAAATACAAGATTGTGACATTTTAAACCCGATTGTGACTTTTTACCCGATTGTGACTTAAAATCTTTGATTATTAATTTGGAATTGAAATGAAAAAACTTAAATTTTGATTTTTATAACGTCAACCTTTTTTATTTTTTGTGATGGATAGATAATTTGTTTTATTAGAAAAATGATTAATTTCGCAATTATTATTTAATGTATGTTCTATAAAAATTCATAATCAATGATTTTGTGGAGTAGGCCTACTTGGGGATACCACGTAAAAAAAAATGCGCCAGATGCTCTACCTCAATGGTGGTGTGGAGAAGAGCGGTGTTATTTTCCCTATAGGTTTTCAGCTATAATTTTTGTAAGTATTTTTAATTGAATTCCTTAATAAATAATTATTTTAAAGTTTAAAAACATATCAACTACTATTGCAAAATTCATTTGTGCAGTTTGGAGTAGAAATACGGCAGTAGGGCGACGAGTAAAATAAAACACTAATGCATTGTTCTCGAGCTCTACTGATTGTGAGTACATCCTTAGAAATGAAATGATTATAAAATATTGGTTTATCTTTTATTCTTTTGATTTTTGCAAATTGCATCTAAACTCACTATAACTTTGGTCATTTTTAATACTCGAAACTACAACCGGGACCAAATTTATCGAGGCGGCAGGCCTCATGCCTCGCAGAGATAGCGAAAACAATCGGCCGTTTGATTAAAATTCAATTTAAATCTTTTAAATTATTTGATTTATTATCGATACTTTTAATGTTTAAATATAATAACAAGTGGTATAAGTGTCTCGCCGGCTCGGTTCGGTACGATCGCTCCTCGTGCACCACTAGAGGATTACCAACTACGGATTTGCGGCCGCAGGCCGCTATGAGCCCGATAGGGCGAACTAGCCGAAAAAAATCGGCCGTTAGGCCGATTTTTATTGGCTAGTCATATATATAAAGCTGCTTGGCTTCACTCACTGACTGATTCATCATTTCGACTAAAAATGTTTGACCACTTCTAGATGTCGTGGAAAGCTGAAATTTTGGCAGGGGGTAGGTTTTGTTGCACAACCACCCAGAAAAATCGAAAAAGTTGAAAAAGTCACCCCCGAACCCTTCTACGAGGGTTCAAAGGGTTTTTCTAAATGCGGTTGCATCGCCGTTATTTGGCGTCGGATTTTGATTATCTAAAGAGTTTTGAAATCGTCGTGACGGTGGCTTTCGATTTGTTGAAAAAAAATTTCAAAATTTATGACCTTTAAACTATCTATTTTGCTTCGAATGTTTTAAAACTTTTTTTAACCGCGCCGCAGCTAATCGGTGTCGGACGGAAAAATGGTAAAAACTGTTGGAAAGGAAAAGTTGAACTGAATAAAAAAGATATCTTTCAATTTTTGCGTAAATTTGATAGTTTACGAGCAAATGTAAAATTAATTTTTAATTAAAATGCAATTTGCAATTATATTGACGTTCGGAAAGACTCGGAAAAAAATTTACAGGTGTGATGTGTCACAATACAACAAACGATAACTTTCGAGTTCGTTTACCAAATTAAAATAATTAATCTGAAAAATATATATTTTCCTCAAGTAACATTATCTACATAATACGAAATATTTTTTAGGGTTGCAAAACCGTGCGCATTTGTGATAATAATGGTTAGCGCACAATGGAAGTCATAATTTGACATTTGGTATTACGATTTACCTATCGAATTCAAATTCAATAATGTTACAAAATAGAACGAACTATGAATCTCAAGTTAGTATATTTATTATTATTATTAAAATAATAAATTAGTTTGGAAAAAATAAATTTTCGACGAGTGACAGCTACATAAAATAACAAAATCATTAGTTTGAAATAGCATTATTAGAACATTTAAAGTAATGTAGTCGGTAACTCAGGGGTGTAGGCAGGACTCTGGAACGTAAAATCGACGTTCGATTCCAATTGGGAACAAGTTTCTTTTTGAATTTTGGAATCATTTAGAATATTCGAAGCTGTTTTATTATTCTACAATTTGCTTTTGGAAGTGTTGTACCCTTCAAAAATAACCCTTAAAAAATCTAACATTTTCTAAAAGAGGCCAAATAAAGGCTCAAATGAGCAAGTTCTGATATTACAAAAATTTAGTTTTACAATCTTGCAGTATTAACTGTAAATCAAACTGAAAGTTTTAAACGTAAACAAATATGCTTTCGAAAAAGTTATCTGAAGCTTTTGTCTTTTTTTTTAAGAATCAAATGACCGTATTCACCAACTACAAATAGCACTATTTGTCGATTAAATGTCATTTTATTGGAAAAATAGTGCTATTTGTAGTTGGTGAATGAGGGCATAAGCAAATTTAATTTAAAAATAAAAAAAAAAATTTGAAAATTCTCCTGAAAAACATCAAAGGCAGATGCCTTCAGATTTATTTAAAATAATTGAATTCGCATTTTACGGGTTTACTGTTTAATATACGAAGAAAGTCAACCATATTAATATTATAGGAACTTTCCATGGGCTTACTTACTTTTTTTGATATCAAAAATCGGCTGATAAATAAGGTCGCTACGGCCGAATTAAAAAAATTTCAAATTTTGACTTTCTTACGCCCGTAGAGCTTAAACTGTTGAAATATTCGAAAATGTTTTGCAATCATCGTGAGACCTTGCGGATGGCTTAACTTTTGTTCATCATGAATTTTTTCAAACACGATTCCTTACACCAACTAAGCGACAAAATCTCGAATGACGCAGTATTTCGTTTCAAATCCTTGCCATTTTGGCAAAAACCGAAAGTGTCAGTTCTAACAGTGAAGGGGTGGTTTTTTCGAATAATGTCTAATACACTTTTAGTTTTATTTTCACGTAAATTATCGACGAGAAATTAAAAAAAAATTAATTATTAAAATTTAAGAAAAATCGTTTGACACCGAAGCGGGCGGCCGCCTCGAAAAAAACTTGGCGGTTATTGTCAATGGCCGAGATAGATGTGCGCAATTGTCGATAACAATTTAACGTCTAAAATTTTAACTTTTTCCTTCTTCGTTAGGGCGGGACCCCAATAAAGCTAAAATGTGTGAATATTTTTTAAAATTTGATTCTTCGAAGACAAATTTTTCGGCTAATTCAAAATAAATTTATAAAAAAATTTTGAACCAAAATCCTTCCAAGTATCGAGTCCAAGTATTTTCGAAAAAAAATTTTTCACAAGAGAAACCAAGACAAACCCCTTGAAAATTCTTTTTCAAAATTTCGATTTGCTTTTGCGGCCTTACCGCTATAGATGGAAAAAAATAGTAATATATCAATATTGTGGCAATCCAAATTACCCACTAGATCCCGCTTTGAAATTAAAAATAGGTTAACAAATAAAGCCACAATGGCGGAAATAAGAAAATTGCAAATTTTGACTGTTTTACGCCGTTTGCGCGTAAACTGTGAAAATATTTGAAAATGTTTTACGACCATCGTGAGGTCCTTGCGGATGGCTACAATTTTGTTATTCACGAATTTTTTCAAAAACGTTTCCTTACACCGACTAAGCAACGAAATCTCGAATGACAAAGAATTTCGTTTCAAATCCTTGCCATTTTTGCAAAAACCAAAAGTGTGAGTTTTAACAGCGAAGGAGCGTTTTTTTCGAAAAATGTCTAATCTGCTTTCCGATTTATTTTCACGTATATTATCGACGTGAAAATAAAAAAAGTTAAATTTTGAAAATTTAAGAAAAATCGTTCGACACCAAAGCGGGCGGACGCCTCGAAAAAAACTTGGCGGTTATTGTTAATGACCAAGATAGATGTGCGCAATTGTCGATAACAATTTAACGTCTAAAATTTTAACTTTTTCCTTCTTCGTTAGCGTGGGACTCAAATAAAAGTAAAATTTGCGTATATTTTTGAAATTTGATTCCTCGCAATAAAATTTTTCGGCAAATTCAAAATAAATTTATAAAAAAATTTTAAACTAAAATCCTTCCAAGTATCGAGTCCATTCGTTTATGTCGTTAAATTTGCAAATTTTCGAAAAAAAAATTTTCAGGAGAGAAACCAAGGCAAACCCCTTTAAAATTCTTTTTCGAAATTTCAATTTGGTTTTACGGGCTTACCGCTATAGATGGGAAAAAATAGTAGTATATCAATATTGTGGCAATCCAAATTACCCACTCGATCCCGCTTTGAAATTGAAAATCGGTTAACAAATAAAGCCTCAACTGCGGAAATAAGAAAATTACACAGTTTGACTTTGTTACGCTGATTGGGCGTAAACTGTCAAAATATTTGAAAATGTTTTGCTACCACCGATTGAGCCTTACTAAGGGCTTTACTTTTTTTCTTTACGAATTTTTTTAAAAACGCTTTCTTACATCTGCCAAACGACAAAATGTCTAGACACGAAAATGTTCGTTTCAAATTCTGGCCTTTTTTGCCGTAAACGAAAAGTGACAGTTTTAACAGTTGAAGGACGGTTTTTTCGAAAAAGGCCAAATGAACTTTTCGTTTTATTATCGTGAATATTATTGATGTGAAAATTGAAAAAATTAAATTTTTAAAATTTAATAAAAAAATTTTATTGGCTGAATATTTGATTTATTATCGACACTTTTAATGTTTAAATATAATAATTAAGTGGTATAAGTGTCTCGCCGGCTTTGTTCGGTACGATCTCTCATCGTGCACTACTAGAGGATTATCAACTACAGATTTGCGGCCCTAGGCCGCTAAGCGGCCGTAGGCCGCTATGAGCCCGATAGGGCGAACTAGCCGAAAAAAATCGGCCGTTAGGCCGATTTTTATTGGCTAGTTTAAGTTATAAAGATAAAGTAGAAAGGTATGGCTGCTTGATATTAAAAGTTTTATTAAATGTTATTAAAATAATATTAAAAATTTTGACCGGCCAAAATTTTGAAATTTTGATCGTGGAATACCTACATAGACATATTTTAATACGAAAAATTACAAGGTAAATTTGAAAATTAATTGATAGTATTTTATTAAAATTAAAAATTCTAAAATTTAAAAAAATTAAAAAAGAATTAAAAATTCAACAAAAGTATAGATACTAGAAATTAACATGTTATTCTACTCTAAAATCGATAAAATAAATTTTATTTTCTATCGTGTGATACAGATTTTCGATGTATTTTGAAAAATATATTGTTTTATTACAATTTATATACTATTTTAAATTTTAAAATACAAATACATTAAAAAGACTATTTTTGAACCACTGAGAAATAGAAAAATTCTGACGTGGTCATCAAATGACTAATCGTACTTTTACAAAAAAATGTAAAAAGAACGAAAGAAAAATAAAAATGTTTTTAACTTATAAAAGCTTTCGGGAATAGCACCCAGAATGTCCTTAAGAATTTATACGTCTACTAATTAAATTATGCTAGTTCAAGACGCAAATTACAAATATAATCATTAAAATTTGTGAATCATCCAAAATTTAGATAAAAAATGCCCAAAACCGGTGTACGATTATTCGTTTGCCTGTTTCTATTAAGATTTTCCCTTCCTATAGTGTGTCTTTATGTTTCTCAAGTTATTTTGGCATAAATTTAAATGTTTTATGAATTTAAACTGAAGCTATTAGGTCCAAAAATATCTTAAAATTTCATTTTTAGCTTTTTAGTGAAAACATTCGTTCTAAACAACAAATTTGAGAAAGTAACAGAAGCTGATGCGAATTGATCTCTGAGCCACTTTATTGATAAAAACATTCCCGAAGTCGCCGAAACACGAAAATGATAGGTCTAGAATTGCGAATGGCAGAAATCTGTTTTTAAATTAAATTAGTACAAAACTGCTGCCTGCTCCTCTCACACATTGCTGCGCCTATATATTTACGTCGACTATACGTACAGTCAACAGAATGGGCATGTGAAAAATTAAAACTTTAAAATCGATTATTTCCAAAATTAATCGATATTTGAAGTTAATCTTCACTTTCTCGCTTCATTTCAATGTCATGGTATTAAATAATGTTACAAAATTTTTCATATAATACTCGTATGTATTATATGTGTTCTTTGTCGTATGTACAAAATTTGGGTTTGAAATTTCTATTAGTTTTTAAAATAAAGCCTATGCAAAATTGAACCATATACACACAGATATTTTGAGAAAATAATTATTTTCAACTTCTAAGACCCCAAAACATCAAAACATTTAAATTTATCAAAATTTTAACTTATCTCTGCACGATTGACGATTACAATACTTTTTGATTACTTTTTGGATTTTAAATAAATAATAATAATATCATATATTTCAAATGTAATTAGAATTTTGTATTTTAAATACATATTTTTAATGTAATTTAAATATACCAATATATAGAATACTAAAATAAACATAAATTAGTCAAATTTTAATATTAGCTAATTTGGAACTTCACAAAATGTGACTGACCAATAAAATCAATATATTTATTCGATTGATTCAAAAAATAGTACTATAATATCGTCGTGAAATAGTAGTTTATGCTATTAGTTTTGAAAGCTAAAGTTCTTTGACAAATAATCTATAAATTAAATAAAGAAATTAAGTTCCCGAGTACTTCCTGACAGAAGAAATTAGTGGAAGGTTAATTTTTTCAGAAAATAATGCGGTGTAAGACGATTTAATCATCAATCAAAATTGAAGTTTCCATTACACGAACCGTACACTTCAGCAAAAACAACAAAAAATACAAATAAAACAATATAAGATTTCTTATTTCGTACGGAGCACTTTAAAACGTCCCGATGAAAATATCAAAAAATCGTAAGTAACTCGCATATTTTTGATGTACCTAGCTGTTGCATGTAATAAATTTTATACGATTTACTTGCGTGCCAATATTTCACCTCGCCTATGGTTTTTCTTCGCTAATAAATTATATCTCAATTCTATGCTATTTATTGTTCGGTGTGTTTTATGGCACCTACAATGTAATGAAATGAACAAGAGTAAGCTTTTCCTCGACTCATTGAATAATCGAGTTGGACAAACAAAAAGAACAACAAAACTATAATTATGGGAGTGCCACAGGAGAGTTTACAAGACACCGTGTTTTTCTTCAGGTTATGCATGCATAAAAAAAAGAAGAAGAAAAAACCGTCCCTTCTGCATATTTCTCTTGTGAGAAATAATTTTTGAATAATTTTCTTGGGTACCTAAACCTCTAATTATTAATAAACATCTTGACTTAAATTTTAAACCATTACAGTCGTGCTTGTGCAAATATACAACATATTGCGTGCTAATATTTTTGGAAAAATAGATCAAATAAATTAAAAAAGTTAAACAAAAAATTAAAACTGTTAATTAAAGAAGAAAAGTAAAATGACACGTAAGACATGTATATTTATATTTAAATTTAATTGAACGTTTATGAATGTAAAAATATTTACATATTCAAATTAATGTTATATTTTTATTAATTTTTACATAAAAAGAGGCGTGTAAATGTCTACTTTGGTATAGTATTGTGTAAAATGAAAAAGTAAACACGTGGCGTGACCAATTTGATATACATGTACATAGTTACGGGGGCCATTTAGTTTATATAATTATTCATTTCCTTTGTATCTAGGTATATTTGTATCGATTCCTTCGTCTGTTTATTTAATTTGTATAGCTAACCAAGCCATATCGTTTTTGTTAATTGGACAAAACATACTTATATGCATAATGCATGTTGTGGTATATAATAAGGCATTAAAGACCCACTTTAAATATTTGCAAAAAACCACTAATTTAAATAAATTATGTTATAAAGTGATAAATTATACATAAACCAAACCAGTTCTTCAGCGATGACATTTCAAGATGTTTAAAATATACAATTTTTGCATTTTTTATTTTTACAGAATTTTAAAAATTACTATGGTCAGAAAAGCAGTAACTTGGTAATTTCTTCTTCTTTTTTGCATTTTTAACATATAAATCCGTGTCGTACAGAAATCACTTTCGATTTCTTTATTTGTTTTTATATTTTATGGAATAATAGCGAAACCGCACCATACTATAACCAAGATTTTGATTTAATATTATGGGCAATTAAGTTTTAAATTACCAACATTTTTAGTGCTTACCAAAATATATTCGTTAATTTCTTTTGACAAGCTCTTACAATAAAATACACATAAATATTTATGATTATAGTTTATACTTTTGTTTGTTTTTCTTAATATACAACCATGAATCTAACCCAACCACCTACCCAATCATCAACCGTAAACCGGCTGGATATTTTTTCCTATTAAAACCAACTCATTAATATGACGATAATCGGTTAAAAATTAAAAATATATTTTGCAAATATCTGTTTGTTTATATCTTTTATGTCTATTGTCGTTGTCCTTACGTGTTTATTTAACTATAAATTTTATTTTAATTCCGATTCAAGTCTGAACGAGAAAGGGTTATGTAAATTATATGACACATTTATGATGTTAAAACACACACGCGGTTAAAGAATATTATATTTGCATAGGTATACCTAATATAAATAATAAATAAAAAAAGAGTGCAAGACAATTTCATTTTATTAATAAATCAAAATAAAAACACGACGAAAAAATTAATGTTTAATGTTTAATTTTAAACAACCCCTAAAGGCGTTATTTTCAACGTAGGCTTCTGCTGTATCATTAAAGTCGCCACGCAGTTCGCTACGATATTTTATGTTAAATTATAATTTAATAACAAGGCAATTAACGTTTTCAGCATGTTTAAACAACATTTAGTTTAGCCTAGAAGAAATTTAATTAATGACATACGGGATGGTTTAGAATAAATTGCTTCGGTTCGGATTCATTCATTCGGCCTAAACTTCTCTTCCAGAGAAAAACAAGTCCCCCCCAATATCAAACAAAATTGGAAAAGATGGTTTCTTTTTGGACATCATTCTTCCACGTAAAGGAAGCAATGACAAATAATTCGATTGTAATCTTTTGGGCAACCTCATCAATTTTAGGGTCTCTTCCCATATCACCAAGACTCGTGACAATTACGGTGGGAAAGACGAATAAAATTTATACCTGGAATTCGTCCATCAACAGGTGTGGGAACTAACACACTTGTCTGATAGTACGTTGGACATTTTTAATTACTCCTTGCGTAGACTAAAAGGTTTCCTTCTTTGCTTCAGAAAAAAATGTATGCAGACAAATATTAAGTGAAGCCACACAGCCAGTAAGTAGTCGAAAGCGTTTTTTTTAAACAAACGGGTATATGCCCTGGGGCAAGAACTTTTGCTGTTATAATTTTTACGTCTTTTTATTAATTAGAAGAAATGAGTATGTGCTTTTAATGTAATCAAGTTGCCAGTTAATTATTATTATTATAAACCACTGGAATAAAATGATTACTAAAACCGTAAGTTTAACACAATTCGAAATTAACAAGCATCAAACCTATAATTTGATAAACTTCTGAAAGCAGAAAAAACCCAAACCTGCAATCAAATAACACTGAACTTGATTAATACCGTACTTCCTACATCATTTACATTTATCTTGTTTTAAGAAATATTAATTTCCAAGAGAAAAAAAGTTGAAAATAAATTCGAACAAGTTTTATGTAAAAGGAAAAAAAATGGAAAAAATTAATTTTAGACGGAGACGGCTTGAACTCGTATGACACCATCATGTCCGATTGAGTTCCCTCTCGGAATTTAACTAATTGATTAGTCCGGATTGTAGTAAAACAAACAGTGCGGGCGCCCCCTGGGGCAGGTGCTTCTTTAGGGACGGCCAATTATCCGACTACCCGTAGAGAAGACTCCGGCACGGCGAGGAATGCTACATACCAAATTTTATATGTCCATGCGTTTCACGAATATTTTTGATGAAATGATTTAGATTTATACGAACGAACGTCCTTATTTAATTTTATATAGCCAAACAAGCATTAAACCGTTTTTTCTCATTCCAAAACGATGCATTTCGTTTGTGCAGATGCCAAAAGTTCATCAAAAATTATCTTCTAACATCTCAACTGCCTCGTTCGCGCAAAAAATTTAATTTTGTTAGCCTGATTGCAAAGCTAACGAACCATTAATCTGAACAGTTTAAACTAAAACCACCCACCAATTTTCTAATTAAATTACCTTTTCTAATTTTCAATTTACTCATTATACACTCCTATTAGTAAATTGATCTCTATTAAATTACAGGTAAGGCCTAAATTTTATCGTTTACCAAACTGTCAACTGGTCCCGCCTTAATCAAATGATTTATGAATTCCTTGATGAATATGTAATGTTCATATAAGAAATATCAATAAACTAGCTTTTGATTAATGATTTATTCATGTAACTTGAAGAAAATTAATGAACTATGCATCGTACAGGTTTATGCTATAAGCTGTAATGTAAATCTAGTTAATTTTGTTTGATTTTTATGTGTTAACTAAAGCAAATTTACATAAAACAATGAATATTTTTTAACACATAATTTACAATAAAATATAATCTATTTAGTTTATAATTATTACTGAAATGTTTAAAACATTAAAACTATGATTTTGAAGCGATGGTATTGACGTATAAATATAACCAAAAGTAAAACAAATATAAAAATAATAAATGCATCAGATGAAATATATCTTATATCTGTACCATAATAGTGCCCACTGGCTAGTTATCTTCCCGCGAAGCACACGGAAGGTAAAAGGGAAAGCTAATCTATTGATTATTATTTTGATTTTAATTTTAAAACAGCAGGAACTTAAATTCAACATCCTGCAGTTTCAAACTTAGGAATCCTGCTTGGGAGCAAATTCCATCATTCCAAACTACCTGGTACTTATAGCTTTAAAAACGTTTAATACTCAATGGTGTTTGATGACAGATAAGAGGTATGGTTATTTTAATAAGTGCAATTTAAAATTTATATACTTTTTCCATATTCATATCTGAAGAGAAAAACGAAAAAGGCAAAAAAAGCTTAAATGTAGGCAGAATGAAAGAAAGATAAAAGGCAAAACTCGCAATAAAAGTTATACTTAAAAATCAAGAAAAGTTGAAGAAAAAGTAAGAAGCTAGAATAGAAAACGAGGAGTTGATAACCTAGATGCTAGTAGCTGAAGTTGCCAAAATGAGATAGTGGCAAAATTATTTCCCTATGTTCGGATGAACAGTCGGTCACCCAATATAGTGTTTTATTCAAAGATTTCATAGCAGTTATGTTGTGCCGGGTTGTAAACTGGCTTAAAACAACAATGGTCCAAGAGTCACAAGGAAAAATTTTGTACACTAGATTTCCTTTAACAAGATTTCTTTTCAAAAAGTTGAAAAAGTAAAAATAAAGATTGTCATAGTATTCCTAAGTTTTTATAATTTTTTGAGATTTCTTTAGATTTTCTAAGGTTTCCTATAATTTCCTATTTTCTAAAATTTTCTAGAATTTTAGAATGATTTTATAAGAAAACAAATCTAATTTTTAAATAAATAAAATAAAACTCACAAATTAACCCCTTCATTCACATAGTAATTTTGAATTGTTGGTAAAAACATAATCCAATTTTTTAACCCTTTATAGTATACTGGTCGATATTTTAAGTAGTTAAGAAAATTGATATTATGTAATTTATACCAATTCAACTATCAATCACAAGTTCTTTTGAAAAAATACCCTATTTTTATTTTTTGTAATCTGTCCTATAAAGAGTTAAAGAAATAGATATTGTCGTGCTACCTAACTATTTTTGGCAAAATTTTGGAGTTTATTAAAAGTTTGGTTTATTACTATGTAAAATGAATTTTTTAGTTTGAGTTTAATTTTGTAATTTTTGAATTATTGTAAATACGAGATTTAAATTTTTTTTATATTTGATTTCTATTGTGAATAATCTTTATAAATGATTTATAAATTTATGAATTTTATGCGCCTTTTTGGTATCAACAAGTTATGTTGGTACGGAAAGACAAGATATTCGCCCCTTCTAAGAGTGTCTGTCGAGGTATATGGACGTATTTTTGTGGAAAGGTCCTGATATTTGCAATTTTGAGTCTCAAGTTTGAGATTTCGGATTTAATTTTGAGAATAAAATTGATATTTAAGTGAGTAATAAGACAGAGTAAAAAGAAAAGAGCTGTACAAAGCGATGCAGGAAATGGGAATACCGCAGAAATTGATTAAAATGGTACAGTTAACTTTACAGAAAACCACCGCATGCATACGAACGACGGTGGGAGAAACAGAAAATTTTGAGATAAGCAGTGGTGTTAGACAGGGAGACGCTCTGTCAGCAACACTGTTCATTATTTTAGTAGAAAAAATAATAAGAAGACTGAAAGTTGAAGGTACGATAGTAAACAGAGAAGGACAATTAGTAGCATACGCGGACGATCTACTAATAATGGCAAGATCGTACAGAAAAATGGTTGAGCTATTCAAGGAATTGGAAAAGATTGCAAAAAAGACAGGATTACTAATAAATGAAAAGAAAACAAAGTATATGAAATGTTGTAAAGGTGAAACGAATACCCTGCAATATATTACAGTAGATAATTACACTATAGAAGAAATAGATAACTGCAGTTACCTGGGTGTGTAAATAAATAGAAACAATAGCAGTGAAAATGAAATAAATAGAAGGATACGAACAGGTAACAAGGCGTACTATGCAAATAAAGCACTCCTGAAGAACAAATATTTGAGAAAAGACACCAAGGTTCAAATTTACAAGACCCTTATAAGACCAGTCGTCATGTATGCGGCGGAGACATTGTGCTTAACTAGTCTTGAGGCAACAATGCTGAGAACATTTGAAAGAAAAGTCTTCCGCACCATCTTGGGCCTGAAAGTAGATGAATGTGGCAATCGCAGACCAAGGATGAATCACGAAATAGAAAGAGAAATAAAAGGAGAAGACATTGTAAAATTTGCCAAGTCGCAGAGAATCAGATGGTTGGGGCATATTATGCGCAGCAGAGAAGACTCAACACTAAAAAGTATAACATCATGGAGACCCACTGAAGGCAGATGCAGAGGAAGGTCAAGAATAAGGTGGTGGGACCAACTAATGAATGATTTAAATGTTTTAGGCGAGAGAAACTGGAGAACTAAGATGCAGGATAGGAGGAGCTGGAGAGAAATTGTGGAAAGTGCCATCTCACACCCAAAGTTGTAGCGGTACAAGAAAGTGATGAATTGATTTTGATGTTTTTGAAGTGTAAATATTGATTTTAGGAGAACTTTATGTTGAGTTATTTGAAATATGTAAAATGGGGCCTAATCCTCCCTGCTAACCGGATTTGTAATTCCCAGAAAACGGGAAGGCAATATTCTTTTAGAATGTAAAGCTTGATGAATGAATGAATAAGTTTTATTTTATTTAATTTAGGAAACAGTCCTGAAATTTGGCCGGTGTTATCTCGAAAGTTTGGATTTTCAAACTGGAGCTGTTAATTAATTGATTAGCAATGCAATAACTAATAAGATTGGAAATTTGGATGCTGAATTTTATAATTGGTTTTTGGATAAATTTAATTGTTATAGTATTGGAAAACTTTCGTAAAATTTGTGTTCGTAGTGTGGTACATGGCTTGATATCAACGCATACCTTTGAGTTATCGTTTCCATTTATTAAATACAAAATTTATTTATAAATTTAATAATTGAGTTTGAAATTGTTTTATGGAAATTATTTTCGATTGTTAAACAAATTTAGCCACCCACTACTGAAAAGTTTCGCTCACCGACTTGAAAACTAGCTGGCAACCCAATACCCAAAGGTAGCAAAGGAAGTTGGGAATTATATATTTTTTTACATATTACCTACTATGAAACTGCGAGTTTCATTGCTTGTTGAGACAGTCGAAACACGACAATTGCAGATCAACGCGACTGCTGGTCAGAAACCAATTGGTTTCTTCCCTAGGACAGAAACCGTCAAGTTTCTTCCCATCACCTACTCAGTTTTAAATCTATCGTTTTAACCGTCAATTTATCTGACAGTGACAGTTTTTATATGTTATGAATATAAGGTTAGTTAATGAAACTCTCCGATTCATTGCAGGTAATATGTAAAATAGTGTGTATGGCACGGGACGAAACAAAACGATTTCAGACCAGGGTGAGGATTGCTTGCCCGCGCGACAGGGAGGGCTGGTAACACCCTAGCCAAACAATATACTATTCCAACGTTCCACTACAATATATTACAATAATTGTATTAGCTAGAAAAACCTTGCCCGTGACATCTACAGGAAATTACAAAATTGCTAGTAAGACGTGCACATGGATGTGATGAGCAAATACAACATGAAGAGGTTAACCATCCTACATCCTACGATAACTTCCAAAGTTATGATGGTACAATCTGACATCAAAATGAATATTTAAATTTTTTTTATTAAATTGGCCAACTACTGATCATAGATTTATTGCAAGTTCTTAGAGATAGAAGTCACGGTTCTAACAAAAACAATTAACATAATATTTGAGGATTTTTCTTTTAACCGGGCACAAACTTTTTTACGTTTTCTGATTTTTCATGCAAACTACAGGCCAAACCCGATCAACCACTTGCCCAACTGTTTCGCAACACCCTAATCTAAGCATTTAAAGCGTCAACATAATTATTATAATGACAAATTTTTGTTAGATGTGTGGTAGAGCATCAAAAATATTTAATTAAAATTAATTAAAAAAAAAAATTTAATTAAAATTAATTTAAAAAAATAATTTTTAGCTCTTGATAAACAGTTTTAAGAAGTGTAATCGCCCCTTGAAAATTTTCCTACCAATGCCTAAACACTTTATTTTATAACTAATGATAATATATTTATATCATTTTGTCGTTGCAATCACTTAATATTTTCGGGTTGAATCTCACTTTCTAAGTTTTGAAATCCATAAAAGCATCTTTAACCCGGTATCATTCGCTATATAGAAAAAATCTAACAATTATGATTACGATTTATGATTACAATCACTGATTATACTCATAAATCGTAATCATAATTGTTAGATTTTTTCTAAATAGCGACCGATCGCAGGTTAATATATGCCATTGAATTTTTCCAGAAAAAAAGTCATTCAGGAAAGAAACTAGTATAATAAGTTACGTGTTTTTACGTTTTCACAAATCTTATGGTAGGTCTATGCTAAAAATTTAAGTAATTTAATTTAAAAAGTTCCATCAAAAGTAAATACATATAATATTTTGTTTGTAGATATGCAATTAGATTTAATATAATTAATTTAAAGTATAAACCAATTTTATTGGTTGGTGAGCGAATCTTTGCATAAATCGATCATTAATTGTGCCATGTAATCATTTAAATGTGCGTAATTTAAATATGATATAAAGCCCAAGATACATCTATGGGCTATGAGAAAACTCTAAACCAACGTACTGTAGCGTTTTAAAACCAATGTCGTTACTAAATACCTATATATTTTTTGATATTTTAAATATTTTTCAGAAATGGCCTCCTCAAATTAGAAATATGACCGCCACTGAACGAGAATAGCTATTTACGTACGAGCTAGCGAAAGTGATCCATTCCGGAAGAGTAAGATAGCTTGCAAAGCCGGAATAGATTACTTTTGCAGTGAGTCACGTATGCAGCTTTTCATCCAAGACAAGTCCTTTCCAAAATTAAAATATAAGATATATACGTCACTAGTCATATAACGGTAATGAAATAGAGGACGTACGTAATGAAATATAGGACGTACGTAATATTTTCATTACCGTTGTTATGACTGGTGATATCATGGTAATATAACACAAAACTGCCTCGACCGCAACGTATCATTTTCCATAAGTTAAAACTACATATAATGCTATACTTTCCAAGGTCTTGGATGAAAAGCATTTTATTAATTATATTCCTTAGTAAAGCAATTGGCTTCAGTCAACTTAAAATTGACTTTTGTTTTAAATTTTTAAAGAATTTTTAAAAGTGACTGTAAACAAAAATTCCTAATTTATTAACCTCTCTAGTCGACTGAAGAAAACATTCTATAATATGTTTTCAAATCTGTGAAAGTTTTGATCTGTGAATTTATTTAAAGAAATCTAAAGAATTAAGAAAAGTTCGAGAGCGAGCAAACAGTTGAAACTGATGCATTTGGAAGGGGGAACAGGTATGGAATACCTACTAGTTCAATGTAAGTTTTGAACATTAGAAAAAATTTTTTTTATAAATTTTAAGAACAACTACAAAAACTAAGGTAGAGGTTACTTCGTTTTACGATTAATAGATGTTTTAACTCTCAAGAATAAAAAGAAATATAAATGATGTAATTCAGTTCCCCCTAAGTGAGTTCAACTGATGCCACCGAAATTATTTTCTTCTAAGATTAAACGGTCTTGTAGTATAAAAATTTGGGCAGAGGAGAGAGTGTATAATTCTACTAGATCAATTATATTAGACTGAAAATAGTTGGAGGTTATTCCAAATTATCCTCAAGATCTTGCTATCGATAAAAGTTGAATTTATCTTTATAACTGATGGTTTTGGCTATCACAAAGGAATATTGAATACTTCCTAGACCTCCCGGTATATAACAGGATAATTTACAAGCTTTTCTTTAGTTTTCCCCAGTTGTTGATTTCATTCAAATAAAATTAAATTATTTACACATTTTTTATAAATTTTTTTTATAAATACAGTAGAATCCGCTTAATGTGATCACTTTGGGCCAAGAACATTTTGATAACATGAACCGACTGATAACAATAAGCAAATTTCAGAAAAAATGAATTTAAGAAGAATTAGGTAAATTTAGCAAGAATAAACTAAACTTAAATTAAAATGCATAAAGCAAAGTGCATATTTATCAAAATAAAAATAGAAACACGCCATGAAACGGGAAACTTAATTCGTTTTTGTATAGAAATTAAAGCGAGTGACATGTTTTGTAAAGATATATAAAATTTCAATGACCAATCAGAAAAAGATACTTCAAAAAAGAGAATATTGTGTAGGAAATTCCTTGAAAGTGATAATAATAAGCCGGTGGTTTTTGTATGTAAAGTGATTAAAGCGGCTGGTTCCCAATCAAAATGATCACAATAACCGACTGATAACATTATCCGTGATCACATTAAACGGATTCTACTGTAAATATATAAATTTTTCATTTTCCAGTTTGTGACTAAACAGTTTTTAACTTCAATATAGAAGAAGCTTATAATCACTAAAATTTCAAAATGATAAGAAAAGTACCACTAACCTCAGTATCAATTTTCTTAAATTCCTCCTCGTCTTCTTCCACTTCAAAATACAGCTCGGTTGATGTTATTGAGACCATACCGGGTGCAACAATACCAGGAGCAATTAATTTCGCCTTAGTGCTAATATTCACTGGACCTAAAATTTAAATGAAAAAAATTTAAATTGCATACTTTTATAAATATAATATATGTACCAGTTAGGTCATTATCTAAGTCACGATCATCAGTTAATAACTCGTTATCATCCATGAGGTCACTTGATTGCATCTGTTGATTGTTCCTTGAAACTGCCAATTGAGCATGAAACTCTTCTCTCGCCTAAAACCAATCAAAAATTATAATAATGAAAAGAACCCAAAAATATCAGAAATATGTATAATTACCTGCATAATGGCATCTTCAGGTGCTCCATGTTCAATTGCAGCTTTCAAAGTTGCTTCTGGATGAGTGGAACCAAGAGGATTGTGAACAAAACGTTTTCTTCTTCTAGCATCATCTTCCCATGCGTCAAGCTTCCAAAATTCATTCAGTCTACAATTAAAACAAAAAAGTAACACAAAATGTAAAATTATCACTCAGCAAACCTTGCTCCTATGGGATCCATATAACCCCAAGCTCCATGTTTATTTGACATGATATTACGTATTTTTTCTAATAATCGACTAGCAATCACAGTGTCTCTTCTTCTCGCGGCAGTTATTAAATGATCGCACATTCTTTCTTCCTCTTTTCTATCCATCAAAGTTTGAGCACATTGGGACTAAAAACAAATATGGCTCAGAACTTTCTTATTGAAATAAAATAGGATTTGCTTACCTCAAAATCTGCATGCTTTAAAACATCATCCGCTCTCATTCGGTTCAAAATAAACTCAGCTTCGTTTGCTACCCTAACAATGTGATCTTTCATAGCATGTGATAGTAATCTTCCTTCGTTAATCAGTTCAATAAACGCCAAACCAGCATGTTTCTGCAGGGAATTTTGCCACTCTTGCGAGCATAACAACATCACCAATTCAACGACCGAATTGCTATTTTTAAATGTGGTTAAACCTTTGCCTTCCATCAGCAACTCTTGACCGTGGGAACCCACCAAAGTTTTAGATAAAAAAGGTGCGAAGTCGACCATAATTTCTCTCAGAAGTGGACATACCGATCCTAAAGCCATTTCTAATTTTTGAGTGAGGGACGCTTCACGTGATGGAGTAGGCACGGAAATATGTTCCACAATGTTGTTTATTGATAAATCGTCGGCGTGTATTTGTGGAGGCGCTTGTATTAGATTGTCTGGTACTCTCACAACTGCAATTTCCGAATGCATTTTTTCTCGTTCGTTAGAATTTAAACTTGGAATATTTCCTTCCGTATCCATCATTCCAATATGAGAGTGAGAAATGTTTTGGATGTTGCGTGAATCTTCCTTAGTGTTCGACATTTCCACATCTTCATTTAAATTGATGTCTGTCCAATTTTCGTCGTTATTTAAGATTTTGTTGTCGTCTATTACGTCATTGCTTGTTTCTAAAGTGTTCATATCAGACGAATTTATCGAATGAACCTCTTCTATCGAGTCGGTACTCTAAAAACAGTAATAGAATGTTGAATGAGGATATGTAGACTAAAAGTTAGACAACAAATTTTTTTCCAGTAGAAAAATATGAGACCCTGACTAGAGATGTCCAGATAGATATATTATACTATTTTTATTATTGAATTTGAGTTAAAAAATAATTATTTAAGTTTGCATAGTAAAAATATTTATCTTCAGAAGGAAATAATAATAATTAGATAACAACAGCATTAAATAATAACAATATACAATTATTAAATTTTTTTGCAGTAACACAATCTGTTAGTAATATCTTGAACTACAACAGGTGAACACCCTTCAGTGAGAAATGGGACATTTCACCATCGATTATTTCCAAAATAAGTTCATTTATGTTGTACAATTGAGAATTAAAACATTTTTAAAGCCATTTATCTGCTTTATTTATTGTTATTTTGTATTCTATTTATTGCCGAAGTAAAGTTTACATTTATTATTAATTAAAAATTAAAAATTAAACGTACTATGTACCACTATAACTACGGGAAAAAAATTTAAAATTCAAGTAGACATAACTTTTTTTACTACAACTCAAAAGGTAGTAAAACGAGAAGTTAATGTCTGTAAGATCCTTTTACGAAATGGTCCGAGTCTCACATCTTTCTATTAGATAAACTTTTGTTCTTTAAAGAAGATATGCCCACCAGATCAGACTAATATAATAATTAAAAATTGATATTAACATTAAAATGCTAATTACACCACTACGCCAATTAGAAGTAGAATAAAAAAATAGAATTTAAAAATGTACACTATCAGGCAGATATGCATTACCTTTTTATTATTAATACGAGTACTGTCACGATTTCGTGCATGCTTCATTCCGTCCAATGAATAATCTACTGCATAACCATGTCCCATAGATGGGCGCTGTCTAGCGCTAACCTGTAGAAGGCGCACCGCAGCACAAGCAAAGTTAGTAATAAAAAGTAGGTACATTCACAACAAATGTTAAGATTAAAATATGAAAGAAGTAACCACACATTCATTATTATTAAAAGCATAACCACTACATAAAATGCAAAATTTACCTTAATCGATGGAGGTCCCGAGTGTAAATCGTGTTCCTGTACAGAATTATTATCCTCCATAACATATGCAGTGATAACTTCATAGTCTCCATCTTCGTGAGTCGTCGAACGACTGTGAATAGCTCTTTGAGCTAAAAACACACAAAAATTAGTTGCACATTTTTAAAAAATTTTAATCATGCTGCAATATTTAAAATAGAAAACTGTAAATTAGAAAAATAAAAAATAATTAAAACAAAATCGGAATGGAAAGTAGATACAGATTAAAAAACAAAAAATGTAAAATCGACATAGCTCGCAATAGTTCAAGCTTAGAATTTTTACCTTTAATTTAAACTTGAATTAAAAAAATTACTAAAATAATACTAGAAGTTGTAATAAAATTTTATTGGTTCATGCTCTAAGCGTTACACCTATAATGGTGGTTCAATCGAGACAATTTTCTGTTCAACTAAATTCAATACGGAAAGAAAAAAAAAGTTTCGATTTAACCACCAAAAAATATTTCAGTAAAATAAAAACACAAAACTACGTTTTGAAAAATCAAGCGTAATCAGCAAAAGATGCATATATTTCCATGGCGTTGTGGATTACCTGTATGACTGGCAATGGAGTTTCTATGGTATCTGTGGTCAACTTTGTGATTGTAGTGATGTGAATGGTGGTTATTATTATGGTTATAGTGATGTTTGACATAGGAATGCCTGTGGCGCACGTAATTGTGATGTGCTGAGGCATTAGGATGTGAACCGGGAAGGAATTGGGGATAAACGTGATGTGACCACTGCGGAAATAGAGGCCTCGCACTGCCTTCTGCTTCACACAAACAAGTTCATTGTTAGTTTCTTACACACTTAATGGCTATTATTTTGTTAATATGATTATTATTATTATTATTTGTGCAAATATCAAAGCGTGAGTGTTAATGGCGGCTGTGGTTTAATGAATTACGTACGCTATTCAAACTGAAACTTCTATTTACTGAAATTGGTATGTGATTTGGCAACGTTACCGCTCATTTTTGGTAGCTTAGCTTAAAAGATCCAAAGTTCTGGGAATTTATATTTTTTGCAAAATGAGAAATAACTGTCACCGTATTAATTTGTGAAAAAATTCATATGATTTCGATTCGTTCTCACCTTGAGGACTGTCAGAATGATGGGAAGTTCCGTTACTTCTCACAGGTGGTGGTGGGCTAGGAGGGCGAATAGAAATAGGTGGTTCCAAAATGTCACGATATTTGGAAACCATCAACACAGAAATGAAGTAAACAATGGCCAAAGACAAAAATTGAGCTTGTTTTGTTTCTTCCTACAAGTGAAAGTGTTAAATCTTATTTAGTAACAAATTTAAGCATAAGTGCCTGAATAAACGTTCTCACCACATCTCTATAAATAACAGCCCGTAGTCTATTCACGTCCATGTCCTGCAATAACTTCTCGGGATCCTTCACCGGACTTGATTGACTTGATAAATTATCGGCAATATTCTAAATAAGGTTGAAAAAATTTCAATGTTTTGATTATATTTCGAGAAAAGTAATTAAGTGAGAAATGTAACCTCAGCAGCAGAAGCATTTAAAAATAAATGGTTGGTAAATCCCCGAATTTTGATATTTCTAATTTCGGACTTAATTACTCCAATATGTTAAGCATACAAAATTTTACAATATGTACAATAATATTAAGTGAAAAAGCAAAATTTGATGATTGTTTTTCGCAAAAATTTTTGATAATTTCTATAGATACAAAATCTGCAAAAATCATGCATATGAATATGATAAAAGTGCTTAAGCAAAATACATACCTTGGGAGAATTTTGACCTCCACGAATGAATGATTGCAAATGTGCTGACTTATGGCTAGTGTTTAGAGGTGGTGGTGCAAGTATTGAGTGCGGACGACTTCTTTCTTTACACTCCAAACAGTTGCGGACCGCACAAGTGCATACCTAACATACGCACACAATTCAATGCATCATACATTCATATTTTTTTTCATTTTACAGCAATTCAGAAGAATTTTGGATAAAAATTGAAAATTTTAAATTTACTTTTCTTGCAATTGTTATTGCAAAATTTGTGAAAGATATGCAATCTACGGCTAATTTTGTTTTGTAGTTGATTATAAATTCAAGGATTTCCACGAAATTCCAGTGATTTTCAAGGAATTCCAAAGATTTCCCAGAAATTCCAAAGATTCTCAAAGAATTCCAAACAAGTTTCAGTCTAAAGAATTTCTAAAGTGATTCTGGGTTTCCCCAGGTATTCCTAATGATTTCCAAGAGAATTCAAAATTCAATTTACCCTTTGATATTGCATTTTCATAACTTGGAATTTTGGAAATGTAAAATTTATAATTGTGTTGAATGTTAACTTTTAGCTGATCACTCTGTTTTCTCATTTTTTCGTTTTATGTATTTCATCTGGCGCTCAGCACACGGTTATATTGTCTGCAGCAACGATTAGCTCATCCAAACAAACCTTATTTTTAAATTCGTCCGAATTAACCGCCTTCATAACATCACAGTCTGGTAGCTAGGTGGAGTCAAACTGTAACGAAATAATCTCGGGGATTCCCAGATATTTTGGTGATAAAATCTGTATATATTTAAAAAAATCTTTATCCATTTCATCTGAATTGCCATATTTATGTACACAATTTAGCCATTAAAAAAATTAAAAAACGCAAACATTAATATAACACAAAATTTAAATTAGTCAATTAAACTTACCAATCTTAAGCATTGTCTTAAAATGCCGCCACTTGACATATTTTTTTCGGCTTCTAGTTCACCGAAATTTAACGAACTCGCAAAAATCAAAACATCGGCCATATTTACCAACCTCTGAAGGAAAGATACGGCGATTTCGATCGGCATTCCTTGAGTTGGTTCAATGACATCCAATTCGCTCTAAAATTGAAACTTTAAAATAGGCATATTAGGATCGTTCATTACCATACATTCGGAGAAGTTGCCGACGCAAGTAGCGGTAACAATCCTCCACAAGCTATTATCAGATTATCAGCCAGTTGTGATATCAAATGAACCGTATTTACAACGAAAATGGCATTTTCGCTGCTGTTAACAAAATCCAATACCGATTTCGTTGAATGACTTCGCCAAACTTGAATGTCTGTCTCTAAAGAAAATAAAACGTCGGAAAGCAATCGCTGATGAATATAAGACCACTTAAATTCTGGGATACGAAATGGAGGTCTCGTCGGACCTGGGCTAAACATAGGACGAGCAGACGGCGTATCCGGCTTCGCATTTTTCGGATCAACTAATAAAAAAATTTAATTTAATTAATAAATTATGGTGAAAAAAATTCAGTATATTTTTTTAACGAGAGCAATTTGGGGGACTTACCGAAATGATTGGGATCGACCTGCGTAGATGTGGACGCACTTCGAGGTCGTTTCTGAGGCGAAACGCGGTTTGCAATATTGTCGTCGTCGTTTTCTCCACGTTCTAGAGAATTCAGCGGTAAACTGACGCGTCGTTTTACTTCTTCGGCATTTTTAATATTCTCTTGTAAAATGTCACCATCGACGTTAAGTGGCTTTTTGACATCGACACATTCATTGGAAATAAAAGTCGGATCACAGAACTGTGAAATGGTCGAAATGCTTTCTACAGGTGGAACATCCATTTCACTTTTAACCGTTTCGTCGGGCAAAAGTTTGTTTGAGTCTTCACTTATTTGACAAGGAGGTGTAGCATCATCTAAATTACTCTCATTTTTGGACGGCTCTAAATCTACACTCACAGCACTTATTTTATCATCAATTGGCACAGTTTTAATCACTTCACTTTCACTCACTTCAATTTTATCTTTATGTAACAAATTATCACTATCGTCTTCATTAATTACAAGTTCCTCAATTTTTGGTTCGCTTATCGTATCGGAAATTTCAGCTTCTTGAATAGGTTCATCAGTTTTATCGTCCGAAACGAAATCTTCAAACGCTTCCGCTAAAGATTCTTTCGAATCCAGTGTAGCTTCTCCGCTATCGTCGTTCGCTGTTGTATTTTGTTCTTCCAACCTCTTGTCCACAGCTTCGCTCAGTTCAGTTGGAGTTAAATATCGATCCGAGATGTCGCTATCCAGTATTTCTCGTTCTGGACTGGTGGGTAGATTTTGAGGACTATCTGGAGCAACAATTTCGCTAATAACGTCAGCTTCGTTATTGTTGCTGGCTTCGTCATCGGGAATTACGGAGAAACTTTCAGAAATTTTATTGTCTTCCACAAGCGTTTCGTCTGTCTTTTCAATTTCGGTTGTTTCTTCGGCGTGGTCAATTTCACTTAAAAGTAGCTTTTCCGTTTTTCTCATAATCTCTTCCACAATGCAGTCTACTATGTCAGTCTTTTGCCTTTCGATAATATCGGCGTTATCTTCGCCGGGACTATCAAAACTTGGAGTGTGAATTCCGTTACATACGGGGGAGTCCGATTCGATAGCACCTTCGGTGATTGGAGACTTTAGGGGCGAATCTTGCGAAAAAGGCGATTCTTTTCCAATTTTAACGTCACTGGATAAATCGCTAGTCCTCGAATCTAACGAAACACCTTCACTATCTACCGGTTTCATAACAAACGAAGCCGGACTACTTTCAGAAATTGACGAATTAAGATCACAATTGCACACTTGTTCGGAATTTTCGTTTTCTATTTCGCGAACCGTCGCCGAAGAATTCCACTGTTCTTCGTTTTGATGGTAACCGTTTACGAGTCCTTGAGCATGGTGTTCCCAACCTGAAATAGTACTGATGGGCCTTTGTTGTCGAACGGCAGGATCGGTGATGTTGTCCGTCCTTTGTCGTTCGTAATGTTCGTACATTTGAGCAAATTGCAGCTTAAACTCTTCGTAGGACACCTAAAAATGGGAATTAGAACAAAAATGCTATTTCGTAAAAATGACTTACTTTCGAATGAACAATGGCTAAAGTATCGACCCAAACTCTCCAGCCACCGTATTCGTACTTGATAGCGTGGTGCAATAACATCCGAAATAAAGAATAAACCATATCGGAGATTTTTTGCTCTTCGGTATTTTTAGGGTGAATGTATGCCATCGCTATCAACCACTCTTGCCAGACCGACATTTGGAGAACCGTTCGTCTATTTTCGCGATTATTGTTGCACAATAAGGTCATATCCGATAGGAACAACTTTTTCACTTCCAAAAGTTGTTCGGTTTGTTTGGATTGGCGAACTAAGGTGGCGACAACTTTAAGTATCACTGCAAAAAAGGAAACAAATCGGGTCATGTGGATTTTTGGTGCAAGTATTGAGACTTACTTGGATTTTCGAGTCTAAAATGAGACTCTGGTTCGGGATGTCTGGTGTATAAAATTTGTTGACTTATATGTTCCGTCATAATTTCGTATAAAACGTTGTAGGTGGGTAAGGTCAGAGTATCTTCGTTAAGTAGGAGTCGTTCGGCTAACAGGGTGTACAAATTATGGGGACTCATGACGTCGTACTTCCTTTTGTGTGTACTCCGACTAAGAAAGAATCCAAGCAATTTCAATGCTTGCAATCTAATTAATTGACTTTCGGAGGCAAGAAGTTTAAATATTGATCGTACGCCGTGTTTACAATCAAATGCTGGAACCATCGACGAAGGATGCTCTGACATGAGAGATATTAACATTTGTAAAACGTCGTGTAGATTTTCGTCCTGGAATTATCGAAAACATATTATGCGAACCGAGTTAGTATAAAAGTTGATGAACCTACTTCGTGGATTGTAGTTAAAAAGTTTAAAATGCTTTGCAATTCGTCGTCTTTGACGCCGTTCCCAATCATGATGAGTTGCTTTAAAAATAATAAGATGTAAGCTCGAATTGCTAAAATATCTTTTTGCGGCGGTCGAGGTCCGTCTAGAAAAAGTTTCATTTGTTAAGGACATTTAGAATGTGAAAAAGTATTAAAAGTTGCTTTTGAGTTATCGCGTGATGTGGAAGGATGAAGTTAATTCTATGATTGAATTGATGATTCGGTCACAAAAGTCTGTTCTTTCCCACAGAAAATAGAAATAAATAGCAGCTATAATTTTTAATAAAACGCATAACAATAAAAGTTGTTAGCTTTTGATTTACTTTAGGTTCTCTTCCATTGCCATTGTCGGAATTATCTATCTCGATTAAAATCCCTCCGTTATTCATCTCGCAATAATTGAAAGCAAACAATTTTTATGTAGTTGGCACAAAATAATTACCTAATCCTTTAGGAATAATTCCGCTTTTACCTCTCGGATTCACAACCCAATAGTAATATTTTAATGTATGTACAGTTTGAAGAACAGTCGATACTCTTCGTACGTTTGAGTAAATTTGGGTATCCGATAAAAATTCGGTAGCCAAATAGGAATACAACCTGGTTTGAACTGGCGATGGTGTGTAGATCCATAAGGCGGGGTTGAAGAGAACGTGATCCAGCAGCTGCCACGTTAGAAACGAGAAGCAAAATAACTACATCAAGATAGATTTAACCGCTCCCGGTACTTACCCAATGTCACATTTATTATATTAAAGAAAAAATTATTAATTGAAAGCAAAATGCAAAAAATAAACGCAACATGCATGGATAAGTACTGGTCTTCACATGTCATCTACGACTGATAAGCTGCTAAGTAAAGGTATACCAAAATCTTTTAATGCCTAATAAGTAAGTTACTTGAGAATTATTAAAATTATTACTATATAAAAATAGAAAAATGTTAATTACGTACTAGGTGGTACAAACCTTTGGGTTTTAAAAAATCACATAAAGAACACTGAAATTTGAAAATATTTTACTTAAGGCGAACTTACCTGTTTCAATAGGAGTTCACTATTAGCGGTTAAACAAGTGACAAGGTATTTTGTAAGATTGAGAAACGATCCGAGAACATCGACGGTGAGATGCTCTCGAGAAGATCTTTGCAACATAAAGCTAATGACCAAAAATCCACGATTTTGTATCATGTGTTGCTGAACTGTTTGAGATGATTCTACCAATTCGCATATAAAACCTAATAGTTTTGAGCTGAAATACAAAAGAGAGACCTTTAAAAAGCTGTACGAAAAGCAAGCTTAAGGAAATTAGAGTGGTTTTGGATGGCTGCCAGTTTACATAAGGTAAGTTGGCGATACAACTCTATAGATAAAGGTGTGATGTATAACCTTCCACGATAACAGCTTTTCCATTAAGATTACACAAAATTGTTAACAATTTGTTTATCGTAGCAAATTTTATGTAAAACATTAAATACTAATAAAACATTTACACAAGCGTTATAAACAGCTTTCATAATATTCAACCTCCCAAGAGACAGACAGCTTGTTCCAAACAAAAACCACTCAAGTTTACAATGCAACAGTATGCATTTCAAGTTACTGTTTGAATAAGTTTAAACTCACCGTTGTTCAGTGCTAAGTTTCATTTAAACGACCTCACGTTACTTTATTACAACACAACATAAATTAATTAATTAACAAAACAAATGCCTTATTATGGCAGCTGGAACTTGAGCATCTACTTTTACTATGCCAGTGTAATCAAATAAAACGTATCTTAAAAAAAAACGGAAAAAAACAACAATTTTTTATTGATAATTAAATACTTTACACATAATCGAAGTGCAATTTCGGTCACTTTTACCGGCGATCGCCCGAGGAACTTTAAATGTTCAATTAATTTAGCTATTTTGCAACTGTTGCCGTGTAACAAAGTGAATAGATGTTTCTATGATTATATCAAAACAAAAAAATTTGAAAATTAAACAACGAAAATGTTTTTTCAATTTTAAAATTACATACTAACTATTGCGTTGTTCCTGGATTTAATACTACAAGGCTGGATTATTTGGATTATGAATCCAATCGATTTTATTTGTTGCAATATTTGCACAGACTAATCTATACATCGCAATTTTTCTCTAATTTAAATGAATCCCTAAGTAAAGAAACTATAGACTTTAATAAGCAAAAAATGTAGTTATTTGAGTATCAAGTTCAACTATTGATCACGGTTGTGGATTACTAAACGAACAGAAAACAGACTTTATTGCCAGTGTGCTTATTAAATTCTTTCTGAAATTGCGAAATTGTAGCTCTCCCTACCGCAGAATATTAAGTCATTATTGAATAATTCTAAATGCAGTAATAATTATTATTATTATTATTTTATTTTTGCCAATTTGGAAAATAATATTTTTTAATGCGGCAGAATTACACATTGCTCCCCATATATATATACTCTTCTCCCCTTCATTGTAGAGTAAACTTGAAACACTCGGTCACAACAGGGTAGAATTATTGTTCAGTTTTAAGTTTCAAAAATTTTGAACATAGGACAGACTTCTCTAATTTATTGTTAGTTCGATAGAATGTATGGAAAATTATATTTCGGTTCAACAGCACAGTTTTTTTATTTATTTAAACATTATTTTATTGGATATCTGGGAAGTATTCCATAACCTCAGACTTGGCTTCAGAGGTCGAAAACTTGTGTGCACATTCTGTGAAAAATTTTATAAAATGGGAGATTTTAACTCTTGCAGAACAAATACATTAAACAAATGACTTACAAAATCGCTTTTACAACAAAATTTATTAGACATTTTTTGTTGAAAATTTCATTCTCTTTATTTTTGTTTATATACATTTTTCTATTTTGCCTCACCATTTCTGAGATACAGTGACTTATTTGAATTTTATTAAATTTTTTGCAGAAAATTTTTTTTAAATTATTATATCTCGCAAAACGGTGCGACGAAATAGAAAAATGTATATAAACAAAAATGAAGCAAATGAAATTTTCTACAAAAAATGTCTAATACATTTTGTGGTAAAACCGATTTTTATATGAGAAAACATGTCTTCAAAAGGTATAATTTACATTGCTGGCAAAAGACTGGATGCTTAATTTTGTGAGCCCATTATATGTAAGTATGTCGTGACAGTATGCATCGGGGTTTTTAAAAATTTTAATTTTTTTAAAACTTTTTTAAACAAATTTAAACTTAAATTTAACTTAACAAGATTTAACTTTAAAAAAGTTTAAAAAATTGAAGCTGACCAAATAAAAAACCAAAACTAATAAGTCAAAAATAAGTAAAATTATTCTTGTAGGAAATTTTATCAGCTTCAATTTTATATAGGACAACTTTTTGGATAGGGCTAACCGTTTTCGAGATATGAGCAAAAAACCAAAATTCAGGACCTTTTTCGTGCCCTCTTGCACTCCGCACACTCCCCAAGTTTGGGTACTTTTAGTATGTTTACTTTCTAAATAGTCCAGACATAGCCCCGAAGTCAAAAATTGGGATCTCGACATTTCCCTCTACACCCCTGTTTTTAGCATTCATTGCCTGGACTACAAAGCTTACCTTAAATTAATAATTGTGCAAAATACCACGAAGAAAATTAATTCTATTACGTTGGTAGTTGTTAATTTATTATTAGAATGAATTTCGTTTCGTTCCCCTCGAATGGTTTTTCTTAACGCAATATCATTTTTTTAAACAGCTCGTGATGCTGTTTCAACAGCCGGTTGGCCAAAGGTTAGGTAAAGTTAAAGGTTAAGTCAGAGATTAAAACTTGTACCCTTTTTATATAATTAAATTAATTGTGACGCGTTTCGATCTCAAGCGGGCATTGTCTGACCTAATTTTAAACATACTAATGCAGTTAAAAATTAAATAATAAAAGTACTTATTTTTGGAATTTTAATTTGTAAAATACTGCTAATAATATTTTGAGGTCGAAACACGTAATTTATTAAAGTATACGAGAATAGTAATATTATTTTATTTTTTTATTATCAAGCAATTATCGCTTCGTATTTTTCTCAATATTTTAAATTTAGAGATTAGATTAAAGGTTAGCAAAAGCGACTCGCAGTTTGCTTTGATAGAGGGACAATAAGGAGAAATTTTGGGTCAAACTATAATAAAAACTATTAAACACAATTAATTAAAACACGGTGATATACTGGAGGTATTCCATACCCTTCAGATCCTCTGATTTCAGAGGTCAATGGTAATATTGACTAAACTGAGGCCAAAAATCCGGAGACCCTCAGTGATCAAGGAGAATCTGCTGCTGGTGATGGTGGTAGAAAACTCGGTTCTTCTGTACACTGTTCTCATATGAGCAGAAGCAATAAAATGGACAATATCACAATATTGAGACACAGATGAAATACAGAAAAACTATACTGCATAATTGGAAGCATAAATGGAAGAACGTAGTCCGACTAGTGAGCTATTCTCAGATATCAAAAAATAAATCACGAAACCAAATGATAAAGTACAGGCTCTGAGTGAACACGGAGGCTTCTCTTTTTATCAAATTAAATGCAGGAAGAAAGAAAGCCCTAAATACTTGTTGAGTGAAAAGCTGAGCAAACCGTCACAAACCAGTAAAGTTGGAAGCTGAATTAAAAATTAGGTTAGAGCAGTAGTTTCCAAACTACTACGTGCGGACAAAGCTGTAAATTCTATAATATTTCATTTTTAATTTTAGAAGAACTACTATAAAGAGGTCAGATTGCCTGACCTTCCTACATCTTAGTCGGGTGGTTTCATCAACTTCCTTCAGAATATAAAATTTTATTACGAGTAGGTAGATACTTAGATCTTGTATGAATTTTTTGTAAGGAAAATATGTAAGAATTTTGTTTGAAAGTAATGAACTGCGATTTAATTAAAAAACATTTATCGTTTCAAAAAGTGATTGCTGGTAGATTGCCCACGTTACGAACATTAATAACTGTCCGAACAAATAACAAAAATTTCGTGACTACATAATTTTGATGGCAATCTTGGAGCTTAATGGTATTTAAAATCAACATAAAACTTTAAATCTGAATAATTTCAGCAAACAAGGAAATCCGAAGAATGCTATATCTGTCAGGATTGCATAGTTGTGAGGTTTTTCACGATATTTATGGTTATAAACCGAACATAGGTTGCAATACAAAGTGCAATAAATTGAGGTGGCGAAAGCACAGTTGTTTTAGCGTTGTTACTTTTGGAACGTTTGTTTCATTTAATCTCAAGACAGCATAGTGCTTTGTGTGCTCTAAGACTTGTGAACTAAACCTAGAAGACGGATAAGTTAAACTTGCGAAAAGAATGTCAAGTATACAATTATTGCTCCCCGCTCACTGTTTCCGACAATGCCTGTATAAAAGTGTAAACACGTGGGCATTTTTATTTTTAAGGGAATATTCATGGTCGCGGTGGCGTTTCGTATCGAAGATTAAAGTGGCTACTTATGCCGGCAGAAGCGTATAAATTAAATTGTCCTGTAGGATTCCATGGCCGGTTCAATATAAATTTTACCATTGAGTAATAAACAAAATTTCACCAACTATCTAAAACGAACTTCTAAGCAAAGCTTGAAAAAGCTGACACGAATCGGGCTACCTGCTGGGCATTAGGCACACTTTGATCACGTTTGCATTATGTCTCTATGGTTACAATGTAACAGATATACCAATTTCTTAATTATAATTTAGTTTGCCTCGTCGGTGCTGGCTTCTTATGTAACATGCCCGTTTGGAAAATTGAAATAATAATTACGAACAATTATGCTTTTTTTATCGTCCACAGCAAAACCCAACCGAAAAAGTTAGTATTACTGCAAAAGTTTTCTAATTTATAATACATAAATTTATTGCTATAAATTAGTGATTTTTGAACAATAAATTGTTCTCTCTTTAGTAATCCAAATATCGTAGTTGTAGGTTCAAATCTGTCAGACGGCAAAAATTTTATTGGAACGAAGTTCCGTATCGCACGATATGCCGTTTACACTTGAGCGGATGGAGACTAGCCCAAAAACAGTGTAAGAAAAATTCGATCGACACTTTTAAACGACACCGCGGCACTTTTACAGCCATGCATGCATGCATGACGTGATGCAGATACACCTGCGATATTTTGCTATCTCTGTTTACTTACAGCGCATTACTAAGATTAAATGTACTGATTAAGTTTATATTATTAATTATTTGTAAAGTAAAAACCTTTGTCAAAATGGAAGAACTTCGATATAATGAAGCAACTAATCTCTTGAACATTTTGAAATTATTGCATAACAAACACAAAACGATAAATTTTAGGAGCTACAGTTCAATGCAAAAGTTAAAGACTTACCATAAAGTAGGATCACGTTTAGAATCTGTAGTTTCATTACATTCATAAGGCATATCCAACTGAGAGAATAACGGAAATAAAACTTGAATACCTCCAATTGAATTTAGCGTACTATGGATGGAATGTGTTATCACAGCTTTCACATCCTAAAAGTGAAAAATAAATTGTAAGAATTGAAACTTTTCTATATGTTTAATGGTAATACGTACTTGCAGCATGAGAGCATGTGGAGTGTGGACGAAGTAAGAAACGTTCCCTTTGGGAGCAGATTGCAAACATAACTGACTATCAGTAGCAACAGGATTGTACATAAAAACAATGGCACTTGATAACTTCCCGTCGTACAAAACCTAGAAAGCGAGAATGAAAATAGGAAGAAATATAATATTAAACAAAGCACTACAAGATTTAATTTCAATGATAGTTGAAAAAAAAAACAGCTCTGAGTACGAACAAAAGCTAAATTAAACATATATACTAAACTAAAGGAAATAAAAAAAATTATCGTGCTTAAAATCAACTAAAACTAAACTATAAACTAAAAAAAAAATCTAGATCATGCTTACGGATACATCAGATTCGGGTTGCGATATGCTACTTGTTTGGTTGTATTCGATTTCACTCACCCTTTTATGATTGTCAGGGAGATTCAAGTGGCATTCATTATCAAACCTAAATTGACTCTGCAAATGTTTAATTAAAAAATAATTAACGCTGTCGTAAGTCATTAAGGTTACCTTATAACCAGGACCTAATCTATGCATAGCACAAATTTGATGGGTAGTAAGAGCTTCACTAAATAAGTAAATAGCAGACATTTGACCACAAAAAATACGTTCTTCATCTAATTCGGGAGTTGCACCAATATAACACTTATCAAAAGGCTAAAAAAGTTTAATTGTTTTACTGCTAAAAAAAGGAAAAAAAAAGGGGGGGGACTTACATCGTTCGTGGATACCAACCAAGCCATTTCAGTACTCGAAGCTAATTGGCCATTAACTAAACATTTAATTTCACTCTTTGTCCATCTATTATAAATATATACAACCGCAATCATATACCACTAAAAGCAAAGAAAAAGTTTTTCAAAAGTAAAATTATAATTCGAGTAACTTACCTTTCTAGGTTGAAATTCGTATTTTACACAATGTTGGAAACCCTTTCCTTTAATTTTCATAGATGTTAAAACCAAACAGTTTCCAACAAAGTGAGCCGAATACCCAACTCCTTTGCTGGTTTTGAAACTAAAATGTAACTTTTAATAAAAAATCCTATCTCATTACCACACTCTCATACCAATACAAATAAGGCTTTTCTCTTTCGATGTTAACAGAATTAATTGGATCTAAACGAAACCATGTAGTAAAAGTGAAACCATTTTCATAAGGCCACTTAGCTAATGGAGGTAAAACGACCGCCTATAATTAAAAAGTTAATTTGTTTTGTTAATTAAACAAAAAAATGTTATTACCGATCCCTTTCGACCGGGAAAACTGAAAAACACGTCGGGTCCGTTTCTGTGGGGCATTTGTCGTAAAACATTTAACAATTTTGCCGAATGACGAGGCTGCAATAAGACGGATCATTAACATTTCAATTCTTTTCCAATTTAAATATTGACAAAGAAATACGAAACTCTTTTATATGTAATTCGTTCATGCAAATTTGTATCTCGACAAAAGAAAATTAAATTTTAATTTCTCTGGAGGATACGTAACAACTACAAAGACTACTTACCCATTTTCCATTCATTGCTTTCATCGCGCCAAACAAAAGCTTCAACTCTTTAACAGTTATACTGTAGCTGGCAAGGACGCCCAACATTTCTATCAAAAGATCTGGAAAATCAAGAAAATATCTTTTTATTCACCTTCAAAGCGATTACATTCAAATTTATTTGGGGTTTACATGATGGCATCTTTAGAAATAAGTGTTTTCAATAATTAACCTAGGGTAGTTTACACTCTTTATGTGTTTACCTAACTACTAGAATGTCAAAAGTAGGTAAAAGATATATTTAACAAATATTTTTAAGCTTTTCACTAATTGCGATTTTCAGATTATACATTTTCAATATTTCAATATTTTCTAATTATATCACGAGGGTTAAGAAAATATCCTTAAAGATAAGAAGAGTTTTTAGTCGTTAATTTAAATTAACGATTTTAAATAAACCAGATACAATCATAATGTCGGCCTGTTTCGGCCGTGTTATTGATCGACCATCTTCAGAACATATAGCGTCAATACATATATAAAATTATAAAAATACAATTGCACTAGTTTTTCTTTTGACTTAAAAAACAATTATTTTTGTTCTTACTTCAGAACAAAATTTTTTTCCAAACAAAAAAAACTTTGAGGATTCCACCTTATTTATTAGCAGCATTTACTGTTTGCAATGCTGCAGTTTAAATGTTGTTACCGGGTTACCGCAATCAGTGTTCATCTGAAGATGACAAGTCCCTTCGGCTAACTTTGAAATCTAGATAGCGTACAATGAGATGAAATGATTCTTTTTCTTATTTAAAAAGAGGGAGTTATATTAAATTATTACAATCAAATTATTGTGGAAATAATAATTATAAAAATAAAATGAAAAGATACCATGATGTTGAATGTTAACATTTTGTTTTATGAATCTTTTTCCTATAAATATATAATAGTTAGTGAAAATACTTTTTTTGCCATAAAAAAAAATAAAATAATGAAATTAGTGTACCTAAATGTTTCTGATACTAATTTCTGTGCTATATAAAAAATAAATCATCGATAAAAATAAAAAATATACCATTTCATTGAAAGATCTTCATAATCAAAGCAGGTTTTTCTTAAAATTCATTGAAGAAATAGAAAATTATATAAAAAAATTGTTTTGCAAAAATACAAGAATACGATAATTCTTCACCATTTGACATTTGTATTTTATTTTAAGCAACGTAAAATATTTTCTATCACAATATCGAGTAACAAACTCTGTTTGCAATACAGTAGAGTCTCAATTATATGAACAGTAGAAATCATGTTTGTTTTTTTTAATATTAAATCTAATTTTTTATCTTATTGTTCAAAAAAAGATTTTTATAGGAGAAAAATAAGTAAAACAAAATTCGGAATTTTTATTTAAAAAATGAAGATTATCGCTGTTCGTATAATCGAGACTCTACTGTAGCTGACAAATTGCAATAAAGAATAATTAATACATAAACACATTATAGTTGTTACTTTTAACTGCCAGATTAAAATTTAAAATTTCATACACTATATAAAATAATGATCTAATTTTTCTAAACTACCAATAACCCAGCTTTCATCTAATTCTGCAATTAATTAATTAATTAATTAATATAATATTGTATAAACATACTTTCAGTGATTTTAGACCCCCAACCTGCCTGTATAAGAGAAAATAAAAAAATCGTGACCCCCCCATAAATAATAAAATATAAAATAATCGTTAGCCATTGTCATAACAGATGACAATGAACGTTATATTTACTTGTTTCAAGTCGTTTAATGTCATAGTATGTTTGGTGTTCCCCGAATTTATTTCCAATAAAAAATATGCAAAGGAATTTGGGATAACCATAATAAAAAATAATAGTATTACTGAAATAATAAACATAATTTCGAAAACATTTTCATTATTTTGTAATTTTTTTTATCTTACTTAAGATTTATAATATCTCCCCCGCTCCCTTTGTCTGCAAAAGTAAGAAAAAATTGCATCCCCACACCGCCTAAGCCTGCTTTTATTGTTAAAATTGCACCAATTCGATTCTAAAAGTTTCTTTTTCTAATCATTGAGGAGACTCATTGGTAGTCTAATTCCAGATTTTCGGGAATTTCCTGCTGTCATACCAACCGCCATCTTGAATTTCAGGGGAATTGGTTTTTATTAAATAATTCCCTTATTTTCAAATTTTGTCTTAAAATGGTATTTATTTGGTAATTTTGCTCCATTTTTCAAGTTGAACTTGATAAATATCAATAGAAGACGAAAAATGGTAATGACACAGAGAATTACATTTCCTGCTTATTCGGTTATTACCAATTTTCGCCAAAAGTTGAAAACGAGGGAGTTATTTGATAAAAATAAATTCCCTCTCAAATTCAAGATAACAGCTGACACACAGTAGAAAATTCCCAAAAATCTGGATTTTGACTAACAATGATTACAAAACAATTGTGAAATCGAATTAATCCAATTACAAAAAATGTATAGCAAATGGGCTATTTGCCTTTTTAGGGAATTTTGACAACTTTATTATTTTTCAATGACAATGCATTTTGTAGAAAAATGGTTGATTCTTTTAACCGTTAAACGATAAATTTAGCGTTTTCGAAAACTCTCATAATTATTTTATTAAATATTTAAATTCAATTGAATAACTTGGAAAAGTGAGATTCAATATGATGCAGTGGTTTGAGAGACAAGTCCAATTTTGATGTTGGTTTCGATTCAATTGCGGTTCCAGCAATTGGGTCTAATGTTTTTAAATTAATTAAAAGCTTCTGATTTGAAAATTGTGCTTTTTTCAGTTTCGCAGGCATAAGTCGTTTTCATATTTTTTTTAATTTATAACTTTGAGCTTCTTTTTATATACCTATGTATAGAAAATTTAACAATGCAAGTAAGTTTGTTTTTGTTCTTTCCAAATTTCATATATTTTTTTAAAATTTACTTCCAACTCCCAAAATCCCTTAATTAAATGATATTAAACGCAAGGGTGCAAATCTGGGTACTTCAATCAAAGATTATTTCCCCGATAAGATAATTCAAAAATATAATTTTGTATCACCATTATTTAAATTTTTAATAACGCTTCACATATTGTAGATATTATGTGAATCAATCGAATTTATTTTTTTTAATTCAAAACTCTTTATAGGTCTGTGCGATAATATTTTACTTTAAATCGACATTTATGATGAAGAAGTGTTAAGAATTGTTCCCTGATGAAAAATGAAACTTTTCTACCGAATTCAAAAAATTCGAACAAATTATTTGGATAGATAATATGCGTAACTGATAAAACAAAAAATTGAAAGTTAAGAAAAGTTCGGAATGATAAAAATCGATTTTCACTTTCATTTAAAAATTAGGTGAAGAAAAGAAAGAATGAAATTATAGAAAAATTTAATTGCTAATTGTTTCATAAAAACTTTTTTAAAAAATCTGACATTTCAATTAGCTTGTAAAAGTTAATAGCTGCAATGTGATAAGATCGGAGCAATTCTTAATGAAAATGAAAAATTAAGCTAACTTTTAAGTCTAGCGGAAAATTAAATATTTAAGTTTTTTAATTAATTTTTACATAAAAAGTTGACAGAAATAGATCGCCAATTTAGAAAATGCTTTTGGCACATCATTAATTAGCATTCTTTTACTTTAAACATTTTTTAGATGTACAACGAACCAACCATTTTTTGGAACTAACGCAACGTAGAGGCTAATTATGAGAAATTTTAGTTACTAAGTCTTATCAGCAGTAGGCCAGCATCAAAAGCGTAAGTGCTGAAATGTCTGCAATTGTAGTGGAAAATTAAAAATTTATTAACTCCGACTTCCGAAATGTTAAAATTTTCATTATAAGAATAAATTATTTCAAGGCAAATAAACTTTGTATACATATTTTAACAATTTCGTTTATTTCTATAATTTATTATTAAAGCACAGCTGTTTTTTTTCTAACAAAACAATTTCCTGTGAAAATACACAGTAAGCTTTTGATAGATGCACACATATTCCCGCAATTTTAAGCCAATTGTGTGAAAATATATTGTTGGGTAGCACATGAGAAAAACGACAACATTTTAAATTACTCTTTTTAAAAAATTATTTAAATTTCCGCTGTTAAGAGAAGCTCTGTTTTATATCAAAAACGTAAGGAAAGAGCAGCTGGCGTAATATTTAATAGCAAAACATTGTCCCTCTAATTACAAGAGTGGAATACGAGAACGCTGAAGAAAATATCCGACAGCCATTTCTCTCTACCACCGGGATAAGAAAAAAATTAATAAACCACATAAAGATGAAAAGAATAAATTGGCTACCATACTAACAACGGTATCAACACAATCAGCGATTTTAGATGTGAAGCCTAATTAAAAGTGAGTTTTTCAGCGTTATTAATATTTTCCGACATACAAAAACTTGGGTTAAAAAAAATACGTGGGTAGGAAGGCATTCATTTTCTTAAGGGATTATGAAAAACAAGATAATCAAACAGTCGCCGCATTGTTATCCTCTGCCAGGGTATTAGAAATGGAATTTGCTGTAGGTCATTGGCTAGAAAAATACAAAATTAAATAATATAAGAAAACCCAAGATAGTTGTGGTCTCCAAGCAATACTCAATTCGGAACGTGACCAGCGTTCAATACACCCTTTTACAATTTTTTCCAACGGAAAACGTATTGAACCTTTTCGTTTTTCCTTTTGTTTATTTATCAAATTGTCATAATATTCATTAGGTATGTACGTAATTAAACAAAGCTAATTAATTTTCGCAAACATTTATCTCACAATTAACATTAGTTTATAATACATTTTACGAGTCGCTGCAAATTTAACCTTTAATAAAAACAATTTTAAATATAAGTTACAAAGTTATGTCAATAATAACCTAAGTGAACATAATTATTTGCTAATTATTACGCCAAGCTTATTAGTAATTATTAAATGTTTTATTCATAATAGAAGCATTCAGCAATTTTCACTATCGAGAAACATTATTAAATTCAGCAACTAAAGCAAAGTTGCACAACTTTCTAAAATTGATTTGATTACAAATTGTATTTTATAACCGCCTTCGAAGATTTTAAGCTCAACCTGTTTCAAAAATTTAAACGCTGGCTTATAAGAATTAAATTTAAATTTTTTAATAAATTTGAATTTTCTCTTTTTGTCCTTGTGAAGTAGATACATCCTTTTTCCTTCTAAGGGCAGTGACACGGGCACTGCATATTGGCCTTAAAAACTTTTAAGTGTCAGTACTATCATTTTTTAGTGTTCTTTTATCCTGTGAAAGTCTGACTATCTTCGAACTTGATTACCTTTGAAGGTTCCCGACGATATTAAAACAAACTTGACATTTTAAACCAAGATTTCTTGTTACTACGTAAAATTAATTCGCTGTTTCTATCACTGATTACTCTTTTTTGAGCTTCCTCTCTATAAGCAAAAATACATTACATTTGGCGCCCGTGCAGGGACCTTTTTTCTTCACCATATACAAATTTTCTGTTCTCCCTGTCTGTGCATTATGTAAAATGCACGTTTTGTAAAAATAATTTTTGAAAGTTCTATCAGATTGTTCTAGGGTTGTTTTGAAGAAATTTTTGAAGATTGAATTTTAATTTTTGTATATTCTGATTTTTAATTGTAAATAATTTCTTGTAAATAGTATACATTTTTTAATTTTTAGCGTCTTTTCCTGCTGACAATGTTGGGTTGGTACGAAGAGAAGCAATACTCGCCCTTCCAAACGAGTCCGTCAAGATGAGCGAACGGTTTTTGCGAAAAGGTCCCGTAAAAGTGATTAATTTGCATCTCAGAGTTGAGATTTTCATACGAGTTTATAAAATAAAGTTTTGATTTAACTGAGTAAATTCATTAGTATTATTTTGTTTGGAAGTCGTCCGAAATTTTGACGGCATTTGAGATATTTGGAATTTAGATTTGGAAAGTTAAATTAAAATTGGATAATATTGAATTAAGATTATAAGATTGGATGCTAAAATAATTGAAATTGATTTGGTTTTTAAGTAATTAAATTGTGGTAATTGGAAAACGTAATAAAATCTGTCTATTTATTTTGCGGTATAATTTGGGGGATGGAAAATAAAATAACAAATTCCTATTAGCCTCAAATATTAAATATGTAATTTAAATCCAAGTTTTAAATAATGCAAATCCAATAGGTATTCAAACTATGTAGAATAAAAAATGAAATGCAAAGTAAACCAAATAAATCGACCCACGCGAGATCATATCGAATTTTATTTTATTTTTCTTTGATTTTCAACTTTTAATTTTAGAAATTTCGAACTTTCAATTTAATAATAATAATAATCAATGTTCCAAACACCCAAATTTTTCTTCTTATCTCCAGTTATAATTTTAATTATCCAAAAATTATTATTTTCTAAAAATAATTCAAAACTTTGTCCAAATTTGGGACAAATTAAACCCTACATAAGTAATCAAAACCACTTGCTTAAATTCAAAATGATTCACTTTATTTTGAAAATTTAAAATCCAAAATCAAAAATCGCAAAAATAAATCAAAATTAAAAGAAACAAAATCGGTCTCCAACCGCTTCTGCGGCCATTAAGATTCGTTTCCTCACGTAGCTGTTGTAATGCTAATTAGATAGCGGGAAAGCAAGAAATATAAAAATATTTGCAAAATACAAAATGAAATGTTAAATCGCTAGTTCAAAAATATTACGAAATCAATCAAATCACTAAGTAGATAACAGCAACATAGATGGATGAAAAGCATCAATTTGTTTAGTACAGTGGAATGACGGCCGGTACAACAGTAAGGGCGAAAGGGCGATGGTGCATCTTCCTCTCAAAGTATTAGATTAGCCATTATCGCAGTTGAAATACATAATAATTATTAGTATTGCAAACTCCAAAGTTACAACTTTACTCTTTCAGATCATTGTAGAAAGCGAACGGTTATTTATCATGATTAATTAATGTCACACAGACTCCCTAATTAGAACACAATTACTGAGGTTCTGGAGGGTAATCCAGATCCTCGGCTTCAAACCTATGGATTGAATGCCTGTTTGGTGATTGCTTTTATTAAATAGCAATCTCAGAATAGAGTAAGAATACAAAAAAAATATCTATTATTTTCAAGTAGAAAAATAAAACGTAAACCTATTAACAATATGCAGGGTAAAAATTGTCATTGATGGGTGGAACGAAGTCAAGCACAATTGAACTTCAGCTGATATAGGCGTTGTTAACTTTGACGAGTAATTGGATTTATAAATCTATTAACTTCCTTTTAATTGTAGTGCGTGACTAAATTAACAGTGGCGCCTTTCTGATCGTCAATATTGAACTGTGTAATTTTTGATGTATCGACAGTTGCATATCTTACGGGTTAATCTTTAAAGAATTTATCTGAGAAGTTTTTCAATATCCGATCTGTGCATAATAATGAATAACTTCGTGCGTCAATAAAAAAATTGGCATTTATTGTTCGACAAAAATGCAAGAATTCTTTTTTGTTTCGAACTTCGTCCCCAACAAGATGCATGTTATGATAGAGTTAGTCTCAAATGAATTTTAAAACAGCAAAAAACTAAAATAAAAAAGTCAAACTTCGTTGCTTATATAATATAAACTTCCTTTTCAATATTTAAATTTCCCAACCAGCTTAAACAAGAAAAGAGTTGAAACCTCTTAGGAGTGGGTTCGACTATTATTAAATTTTTCATACGACAATTTAAATTATTCAACAAACTTTCCAAATTTACCATAATTATTCATAAATTACTCCAAATTAAAATTTTTAAATTAAACTAAAAATAATATAAGAATAACCGCAAGTGTGCGCTATCAAACCAGGTGCTCGACGAGCACATAAATTTTACTATGCCTTTCAATTTAATTATTCAAAAACTAATTATTATATTATTTTAAAGTCCAATTAACCAACCTCATGTGTTATCTATTAATTAACATATACAATTTTATTTTAATTTTCCAAATGCATTAAAAACTTCAAAAAATCTCAAATACTCTCAAAAATTTAGAATTAATTAAAATTATTATTATTATTTTTAAAAATAATATATTATAAAAAATCGATTGCACAAAAATAAGTATTCTGTCGAGTTTTCAAATGATGTGTAAATTGTTTAGAATTTTTAATTTGACTTTAATTGACCGAAAAAAAAAATCATTCGCACGACATCAAAGCAACGACGAAATCGAAAGTTTTCAAATCTGTGTTACGAAGTTTGACAAGGTAAACAATTAATATGACGATCAATATTGTTTAGATCATTACTATAATACTTTTAAGCTCTACAAATAAAATTTGTATGCAACTTGAACAACAGTCAATGGAAGTTATTTGAAACTTATATGAGTTGAGCTAAATTTCATTGAGGATAAAAAGCAATATCGTTTGATAAATTATTAAACCATGAAGTTTCAAGTCCAAGATCGTTTAAAATTTACATCTCTAGACGATAGAACACTAAAATATGTATTTAACGTTATATTGAAAGAAAGTTTATTATTATTTGATGTTAGAGTGTTACTCGACTTGACTTCCGATGTCAATTCGACTGTTGACTTATATAGATAGGGTTTAAACCGTCACATGTTGTTGATAAATTTGTTAGCAGCGAATGTGCGCTGCTCATTACAGAGCTTCATTTATAAAGTTTTTTAAAGCACCTGGGACGACATTAATATTGTCTTGGCCCGTAGAGCAATTCCTTAAGTCTGACATTCTTTTACCCACTCCTGCTAGCATAGGAAGGAGCCAAAATATAATTTTTTATGTGGTAATTGAATGGCATAAACAACGAAACCAAATGAATATAAATCATACGTACCAGCTACAACAGTTTCAGCGCTACGAAGCCTTTTCAGGACATGTTCTATAAGACCCACATCTGTACAAGCTTGTAAATTACGAACGCTTTTCCTTAAGATTGCAATAAAGACGCTCCATATTTCCGCCTGAAATCAAAAAAACAAGAAATTAATATACAGCGATAAATTTTCTTTTATTTACGATAAAATTTGTCGTAAATTAAAGTAGGTAGGTAGACGAAAAACTTGAAAGATTTTCGTGTGATTTACAATTTTCCGATATGTCACCATATTGGTGAATGGCACTAAAATATTTCATGTACATTGGATCCTGTCATATTTGCCAGGTGTCGCGAGTATAAATGGGGCTTCATTATGTCAAAAACAGCTTCACAGTTTTCCTCTCCGGTGACATCCATTTACAAAACCAATAAAACGCATGAATGCAATCATATAGTTTTCGTCGAGCGAAAAAATTAAATTTAAAAATTTTAACTCAATTTTGCAATCAAAGTTTATTATACCCAGTAGTATATATACGACACACTGATGATGCACGTATTTTGATTTAGACTTATTTGGACCAAAATATAATATTCACAACTGTTTGTTCAATAACTAACCGTATTGAATTTCAAATAATATATGCATTCAAAATTGCCTGAAAGTGGCAACCTGTAATAATAATCGGAACTGAGAGCACAATTCATACAAATTACATATGGAACAATGGGCTAAAACGAATGTAACAAACAATGATGTGTAAATGTGCAGGTAATAATGGAAATAATTGGTGATCGCAAAGTGCTATGTAACAAAACGCCTTTTAATTGTATGAAATTATTGTTTAAAATTGCTGAAAAAGAATCGAAAGTTCCACTGTTAATAGTGGAGCACCTCGTTAGTTTAATTATACGATACTTTCAAAGGCAAAATTAAATCTGGTAAAAAGCGACTCTTCCTGCATGCAACCAACAACAAAGCTTTAATTTCACTTCAATCGATTAATTCACATTGCAATCAAAATTAAAGTAAAAAAAGTAGGAAGAATATCGGTGGTACACTTTAAAACCCTCGATGCCAATTTTAAAGCACGAGAAGCAATAAAGAAGGACACTTAAAATCGGCGAAAACGATATATTTGAAAGTAAGGGCAATTCCATTATCAAGATAAAATGTTCACCTCTCTACCCTAAGATATAAAACTTTGTTGGTATAGAGATGTGCATTTAAGGGGTTTGTTTCAAAATTAAAGCTGTTGTTGAGTTTCTTAAAATTAAAATTATTATTAATCCAGCAAGTTTATCTCGCTGGGAAGGTTTCATATAATTAAAATGTTTTCAAATAGTAGTTGGTTTAATTAGGGTTATTTGGAGGTATCACGCCAAACCACTGCTGTGGAAATATATTTTATATTTATACTTATGTAGAGTGCTAAAGCACATCAGAGTAAAATTTTCTATTTATACTAAAACGTACAAAATAAACAGCGGACTATATTCCAACCACTACTAAATTTAAAGCTTTTTATATTCGACCAATGTGGTTGAACCAACGTCGATAATATTCAGGTTAATTAGTTAAAATTTTAGGTAATTATTATTTTATAAAATGCATTATTAAAAATTTTAATTTATAAAACAATTTGACGTACAATCATTATTATTGTTTTACAACACAAAAATTTCCCCCTAAAAGCTTATTATCACTTTTGTTAAGCCCGGTGTTAACTCATAAAAAACATGACAATTAAGTATACATATTAAGTTGGTATCTTAGACGATGTTCGCTTAGATAAAGATGTTGCTCTGTTATCGGAGAGCTTTCAATGAAATTGCTTTTAAAAATTTAACAACGTAAGTTATAATGAACTTAAAATTTTGTAGTATAATATGAAAATTTTAAAGTTTAAATTCAAGTTTCGAGCAAGATAAATTTACATATTAATAAATTAATTATACTTGATAAAACTTGTTATTAAGCAAAAAATCAAATTTTTTACTTTAGAAAAATAAGTCTATACCATGTATGTCCCTCTTTATCTATCTGATTGTAAAAAATGAGCCTTTGACGGAAATGTAATGTAAATTTTCTAAGGATTGAACAGAGAACAGTACCAAAGATAAGATGTTTGCAACGGCCATCTAACTGCACGTAAAAATTTTATAGTTTACGTTTCGATCAAAAGCTTCAGGTTAAATTTTTAACTTCATGTTAAGTTAAAACCTATTTGATTTGAATCCAGTTGTTCTTTTGCGTTGTTTAAAGTAAGCAATTTAAATTTAGCATTCGTTTGCAGTAAAACACAAAATTGCACGTGAGCAGCGCAAAATTTGGAAACAACATTTTTCAGAAAAATCACTACACCCAAATATTTTCAACAAAAATCTTAACTTTTGTGGTGAGAAGTGAAATTAATAAATCATCTTGATTTTTCTCCTTCCTACATTAAGTCTGCAACCTCCGTTGTCAGCAATATTATCATCCAAGCTACAATTAGTTCTCCAAGTATAATTATTTTATAGCCAAGACCTTGTTTCAGTTTTAATGATAAAAATTCAGCAACCCAAGAAGACAGATAATTTTAAGAAAGGAATAAAAATGTTATAGTTACTCTTCATCTATGAACTGAATATCTCAGCGTACTAGACTAATTATTATTTGTCAAGAAGGCCTTTAGACAACGAAGCTCCTGTCGAGAAGTTTACGACTAATAAGAAAACAAAATAAGCTACATCCTTACGCAAATTAGTCAGCAAGGGCAGGATTATATCTTAGCAAATTTGGCCTTAAGAATTTTTAATTTAATTTAAAAGCTTAAACAAAGTACAAGTAATTTTTATTTCATAAATATACTCCGTATCACATAATTGATAAATGATAGAATATTGGTTCTAGAGGTCAGAAGGAAGCTGGTAGAAACATATTATGTAAGTTAAAAGTTTTTAAATTAAAAATTTGGTAATCTTCAGTTCTGTAGGTGTAAATCCGGAAGGTCTGGGTGGTATAGAATACTCTCCAGCGCACCCTTTGCCTTTTAATCAAGCGCCTAAAGAGTTATTCTGTTGTCAATGCCGAAGGGTATATCATACCCCCCCACCCCCCGCAGACTTTGGGTTAACACATCCCGTGACAATATATTTCATAATATTGAACAATATATTATAATTATTACAAAAATTATGGAAAATGTTGTCTGTGATTATGATTGGTATAGTCTAATGTACGAACTGCTTTGTCAAGTTGTCAGTCAGTTGTCAAATTCAACTGCTTCAGAAAAACTTGGTACAACTAATCGAAATTACAATTTAATTCTAAAAATATTCAGTAATTCGAAAATAATTTATTCAATTCCAACAATTCGGTTTCTTCGATGATATTTTTACTGTTCCTCTACTTTTCCTCCTGTTTTCCTACTACATTTTAATTCCAATAATTCAATTTCAATTTTAATAATTCCATTAATTTCGACTACTTGTACAGCTTTTTCTGAAGTTGTCAACCCCTCGAAGCTGGGCGTACAATATTGGTAAATCTTTACAATCAAATTTAATTAATTTTATAGGTTTTCATTTCGAGTGCACAGTTTTATAGCTATTTTCTGATTTTGTAAATTAATCAAACACTCCAAATAAATGAATTGGAGTTTAATTTTAGATCAGTTGCAGTCCAATTTCTTATAAACAATTATTCTAACCACTATACTTTATGTACACTTTGTATACATACTGTCCCCGTGTCAGCCGCCACTAAATTCCAGTCGATTGAAGAATCGGAAATTATTACTGCCCGACTTATTAATACTTAAATAATTTTTGATTCAATGATAATGTACTTCAACATAAATGGAAAACTGCTTGTGAAGAAAAAGCACAATAATATGAGATTTTCAAATATTTTTGGTAATTGACACAAGATAATCTAATATAAAAAATTTCAAAGTAAAAAAGGACTCAAACTTGAATTAAGCTTTGTAAAAAATCTGGTATAACAGAGCAAGGTAAATTCAATTTTCGTTCAGCCTTATACGATTTCAGTAATCCGACAAAAAATAAGTCCCCAACATCATTTTACTTCTCAGTTTCACATTTTCGAGGTTCAAGTGTTCACGGACTAAGAAAAATTTATTAGGAACCGCTCAAACGAAAAATTCATCTTGAATTGGCGTGCTGACGACTTTCTCACCACTACATTGCGATGTAACACCGGAATAAAATTGGATCGGCAGTAAAAAATTTCACAAAATAAATAAAAATTAGAAAAAATTTTATTCGACAATAAAAACAAACTAAAATTCACAATTTTCCAGACGTCCTCCCATCCACCTTCCAATGACATTCACTAAAATAATTAAATGTCGAATTTTCTTTTCTTGATCTTCGATAATTTCTGCTAAATTGTGAATTTCGGCAAACATCACATCGCGTTGATTCTCCATGATTTGGATTCTATTAACAAGTTTAGGAAGTTCACCCTCTGTCGATTGGGTCGTACGGGTTTTCACTAAAGGATATCGTTCGGCCGCTTCTGCGTAAGAAGAACAAATTACTTGAAGATCGCTTGCTTGATGTTTATAGTAATCACGTTCCATTCGAATTTTGTCGATGTCTTCGCATTTTTTAGTCAAATTCGTAATGTTACCTTCACTAATAGAACTCAGCGATATGGGATTTAGAAAAAAGTGGTCTCTTTTTAGTTTACTAAACAATGCATTGCTGTCGCCGCTGTTGAGCATTTTGACCGTTTCACTACAGTATTTAACCAACATTTTTAAACTTACTCTTTCGAGAAATTTTGACTAAAAGCTAACATCTACAACAAACTGTCAAATTTGATAGTTAACTAGATTTCGGTTTACAGTAAATTAATCCAGACGAGCAAACGGAATTAGCTACTTTATTTGATACTATTAAGACAGTTTGAATAAAATATTAGGGAACTTTCGTCAGCATTACAACTATTGAAACGTTACAATCTCCTGGATAATTCGAGAAAGGACATTTGAAACTAAATTTGTGTCAATATTGAATGTGCAAACAGTCATCACTACATCAAACCGCAAATAGAACAATAGATTCCAATAGGTACCAACAATTGTATTATTATTAAAAGCCAACGAAAATAATCAAAATTATACAAATTAATTATAGAATTAGTTATTTTGTTGCAAAATTAATCCTAAAATTCTCTTGACCCATAGACCTGAATAATTCAACCTTAATTACTAAGGTCCGGTAGTTACATCATGGAAAATGTTCTGAAACGCCTATTTTCTGGATAATTAACCAACAACTTTGCCAAATTAATACTATGCTAATGAACCAACATTATAGTTTAAGTTATAACAATAATCTTCAAAATCGATTATAATAACTGATTATTAAGGCAACCAAAACATTTGTACCCAAGGGTTAATTGAATCTATCAACTCAAAATTCAATTTGTTGCCCAAAAATTATGTCAGTATAATTAATTAAAATTTTACAAGGTATTAGCAAATTTGACGTTATAGCGAAGTAAACTAAAGTTAGAATTAAAAAGCTCGGAATGAGATGTTGCTTAAAAGTAGTTTAATCAAATTAACCGTAGAGTAAAAAGTTTCAGTATAATAGAATTTTCAGTCATGTGTTAAACCGTTGCTCAAATATAAACAGGGTAGCACTTAGCATTTCCGTATTTCGTTAATGACAATTATCTATTGTTAATAGAGAACTCCGTAATTACAATTAATGTTTCAACAATCTCAGGCCTAGCTTTTCAATTTATTAATTTGAAGTAAAAAACTGAAAATTTCAGAAAAATATAAAAGATATCGGCTTAGACACGGTCGCTTAATAAAAAGTGCTCTCCAGTGTTTCTTTATTAATTTGCTATTAATTTTGTCGACCCGATGGCTCATTAACGGATGACGCGAAGCTTCCCTTCTTCGAGTATTTATAACTTTCTCCGGAGTGGAAGATACCGGCATAACGGTAACAGTAATGGGCCTACAAATTATCGGCTTGGGAATCCTTATAAAAAAGTGCTATATAATTAATAGATTTGTCATTTAAGATTTTTAAATGCAAATTGTGTACTAAAGTTCGACATCCTTCATGATTAGTTTAATTCATGAAAACTTGTGAAAAATACATTCGTTTTTGTGATCGAATTATTGAGAAATTATACAGATTACTAATTGTATACTATTAATTACAAAGACATAGTTGTAACTAATAATATTTAAATATAATACCTGTGACGTCACTAAAAATTGATTAGTAGACAAAAGTACAAACAGGTTATTGGGCCCAGGCTAGCCATATGTTAAAAATCTCTTTAAAAATACGTTAACACGATAATTTCCGTACTTTTCAATGCGATAAACTACCTTTTACGCTCCTGGAAAACATGTTTATCTTTAATTTAACTTCACATTAGTGTAAATTGTGATCTATCGCATTGAAAAGTACGCAAAATATTTATATAAAAAAAATTTGGAATACTCTCCAGTGCACCGTTTTCTCTATATTTTAAAGAACCTCCGGCAAGCGCGGATATAAAGGGGGATAACGGGGTAACTACCCCCCTTGGCCCATTCAAAAATCAACAAAAAAAGTTTTATATTTTTAAATTTTTTTTTTTTTTTTAGATCTTTTAAATACGTATTTGTAGTGGAAATATGTTAATCTGTGCCTTTTTTGCAAAGCAGTTTACAGTAATTGAGTAATTATTATTATAGAAAAAGATTCGAATAAGAAAATTAAACAGAACGTTAAAATAATAGAATTTTAACACTCAACTGAAAGGGAAATCGCTGTGAAATCTGGTATACAAGTGAAGGGAAATCTGAGAAAATTCTCGGAAATCTTAGAAAATCCTAGGAAATTAGGAGATCTCATAAAGGATAACCTTTATTTTCTTTACTTCTTATCAACTTTTTCGAAAGAAAACCTTGAGGTAATCCAGAAAGAAATCCGGGGAAATCAGAAAACAATCCTGGTAACTGGTTTCCTCCTTTCCTCAGATTCTGCGTAAAGCAGTTTACAATAATAATTAATATTTAACAAAAATAAACAGAAAGTTAAAATAATAGAATTTTAACAATAAAGTGAGAGAGAAATTGTTGGGAAATCTGGTGTACAAATGAAGGAAAATTCTAGGAAATCTTGGGAAATTCTAAGAAATTAAGAAATCTTAGCCAGGCAATTGCCGGGTAAAAATGTTATTTGGGTTAGACCAACTTTTATTTTCTTTACTTTTTCAAAGGAAAACCTTAATGTAATCCAGAAGGAAACCCAGGGAAATCAGAAAACAATCCTGGTAACTGGTTTTCTCAGATTCTGCGTAAAGCAGTTTACAATAATTGAATAATTTTATTATAGAGAAAGATTCCAATTAATATTAATATTTTTTAACAAAATTAGGAAAGTTAAAATAATAGAATTTTAACAGTCAAGTGAGAGGGAAATCGTTGGGAAATCTAGCGAACAAGTGAACGGAAATTCTAGAAAATCTTAGGAAATTAATGTTGCAAGATTCACTATAAATTTTTATAAATATTTCTATTAAATTAACTGTAAACAAAGCAGTTCTCCTGCTGTAAATAATTCTGGACAAGATTAAATTTATCTCCATTAAACTTATATTTTATTTTTCATGCAGATTCGATTTTAATAATAATAAAATAGAAAAATATTGTTCATATTAACATATTGTATGCTGTTCATCAAAGAAGTAAACTTCAAATCACCGATTGAAAAGTAAAACGCCGTTCTAAAGAAGTCAAAAATTAAAACGAATTAACTTTTGCAAAAATTATTGCGTTGAATTACTGAAATTGCAATGTCCATATAACCTGGATTCAAACACTGAGTGATATTCTAACAGGAAAATAACAACAAAAATTCAATTTGAAACTAATGAAATATCGAACCAAATAAACAAAAAATGTTTAACCGAATCATGAAATTCAATCAGCAATTATTTAATTAAAAAATGAGCAAATTCTCATTAAAATGTTCAATCGGAAAAGCGTATTTTTTTATCAATCTTTTGAAACATAAGATTACGCTTAATTAAAAGAAATAAATTTTATTTGAAATAATTAATTTCCAGTGACCCTTATGTACGTACTATAAATATAATTATTATTGTCATGTTTCGTGTTTTACCGATTCTGCAGCTATATTATGATTTTAATTAAGTTTTAGTGTTGACTAGTTGCTTTTGCAATTCGCAAATCGCAGGTGTTCATTCTGATGCGATGGTTCAAAATTAATGAGACTGTGACCACATGCGGCTTCCATATCAGTGCACCCCTTTAGGGCTCTAATAAATTATTGAAATTATCGTTATTAACTTGTAATAGACGAAAGCGTGGATATGAATTTATACAGGGTGATTAGTATTATATTTTCTGTGCGCACACATTTTAAACTCAATTTTAAGTCTGAGTGCATCTTGACAATGCTTTAAATGCTTTATGTAAAATAAACACATAAATTACTAACGGCATTTTATGTGAAGCTATTCTGCTGTGCAATTTTGTTGGAGAGCTTTAGGTAGCGCTTTAGTAACAATAGAATTGTAGTTAGTATCCGTATACGCCAAATTACTCAAAAGGATTTTGGTATTCAATTTTGTGATAAAGAGGTTATGTGAGATCTAAACTAAAGCACGGTATCGTATTATGTAGGTAAGTTTCGTTCTATTTAAAATTCATATGCGCTCACATTGTGTAATTAAACACGTTACTTTATACAAGGGTCAACAAAGAGAACCACTTGGGAAAAATTAGTAATCAAATTTAAGCAACACAAAACGAGCATTTTGACAATTCAAAAAAAAAGAAATTGTGATATTGGTTATTCGAACCACAGTTTGACTGATTTTGCTTTATGTTCAAAATATATTTTTAGCTTAAGGAAATTTATTCCATACATAAATACATATAAATAGCAAAAAGGTGATACTTGAAAGTAATTTTTGATAACAAGGAGCATTATTATTTCACACACCTCCAGGATCATCCATCAGTTTGCATTATTAAATTTTGTGAATAATTAACTTCGTTTATTACTAGATAATGAAAAACGAACATAATTTCAATTTTCCTGAAGTAGCAATTTTAGTTTATAGCTCAATAATCAGTACAGCGAGAAATGAAGCTTACTTTTCTCATCGTCCTGGAATCAATTGAATTGCTGTTTGCAGGAGTCCGGCACGTGCTCCTGTATTAATGGAGCCACTTAGACTGAAACCGGATGCTCCCCATCGGACTTTCAACACGATCCTTCCGTGCCATATGCGTTCGTGATTGTAACAAATTGATTATCCTCACACTTTTTTGTGTTTCTTTTTTTTTTATTTTGCCATCCATCTATACATTTTTCGAATTAATAAACATTCTGTTATACCTATATACGTTCGAAATGGAATTCTTTTATTACCAGGCATATAACGACAAATAATATAAGATACAATTTTACTGCTTTCGAGATATAAAGAACACTTCGATTGATATTTATATTTGATATACCGGAAGAGTGCGTTTTTGATTTTATGCAAGATGTTTTAGATAACTTACATTATTTTATTTTTACCATCAATAACGCAATTTAATAAAAAAGATACTAAACAAATGCTGCCCTTATTGATCAAAATCAGGCCAACAGATATAATATTGTGACTGACATATTGGGAATTGTAAGACTCAAATGTAAAATATTGACACTGACAAAAATAGTAACAGAGGGAAATATGTATGTTCTCAACAGATATATAAATATAATATTTTTAAAATGACAAAAACTTTGGATATGTCAATTATTATTCCTAAGTATACAAAAAATTTCTGTGGGATCTAATATTTATGGAAATTCTTCTTTCCTTGTCAAAAATGATTTGTATAATAGAAAAATGTTGCCAAGTTCATAATGCATTCTTTAAAATTCAAGTTTTGAAGGCCGAGTTTCCAGAGTAGTGATTAAAAATTTAAACTAAGATTATTATTAGAAAAAGCAAAATATATTAGAAATAACATTTTTTTTTGCTTAAGACAAGATTTTCGCAGCTGAAAATATGTTGAAATCGATGCTATTATTAAACAAAATTTTAAATTATCTGTTTAATTTTTTACTAGACATTGAAAAGATGAAATATTTGCATTTTTTTTTGTTAGAAAACAGTTAAAAAAATTCACAAAGTTCATGAAAATGAGCAATGTTTAAAATGTTACTGCGCAAGCAAAAGTAAAACATTGAAAAATCTGACTTCGTAGTGCTCTAAAGACAACCTTTAACTGCTCGGAAAATTTTTTTCATTGTTATTCGTGCCTTAATAATTGAGTATTTTATGTTAGAAAATGTCTTGTTTTAAAAATTACTTGCGTTATTCTTAATATTTTTCCGTCGTGGTATACAATAACTTATTTTTGATGCCTCATAAACAAATGATAATGATAATTTCAGCAATAACTTTAAAATTTGGTAACATAATAGCATCGATTTCAATTTCCTTTCGACTGCTAAAATCCCGCCTTAAACCCTTTACTTTAGTATCAGAACAAAGACTCGAAGTTTTCTACAACAGATTCAAATTAGAACAGGGTCAAATTTGTCAAGAAAAACACAAAAAATCTTAAAGTGATGGCCGTTTAATATAAGTTTAACATAAAATTCCACTTAAAACTATAAAAAAATTATTGTAGGTACTAGTCTATCTGGTTTTCCAAATATAGGTCTTCATATTTTTTTAATTTTAACGACTTTTTCCCGAAAAAACATAATTTTAGTTTTCGATGTCGATTTTTTATTTCTGTTTATTTGATGTAAAAGTAGTCTATAGTTAAGTGAAAATAATCAGTTATCTGTAAATCTATGTATAAAATATACTTTTGTAGCTGTAGCAGGGTCCTAAGCTGTAAGCTTTTAAACCAGATTCCTTTCGAGCCCTTTTGATATTTATATGAAATAAAAACTGAACCCAAAATAAAATTTCAAGTAGATTTTAAAGGGTCACTACTACACGTGACATCGCTCAGATTTGATATTTTTCTGGGGTTATTAGTAAGTCATCTTTGCTAATTTTTAATATTTTAATCACTATTTATAGATTCTTATTTGTTTAGTTCAAATATATTTCTTTTTTCTTAAATATTTTTAATTTTGTTCATTATGTTATGCGACTGATAATCGAAAATAACCGTGAAATAGAGCCTTATATCGCATTATGAATTTTAACGTTTAATTTTTCACATATAATTTTTTATAGCGTATTATTTATTCATATTTTTTTAACTATTTTTATTCTTTATGTTTTTATGTTTTATATTTATGTTTTTTTAAATAATTGATTTTCGACGTACTGTGTTTTTACTGTGTTTTTACGTACTGTTTACTCCGGATACCTGTTTACTCCGGATACCTGTTTACTCCGGATACCTGGTTACTCCGGATACCTGTTACTCCGGATACCTGGTTACTCCCGATACCTGGTTACTCCGGATACCTGTTTACTCCGGATACCTGGTTACTCCGGATACCTGGTTACTCAGTATACCTGTTTATTCCGGATACCTGTTTACACCGGATACCCTGCAATTACTCATTGTGGAAAATGTACGGTGGTTACACCAGTTTTGTCAACGTTCCAGATGTTATTTGGTTGAAATTGATTTCGATCAGTAGCTAATTATTGTTAAAAAATGCAGCAACATTTGTTAAATTAAATGAAATAACCTGCTGCTAAACTTGAAGCTTCAGGTTTCCGCAATGAAACCTCTAAACCACTATTCTCTAAACCTGCCATTTTTTAAACTTTCTAATTATCGGACATATCGATATTTAGTGGTGTTGCATCTTGAAGTGCAAGTCTCTGCATGTGTTACTGAAAATTCAGAATACATACAATGCACCAAATATTTTTCTAACGCATTTTCTTGTTCTTTGTTGAATGCCTGTCGCAAAAATAAAATACTTAGATTCAGTAAAGAAAAAAAAATAGTTCGTTATTTCATATCTCACTACTAAACAACCCTTTTGTGCGATTTTTAATTTATTTGTATCAATTTCTGCTACTTGTAAGGTTTTTGTTGAAGATTATTCTTCATTTTTATTGTTGTGTTGATGAAGTAATAAAGTTGAACATGGAATATCAAATTCACGTGATGCTACTCTAAGCAGCATACCTAATTTCATTGCAACTATAGCACGTCGAAGGTGGTTAGAATCTCTTTTTTCGATTTTTCACTTGAAATTTGTATATTCCCATTTTGTCTTCAAAATCACAAAAAATAGATACCACGTAAGATGTAACGTTTACTTTAAAAAAAAGTAAATTTGTTGGATTATATAAATGTATCAATATTTTAAATACTTCGAAAAATGAGGGTCGGATTTAGACCACAGTACTTTTTAACAATTGAACAGTATTTGCATAATATAAAAACAATCAATCGCTGAATAAATATTATTATAAATCACTTTTTTATACAACTGACATTAAAAATGTCACTTTTAGTTCAAGTTACCCGGGTTAAAAATTGAATTTTATAAGGTAACTGGTTAAAAATATTTTTAACACTAGTAAAAAAAAGCTTTTTAACACTAGTGGTAATTAGTTTATAAATTATTTATAAACAGTAACATACATATTTATTTATAATATATAATTAAAAACACATTAGAATTAGAACAATTACTGATATTAGTCCCTTTGGAAGTATATAGTTAACGAATTTCTTGCTGCCAAATAGTACAAACTGTTTTAAAAATACGCACAAGTTTTCTGACGTTTCTAAAAAACAATTTTTAATTGTCACTGCATAACGTGGCTACATCACGACATAGCTGATTTTTATGAAACAATTTAAAATACTCTTAATAATTATTTTGAATTCGTTTTTAAATTAAATATAAACAGTTGTATAAAAAATATTGTACGATATACATGTTAAAAGTGATTTTATTTTGTTCGTGGGGGTTGCTCAACTCGCTCTTGCTCGTTTCGCAAAATTCCCCACTAACAAAATAAAATCCTACTTTTAACACTTATATCGTAAATACTTATTATTTTTTTTTGGCGATTTATGAAATAAGCAAAATTATATCACAAATTAGTTAAAAATGAATTACACACACTATGAAAACATAAAGTTGGCTGTAACAAATCTAAAGTATTTTATGGAAAATTGGTAACATTAAAAAACATTACATTTGACATCCCACGTTAGGCGCCAGATGAGATGATTTTCTAAGTCCGATTTGTTTTTAAATCAGATTTATAAGAAAAATACATCTCTTAAAATGCTTCCAATCTAAATTAAACTGTAAAATTAATTTTACCATTCGTAAAATAGCACAGTAAAATGTGTGTGCCCACCTGGTCACACGT